>CAWUFW010002710.1:0-1200000 GCA_963921515.1 Calotriton arnoldi
ATGGTTAACTAGGAAAATGCCTACTTCCAAAAGTGGCTTTTTCAAACGCATAATTTAAAAACGATCTCCCTGAGTTCAGAGAGCCTAAACTCCATTTCTCTATCTTGTCCCAATGGAAAGTTATATTTCCAAGGTGTTACAAAGCAACTCCCATGTTAGCCTATGGGACAGATAGCATTTTAATAGTAAAAAACGAAATTGGCCGTATTCACAATCAGGACATGGAAAATAGACCAGCTGTCCTACCTCTCACATACACTGCACCCTGCCAGTGGGGGTACCTTGAGCCTACCTGAGGGGTGAGTTACATGTAAGAAAAGGGAAGGCTAGGGCCTAGCAAGTGGGTGCACTTGCCAGGTCGACATGGCAGTTACAAACTGCACGCACAGACACTACAGTGGAAGGTCTGAGAAGCATTTACAGGGCTACTTATATGAGTGGCACAACCAGGGCTGCAAGCCCACTAGTAGCATTTGGTTTACAGGCCCTGGCACACTCAGTGCACTTTACTAGGGACTTACTTACCAGTAAGTCAAATATGCCAATCATAATTACAATTTACACAGAGAGCATATGCACTTTAGCACTGATCAGCAGTGGTAATGTGCCCAGAGTCCTAAAGCCAACAAAAAACAGGTCAGGATAAATAGGAGGAAGAAGCACAAAGTCTGGAAATAACCCTGCAAAAAAGGGCCATTTCCAACAGTCCTGAGGATGAAACCCTTACTGTACACAGGGTTCAAAACATCAACAGACTATAGGTGTTTTTTAATTGAATTACTCGATCTTCACCACTACTAATCGTGGGAGGCTTTGGCCTGATGCATATTTCAGGCAACCATGGGTATTGCACTGTTTATTGCCCGTTAATGTTATCATTTTCTGACTGTTTTATTAATTATTTTTGCACACCAATTTTTCACTGCATTGAGCCGTTTTTCACTTTAAATAGAAGTATACATTTTTCTAGTTTGTGTCTTTGAGATTTTTTGCAATATGGAGAGTGCGGTCATCATACCTTTAAAGTTGCTTCTGGGAGGGACCACTGTTGTTTTAGATTAAGGCCCAGGCCAAACCAAATCCTATTTTCAATCATCTCCCCAGTATTGAACTTATTAAAACAATCATCTACTAAACCAGCAATCTCATGTGCGCTTTCATACTCAAATGTTTGTGTCTGCCTTATAACGTTCTGATTCGTACTCAAGCTAAAATGTAATTCTTTGATCAAAGCATCACTGGGCAGGCCTCAAAAGATGGGGAAGGAAGCAGAGAAAGACTTACTTTGCATGTCAGATGCTTACCAATCTAAGAGGATAGGGGTGTGGCAATTCATGAGCATGGCCTGCCACACACTGCCCAAGAGCTACCAGTGTTGACAGGGAGGCGCCCTACTCCCCTACCACTTTGTCAGTAGAACAAAATGTGTGCACATTCTTTTAAGGCTCATACTATATTGGTCAGTTGTTTGTTTCAAACTGTGGCATATAGTTGCTGTTCTGAAGAAGGTAATGGTTTTGGAGGCATCTCTTTGCACATATTGTATAGCATTGTGTACAATTTTTTTACGCAACCATAGTATAAACAGAATGCTAGTAGGTCACGTTTTCCATGCTGATGGTGTATTTTTCTCTTCTGATAGATGGTTGGAGCAGAAATGTCTGCGGAGAACTCTGAAACTAGGCGTATGCCACATATTCTATTTAAATAACGCGATAATATTTTGCATTTCAGTGCATACCTTGCATACATTTTTTCTCTGAAATGATTGGAGTGGATACTCTCAGAACCAAGTATAATATCCCTAGTTTTGCCAGAATTACCAGGGCCCTCACAAAGGGGGGCGGGGGAGAGAGGAGGAAATATGCTCCATGCCATGTGCTTTCCGGTGCCCCAGGCTGCTTCAGTAATATTTATTTATAAATTCTGAAATGAAAGGAAGACTGTGGTCTTCCTTAATAAAATGGCAGCTTCCATGGCCTACCACTAGGTAGAGCCAGATATCATGTCTTCTCTTTCCCTGGGGTACATTTATTTAATACCTAGAAACAGGCGCTTCTGGCACCTGGCAAAAACGGCAGTCATGTTGTGAAAGTACCCCATAAGGTTTTCGCCACAGGACTCTCAAAAACCTCTGACAAGTCTGAGAATTATAGATACTACATGAGGAAAAACTGCCACTTGGCAAAAATAAAATGCCAGATCCACACCACAGCATAAATAGTGAATAAAAAATTTGCAGAAAAACCAGTCGCCAATATTATCATCATGCCTCTAATGTTATTAGGAGAGGTCTGTGGGGGAAGATACAGAAGAAATACAAAATGCTATGGAAAAAACTACAGAACGAACTTAAACAAAATTATTGCAGGCAGTTGGACCCAATCTGTATAGTGAAAATATCTGCTAAATGTGAAAAATATCTGCAGAGAGCAGATGTATTTTGGGGTACACAGCAATCTGATTAGCCATTAAATGCAGTGTGTAACCTAGACCCCTTACTGGAAAAATGCAAAATATTGTGCCCCATCACCTGCAGCAATATAAAAGTAGGTTAGGAGGACGAGGAAAGGACAGCAGAGGTGGACATATGCCTAACGGAAAACCTCCACCGACCAGCAACAACTCCACCGGAGCCCAAACCCTGCAATGCATCCTCCTCAACGTCCGCTCCCTCCACAGACACGCCACGGAAATCTGGGACCTCCTCGACCACACCACTCCTGACGTCGCTTTTCTTACCGAAACCTGGACTAACGCCTCTTTGGGACCAGACATTGCGATCACATCCCCAAAGGATACAAAATCACCCAGAACTGCCGAAACCGCCCCGGAGGCGGCATCGCCATTGCCCACAAGGCCAACCTCCGCCTGAGCACCTATACCGACGGGCCCACAGACCTAATGGAACACCTCCACTTCAAGATACAAGTCAACCCGACCACCACCCTCTGAGGCACCCTCATCTACAGACCTCCCGGACCCCGCGCACTTTTCTCAGACTCCATCACCGACATTATCACCCCGCATGCCATTACCTCCACCGACTACACTTTGCTGGGAGACCTCAACTTCCACCTCGACAACCGCCAAGACCCCAACTCCGCCTCCCTCCTGGAAAACCTCCACATCATCGGACTCAATCAGATCGTACCAGGACCTACGCACTCAGCAGGACACACTCTCGACCCCATCTTCACAGCAGGAAAATCCATTTCCTTCAGCCACACCTCCGAACTCCCATGGATGGACCACCGCTGCGTCCACTTCACCTTCGAAGCAAACATCTCCCGCAGACACCCACCCCAGCCCCAACGCAGGAATTGGAACAAGACCTCCGTCGACCAGCTCGCCGCCACCCTCAGCGGCTCCGCTCCCACCACCGCAGACGATGACCCCAGCACCGCCGCCCGCACCCTACACAAATGGATCACCGACTGTGCCAACACCGTCGCCCCCCTCAAGAAATCCTCTAACCCTCATGCCAATAAGGCCAGCTGGTTCTACACCGAACTCCGGGAATCCAGACGAACCTACAGACTCCTAGAAAAACTATGGCGGAACTCCAAAACCCCAGTGTACCTCGACAACTACAAAACAGCCAGTGCCGCCCACCACAAACTCATCAGACACTCAAGGAAGAAAGCTCTCCAGGACAGAATCTCCACCCACGCACACAACAGCAAAGAACTCTTCGGCATCATCAAAGAGTTTGCCCCACCCAACAGTGAGTCCACCCGACATCCCACCCTCCCAGGACCTCTGCGACAAACTCATCGCCTTCTTCCATCAAAAAATCAAGACCATCTACGACAACTTCGACGACAACAACCTCCACGTGGAACCCAAACCCACCGCTTCCGACACCACACAGCCGACACTGGACAGCTGGACCGC
The DNA here is from genome assembly GCA_963921515.1 of Calotriton arnoldi. Classification (NCBI taxonomy): domain Eukaryota; kingdom Metazoa; phylum Chordata; class Amphibia; order Caudata; family Salamandridae; genus Calotriton; species Calotriton arnoldi. The sequence goes on from CAWUFW010002710.1 coordinate 3,898, forward strand.
CCTTAGCATCGAAGACACCCTAAAGACTATGAAGAACACCCACTCCGTGGCCCCCACGGACCCCTGCCCCCACCACATCTACCACAGAGCCGCAGACATCATCGCCCCTGAACAACAAAGAATCATCAACCGCTCCTTCGAGACCACCTCCTTCCCCGATGACTGGAAACACGCCGAGATCAACCCTCTCCTGAAAAAACCCTCGGCGGACCCCAACGACCTCAAGAACTTCAGACCGATCTCGTTACTTGCATACCTGGCGAAAGTCATTGAAAAAGCTGTCCACAGCCAACTCGCCTCCTTCATCGAAGAGCACAACATCCTCAACTCCTCCCAATCAGGCTTCAGGAAGAACCACAGCACCGAAACTGCCCTTATCGCAGTGACAGACAACATCCGCTCCCTCCTCGACAGAGGAGAGACTATGGCCCTCATCCTCCTGGACCTCTCCGCAGCCTTCGACACAGTCTCACACCGCACCCTAGCCCTCAGACTCCACAATGCAGGAATCCGGAACAAAGCCCTCGACTGGATCCGCTCATTCCTCTCTGGCAGAACCCAGCGGGTCAGACTCCCTCCTTTCCTCTAGGAACCCACACCGACCGCCTGCGGAGTCCCCCAAGGATCCTCCATCAGCAACACTCTGTTCAACGTTTACCTGGCCCCACTCGCAACCATCGTCAGATCATACGGACTCAACATCGTATCGTACGCAGACGACACTCAACTCATCCTCTCCCTGACCAACGAACCGAACACCTCGAAACACAACTTTCAAGAAGGAATGGAAGCTGTTGCTGGGTGGATAAAGAACAGCTGCCTACAACTGAACACAGACAAAACCAAAGAATTCATCATAGGCCCACATCCCGAAGCCTGGAACAACACCTGTTGGCCCCCCGCCCTCGGGAACCCACCCTCACCCACGGACCATGCACACAACCTCGGAATCATCCTGGACTCCGAACTCAAAATGGCCCGCCAGATCAATGCCGTCACCTCTTCCTGTTTTCACACCCTTCGTCTCCTACGAAAAACTTTCAACTGGATTCCCCTCGAACACAGGAAAACCGTCACCCACGCCCTCATCAGCAGCAGACTGGACTACGGCAATGCACTCTATGCCGGGATCAACAAAAACCTCACCCGCAAACTCCAGAACATCCAGAATGCCTCCGCCAGACTAGTCCTTAACCTACCGCGCACTGCAACATCACCCAACACCTGCGGGCACTTCATTGGCTCCCCGTCGAGAAGAGAATCACTTTCAAGCTTCTCACCTACGCTCACAAAGCCCTCCACAACACCGGCCACGCCTACATGAACCACCGCCTCTCGTTCCACGCACGCCAAAGACCCCTCCACTCAGCCCAGCTTTCCCTCGCGACGGTGCCGCGCATCAAGAAGGCCAGAACAGGAGGCCGCTCCTTCTCCCTCCTCGCGGCCAAGGCATGGAACACCCTCTCTCTCCACCTCCGCCAGACACCATCTCTCTCCAAGTGCCAGAAGGACCTCAAGACCTGGCTCTTCGCCGAATTACCATGAGCGTCCGTCAACTGCACGAACCCTGGTGGGCCCTGGAAGACCCCAGGACCTACTTGGCCTCTCGACGGAACTCCGTGAGTGCCAAGGAGCTGCGCACACCCCCCCGCCCCCCAGCGCCTTGAGACCCTTCTGGGTGATTAGTTGCGCTTAACAAACCTTTTCAAAAGATGAATGGATAATCCCAGGGAGATTTTGGGGTACAGAAAAGAATAATGTTATAGTCAGAACTGCAGAGAGTGTCATCCGACCATGGTAAAATAAATAGCACCAGGCATCAAAGGCTACAGAGGAAGTCTTAGGCAGAGTTCAGAAATTACAACAGATCCACGGATTAGGAGCAAGTTGTCTTGAACATTTAAAATGATGAGGATTTCATGTTCTTTAATACCCTAGTGGGAGAATTGGTACTAGCAGACTGAGACAGTGACAAGTCCCTCTTGCTCAAAGTGTTAATCAAGATAGCTCCTTTACAAGCCAATCAGTAGGGTAGAGCACAAATAAAGGCCATCATACAGGGGGATGTGGTCACATTGTTACTAAATACTGATGCAGCATAAACAATGGTAACACATGATCATGCACAACAGCCAATAATGTACACCATAATGTTGCAAGGCATACATGGCCCATCACATGAATGACCCATCAAAACCTTGACAGTTATACTAGGAACCAAATTACAAGTTCACACAAAAGTGGCAACAGGGGGCTCTGGCTGGAGAAGAGCCAGTTAAGCTCAGTTAACCTGTAGCTGCATGGAGTCCACTCCTTACTCCTTGAAGCAAGGCAAAATCCTCAGAGATGTAGTCCCAGATAGTGCAGCAGGCGCAGTCTTCACCAGGCAGGCCAACGGGTGCAGATCAGGATTCCAGCAGGACAATCCTCCTTCTTCTTGTAGTTTCAGGCAGCAGAACTGAGAGGCTCTGCACCTCTCACATATGTATCCAGTGTTATCTGGTGACAAGCAGGGGAGCATCCCTGTCCAATGAGGTGCAGGGCCACACCCCAAAGCATGACAACTTCCTCCAAAGTGTGGCATAGTCTTGACCCAGAAAGCAATGTTCTCTCAAAATCCATCATGGCTGAAATTTCAGCAGAGCCGCAAGAGCTAACTAAACCAAAGTCAGAGTATGGCTTATTTCTACAAACTCCCCCCACTCACATCTGCGAATTCCATCGTTAAGCCTCCCATATGGAAGGGAAAGGGGGAGGCCCTGACTGACAGGCTTGCTTGACCTGTTCTTACTTTAAAGCTGATGCTTCAGGGCCCAACCCCCTGCTCTGACATTCCTGACCCCACAGGGCTCTCCCCATCAGATAGCATCTGCCAGGCCACTTATCACCTAATCAAGGCATCCTGGCTAATCCCCTCAGGGATGAACAATCAGAGCCTGGATTTTGGCTTACAGAAAATAAAGTCTTATAACTTCTTTTGTGTGCAAGTCATGATAAATTGAACAATGCCAAGTTGCTGGATTTATCAATACCATTCTGTTCAGTCTTTGAATGGCATTTTCCACACTTTCCTAGCAATAGTTATACGTCCATAACATATTGCTATGTTAGCCTATGAGGCCAACTATCTTCAAGGGGAAAAAAATGCAATGTGCAATTTCTTCCTCACCAGTGTTTATAAAACCTATTTTGTAAAGCCCCCTGCTCATAATTACAGGACCCCCCATCCCTGGAACACCTAGGGGACACCTAGGGGGTTCCTAATACGCAAAAACACATTTTTGGTTATTATTTCACAGTGCCCACAGCTCCAAAGTGGAATTTGTAGTGAATTGCCTACACTGGGGCAAAAAATGGGTAGCTTTCACTCACCAGGGTTTGAAAAACCTATTTTATAGGGAACCTGCTTATAGTTACATAACCCCCGCCCCTGGAACACCTAGGGGAGACCTTGGGGGTACCCACAATGTAAAGATAAGGTAGATTATTACTTTTAAAGTGCCCATACCACCAAAGTTGAGTTTGCAGTAAATTGTACTTTTAAAAGCAGTGCTGCAACACCTCAGACTCACAGCAGTGCACACATGCCAGTGCAACACAGGCTGCTGGCCTCTTAACTGTCATGCCCTATTATATACTAGGGACATGTAGGTAGTTTTCATCCCCTGGCCCTATTATCTACTAGGGATTTATAGGGTAGGTCATGCCAATTATAAGTGTACCTCAATGTATGTGTTTGTGTTTAACATAGCACTGGCCATGGGCCTGACTAGCAGAGCCCAGGACACCGTCAGAGTCAGCTACCACTAGTTTCATCCAGCACCAAAAAATGGGGGTGAACAGGCCAAAAAGGGTGACTTTCTAACAATCCACCCAACCCACTCCTACAATCACTGAACATCCTTATGATATACAGCCACTTCATGAGTACAAACAAAATGGAAGTAGGCAGGGTCAAAGTGCTGACAGAGATTACAATTATGAGAGATCCAGTGCAAAAAGATCGACCCCCATTCTGAAAGGTAGCATGCCCAGCATTAGTGCAGTAATTAAAGAACTGTTGCAACACAATGTGATTGCACCTGCACAGGTGATGTTCTACGCAAATCCCTGGCCAGTAGCAAAAAATACAAACACTAATTGACAGTGAGATTACAGCATATGTGTAAATTACCAAGAAATAAATAAAGTTCTAGCCTCTATGGCACAGGTAGTTGCAGCTTTTTCTTAACTCGCTGCAGATCAGCCCAAAATCCACAATATACTCTGGATTTGAGAAATGGTTTTTGGAGTTGCCCCCTCATGGAAAGTAGCAGATAGTATACTGCTTTCCACTTTTGTGGTAAACTGTATGTCTTTAATCTGCTCCCCAGGATCTGGGAATATCACCAGCCATTATGTATAGGACAGTAGCAGGAATCCTTGCAAATACAACCTGTCATGAAAGAGTTCGAAAGTATGCAGACGACATCCTAATTCAGAGTGAAAATGATGTACAACAAACTTCTGATGTTGCTGAGGTATGCCAGATGTTACAGTAGGGTGGGCTACTGATAAATAATGAAAACTTCACACTGCCAAGTCCCTTAGTAAGGTTTTCAGCCCTCACGATACACCAGGAAAGGGAGATCCATTTCACAAGACAGATTGCAGGTATAATGACGCTGTCCTTCCCCACGTTTTAGTAACATTCAGTCCCTGTTAGGAATACTGTTTTTTTCAAGCACATTTAAATCATTGTTTGCACATTATGCTAAACCCATGTAAGACCTATTAGCTGGCAAGACATGGATGTGGATAAAAGAACATACTAATACAGTTGCTAAATTAAAATACTGTTTGCAGGATGTATCAGCATTAGTCAGCCCCACGCCTGAACTCCTATATTATTTATGGCCCATTTCAACAACTGACACTATGGTAGTGATGATATCACAATTGCTGGGAGACAAACATGTTACCATTGAATTTAATTCTCAAATGCTATCCCCAGTAAAACAGCTCTACACCAGCTGTGAGCGTCGTGTTTTAGCTGTGTATTGGGCACTGGGCAGGTTCCATTGCACTACTGGGAACCACAAAATACTGATTAAGGCCCATCACAGCCCACTGAAAGTTCTAATATCAGAGAAGTTACATCAAGGGAAAGTCAGCAGCATAAGAATAGCCAAATGAACAGCTGCTCTACAGAACAGAGACACTGAGTGTCTTCTAGTCACCCCTTTCGATCCAGTCCTGACTGGCATCTCATTACAGAGCACTCATCACAAATGCACCGTGGAAATCACTATAGTTTCTCGTCCAATTTTCAAAACATGTTCCCAGGAAAAAGTCCCACCCATATACACAACATATGTAATAGATCCGCACTAACACTTAGAGGATAACAAGTTTATTGGAGGCATAGGGATATATGCCAGATACCCCTACACAGATGATAATGGGCTTCCAGTCACTGTAACTTTGATAGCAAAAACAAGCAACAGATCTGCACAATATGTAGAATTGGCAGGATTCGTGATGGAATATATGACGTTACTTCGCAAGCAATTAGTACGCTTGTCATTACTACGATGTTTTTACTTCGCAATGACCATTACTTCGCAAGTTTAAACTGTGCATTCATTTACATTGCAAATGCATGGAAATGTACTTTAAATGCGTTTTCTCCGCATTAAATTAACACGCATACCATTACAACTCTTTTATTGCACGTAGTATGTAAAACATATTTCTAATACTATCCTATCCCCCGTGACGGGATGACAGGGAAATAGGGTTTTTGGGTGGGGGAGTATCGCAAAGATAATTAAAAACCCTTTTTATTTTTTAAAAAGTCACGTAATCATTAATCATTTTTAATATGTCCGACATGCTTTAAATAAATTTAATATGGCTTTTGGGTGGGTGAGTCATTCCACTTTTTCAACACATTCACATTTACCAATCAAAACACTACACTACACAAAACCACAAACACTACACTACCCTACACTACTCAAACACCTCTACACTACCCTAAACAATAAAACACTACCCCCTAACCGTCCTTCCCCCTTTCCACAGTCCTGTCCCTACACTCTTACACTACACTGCATGACCCCCCTGACACTACCCTAAACCCTAAAACTCTACCCTACACTACACAAACATCACACCACTACCCTGAACCCTTAAACACTACCCCCTGCACGACCTTTCCCCTTCCTCCACTCCTGTCCCTACACTCCAACACTACCCTGCACGACCCCCCCTCCGACACTACCCTAAACACTATTATACTACCCTACACTACACAAACACGACAGCACTACCCTAAACCCTAAATCACTACCCCCTGCAAGTCCCTCCCCCTTCCCCCAGTCCACTCCCTACACTCAAACACTATCCTGCACGCCCCCCTACACTTCCCTAAACCCTAAAACACTACCCTACACTACACATACACCACAACACTACCCTAAACCCTTAAACCCTTAAACACTACCCCTGCAAATCCCTCCCCCGAACCCCAGTCCTGTCCCTACTCCCAAACACTACCCTTCACGACCCCCGACATTACCCTAAACACAAATACACTATTCTACACTACACAAACAAAACACTACAACCTAAAAGACTACCCCCTGCACGACCCTAAAAACTACACAGCCCCACTTACCTCGCTCTCCTCTCTACAACTACACAAACAAAACACTACAACCTAAAAGACTACCCCCTGCACGACCCTAAAAACTACACAGCCCCACTTACCTCTCTCTCCTCGTGGTCCCTCTCTTCCCCTTCATTCGTGATTCCTCTCTTCTCCTGCTTAATGCGTCGTCAGTGGTGCACGTCGTTGTTTGGAAACGGAAGCGCCTCCTTTTCCAAACAACGATGTTAATAGTCTGCAAAGTAATTCACTTACGAAGTAACGGTAAATACAAAGTAAGAGCATGCTAAGTAAAATCATACGTAGAAAAAGATCCTGCAAAGTAAAAAATGCGTAATAATGGTACTTCGTAGTAGTGCCCGCGAAGTAATGGTAGTTTACCTTCGTGATGGCTTTAGTGCATGCTAAAGAGCAATTGCCAGAGAACACAACTCACATAAATATGCCAATGACTCTCGCTTTGTTTTCTGAAGCTGAACCATCTACCTCAAAGACTGGCCCACACGAAAATTCTGTAGTTCAGACGGGGGAGCTGGTCAAATATGAAAATCTCTGGAGAATGGCGTATGACTCCGCATTCCACTTTCATAGAATTAATGTGGCAAAAATGAAAGCAACTTGTAAACAAGTACCTTTTGCAGCAGAGAACGCATGGGCAGATGCCCTCGCTGCAGAAGGAGCTAGATGGGGCATGAAATTTCCACATGAGAACATGTATGTAACTACACCGCAGATTCATGCCGTCACACGCGCCCAATGTAAACAGCAAAAAAATAATAATAAATGAATCAAATGTTAGGATAACTGCAGAGCAAAGAACTGAAATCATAAAGATTCTAGGGGAAGGACATACAGCAAACACAGGACAATGGAGAAACTCTTCCTCATATTGACAGGTGTTGTGGCACCCACATACAACACAGATTATTCAGGAAGAGGGTCAAAATGGTGTCACACAGGCAGATCAATTAAGGAATGCACTTTGGAATAACCATTCAAATGAGGAAAATGATTTTACATGTGTCAAGGGAACTATTGTTACCCCAAGGGGCAATGTAGCAAAATGAACAGAGATATGAACTGCCTCTTGACAATTCATCATATGGAAACATGTGAGTGCAAAGGTAAGGAGGATTGCTTTGGGCAAGAGTGAGGCCATTGCCAATGTTTTCAGCCTTGCTTCAATGGATGCATTACTTGGGCGCACCTATAAATGCTGACTAATAACATTTAGCTTCTATTACTTCACCTGTGTATGCAACAGATGGCTGGCTGATTGCAGCCACTATAACAGTGCCTCTATCAGAGGGTGAAGCAGAAGAAGTAACGATGCTCAGGCATATCAGCACATGGTTGTCCAACCGCTCAATGTTCTAAAGGCATGTTCCCATAGTTGCACGATTTTGACTGGCCTCCCCAAGGAGAATCTCACCAGAATGTTGCGACCAGTAACAGGGCACATGGCTCTGTTCATGTACAACCGCAGGATTGGACTGGATGGATGAACACATCCTTCTAGCATCCAAAATTCCAAAGAGTATTGTCTGGCTGAACAGCACATTGTACATACAAGGACACGAAGCAGCAAAGCCAGGCTTCAGAGGCAAAGGGTAGGCAAGAAAACATCAATTTATGTCCAGAAGGGATTGTGATAGTGACTGTGGAAGACAGTTTACTAGAGGTAAGTACCAATATTTTCAGAGCGGTGTGGGACATCCAGAAACTCTACACTGAGAGTGAAAACCAACAATTGTTACTAAAGGGATTATCAGAGAATTTGTTGGAGCGAATCCAAACGGCTGTGGTACAACTTTTAGGTCAGACCAAAGACATTTACAACAACATTGTCCACAACACATCCAAAAATTGGTCCGATTGGCTTACAAAAGTCATACCTCACGAGTACATCGAGGAGTGCCAATTTATTTTACGTTGTAGGACATATCTTTATTGTAGCACTGTGTCTTTTTACCTCAGTAGTCATGATAAGAAGCAGACACAAGAGAAAAATCTAGAAAAGCAAAATGAACACGAAAAAAGTATTACTGGAGAAATAATCGCGTAATGGTAATGGGAAGTGAATATATACTCCCCAAAAAATGGCCCTTTGTTGATAGGAGAATATAGAATCCACCATAAGTAAAGGCAATACATGATGTTTTTCTATTGTCACTGTAGTTTGTATGTCTATTTTGAGTGTCAACTGCTGTAATAGTAAAAACACAAAGTACCTCTGCTCAACAAAATGTATTCTTGGTTTCTCAGATAATACAAAGGCCACCTGGTCAACTGTCAGCTGTGCCTGGTCAAAACTTTGTCAGTTCGTAAAGACACTTGCCTATCTCAACCTGAGGCCATAAATCTGACAAGAACACAGAAGGCTAAAACACATACTACTTGCATCCAAAACAAGCATTGGCATAGCCAATAGGTCTTGCCTTTGGGACCTTATAAGTGTTTAGCCATGCAACAGTTGATGTTGTTGCACCAAGGATATTGTGCTGCATAACTAAATACTTATAAGGTCCCAAAAGCGAGACCTATTGGCTATGCCAATGCTTGTTATATTGCGCGGACATGACCAAATTAGAGCTCTTTACACGAGCACCAGATTACATTACATAAGTCAGATTCCTGTTTTTAAGTCACAGGGAGAATAATTGATTGCCCAGAATCACAGGATGTGGAGCAGACACCGGGACTCGAAGCTGGTGCAGAGTAAATACCCCGGCTCAAATCTAAAAAACACAGTGAGGGTCTAATTAGCAAAAGCAAATCTTTGAAAGCCACAGAAGGGACGTTATACACGTAGCACAGCTACTACTTAACAAGCGCGGCCGCGAAAGTGAAAGCGACCGCGCTGTGTTATTTAGTAACATGATCCAGAACAACAAGAAGGGAGGAATGCAGCTGCGCGCCGCTGCTCGCTCCCGAGACCCAAACGCCATGGGAGTGAACGTTTAGAGACAAGGCGGGACATGCACCCGTCTTTGGCCATTTGCGTGCTTTCATTATTGAAAGCTACACGCAAAGGCCAATGGAATGTTTGGGAGTTGCCAGACCCACACGGAGAAGTCTCAGGGAAGTTAGGAGTGCTCACAAGAAGCCTCCCATAGAGCAGCACATGCGCGCTAGGCTCGACCTAAAAAAGGACCCCACAGCCATTGCTATGGGAGGACAGATAAGACAAGGACACAGGTAAAAGAAGAGACACAGGTGAATGGAGTGGCAAGCAAGGCTCTCACAACAAGTGACATTAGCCCGGGAAGTAATTGTCGCAATGATTGAGATGCAATATCCTTGAGAACCACAGAAACAGGACAAGCAGAGGACAGACTTGTGGCACCTCCAGGGAATCAAGAATCTGTGGCAACTGGGCCTCCACTGGAACCCAAACCTGAGAAAGACGATTCTTTAATACTGCACTACAAAGTGTAGGATGTGAAACTGAATAGGTTTGGAAGAGCACAAGGGTCATTGCTAGCACAAGAGAAGGCTGCCAAAACTGAAATAAAAGGTGGGGGCTGCAGGAAACGAACCCCTCTGAAGAGAACCACAGAGGGATAACACAAGAGAAAATGTTTATTTGTCTAGGTCAAGTTGGGGTTCTGCAACATCCTTCCGATCCATCCCCAGTCCTTGTCTATACCCAAACACCACCACATACTCAACTCTCAGCATACGAGATACTGCATCCACACACTCTTCGGCCAGCAGAAGGCTGAATGTCTGCTCCCTTCAGCAAACGCTTCCGTCTCATGAATTCACACCCACAGGGATCATTCTGCTCCCAAGAACGGAAAGGACTAAGGGGCCAATGAACTAGCGAAGTTGATGCTATTTACAAACTGCTTAATACAGAATAAAGCTTTGTTGGTCATTTGCTTTTTAGTGCTTTACAAAAACACCTAATTCATTCTGTCACCCAGTTGGCGCATCTTCCTGTAATTCGAGCCTCCATAGTAACTGGCTAATATGATTTTCAACTGTGATCTTTCTGCAATAAAGGTGTACATGTTGTGGTTTTCTCAAAAGAAGTTCAAACCTATTCCTGTCAAAATAAAGCATCAAGCCAAAGAAGGGCACAGGAGGTGTGGGATAAAGTCAGCAAAGGTATTTTAGGAGGATGGCCTAGTGAATATTGTGGCATAGAAGAATAGCGGGTGACCTGAAAGTGGCTAAACAACTTCAGCAGGCCATGGGGGCAGCAAGAATGCTGGGATGCAGGGGGCTAGGTGTGGCCAGCATGAACTCTAGCATCAACACTGGAATGGACTCACCCTTACCAGTTTTCTAGATCACGTTTTCGGTAGGAAACAGGTGCGTTTTAAATGATAATTCAGAAATGGGCCCAACAACCTAAACACGGAGATAGTTGGGAACATTTATTTTTATTCTGGGCATTTGATATTGAATGCAGACATTGCTACAAAGAGCAAGGCAGCCCATTCAAGGGACGCTAGCAGAAGCAGCATCTTATCTGAGATGCTGTGCATAGAGCAGAATTTGGTTCGTAGGGCATCGCTGACACTAGATCAGCAAAACCAGGAAGTGATGAGGATGGACAAGGGGGGCAGCCAATTTGGACAGTGCTAAAAAACACACTATTTAGTCTGCTTTTACATCACACAGATTTACAAACAGGTACAACAGTCCTAGTCTCAGGGGCAGGAAATGATTCACCAATCACAAGGTATTTTTAGACATGTGCGGAAGCAGGGATTAGAACCCAGTTCTACAAGTTCCCAGCCTCATCCATCCCAAAAGGGAAATCCAGTTTTGCAACAATATTCTAATTCTTAAATAAACACAATACACGATGCTGTTATTTTGAGCTGAGGATGGCGGAAGTGTAGCGTCAAAGAGGATCAAAAATGTATTCTTACCCAGAAAGGGTAATGACTCTTTTGGACAAACTCCAACCGAACTGGGGTAGGGGACGAACAGCAAACAAATTCAAGCAGGTCTGTGACAGGCACAGAGCATTAAAAGGACTGGGTAAGCAGATGGATGCTTTGTAAGTTTTATTTTTCTTAAACAAATTCTGTCTGTCAAACACTACTTAAGGGCAAGCAAACACCCAGGGAAAGAGTGACACCCGAGTACCTCTCTTAGCCATCCCCCCTTCTCGTCTGCAAACACGTTTAGTTGCCAACCATAGCAATTTAGCAAAGAATGTCAACAACTGCAGCAGCTCAGAACCCAAAATTAACAACTATGAGCAGTCAAGAATGCCAGCCTGGCACAGCCTGTGCGCCTGGTGCCAGGAGAGGCATAGCTGTCGTGATAACTTGGTAATCCGGGCACCTACGCCCATTAAATTGCTTCAGATAACTAGACAGAATCAGTGTAAAACAGCGACTCAAACAGGCACATCAAAAATGACCCCCACGGATATGCAGCAAGCAATGACCACCCCTGTAGCTGCCAGAACACCATATTGCCCAGAACCGTCTCAGAAAGTCTATGTGTTTTTTTCAGCGGGGTCACTCACAAATGCTAACACCTCATGGCTAATTCACAGAAAGTTATTGTTAGATTACATCCCTTGCCTCTTTCTTCTCCACAAATGATTCTGTTTTCATAGGACTACAGTGTTGCTGATAAACTGAGTTCCTTAATATTGGGTAAAGTCATTACTGGCCTCTGGAATGTACTTACTGATTCGCTCTGAGACGAACACCCCAGTAAGGGGTGGCAGATTCAAAATGCTGGTATTAATTGCTGCGTGTTGTGCTTTGAAGTAAATCTGTTTGAGGGGTCCCCAGATTTACCAGGATTCACTACAGCAGAGAAGAGCATCAGATAATGTATGTTCCACTTTGATGCAGCATCTGGGAAAGCCCTTTACCAACCTCCCTTACCAAGGATGTGCACAGCCCTCCTGGGAATAGAGAATATTTGCTGTAGGAAGGGACTGGGCCTATTTTTGCTGGGAACGCTAAGGTGTCAAACTTGAGGCAGAAACCCAAGGCCAACTGCCTTTATTGTCAGCACAAGCAGCCTACGTATGTGGGTAGCTTGGTGTATCAAAGTCTAGCCACAGGGAGCCAGACATTATGGTCTTCGATCGGTCTAGTGCTCTGGAGACCATGTCTGAATGTAGAAATCTTCGCCACGTCACTCACTGTCACCCTATGTTAGGATCTTTCATGGTCAGCCGGACTTGCGCTTGTTCCGGGTCACTTCCATACATTTGGTCTTTAACTTTGAAAACAACTGTCTACTAACAAGCCTTGATGGTGCAATGCATTGTAACAACGTTTAACCTCAAAGAATTTTGTTTTTTATGTTAAAATACTTTCTATTGGCACACCCGCCCAAAACATACACAAATCTGCCAACAAATACTTGAGGACTCACTACTTTACAGGCTCTTAACATACACTACAAATAACATATTTAGAATTTAAGTTGCATAAGCTGCCATTAAAGAATCCTGTGGAAGTGCTTGCCTTTATTGTGGGTTGGAGACATGTTGACTCACTCGCTCAATCTCTTTGACAACTACTCAAGACTCTAGGACACAGTGAAAGGTTACAAGAATGGGTATTACAGAAATGACAATACACTGATCTACCTAAAGCTGGAAGAAGAACCGGGGACCATCATCATGTGGTCAACGGTCTGTGCTACTAGTATTTTGTACATATCTGACAGTCTGCGTGCCGGTGTGGTCCTCTAAATGTATACTGGTTCTTCTGCTAAGTGCTTGAGCTGGCCATCACAAGGACAGCCGACCACACAAACCACAGCATTCTCAATAAATTGTGTAGCAGCAATGTTGAGACGTGCCAATAGTGCCCTTTAAAATACAGATGTGAAGTGTCACTACTCTCCCGTTAAAACATTACAGTACTTCAGGGACTTGCCAGTGCTGTGCCATTAAACACACCACAGTGCTGTTAAGCAGTGCCTCCAAAGTCAAGAAAGTATATTAACACTCAATCAACCCTTCTATGGGGCAGCAGCCAGAATAAGGGCCTGGTGTACCAACGGGTGTTACCCATTCTGTGTCTATGAGGAAATGCACTGATGCACAAGGCTTATACAGAAGGCTACTCATTCTCCTGCATAGCACCCAAAATATGGCGACCTCCCTCAGCACATCAGAGCCTACTCCCCACTTCTTGAGTTCCGCAAGAGGCTGAAGACCTGGCTCTTTGAGTAACTCTGCGGGGACTACACACTTACACACCTGCTCAAGCGCCTGGATACCCTCACGGGTGATTAGTGTGCTACACAAATCGTCATAACACAAGATAACATAACATCCCTTTGGAACCAAGAATGACCCATGATACAAAGCCTTTATAACAAGTGTGCAAGCATACCGTTTAATGATAAAAGGCCCCCTTAGCAAAGCAAGCGGCTACCTATTCAAGGTATGTGATTTACAAAACTTTGTCCTGTACTGCACTCCCTTTCCTCCTTTCTTGGATACATCTATGAGGACTATACGACAGGAAAAGGCAAAATTACAGACCTACTTATGCAACAAGGAAAGGTAAATTATGCAACATAATTCACCACATTTTGTGACAATATTGCTTCACAATGTTGTCATTTTTACACGTTAATAATGTTGGGGCAAAAGTTTAACCTCGTTAGTATCAATTTAATCATTAAATAGCACATTCACGTGGCAGTGCTTTTAGTAACTTTTTTGTTACAACCTGTAAATTATGCAGCAAATGATGGAATATGTGGCATCATATAAATGCAGTGGTATTGCCCCGACTATCACGCTACTAAACACTGTGCCAAGAGACAAGAGCATCTCTCTGGTCGCTCGGCACGACACCAAAGGGCTTCACACACCGCATCATAACATATGCAACAGTATGCCAACCACGCACTCCACCACGGTGTAACTCGAGCCGTCCGAAAACATGGTTCGGCACCCCATTAGGGGGATGTACATTTAAATATAGACGTATATGAGATGCTACAACTGCCATGTGTATTTTACTGTCCCTATACAAAGCGCTATAACGTGTCACTCAAAGCGCTATAACGTCTCACTGATGTGATCCGAACTATGCGAAATGTGAAGAAAAAAAAGTGTCACTAGAAGTACTGTCTGGAACCTTAAATACTACAATACTACTTCTGAGTCTCAACACGTGTTTCTACATTTGGAGGTTTACACACACAAGGATAAAGCGCCGAGTTTGAACAAGGCAGAAAAGCGCATCACTTACAGACGGGCACCTTCCGGTGGTCCAGGCGGCGGGTGCTGTGCACCAGGGCTCCGAGGCGGCGCTCCAGGCGGGCCCCCCGAAGGCACACCGCGCCCGCCTCCGCCTCTTGCTCCTCGAAGATGCTGCCATCTGGCGGGAGAGCTCGGACAGCTGCCGGGATCGGGCGCTCACCTCCTGCAGCGAGCCCACCGGCACCCCCGGGCTCCACCGGGCTGCGGCCACCGGGCCCCACAGCCCGCTTGTGGAAAGGCATCCCGGCGGCATGCTTCCCAGAAACCCTTCAGGGCCCACAGCGAAGCGGCAGCAACCAGGATTTTCTCACCCGGAGACGAGATGAAAGAAAACAAGCGCGCGCCTCGCGCTCAAGATAAAAAAAAAAAAGTTTGACGAGAGGCAGCAGGAGGAGGGGAGAGAGGAGGGGGCCTGCGCCTGTTTCCCTTGCGGGAACGAGCAGGAACCATCTGCCAAAGCTCGCTCCCGCAAGGGAATCGCCATTGAAGGCAATGCAAAGCGTGCACGTTTTTGGGTGAAAAGGCGAATCGATTGCTAAAGGTCTCCTTCCCAGCGCGCAGGCGAGACCTAAAAACCTCTGGGAGACGAACAGAGCACAAAAATGACAGACTCTGAGAACAAACTCCTAAAACTTGTGGAGATATGTTGGATTTGCAAATAAGGACTGCAAGGTAGCCTGTTAATAGAGACAGACTTATAAGGAGGTTGGGGAGGGCTAAGAAGTTCTCCTGAACATGTATGTAAACATGTTGTTTGTGCATTGTGGGAGAACTTTGTTACTTGCATTCTGTAGCAGTGATGCTCTCAGTAATACTGATCTGGATACTTTGAATGGGAAGCTCTGTCTACTGTGCTTCAAATTATCGCAAGATGTTGACTAAATAGTACATAGAGACCTTTGGTGATAACTGAACTTACTCCTCAATCAACCACCATAAGGCACAGCCAACCCCATTTGGCACCGTTATCTTGTCAAAAGTACGTTGTCTTTCAAATACAGCAACCTGTATTAGTCACAGTCACTACATTAAGCAAAACGTGTTGTGTTTATAGGTAGCAGAATGTAGTCTAGTGGTGGAATGTGGTTAATGGAATGTGGGAAGGGAGTTCTTATTCCAGGTTCCATTGGAGTCATTTGATGGCTGACGCCTGGAGCTGTTAGTGGAGAATTGTCATTGTGCTGCCCGGCTCTGAGAAGAATAAATCTCTTCTTTTATCAAACACATCTCTCCGTCTGTCTGTGCTGCTCAGAAGACCCCATCACAAATTGGCAACGAGTGGGCCTCCACACAGCACTTATAATTTGCATGGAATGGGTTGTCGTCATTGCGGCTTTGAAAGGAGCAATCATCGCACCTCAAGCTCTGTTGAGTGAAGGTATGGGAGCGCAAACTGCCTCACAGCTGATGCGGCATTTATTAGCATTTGTAAATGCCCCGACTACTTACCGGTAATCTTCATTACTCCGAGTATAGTCTTCCTCGCCACATGATTAACGTAGTGAGCTTCAGCTCCACACCAGAACCCTCCAAAGCAAAAAGTTAGCTTCCCATGCCTCCCATCCCTTCCCAATATCGCCGACGCATTCACCCTTGACCTCTATAAGAGGCAGGGCGGCCCAACCCTTCAGCCTGAAACCACCAAGCATAAACATGAAGCCGATAGCCAGACAGGGAGGGAGGGATGGGAACTCATGTGGCGAGGAAGACTATACTCGGAGTAATGAAGATTACCGGTAAGTAATCGGGGCATTACCACCTCGTAAGTCTTCCTCGCCACATGATTAACGTAGTGAGCGCATACCAAAGCCAATCGGCTACATGGAAACTCACAAGAAACCAACGGACCAGAAAAGGATGCCAACGAAGCAGGCAAACCCAAAAGACCAGACGAGTGGAAGGACCACCCAAGAGAGAGGCAACCATGAGCAGGAAGAACCAGCCCGGGACAGATAGACACCGGGAGGGCCGAGAACCCGGACCCCCGGGACTCGCAGGGCCGCCAGAACATCCGCCCGAACCAACCACCGAAGGAGGACAGAGAAGGCACGGAACCAGACCTTACGGGGCCAAAAGCAACAACAAACATGCCCAGAACAGAAAGCAGCAAGCCGGTCCAAACACACCAAAAACGCCCAACGGACAGCCAAAAGCGAGAGGGGAGCAAAAGCCAAGACGTCGGAACCGAAGAAACAGAGGGCAACCCATCCACAGTGACCCAACAAAAAGCCACAGCAGGAAGAGATGCAGTCCGACCGAAACACAGCAACACCGCACGGTGGACCACCAACAGTGAGAGAGTCGAATCCACCCGAGGACCGAAGCAGCGGAACCAGACGAAACAACACAGACTGGCAGGAGCCGCAAGAACGGAATGAGGTGCAGAAGGGAACCCAGCACGCCAACCGAACAACAAAAACGAAGGTCACCAAAACCCCACCAGCAAGGAGATAAACAGGCGGGACACGGATCCCAGTCGCACAAAGGACCCCCCGGAAGGGAGTGCGACACCAATGAGAGAACCCAGGCCGGCACAAGGCAAAGAACGGCCCGGCCCCCAAGGGAACCCAACCGGCCAACAGCGAAAAGCGGAAAGCCCATACGGACGCCCACGGAGCCCGAAGAGGGGATGGGACCAGGCCCAAGGCCAAGCCACCAGAAGGAATGCGAACGCCCACAAGGGGCCATCATGCACAAGAAAGCATAGAGAACCCGGCAGCAAGGGGAACGCAGCACGAATGAGCGAGACAGCCCAGTGCAGGGGCCAAGCAAACTGACCCTGACACGTTCCACACGTAGCAAACGAGCCACCGAAGCAAGCACCCAGGTGGCCACCCAGCCAGCCAACAACCAGGCCCGACCCAGACGAACAACGGAGAGCCGTGAGGAACAGGAGCGAATAGGGAGTGAAGGCCACAGGCAGAAACACACCAAAGTCTAGAAGGACAGAAGAGCCGGGCGAAATGAGCCCGAGCAATGCCAACGCCTCCAGGGAGAAAATGAGAGCCAGCAGGCACCAGTACCCCAAAACCAGGGACAAAAAAGAAGAGGATGCAAAATCCATACAGGAAGCGCAGGGCCCCGCCACGGGTAAGGAGAACCGGGAAACCCAGTACCCCAGGACAAAAAAGCACCGTCTGAACACCACACCGGAATAACATGAAAGAAGCGGCAGGAACCAAACCCCTGTCCTGTGCGAACCTGTGCCCCCAGAAGCACAATACAAATCATGGAACCAAGGCACCCTAGACCAACACCCATAGCAGCAGAAACCAAGGGAGAAGCAGCCAGGCGAGCACCACCAACAGGCCAAAGGCCCCGTCCAGGCCAAACAAGCCCAGAACCCGCGCAAGCCAAGGGACCAGAGGAATTGCAAAGCCGGGAATCCGGACGAGAAGGTAGACAGAGTCACCACCGGTGACTCCAACCGAAACCGGAACCAAAGTGACCCAGCCAAGGAACGGCACAACCGAGCCAAAAACCAAAGGGGCAAACCCAGCAACCCCCCGGAGAACAAGGCAGCTGAAAAACCACCCAGAATAGAAACAAGGAGCCCCCGCAGGGCCAGGGCAAACCCCAGACCAGCCATGGAACGGCCAACAGAAGCCAGACGAGAAACCCGCCATCAGGTGAACCAACCGACCCAGTACAGACCGGGAACCCAAGCACGCCCCACAGGACAGCAAAAGGCCGCCATCACCCGGGAAGGGGGTACCAGAACAGGAAGACCACAGGCCGCACCCGGAGACAGGGCGGGAAGGGAGCCACCGTGGCAATAGAAGGGACACCAACGGGAACAGGCGAAGCTGGGAAGGAACCGGAACCAAGGAGGGCCCAGAGGCACCGAGACCAACCGGATGGGAAGAACCCCCAACGGACAGACCGGGCAAGCACCACCAGCCAAGCAGGCACAAAACCACCCGAAACAGTCCCCGGGGAAGGCCCCTACCAAGGCATGTTCGTGATGGGGCAGCACAGGTAAGTAGGGGTGCGACCTGCTCTAGCCCAGGGGAGGAGGACCAGCTCGAGCTGGCACCGGCAATGGGCAATCCCCCGCCATGTGGTACCCGGCCGAACAAACACCAAGAGCCCGCAAACATCAGAGCCCACTAGAGCAGATCTGAAAAACAAAAACAAAAGGGGCAGCCGGAACCGGATGAACAGGACCCGACGGAGAAGGAGTGCAAGAAAACAACATTGCCTAGACCCCTTTTTTTTTATTTATTTAAATGAGCAGTGTCAGTGAAAGACCAGGGATTGAGCACCCGATCTTCAGAGTAAGAGACCAAGACCGCAACCAATAGGCCAGAGTGACTCTGTCCAGAGAGACAGCCAAAAAGGCGACCCCGTAAGAACAGGACAAAACGTACACCCCAGCAGAGGCGTGAGACGAACCCCAGGCCCGACCAAGCCGCCACCACCCAAAGGCAGTAGACCAATCAAAGAGCCGCAGCACATTGGACACGAGCAGGGAAACCCGACAACCGGAGCGGCCCGGCAGGGGGCAGGCCCCTTGGAACCGAGACAGAGGCCACCCAGGACGTGAGTAGAGGCAGCCGAAGGCCCCCAACAGAGACCCCAACCCCCAGGAAGCGAGGAGAAGCACAACCAGGACGGGGGCGCAAGAGCCGCCTGACGAGCCAGGGAGCAGGAGGAGGAGAGGGCGCCACGGTTTGATAACACATGCATTTGAAAAGCGTACTTATCACCCATGGGTCTCAAGGCGCTGAATAACAGATGTAAATTGTTACCCAACTCAACGGTACCCAATTAACGACCTCAAATGGATGAAAGGCTGAGTGGACCCGCCGCGATGTGAATCCGCGACCCCGAGGCCGAACACAGGCCCCTGCAGTGGATGCAGGAGCCCACTAAGCCACCAGACCAGAAGCAAAAGCCCATATGGGGACCACCGAAGCAGCCCAGAGAAGGCCGGACAGGCGTCAACAGCCGCCCGCCCCCAACAGACAAGCAGAAGCCCACAGCCCCCGGAATCCCCAGGAGGACGCCCAACCAGAGACCAACCAGGCCAGACCCTGCATAACAAATGAGAGTAGGACGGAAGGACCGCAGGCCCAAAGCCCGGAAGGGAGGAAGGAGTCAGGGACAACCCAGGAAAACAACATGAAGCCGTGGCCCCGCAACACACCCCAAAATGCCAGTAAAAACACCAGGACAGGAACACACACCCACAGGGCCAAAGGTCGATGTAAGTGCCCCCACCAGCACGCACAGGAAGGGCAAAACCTAAAGAACCCATTATGAAGAGCGGAGAACCATCACAAGGAACCCGAGAAGGCCACCCAGAATAAAGAATAAGGGCCCAAAGGAGAATAAAGGAGAGCAAGGGACAGGGCACCCACTGCTCCAAGATGCCGCTACAAAAAACAGCAAACAGCACTGCAAAAACAGACAGAAGGACCAGCATAACAAATAGCCCCGACCAAACTTCGCAGTGAAGGACTACAAGGCACAATGTACCGAAAACACAAATGCCGAAGGAATCCCCAAGGACAGGCGACAGCCAGCCCGGGTCAAAGTACATGAGTCCAAAACACAAGCCGCACGCCGACGGCCTGAGGAACGGGTGAGGTGTGCGGACACCAACGAGACAGGGTGCGACCGAGGCCACGGCAGCAGCGCGCGGACCCGGGCTGCAAGCAGGCGCGCGTGGCACCCGTCAGCTCATGCGCCTACACTAGGAGCAGGTGCTGCCCTAAAACAGCCGAAAATGGCGTAAAACTGCAGAGGGAACCATCGAGTGCCTCACTGCAACAAAGGAGCAACGCAACCCGCTCCGCGGGAAGGCCGGAAACACCCGGACCCGACCCACAGGAGGACGGTCAACAAACGCGGAAATGCGCGCCCCTCCCTCCCCCGCCGTAAAACTCAGAACGGTCCGCCATGGTTGACCTGAGCAGGAGAAATGGAGAGCCGCCACCCGCCCGTGCAGGACCTACCACGAGCCTGGGTGGACAGAGAGGGAAGCGATGCGTGGAACGGCGCCAGGAACTGCCACGTCCCGGACGCCGACTCAGGAGGTAAGGACAGGACCCGCGAGGCCCATGCACAAACACGGCCCCTCACGGCAATCTCCAGCTAGCAGCAGAAAAACCGCCCGCGAGCACTCTACCATAGCGAGCGCACACGGAGGCCGGTTGATACTACGGCCGCCGTGCGCGTCCTGCGGGCTAGAAGCCCATGCCTGCTGGGCAGGGCTAAACGCAGTCAACCCCAGACAGGGGAAAAATGCAACCGCACCCCCGTAAACCAGGCAGGACGCCTCCACGGCTGCAGGGGACAAGAAGGGCTGGGAAGTCAGAGCCCAAATCCCCCGTGGCTGCCCCCTATTAACCCGTGGCTCGCTAAAGCAGAGCCTAACTGCCCCCAAGCAAGTGGAAATGGGGGAAGGAAGGGGGAGGATCCCCACACCCATGGGCCCGCTAGAGCAGGGCCTCCACCCAGGGACCCATGCTCCCTGCTAAAGCAGGAACACACTTACCTGAACGCGCCTCGGAGAGTCTGCGCAGAACCAAAAAAACAGGCTGAAGGGTTGGGCCGGCCCGCCTCTTATAGAGGTCAATGGTGAATGGGTCGGCCATATTGGGAAGGGATGGGAGGCATGGGAAGCTAACTTTTTGCTTTGGAGGGTTCTGGTGTGGAGCTGAAGCTCACTATGTTAATCATGTGGCGAGGAAGGCTTACGAGGAGGTAATTGACATTAAGCGTATGCTCCCGCTAAAGCCTAAGCAGCTGCCTCACCCCTAATGTGCTGTGCATGGCCGAAGCAGCATTTATCAGTATTTTTAAAGTTGACATTAAGAGTACAGTCACACTGAAGCCCTAGCAGTCACCACATCTCCTTTGTGCTGCAAGTGACTTGAATCACGCTTACCTCGTGCCCCACTGACAACGGCTGAGCTACAGCACACGCTGTTATCCTGACGCGCTGCCGTTTCCAGCTTGCATATCCCTGTGAAGATGTCAGAAAAATCAGGCAATTGAAGTCCTCAACAGTATAGTTAATCCTCGTTCTGCCTGAGAGTGCCTGTTTTTCATGTGCGCTTAGTTTTTCTTGTCAGAATTTCAATTGGCCAAGCCCAATTGTTACCTCTGTTCCTATTGGCCAAAGCTTATTTCAGCCTCAGATCACAGTTAAAAGCATTGAACGCCAACTCATCGTCAGTTTTGCTTCACCCTGGTACAATCCTGCTTCTAAGTACAAGAGTGTTATCGCTAAATTCTCTCAACCATAAAAACTGGCAAGTTATACACCGTAGACAATATCCAAAATGTATACTGCCCCACACATTTTCCAGCAAAACCTGGGATTCAAAAAACTAAATGGAAGCAATGGTTCAAAGCTTTTGAAAGCTACCTAATTGCAATTGACGGCTCCAAGTTTGAAGCTATTAAGACGTTGGGGCTTCTTTACAATTGTCTAGAATCAGAAGAGCAATGCATATTTGACCATTTACCCTTGGCTACACAACCTTCAGAAACTGACTGGGATGTTTATGTTGAAGCTGTGTGTAGGCTAAGAAACCATTTTCAAAAGGATACAAACATAATTGTGGAGAGGCACAGATTTTATAAACTACAACAATTACAACAAAAGTCAAATGATATATTTTTTTGGCTGAACTGTGTATATTAATATCCACATGCGGATTTGATGGAAATATTGACTCTTATCTAAGGGATCAATTTGTGGTGCGTAGTTTTGACAAGAAAACTCAAGAGAGACTCTTATGTTGTAGGAATCCCAGTTTGAATGAAACACTAGAGATTGCAAGGGGCATTGAAAGATCAGTTTTGGCCTCAAAGGAACTGAACAGATGCAGGAATGGGTCTGATTCAGAAGCTGCCAAAGCAGTTGTAGCTAAACCTAAAACCTTCACACCTAATGTTCCAGAGGGCAAGAAACAAGGTGACTGCTTTAGGTGTGAATCCATCACATATTTGGCTAATGCGAAAAATTGCCCGGCTCTGGGGAAAATATGTCTTAAATGCAAGAAGACCACACATTTTGCATGTGTGTGTAAGAACACCCAGAAAGTGGGCATGTTAAAGCAGCAAGGCGAAGGTTTGGATCCAAAAGTATGTAGTATAAATGGTGGCAAAAAAGTAGTCGTCTCTATAAAAACTGTGGAAACCGCCATGGATGCGAAGGGCAATGGAGATCCACTGTGCACAGTTTTAATAGCAGATGTACAAGTTCAAGTCACCGTGGATTCAGGATCTCCAATTACTTTTGTAAGTGATGACTTGTATTACAAAGAATGAAGCTCCACTTAATTGTCACCACCAGATGTTCGCACCTTTGCATTCGGTGGACATAATACAGACATGATAGGTTACTTTTCTGAAAATGTTCATTTTAAAGACAGGTCAATATTTACTAAAGTATATATGGCAAAGAGAGGCTACAATATTTCAGAGTAGAAAGATCAAGGCAAACTTAGCATGGTGTTGAGACCAGTACTAAGTGTTCCATTTCACTAGAAGAGATCCCTGCACCATTGGAAACAGTTCAGCATGTGCTGAGTAAGCACAAATCCTTGTTTGAGGATAAGTTGGGTATGGTGCACGGGTATGAACACAAACTCATACTTAAGAAGGATACGGTGCCTGTCATTCACAAGGTGCAGAACATTCCCTTGAGTGCTCCTGGCCAATTGAAGCAACATGTGGGAAGCTGCGCATGGACAAGGTCATTGAGCCTATCGATTCCCTGCAATGGATATCACCCATTGTAGTAGCAAAAAAGAAAAGGGGAGACATCAGACTTTGTGTTGACCATAGATCACTCAACAAGAACATCCTAAATGATTGTTTCCCGTTGCCTAGAATTCAGGAAATACTGGCTCCATTGCGTGGTGCTTAAATTTTTTCATGCTTAGATTTAAGAGTATCATATCATCAGGTAGAGTTGGCAAAGAGTCACGCTCTTTGACAGCATTTAACACACCTTTTGTGCTTTCAATTTCTTATGGATGCCAATTGGCCTGGCCCCTGTGGCCTTGGTCTTTCAAAAGTTGATGTTTAGACTGTTTGGGGATTGCAAGAATGTCCTAGCATATCAGGACAATATTTTGATCTTTTCAAAAGATACCAAGGAACATTTGAGTGTATTGAGTGACGTGTTGTGCAGCTTAGAGAAACACGGCTTTACAGTTAAGAGGGAAAAATGTAAATTCTTAGTTGAGAGCGTGGACTACTCGGGGCACCGTATTTTGGATGCAGGGATTGAGCCTAATTATAGCAGTCCCAGACCTGAGAACAAGGATCAACTAAGATCCTTCCTGGGACTCTGCGAGTACTACTCATGATTTGTTTATAATTTTTCACTTCAGACATAGTCCCTTAGGAAGTTGCTGAGGAAGGGTGAACAATTTGTATGGGAGATTTCTGAAATGTCAGTATTTGAGAACCTGAAAAAGCTTATTGTGAAAGTACTTGCATTGCATGCCTTCAGGGATGACTTGCAGTCCATTGTAATGGTAGAAGCAAGCGGGGTTGGCCTTGGACTTGGATAATAGAAGGCGAGGAACATAATATTGCCTTCGCCTTGAGGTGCCTCTCTACAACTGAGACAGGTACAGTACGATTGAGAGGGAGGCATTAGCTTGTGTCTGGGCAGCCAAGCATTTTGAGATGTTTTTATGGGGGAGAAGATTTGACCTGGTAACCGACCACAAACCTCTAGTGTATCTAATTAGTGAGAATGCTCACAAAAAGGTCAAGCAAAGGTTGGTGAGACTGTTGTCAAGGGTGAACAAATTTGATTGTGCCATCAAGCACATTCTAGGTGGGAAAAGTTCCCAACCTGATTTTATATCCAGGTGTCCCCCTTGACAGCATTCAGGGTAATCAAGTTGAAGAGGAGTTGGAGTGTGTTGTTGGACTGATTGATGGGTTGGTGGTGTTGAAGGGAGCTGCTGGTAGGGAATAAAGTTAAAGAGCTTATTGTTAAAGGTTGGTGTTAAATCCGAAGAAATCGAATCCAAAAGCTGAATAAATAGAAGTTTATTTGGAGACGGCACAGTACCAGCCTAAAAGCTAAGCAGCAAAACTCCTCTGTACCACAGTTCTGGAACAGAACGTCTATGAATGCATGGGCCAGAATTAAACATAAACATATTACAATTAAAGGAGACTACCAAGAATATAAAACATCTTCCCCCTTAACAAAATATAAACAAAAAACAAGCAATTAATGTACAAGATGTTATAAAGAAAAGCATTAAATATACTCAACAAGCTTGCAAGGAACCCGTCTAGAACAAGCTTCATTTTTCACTCTTGACGTCGCAGACCTATCTTGCCCACCCTTTCCATGAAGACCATGTGACTTTGCTCTAACACCCCCTTTACACTTGGCCACTCTCCTGACATTTCAAACTGTGCCATCCTGTGTGACTACACTTTTCAGATTTACTTTGACCACGTGTACTGCCCTATCAAACCTGGAAACCCTTTGGCCAACACTCCAGGTTTGCGAATCATGACCCAATCGCCCACCACAAATTCAGGTTTCTTGACTATCCACTTACCATTATAAGAACGTTTAATCCCTTCCTGTTTTTCTTTCACGCGTCATGCCACTCCTTCCTTACTTTCCTCACCATCCTTTCCACCTTGCCTCCTTCTAAACTACCATGGACATAATTTGGAGACAGGCTCCCTCCCTTTAAGTAACTTAAAGGGACTAACCTCAGTGATGGTGTAATGCAGTACAACCACAATTTCTCTCTTAGTTTGCCACCCTGGACCAAAATCACCTGCCCACCACACATCTTCTTTCAATATGGGGTTAAATCTCTCTACCTAACCATTACCTTGGGGCTCAACATGTAAATGGTAACATGACGAATATTAGAGTATTTCAGGAAACTTTCCATCTCAACAGACTTCAACTGTACTTCGAAATCCGCAATGAGAATTTGAGGTTACCCCTCTGTAGCAAAGAGGTCTTTGAAAAATTCAGTCACAGTAACATGAGGAACAAATTTCACTTCAGGCCACTTTGAGTGATAAGTCAACTAGAACCATAGCAAATCCACAATCTTGGGGTAAGAAATTGGAAGGACTGGAAATGTCAAACCCAACCTTCTGCCATGGAAAATCCAGCAGGTCAACAGGAAACAAAGTTGCAGGAGCCACCTTTAACATTTTCTCACTATTGGCACACGCTTCACACTCCCTGACAACTCTGTCTATCAGTCTATCAAGGCTAGGCCACCAAAACACAGTCCTTACCAATATTTTCATGGAGGACATACCTAAATGTCCTTCGTGTGCCACAGACAATATAGGATCCCTCAATCCGACTGGAGGTATACTCTTTCCTTCATGGAATAACATCTCCCTCAAGCTCCAAATCTCCTAAAACTTTCCAATAAGGAAACAATTCTGCTAAAATCTATTTCTTCACTGGCCATCCTTCCTTTACATGTTCCACAACCTTTCTTAACAATGGGTCACTCTCCATGGCATCCTTCCACATTCCTTCAGTAACACTATCAAATTTTCCAGACATCACATCTGCCATGCAAGTGATTACTTCAGGCTCATTCATTTCATTATCATCTTCACTCATGGCACATGGTAGTCTGGACAAACAGTCTGCTGTGACATTTATCTTTCCAGGTACGTATTCAATCTTAAAGTTGTACTCCTGGAGCCTGGGCATCGAGCGTGCAATATGTGCTGTGGCATTACACCCCCCTCCAGAAGACAAAATACCTACAAGAGGGTTGTAGTCAATTCTCAGTGTGAAATGAGATCCCCACACATAATTACGAAAATTTTCACAGCCCACACACATGCTTGTAATTCCTTCTCTATTACAGTGTAGCATCTCTCAGTATCACTGAGAGTCTAGGATGCAAATGCCACACTCCACTCTTCTTTTCCACTACACTGCGACAAAACACTTCCAACTCCGTAGAGACTTGCATCCACTGTAATAATGCAGTAAGTTTTCAAATGAAAAGGTTTCAAAGTAGGTGCCCCCACCATTTCTTTTTAATTAGATCAAATGCCTACTGCTGTGTTTCTGTCCAAACAAATTCTGTATTCCTCCAAGTTAGTTCCCTTGACGATTCCATTTTGACAAAGATGTCAACTACAATTTAAGATTACATGAATGCATGACTGCCCTGAGTAGCTGGATGAGCAGACACTGCCTAAAGTTGAACTCAAGTAAAACTGAGGTAATACTGTTTGGCAATCTCTCTCCAGCATGGTCTCCTGCCTGAAGGCCAGACAGTCTGGGCTCACCTCCCCTCCCAGTGACTAAAGCTAAAAACCTAGGCTTTATCATGGATGTTAAGCTCAGATATGAGGCCCAGGTGTCTAAGATAGTGTCCTCCTCATTTTATATCATTAGAAGCTTAAGGAAAATTTTCCCTTTTCTCCCAAGAAACACTAGGAAGACTGTCGCCTCCTCACTATTCATGCCAAAGCTGGACTATCGTAACGGCTTGTATATGAACCTACAGGTAAAATTACTTAGGAAGCTCCAGGCGGTACAAAGTACAGCAGCCAGACTGACTCTGGATATACCCAAGTATCTGCCGATATCCGTAGGCATCCAGAACTTCATTGGCTCCCGGTGCAACAGCGAATTAAATTTAAGGTGCTCTGTGTGGCCCATAAAGCCTTGCATGGAGAGGGACCGAAATTTCTATGGAAGGCTTTTTATTGGCATAATCCAAACAGACATCTTCGATCAGCTAATGCTAGACTGATTACCACCACAAGAGTCAGAAAAGTGAACTGGGGAGGAAGGAGCTTCACTAACAGCACAGCCAGGCTGTGGAACTCTCTTCCACTGCATCTTAGGACCATACCCACCCTTCTTGGTTTCAGAAAAGAACTCAAAACTTGGCTGCTTAACAACTAGTAATACCTCGGCTCAGTATGCTTATGTTTCTGCAAGCGCCAAGACACCTATGGGTAGACGTGTGCTATATAAGTCTGTATAACATAACATAACATTTTGGTGGCAAAGTCTCTGATGAACTTACTGTAGTATGCACACAGCCCTGAAAATGAAAGCAACTTCTCTTCATTGTCAGGTGCTGGTGCTTTCATAATGGCATTGATCAAAGACCTTTTAGGCACCACCCCTTCTTTTGATAACGTATGCTGCAAATACTTTGCTGTTTCACGGAATAATTTGAATTTGCTTTCTTTAAGGGTTAGACCATGTTCTTTCAATACCCCACACACTTCTCTAAGATGCTCAGAATGTTCATACAGGTTACTGGAGACAATGAGGATATCATCCTGGAAACATTTAACAAACGCTTCCATTGCTTTAAAGATGTGGAACATCTTTCTTCGAAATACGGAAGTGCCGACGCAAGGCCAAGCAGCATCCTCTTAAACTAAAACGAACCTTGCAGGGTGATAAACGCAGTTAAACACTTTGAGTCCTCAGTTAGCTCAATTTGGTGGTACGCTGACCTTAGATTGAGCGTGGAAAATATACTGGCACTCTCCAACATGCTCACAACCTTATTAATATTAGGTAGTGAATGACAATCCACAACAATGTTGGCATTGAGTGCTCTAAGGTCGATGCATAACCTTAAAGTTGTATCCGCCTTACATGCCAAAACTATGGGAGACACCCATACGGAAGATTCAACATCCCCAATGATCTCACTATTCAACATTTCGTCCAAAATACTCAAGTTCATCCCTCACTTTTATAGGTACATTTCTTAATCTTTGTCTTACAGTCTGCTCCCCTTGCTTGAGCTTAATATGGTGAGTATAACCATTAAATATGCCTAATCTTTCTGTAACACATCCAGAAACATACTCCACGCAGCCTCATTATTTTCACCAATCACCAACACAGGTTCCTTGCTGTGGGGATTATGTAAAATGCCCAATATCTATTGATCTCGCCATCCCAGCACATTGACCCTTTTCTTAGCCACATAAAGTTTGATTTGCGCCTCCCTTCCTTTGAACATTATGTTCACACCAGTGTAACCCATCAACTCCATTTCAGAACCGTCAAAGCTTTGGGCCACAATATCCGATTATCCTAAATCAGCTTTAGCAATAACATCACTCAACGCTGTAGGAAATAGCCTTCAGTGATTATGGTCCATGGATACCCCAAATAAGCCATGAGTTCCAATTCCTTGCCAAGAATCTGGCCCTTACACTTAGGAGGCTTCCTAACCTCTTCACTCTCATCTCCAGGGGTATTTATAGACAATATAATGCCTTTTTCTTTCTCATTGCCATTCTCCCCATACGCACACCTCACACAAGAGACTTCTTCCACTCCAGCAGCCTTGACTTTGGACGAAAAAGCACCTCTCTTCCTGTCATCTTCAGAAACATGGGCAAAATGTCCCACCATGCCACATTTGATGCACTCTTTCCCAATGACAGAACATAGTGAAAAGTAAGCCAAATGATTAAAACACCTGTACCTGTAACAAGTTGCGACTTTATTACCTCTCCTTCCTACTTGTATATTCCTACGAGCAGGATTATTAACTACACATACCTCATCCATAGCATTTTCACTTTTGGTATTGTTGTGTTGTACTGACTTCATCTATTTTTCAGAGTGCTCCAAGGCTGTAGCCCTGGTGATTGCATCCTGCAAATTAGGATCTCCCATCACCCATAACTGCTCTTGTATCTTTTTGCTCTTCACATTCACAATGATTTGATCTCTGATCATTCCATCATACATGACCCCTGTTGGACTTGGCCCTTTTTGCAGGGTTATCCCCAAACCTTTTGCTTCTTCCTCCTAGTTTTTCCTGACCTGTGTTTGTTGGTTTTAGGACTCTGGGCACTTTACCACTGAAAATCAGTGCTAAAGTGCATATGCTCCCTGTGTAAAGTTTTATTATGATTGGTTCTCCCTGATTGGCATATTTGATTTACTGGTCAGTCCCTAGTAAAGTGCACTGAGTGTGACGGGGCTGGTAAATCAAATACTACTAGTGGGCCTGTAGCACTGATTGTGCCACCCACATGAGTAGTTCTGAAACGGTAACTCAGACCTGCCACTGCAGTGTCTGTGCACAGTTGTTAACTGCCATGTCGACTTGGCAGGTGCACCCACTTGCCAGGCCCTAACCTTCCCTTTTCTTACATGTCAGGCCCAAGGTACCCCTGTGGGCAGGGTACAGTGTATGTGAAAGGTAGGACACGCCCTGATGTGTGTGGCATGCCCTGATAGTGAATTACTGCCAATTTCATTTTTCACTATTGCAAGGCTACCTGTTCCCATAGGACAGAATGGAGAGTTTGTTTATAACATCTTATAAACATAACTGCCCCTGGGAACAAGGCAGGGAAATACAGTTTAGTATGCCTGAACTCAGAATGTTAAAATGCATCTTTTAGTGAGGGTGATTTTTACATTCTGTGTGTGAAAATACCACTTTGTTTAGTCATTCAGTGTGCCTCTGCTAGGATGTGGTTTGACTGTCTGGTTTTGGAGAGACAGGGGCTGGGGAGGTGCATTCTCTCAGACAACCACCGGGGGGTTGATGTGAGTCCTGCCTTTTCTGAAAGAGGGCTGAATAGACTCGGGCTGCATTCAGAGTAGGGGGAGGAGTTCTCAGTACCATCTGAATAGGCCCGGTCTGCATTTAGAGGGGTGGGAGAAGATTTCCCTTGCACCTGAATAGGGCCTGTCTGCCTTACACAATGCTGTCTCCACCTCCTGCCGGGAAGCTGCACAAGAGAGGACAGAACTGGTTTGGACTGGGCTCAGAATCCCTTACACAAAGAGAACAAAGACATTTTGGGGTATAAGTATTAGGCCTAAAACCACTGAACTTTAGACTAATTCTGGAATCAAGAGGAACTTTTGCCAAGGAGAAGAGCTGGAGAAACTGAGGAGAAGTACTGCCTTTGCTGTGTGTCTGGGGTTGGCCTGCAGTTGCTGTTTCTGCCAAGGAAATAAGAAGGACTTTGCTGTGTGCTGTGTCCCCTGCTTGAGGAAAGTCTCCAAGGGCTCGAGTAGAGCTTGCCAGCTGTTTTGAAGTCTCAGGAACACAAAGACTTCACCCCCAGCCCCCCTGAACTTCCTTGCTGGGAGTTCTGGCCTGCCAGGAGTGCCTGTGACTGTGTGGGGCCTCTGGAGGTTGTTTCTGCTGCTGGGAGCTGGAAAGCAACGCAACAACAAGAAAATCGATGCATCGCTCTTCTTGCGACAGTTTTTCCGACGCAACACCGGGGTGCGAGAAGAATCTCCCCGCACCGCCGCGCCACTGCTGAAACCGACGTAGCGCCTGTCGCCGCTGATGAATCGTCGCATCGAGGGATCGCAGCTGAAGAAATCAACGCAGCGCCGCTCGACGCTGCCGCATCGTTCGCCGACGCATCCCGGATTTCCACACATCGTCCCTGGGCGGCAAGTTTTCCCCGACGCATCACCCGCGGATCGGAGTCGTCTCAGAATCGACGCATCGCTTCCCCCTACAGACCGGACCCGACGCACCGCTCCCCTGTGTCCAAAGGAACTGTTGCATCGCATCCACGAAGGACTCAGGAATTGACGCATCTCTTTGTTTTTCGACGCTTCTCATCGTTGCGGCTGTTTGGCTTGGTGAATTTTGTCGCAACGACAGGTACTGTGCAAGAAATCACATATCCACAGTTTTCTATGGGGTCAGTTGCTAAAACCTTTTGAAAGTCATTTTTCTTAATACTTTTTTAAGATTTGGTTATCTTAAGTGTGTATCCACTTTACCCTGACTAGAAGCAAGGGTCCCTATTTGGACAAAGGTACCAACCTCTGCCAACTAGAGACCCCCATTTCTAACAACCCCAAAACTACAGTTCCTGGAAAGTGCCCTCAAACCTGTTAGAAAATCATTAAAGGATACTCCATCACGCTGCACCCTGGTATACACTTTAAACCTATTCAACGCTATGCTGGAAGTAGCTTTCATGTACGTTACAAATTCCTCCTTCCCTCTTGCCCATGGAATGGGAGGTTCACCTTTGGATTTCAGAAATTTAGCAGGCAGTTCAAACTACATAATGGCTCTGAATAACACAATAGACTAACTAGAAATGTATATATACACGCCCGAAACAAATAAAATGTAAATATAGGACATAGTTCCACACAATAATGTACCTTACACAGTCATTGTTCAAGTATGTGGCCAAGATGCAAAGATTCATATGGTATTATTTGATAAAGGATACCAATGTACAGCCTTAAATGTACAGTCTTCAATTTAAATTTTTGCGTATTGGTGTGGAGTAATTTCAAAGTATTAAAAATTTACTAATGCGCAGCTGTGCACATCGGTGTATCACCAGAAGTTTCAGGTAAATAGCCATGTGCATAAGTGTTGCACAAACAGGTAACAGATGTACAGCCACGCGCATCGACATATAGCATTAATTTCACAAGTCGTGCGCATCAGTGCTATAAACAATGCGCCCAATTCAAAATGGCACCTGTGGGCACAACACATAGCGCACGTGTAAAGCGTGATGCGTTATCCTCCCTGGCTGATGAGGAATCCTTGCGTCTTAGCCTCGCGTCTGGGAATGGCTTGCATCTCCTCGCTGCTCGTTGAAGAGACCTTGTGTTAGGTACGCCTTGGGTGTCCTCACTCCTGGTCTTGCCAACAGAGACGGTGCACAGCACGGAACGTTGAAATTCAAACAATGCTAACAAAAGCCAAGTTGTGGTCATATCAAGCCATGTAAAAGAAGTACCTTGAATACGCTGATAACTTCCTGTAGGCACTGCAAATGCTCGTGAAGCATATAAACAATTCTAACCCAGAAATGTTTATAAAAGAGCCAAATAAGAATAAAGCAGCTACAGTTGCTGGGTTCAAAATATCCTGAAGAAGATGGTACCACTCCTGTGCCGTCAATAGTAGTAGCAAGTACCTTTTCTTGCTCGTCGCCAGTGTTTAATCCATAGAAACCAGGTCCAAATGGTGAATAAATACAAGTTTATTTGGAGACAGCACAGTACTTGCCTGAAAGCTAGGCAGGGCAAATGCCACTGTGCCACAATTCTGGAACAGAACTTCCATGAATGCATGAGCCAGAATTAAACATAAACACATTACAAGTTAATGAGACTGCCAAGAATATAACATTTGGCTTGACGACAGAAATGTGAGTAAATGTCTTCGGTCCTTTCACAAAGTCAAGGATGATTTGACCACTGAGGATGATGCCATCCTGAGGGGAAATTTACTGGTTCCCCCGCTGGAACTAAGACTAAGACTAATTAATCTTGGCCATTAAGGACATCATGGGATGACTTGCACGAAACAATGGATATATATGTACTACTGGTAGCCAGGAATGGACACTGAAGTAGAGATGCACGCTGGCAGGTCTAGGAAGCCAGTTCTGTATATACCATACTAAAAAGAGGTATAGTGTGCGCAGAATACAAGGGTATGGAAGAGGTTAAAGTAGATAATATCTTACTCTCAATTTAGTGGTAGCTGGGCTGAGAGGTTAGGCTTATCAGAGGGTTGAGTGAATGCGTTTGTTGTACACACTCATAACAAGACAAGAACACACACTCAATGACTAACTCTAGACCAATGTTTTTCAAAAATATTACTTTAGTTACTTTTATTTTAGGGAACCAAGTTAAACTCAGTTACAGAAAGGTAATACCTCCAAAAAGGCAGTAGATGTACTATATGGTCTTGGAAATACTTTGGTGTTGTCCATCTGAAACAGTAACATTTAGTAGTGGCACAAAATAGACAGTTGTAGGTAATCGATAGAATGCAATGCAATCCTAAGTAGGGAAAACAGGGTTATGCATCAGCGGGTAAGTACACGACTTACGTTGCTAGTCTTCGGGGGTTAGACCGGCCCTGGGCAAGGGTCAGTTTAAGGTGGGCACTGAATTATCAGCTGCACTGGGGCGGCCGGGTGCAGATATCAGTATCTATGCCGCGGCGGTCAATACCGGCAATGATGTTCCGCTCTCTGGGCCAGCGGAGAGCAATGGGGATGAATGGGAGTCAGTAGGCTGCCAGCGCCGGGTCTACTGCTGTCGTCGTCAATGAGTCAATGTAGGTCGAAAGGAGGCACCACCAGGCCAGAAGTCATTAGGATGGAGGTGCGCTGGGGATGGAGGAGTTCCGCTGAGGTTGGGCCGTCTTGGAGAGGCCACAGTCAGGGCAGGAGGAGGCCAACAGGGTCACTTGAAGGAGGGTACAGGCTCTCGGTAATAGATTTGTGAACAGCTTGGGTTGTTAGGCCGAGTGGATCCCTCTAGGTCGTGGAGGCCATCCAGCTGCGGTGCTTTCTTCTGGCAGGGCAGAGTTGTGTCGACACAAGTGTCAGTTCTCTACTGCTGTGGTCTCTTGGGTTCTTTTTGCAGTAGTGAGTCGCGTCGACACAAGTGTCGGTCCTCAAGTACTGCGGTTCTTGTACCAGCGGATGGTGGGGAATTGATCCTCTAACCCAAAGGGAGGTTCTTGGATATTGGGTGAAGGCTGGAAAGTCTCTGGGGTTTCGTTTCTTGAAGGCCTGGCAGGGTTTCTGGAAGGGCAGCAGGTCCAGTATTCGAACCGGCTGCAGGTGGCGGGGTTCTTGCCACGTTCTGTCTGCAGCGGTTCAGTTCCTGGTCCGGCAGTGGTCTTCTTCCATCTACTTCTTTGGTCCATCGAATCAGAGGAACAAGGTTCAGAGGAGCCCTTAAATACTAAATTTAAAGGCATTACTGAGGTCGGGGGCAGTAACCAATGGCTACTGTCCCCTACGGTGACTACACCTTTTGGGTGCCCACTCCCTTTGGGGAGAGAGGGACCCTAGGGGTGTGCCAGGCTGTGGTGACATGCCTATTCTGCTTACTAATTTTCCTGCCTGTCCTGCCGCCAAAAGTGGGGCCTGGACAGGGGGGTGGGCATCTTCACTAGTTGGAGCTGCCCAAATCAGCACATCACAAGTTGAGAGCTTTTGAGGCTCACCGCCAAGTATTGCTGATCCTGCCAAGGGAAGGTGTGACGCACCGCCACCCAGAGCAGGCTTTGTTCATGACCTCTAAGAGCACAAAGGCTCTCACCCCACGGGGTCAGAAACCTGTCTGGCGGGGGATGGCTGGAAGGGACCAGTCAGCCAACACTAGAAGTTGGTCGTTTTTCAGGGGGCATCTCTAAGATGCCCGCTGAGTGAATTTTATAATAAGTCCAACACTGGCATCAGTGTGGGTTTATTATGCTGAGAAGTTTGGTACCAAACTTCCCAGTTGTCAGTAAAGCCATCATGGAGCTGTGGAGTTCGTATTGACAAACTCCCAGCCCATGTACTCAAAGTGGCTTCACTGCACTTACAATGTCTGTGAATGGTGCAGACACTGGTAGGGCATATTGCTCATGCAGCTATGCCCTTACCTGTGGTATGATACACCATGTCTTAGGGCTGTAATGCCTGCTAAAGGGGTGACTTACCCATGCCACAGGCAGTGTTGGTGGGAATGGCACACAGGGATGTGTGCCATGTCGACTCTTCAGTTTGGTCTGCACCAAAACACGCAGCCGGCAATGGATGTTAAGGTGAGGGGTCTCTGAGGGTAGTATAAAACATGCCGCAGTCCTTCCGAGGCCCTCTCTTGTCACAAGGCACTTGGTACCAGGGGTACCTTTTACAAGGGACTTACATGTGGCCCAGTGGTGTGCCAATTGTGGGGACAAAGGTACAGTTTTGGGAAATAACACTGGTGTTGAAGCCTGGTTAGCAGGGTCCAGCACACTCTCAGTCAAGCTGGGATCAGATGTCTGGCAAAACGTTAGGGGGTAACCATGCAAAAAGATGCACTTTCCTACAGCAAGTGTGTAAATTGTTGTTAGACCTGGCATCCTTGGCGTGGGTCTCCCTTCCATTTTTTCGTAATGCCTCCACTGTTGCCGATATGTTTTTGCTGGACTAGATGCTCATGGGCACTTTGCCGCTGCTAATCAGTGCCAAAGTGCAAGTGCTCCCTATCGGTAATTGATATATGTATTAGTGACTCCATGATTGGATGATTGGTTTACTTGTCAGTCCCTAGTACCGTGCACTCAGTGTGCCCAGGGCTTGTAAATCCAATGCCGCTGGTGGGCTTGCAGCACTGGTTGTGCCACCCACAGAAGCGGCTGGTAAAATGTGTCTCAGGCCTGCCATCGCAGAGCCTGTGTGCAGCCTAGGGCTGCCATGTCGACTTGGTGAGTACACCCACTTACCAGTCCCTAAAACCTTCCCTTTACTGCATGTTGGTCACCCCTAAAGTAGGCCCTAGGGCAGGGTGCATTGTAAGTATAAGGTAGGACATGCCCTGGTGTGTGTGGCATGTCCTAATAGTGAATTACAGCCATTTTCGTTTTTCACTATTGCAAGGCTACCTGCTCCCCATAGGCCAGAATGGGCAGACTGACTATTACACCTTATAGTCAGAACTGACCCAGGGAACATGGTAGAAAAACGAATTTAGTATGCCTGAACTCAGGATGATAAAATACATCTTTTAGTGAAGTTGGTTTTAACATTCTGTGTTCGAAAATACCACTTTTAGAAAGTGGGTATTTTCTTGCCTAACTATCCAAGCCTGCCTCTGCTAGGTTGTGTATTCCTTGTCTGGAGATTGAGTGACAGGGGCTGGGGGTGGCTACCGGAGACAGGGTGAGTCAGCGCAGGGCTGAATAGAAAGATCCGCAGCCAGAGTGGAGGGAGGAGTTGCACCTGGGTCTGAATAGGGCTGTGCCTGCCTTCCACAATGCTGGCTCCACCTCCTGCCGGGCGGCTGAGCACTCTGCCCCACATTCTGAAAGGAAAGAAGGAGTCAGAAAAACAAAGTGCTCCAGGACTGACCAGAACTGGTTTTGGACTAGGCAGAGGCCTCTCTGCCTCCAGAGAACAAAGAGAATCAGGGTATAAGAGGGGCACCCAGACCCCAGGAAAATTAGATCACTTTTGGGAACAAGAAGAAACCTTTACTGAGGAGCGGAACCAAGAAGAAACTGAGGAGAAACTATCCCTAAGCCTGAAGTGCTGCTTGGGGGATTGGCCTGCAGTGGTTTGCCTGACTGCCAAAGAGAGGAGAAAGGAACTTTTGCTTTGCTGTGACTTTCATCAACTTGTGAAGGATCTCCAAGGGCTTGGAAGAGAGCTTGCCCCCTGACCGAAGTCCCAGGACCATTGGACTTCACCCCCTTTGTGAATTGCTGCTGGAAACCTGTTTCAGTGGCTACAGAGGTAGGGAGCTGTGACCGACTCTCACGACCGACTCGGTGTCCTGCAAGCACCGCATCGAAGCACCGTCTCGCCCTGCAACGCACGGCCCTGGTCTCACCGACTCCGTCAACGAGCCGCTGCCTGCACCGCATCGAGGGACAACGCGTCCTGCAACGCTTCGCTACGCCGAATCGAACTGGTCCGACCGACACGGTCACTGCTGCTGAGTTCGAGTCCTGTGACCGCACCGGAGTTGGGCACCGCTCGCACGCTTTGCGACGCACCGCCCGACTCGCACCGCTGTCCGGACTGATCGACGCCAGCTCCTGAATCCGGCTCCGTCGCCGCACCGCAACCTGCCAGCACCGCATCGAAGCACCGTCTCGCCCTGCAACGCACGGCCCTGGTCTCACCGACTCCGTCTCGACGACGTCAACGAGCCGCTGCCTGCACCGCATCGAGGGACAACGCGTCCTGCAACGCTTCCATTTTTGCATCGCGACCGCGACGAACAGCCATCCGGCGCACGCCCGTGCCTGCCGCTTCAAGTAAAAGGTACTGTGACCGAGTCTGTCTACGCTGTGTTGGCCCGTCTCGACGCGGTCAGCTGGATTTGTTAGACTCTGTTTGTTCTCGACCTCGCCGTAGCCGGAGGAGGCTACCGACTCGCACAGAACCTTGAATTAAGCCTTTTGATCAGAACTAAGTATTCTTAACAGTATTGTGGATTATTTTTGTCGTTTATGGTCTTGTGATAAATCTATATAAAGTATACCTATTTTTATAAATATATAACCTGTGTGGTGTCCATTTGTAGTGTTGTCACTTGATTACTGTATGTGTTCACAAATGCTTTACACACTGCCTCTGAACTAAGCCTGTCTGCTCGTGCCAAGCTACCAAGAGGGTGAGCAGGGGTTATTTCGGGAGTGTACCTACTTTCCCTGACTAGACGCAAGGGTCCCTATTTGGACAAGGGTACATACCTCTGCCAACTAGAGACCCCCAAATCTAACATTGGTGGTCAGCGGTGAGGATTCTGGACTTGCATTTGTGACTCATGTACAGTGATTGGTGAACACTACTTAGTGAGTGCAGACCAAAACGCAACCACATACTTTAATAGCATTTTTTCTGGGATTTCCTATTTTTGCAAATGCCAAGTTCAGTCACTATGGAGAAACCAGCATCAGTAGCCTCTGTTGAATGTGATTGGGAAGAAGAGAGGCTAGAATGCTACACCCTTAAGCAGCTCAAGCAATTCTGCAAAAAGTTTAAAGTGTCCATGACCGGGATCTCCAGGAAGGAGGACCTCCAAAAGGCGCTGAGGGCCTGGGTCGAATCAAGGAGTGCCCCTGTGGAGGGGGCTGAGAATGCAGAAGGGCAGCTGGAGGGGCTATTGGGTCTAGGGGCTAGAAGACCACCTTCCCCAGTAGGTAGCAGTGTTTCTGCCAGAGGACTGTCTCCAGAGGAGTTGGAGGACAGGAAAGAGAGTAGGGTGCACGAAATGGAGCTGACCAAACTCAAGCTGAATAAGCAGTTAGAATTCGAAATGCAAACAAGGAAATTAGCCCTAGAGGAAAAGAAAATGCAGTTTGAACATGAGAAAGTTTTGAGGGAGTTGGAATTGAAGGCCAAGAGCTTAGAGATTACTCCCTCTGGTGGCAGTGTACCGCCTGTGCCTGTTGAAGCTAGGGTGTATATTCCCAAAGATGTGGTGAAGGAGTTTTTAAAAATGACGACATAGGGCAGTGGTTCAAAGCCTATGAGGTAGCCATGTCTTCCCACCGGGTCCCTGAGAAGGATTGGGGAGCGGGGTTGTGGGGACGGTTCCTCAGTGAAGGGCGGGATACCTTGTTGGATTTGCCCTCTGAAGTCTATAATTCGTACAGCCACATGAAGGATGCCTTAATGACTAGATATGGTTTGACCCCTGAGCTTTATAGGCAAAGGTTCAGGAACTGTAGTAAGATTGAAAGCAGTACCTGGGTTGAATATGTGACCTTCTTTTGCAGAGCCTTGGATGGTTGGGTAAAGGGTAGCAAAGCGACTGATTTTCAGGCGCTCTTTGATTTGATTGCCTGGGAGCACTTGTCCGGTAATTGTTTTCCTGAGCTACGCCAGCACCTGATTGATAGTAAGCTGACTAACCCTAGGCAGCTTGCTGAGGAGGCGGACCGCTGGGTGAGTACCCGGGTCCACAAGGGTCACGTGGGAGACTCCGCCAAGGGTGGGCAGGGTCCCCAGCAGAAGAGTGGGGGGACAAGGGTAAACAGAAGGAGTTCCATAAAGGGCCCCAAAGTAGACCCCAAGGGAACCAAGGGAAAGGTTCCCAGCCTCCCCTGAGAAGAAGCCAGTGGCCCTGACAGGCCCCCTGTTCACCAGGGACCACTGGTATGTTACAAGTGTGGCGCCCCTGGCCACAAGGCAAACGATCCTCGTTGCCCTTTGCATGGAAAACCAGCACCCACCAGTGCAGTCCCCCGGCAGTTGGCTAGTGTAGCCCTGGGGGAGGAGTTGGGTGCCCAAGGTGGGGGGATCCCACAGTGTTTTCCCTTGTCTCATTAGGAGACTCTGAGATGGTCCCTAGGACCCCGCTGCCTGAGAACACTAAGAAATACAGGCAGTGGGTGACCATCAATGGCCATAGGGTGGAGGCTCTGAGAGACACAGGAGCCAGTGTGACAGCTGTCAAGTGTCACCTGGTGTCTAAAGAGCAGGTTATCCCTGATGCATTCTATCCGGTTGTTGCCGCTGACAACACAGAGAGTCACTGCAAGGTGGCTCAGGTTCCCTTTGAGTGGGGGGTCTCGGGTACTCTTCAAGTAGCTGTGAGGCCAGCCATGCCTGTTGACTGTTTGTTAGGGAACGATTTGGAGAGCTCACCTTGGGCTAAGGTGGAGCGGAGTGCGCATTTAGAAATGTTGGGCTTGCCTGATTGGGCATGTGTGACCACCCGGTCAATGGCAGCTAAAGGTGTTCAAGAGGACCTGGAGCCTGAGAGGGAGGCCCAGGTGCCTGCCGGAGAGAGAGGAGGCAGGGGCGCGGGAAACCGGCCCCCGAGGTTCCCACGGTCCAGGAGGAGGCAGACCCTGAGGGGGATGCCCTGGAGCCTACAGGGGAACAGGTAGCTGAACTGGGGGACCTACCTGAGCTGACCCATTGGCAGCAAGAAGGAGGACCCTCCAGGGAAGAGTTCTGCAAGGAGCAGAACACATGCCCTTCTCTCGTGGGTCTGAGGCAACAGGCCACAGACCAGGCAGCAGGTGATCAGTCTGGATCACATTGGGTTTACTGGGAGAATGGTCTCCTGTATTCAGAGCCTAAGGTTGCTGAGCCTGGGTCAGCCCGTGTGCTGGTGGTACCCCAGCGCTTCAGAGCCTTCCTACTGGGGTTGGCTCATGATGTACCGTTAGCGGGACATCTGGGGCAGGACAAGACCTTTGACAGGCTTGTTACCCATTTCTATTGGCCCCAGATGCGCAGGAGTGCCGCCACTCACTGCAGGACATGCCAGACTTGCCAGGCAAGTGGAAAGAGTGGGAGGAAGCACAAGGCTCCTCTCCAGCCATTCCCTGTGGTCAGCACCCCTTTGAACGGGTGGGTATTGACATTGTGGGGCCACTGGACCCCAAGACAGCCATGGGCAACAGGTTTATCCTGGTCTTGGTGGACCATGCCACCCGGTACCCTGAAGCCATCCCTCTGAGGACAGTGACGGCCCCCGTGGTGGGACGGGCACTGATGGGAATTTTCTCACGTGTGGGATTCCCTCAAGAGGTGGTGTCTGACCGAGGTACCAACTTCGTGTCCAAGTACATGAAGTCCCTGTGGCAGGAGTGCGGTGTAACTTACAAGTTCACCACTCCTTACCACCCTCAAGGAAATGGTCTGGTTGAGAGATTCAACCGGACCCTCAAGGGCATGATTATGGGTCTGGAAGAACCCATGAGGCGTAAATGGGACGTCCTCTTACCATGCCTGTTGTTTGCATACCGGGAGGTGCCACAGAAATCTCTAGGGTTCAGTCCCTTTGAGCTCCTCTATGGACACCCGGTGCGAGGACCTCTGAGTTTGGTCAAGGAAGGCTGGGAGCAATCTCCCAGGAAACCTCCCCAGGATGTATACAGTTACATGCTGGCCTTCAGGAACCAGACTAGGCGTTTCAGAGAGCTTGCTGAGGCAAATCTGGAAGCCAGCCAGGAGGAGATGAAGCGGTGGTACGACCAGAATGCCACTCTGGTAGAGCTTCAGCCTGGTCAGAAAGTGTGGGTCATGGCCCCTGTGGAGCCCTGTGCGCTCCAGGACAGGTGGACCGGCCCTTTACGGTGGTGGAGCGCAAGAGTCCAGTTACCTATTTGGTGGACTTGCAGTCTCCCAGGAACCCCTTGCGGGTCCTGCATGTGAACCGCCTGAAGCCCCACTTGGAGAGGTCCCAAGTGGGCATGCTCTTAGCTACAGATGATGGAATGGAGGAGGAGACCGAGCCTCTTCCTGACCTCCTGTCAGCCCGAGAGCAAGATGGATCAGTGGAGGGAGTAAACCTCTCTACCTCCCTGACACCTGAGCAGCAGGGTGACTGTCGCCACCTGTTGGGACAGTTCCCTGACCTGTTCTCCCTGGTTCCCAGTGTCACTCATTGGTGCGTCCATGATGTGGACACTGGGGACAGTCTTCCTGTGAAGCACAAGGCTTACAGGGTGACTGACAGGGTCAGAGCCTGCATCAAGGAGGAGGTCTCCAAGATGTTTGCGCTAGGGGTGATTGAGTCCTCTAACAGCCCTTGGGCCAGCCCCGTGGTCTTGGTTCCAAAAGCTGCCGCGCCTGGTGCCACACCAGAACTCCGGTTCTGTGTGGACTACAGGGACTCAATTCCGTCACCAGGACTGACGCCCACCCCATCCCCAGAGCTGATGAGCTCATAGATCGGTTAGGGGCTGCGCGGTACCTCAGCACGTTTGACTTAACGTCTGGGTACTGGCAGATCGCCTTGACTGATGGGGCAAAGAGAGGTCAGCATTCTCCACACCAGATGGGCACTACCAGTTCCGGGTGATGCCCTTTGGGATGAAGAATGCCCCTGCCACCTTTCAGAGGTTGGTCAACCAGGTGTTGGTTGGACTGGAGGATTTCAGTGCCGCCTACCTGGATGACATCGCAGTGTTCAGTGCCAGTTGGGAAGAACATCTGCGCCACCTCTGGGAAGTGTTGATGGCGCTGCGGAGAGCAGGCCTCACAATCAAGGCGAGTAAGTGCCAGATTGGGCAGGGTTCTGTGGTGTACTTGGGACACCAGGTTGGGAGCGGCCAGGTGGCGCCCCTCCAACCGAAAATTGATACCATTCTGGCTTGGGAGCCCCCAAGACCCAGACAGAGGTGAGAGCCTTCCTAGGACTCACCGGGTATTACCGGAGATTCGTCCAAGGGGTATGGCAGCATTGTTGCCCCTTGACAGAGCTGACTTCCAAGAAGCAGCCCAGGAAAGTGATTTGGACTGACGCCTGTCAAAAAGCTTTTGACACCTTGAAGACTGCCATGTGCACGGCGCCTGTGCTCCAGGCACCCAACTTCTCCAATGAGTTCATTGTTCAGACCGACGCTTCAGAGCATGGTGTAGGGGCTGTTCTATCACAGATCAATGAGGAGGGCCTAGACCAACCTGTAGCCTTCATCAGTAGGAGGTTACTTCCCCGGGAACAGAGATGGAGTGCTATCGAGCGTGGAGGCATTTGCTGTGGTCTGGGCACTGAAGAAGCTGAGACCATACCTGTTTGGGACTCACTTCCGGGTTCAGACAGACCACAGGCCCCTCAGATGGTTGATGCAGATGAGGGGTGAGAATCCAAAGCTGTTGAGGTGGTCCATTTCCCTACAGGGGATGGACTTTACGGTGGAACACCGCCCTGGTACAGAACACGCCAATGCTGATGGACTGTCCAGATTTTTCCGCCTTAGCGATGAGAACTCCCTAGGGGTAGGATAGTTCTCCCCACATTTCAGCTGGAGGGGACACGTGTTAGACCTGGCATCCTTGGCGTGGGTCTCCCTTCCATTTTTTCGTAATGCCTCCACTGTTGCCGATATGTTTTTGCTGGACTAGATGCTCATGGGCACTTTGCCGCTGCTAATCAGTGCCAAAGTGCAAGTGCTCCCTATCGGTAATTGATATATGTATTAGTGACTCCATGATTGGATGATTGGTTTACTTGTCAGTCCCTAGTACCGTGCACTCAGTGTGCCCAGGGCTTGTAAATCCAATGCCGCTGGTGGGCTTGCAGCACTGGTTGTGCCACCCACAGAAGCGGCTGGTAAAATGTGTCTCAGGCCTGCCATCGCAGAGCCTGTGTGCAGCCTAGGGCTGCCATGTCGACTTGGTGAGTACACCCACTTACCAGTCCCTAAAACCTTCCCTTTACTGCATGTTGGTCACCCCTAAAGTAGGCCCTAGGGCAGGGTGCATTGTAAGTATAAGGTAGGACATGCCCTGGTGTGTGTGGCATGTCCTAATAGTGAATTACAGCCATTTTCGTTTTTCACTATTGCAAGGCTACCTGCTCCCCATAGGCCAGAATGGGCAGACTGACTATTACACCTTATAGTCAGAACTGACCCAGGGAACATGGTAGAAAAACGAATTTAGTATGCCTGAACTCAGGATGATAAAATACATCTTTTAGTGAAGTTGGTTTTAACATTCTGTGTTCGAAAATACCACTTTTAGAAAGTGGGTATTTTCTTGCCTAACTATCCAAGCCTGCCTCTGCTAGGTTGTGTATTCCTTGTCTGGAGATTGAGTGACAGGGGCTGGGGGTGGCTACCGGAGACAGGGTGAGTCAGCGCAGGGCTGAATAGAAAGATCCGCAGCCAGAGTGGA
Organism: Calotriton arnoldi; assembly: GCA_963921515.1. NCBI lineage: Eukaryota > Metazoa > Chordata > Amphibia > Caudata > Salamandridae > Calotriton > Calotriton arnoldi. The sequence goes on from CAWUFW010002710.1 coordinate 47,850, forward strand.
GGGAGGAGTTGCACCTGGGTCTGAATAGGGCTGTGCCTGCCTTCCACAATGCTGGCTCCACCTCCTGCCGGGCGGCTGAGCACTCTGCCCCACATTCTGAAAGGAAAGAAGGAGTCAGAAAAACAAAGTGCTCCAGGACTGACCAGAACTGGTTTTGGACTAGGCAGAGGCCTCTCTGCCTCCAGAGAACAAAGAGAATCAGGGTATAAGAGGGGCACCCAGACCCCAGGAAAATTAGATCACTTTTGGGAACAAGAAGAAACCTTTACTGAGGAGCGGAACCAAGAAGAAACTGAGGAGAAACTATCCCTAAGCCTGAAGTGCTGCTTGGGGGATTGGCCTGCAGTGGTTTGCCTGACTGCCAAAGAGAGGAGAAAGGAACTTTTGCTTTGCTGTGACTTTCATCAACTTGTGAAGGATCTCCAAGGGCTTGGAAGAGAGCTTGCCCCCTGACCGAAGTCCCAGGACCATTGGACTTCACCCCCTTTGTGAATTGCTGCTGGAAACCTGTTTCAGTGGCTACAGAGGTAGGGAGCTGTGACCGACTCTCACGACCGACTCGGTGTCCTGCAAGCACCGCATCGAAGCACCGTCTCGCCCTGCAACGCACGGCCCTGGTCTCACCGACTCCGTCAACGAGCCGCTGCCTGCACCGCATCGAGGGACAACGCGTCCTGCAACGCTTCGCTACGCCGAATCGAACTGGTCCGACCGACACGGTCACTGCTGCTGAGTTCGAGTCCTGTGACCGCACCGGAGTTGGGCACCGCTCGCACGCTTTGCGACGCACCGCCCGACTCGCACCGCTGTCCGGACTGATCGACGCCAGCTCCTGAATCCGGCTCCGTCGCCGCACCGCAACCTGCCAGCACCGCATCGAAGCACCGTCTCGCCCTGCAACGCACGGCCCTGGTCTCACCGACTCCGTCTCGACGACGTCAACGAGCCGCTGCCTGCACCGCATCGAGGGACAACGCGTCCTGCAACGCTTCCATTTTTGCATCGCGACCGCGACGAACAGCCATCCGGCCGCACGCCCGTGCCTGCCGCTTCAAGTAAAAGGTACTGTGACCGAGTCTGTCTACGCTGTGTTGGCCCGTCTCGACGCGGTCAGCTGGATTTGTTAGACTCTGTTTGTTCTCGACCTCGCCGTAGCCGGAGGAGGCTACCGACTCGCACAGAACCTTGAATTAAGCCTTTTTGATCAGAACTAAGTATTCTTAACAGTATTGTGGATTATTTTTGTCGTTTATGGTCTTGTGATAAATCTATATAAAGTATACCTATTTTTATAAATATATAACCTGTGTGGTGTCCATTTGTAGTGTTGTCACTTGATTACTGTATGTGTTCACAAATGCTTTACACACTGCCTCTGAACTAAGCCTGTCTGCTCGTGCCAAGCTACCAAGAGGGTGAGCAGGGGTTATTTCGGGAGTGTACCTACTTTCCCTGACTAGACGCAAGGGTCCCTATTTGGACAAGGGTACATACCTCTGCCAACTAGAGACCCCCAAATCTAACAATTGTCAAGAAGCAGACAAAACGGTGAGTGTGCATAGAACTCCTCTTCATCCGGTAAGGTTTCCTTTTGAGAGAGCCAACTACGTCTGCAGTAATACGGATGCTGAAAGATATGTTTCATAGGGAGGGAATTCCAAAAGGTTCTGGTTAAGGACAATGGGGTCCAGTATAAGTCACAGCCAATGCAATTGCTTTTTTAAATCACTTGAAGTTAGGCACCTATCGGTGTCCCTGTATAATCCACATGGTAACGGAAAGGTTGAGAGGGAAAACAGAATGCTGCAGGGGACGATTCAGTTGGCTATTACCACAGGTGACGATGTGGCTGAAGCCGTGCAAGAGAGGTTACAGGGTTATCAAGAAAACCTACACTCCCTCATGGGAGTTTCTCTTTTTGGGTTGCTGAAGGGTAGGTATGGATCTTGCAAGTTGAGTCCTAGTTGGGTGTTGGAACACACGCCAAGCAAGGACAGGCTACCTGATTTAGGACAGGTGTGTGGTAAGGTGGAGAGTGCTCTGCTGAAAAGCAAGCTGAGCTATGATAAGGATAACAAGCATTTGCAATGCAATAGGTCTCGCATTTATGCGAGTTTAAGCTACTGGTATTGTAAATGACAATGTGTTTTATTTATGTTTCAAAAACCAAAACATAAATAAAAGGCATTGACATTTACAATGCAAATAGCTCAAACTAGGGTAAATGCAAGACCTGTTGCATTGCAAATGCTTGATTCCATTTCAAATTATGCCAGCAGTAGCATAATACGCAAAGAAATTTCTTTCACGAAGGAAAGGGCGCAGGACCAGGGACACCTAGTAACAGCTGTGGTACTGCGCCCTTTTCTCCGTGAAAGGAATTTCTTTCTTTATTATGGTACTGTTGGCATACTTTGAAACGAAAAAAAAGAAACAATTTACATGACTGTCAAAGTTGCATTTAATTTTATATGTTTTGTCGGTCTTCTCTTTTGGACATTGTTCTGTTGGCGTTGCAAATGCTAATAATTTTTTTTCGTTTCAAAGTATGCCAGCCGTAGCATAATACGCAAAGAAATTTCTTTCATGAAGGAAAGGGCGCACTACCACAGGCTGTTACTAGGTGTCCCTGGGACACCTATAAAAGAAATTAAATTCTAGGGACACCTAGTAACAGCCTGTGGTACTGCACCCTTTTCTTCGTGAAAGGAATTTCTTTGTTTATTATGCTACTGCTGCCATACTTTGAAACGAAAAAAAATTAAACAATTTACTTGACTGTTTGTCAAAGTTGCATTTAATTTTACACGTTTTGTTGGTCTTCTTTTTTGGACAATGTTATCAACTATGTCAGTCCATGCCTCGAAGTCACTACAAATTTGTAGTCCTGCTTTTTTGTCTGCCTCCATGTTCCGAAATGTTTTTTTTTTTTTTAATCAGGCCATCCAATATATGGGACATGTACCATGAATGACAGAATCCACGGAAAAGGGATACTGCCAGCATGAAGTAAAATGGAGGCTACTCCCAAAACAGCAGCAGGGCAGGAAGGTAAATAAGCATTTGCAATGCAATGAACTCGCATTAATGTAAATGTGAGCTATTGGCATTGCAGATGCTAATCGTTTTTTTCCATTTCAAATTATGCCAGCAGTAGCATAATACACAAAGAAATTTCTTTCACGAAGGAAAGGGCGCCGTAGCACAGGCTGTTACTAGGTGTCCCTGGGACACCTATAAAAGAAATTCTAGGGACACCTAGTAACAGCCTGTGGTATTGCAACCTTTCCTTCATTAAAAGAATTTCTTTACTAGGTGTCAGGGACACCTAGTAACAGCCTGTGGTACTGCGCCCTTTCCTTCGTGAAATGAATTTCTCTGTTTATTATGCTACTGCTGGCATACTTTGAAATGAAATAAAAATTTGCATCTGCAATGTCAATAGCTGGCATTTTGACTAATACAAGAGGTATTGCATTGCAAATGCTCTGAGCAGCCTCCTGTGTGGCTTCAGCTGTTAATATGTCATTGCGGCAGGAAGCAAAGAACAAACCTTCAATTTGCCCAATCTAGGTTAAAAGGTGAGACAAAGTAAAAGGAAACACGCAGCAACGAGGTAAGAATCAATAAAAAAAAAAAAGTTCTCCCAAATGGGAGATAAAGCAGGCATGCGTATGAACACCATACTTTACCGGTGCTCCTCAGCTGAAAGGAAGGCTGAAAGGAAGTGGCGTATCGGCTGATACAACGAAACAGGAGGCTGCAAAGAAGAATGATGATGGAATGAGCCAACGGTAAGCAGGAGGTGGGAATAGAATGGTTTTAGTGATGACAATAGGTCTTGCAGACAGCGCATGCGTGCTGATGCGCGACCTAAAAAGGTGACCGTGGTTTACTTTTAGGTGGGTGATGTGGTCAAGGTGAAAAGACCATTCGGTGCCAAGAAGAGCAATTCTAAATTCTTTTCCCAAAACACGCATTATCAAGGTCTTGCAGTCTTGGTGGAATATGGAAAAAGGTGGTGCAAGAGAAGTGCGGTCCTAGTCGACAACAATGGCCATGTGAGTGTGGGTGAGGGTAAGGAGGGCTCCCAAACAGAGGGATGGTGGTTAGTTGAGCAGAATGTTCCCAGATGTGAAGTGCAGGTTCGGTTGGATGAAAGCTGTTTGGCAGCTTTGGGAGCAGGTGACATGACTAGGGAGGCAATAGTAGGGGTGCACGAAGGGCATCCCTTGGGTGATGCTGCGGAAAGTTCAGTCTCCTCAAGGGAAAGTAGGAGACAAGTGCGAAAACCTAACTCAGGGTTCTTCAAATTCGCCCCTGCAGGGCCAGATCCATGCCAGATTTGAGCATATCCCCATTTAGATAAATGAAGTTATCTTAAAAATCGGGCATGGATCCGTCCCTCCAGGACTGACTTTGGAGAACCCTGACCTAACTGTTTGACAGATTATGTGTTGGAGTGATTTGTTGGTGATGTGGGGGTATTTGTCCTTTGATTGGGCTGGAGGGCGTGGAGTTTCCATGAATGTGTTTTGTGTGGTCTCTGTGGTTTTGTAGTTGAATGGTTTGTTTTGGGGGTTTTGTTTTGTTTGTAACATTGTCGTGTGCATACTGTAGTATGGACAACTCTTTAGTCCTAGTTTTGTCTGTCTTTGGGCTATTTGTGGTGTTCGCAAAAGGGGGAAGATGTGTTGTGTTTATAGGTAGTAGAATGTAGTCAAGCGGTGGAATATGATTTATGGAATGTGGGTAGAGAGTTCTTATTCCAGGTTCCATTAAAGTCAGTTGGTGGCTGACGCCTGGAGCTGTTAATGGGGATTGTCGTTATGCTGTCTGGCTCTGAGAAGAGTAAATCCTTTCTTTTGTCAAACACGTCCCTGCGTTTGTCTGTGCCACTCAGAAGAACACAACAAAAATCACTCTCATTAATTACAGTCACTCATCTTTCCAGACACTAATTGTCCCCATTAGGCACAGCACATACATCACCCTCAATCACCCCCCACTGTTAGGTTTGAAAAACCCCATTCTTATTATATACTTATTCTGTGCCATAGTAGGTTAGCAGTGTGCGGCTATATGACGTTCCATTTGCATTCACATTATGTAACCCACTGAGTTATCCTTGTAATGCGCAAGCCTCAGTTAGCAAGTGTGACTCCATTTTGTATTTCGCAATCCCCATTAGGCTGTGTCTGAACTAGGCCTCATTATTCGTATTGCTTGCCTCAGCAGAACACTGTATTCAGCTATTATTTCCTTCCCTGCTCAAGGTTGGATTCTGACTTACTAATGAATAGGCCATTCTGCCCTTGCATTCCTATCCTTGTGTGAAACTTTGCTCCCACGTTAGGAGACGCTGAGCCTCAGCACGGCAACCTTGAGACACTGATAGTATGTACCCATCTGGCAGGTGATAGCCCATCCTTCTGTGCCTGCTTTGTTCACGTTCGGCCTGAGCCGGTAACTTTCCACTGTGGGCGTGGTTGGAGGTTCTGGGAGGAATGATTATGTGTTGTGGGCTGTTGGAGAGTCAGTCCCTCGGCAGACATCTTAGGGTGCAGGTCAGATTGGACTCCTCTGCAGAGTATTGCTAATAAAAGCCTGTTTGTATTCTCTACTGTCTGACCGACTCTTCATTACTTGGGAAGGCATAACAGGTGGTTGTAAATAACCCTGGTGGCCCCTGAGGGCCACTTCCTTCAGATGGCGCCTGAACAGGGACCCCACAAGGTGACCCGACTCACCCGCAATCGGGTTGCAGGGTCGGGGTTGCGTCCGGTCGGTCGGGCGGATCGGGGTACCCCACACGATCGAGCTTGGTTCTCACAGCTGCCCCGCCCATCTGATCGGGCGACTCCTCGTCTAGTGGTCACCGGCTGGGGTCCTGAGAAGGCGAAACCTTGGATTTGACCGTTTGGTCCGAAGAGTCGGCAGTGGAGAATAACCTTGCTTAACCCGAGTGCACCAGGTGAGTGATTTAATTCTTGGAAAAATTGCGCCATTCTTGAACGGCACGAGCCTACGGGCTGTGTCCTGGTACAGTCTCCGGACTGTCTTGGTGCAGTTTTCGGACTGCCTTGCTTGAACGACACAGGACTGTCTTCTTGAACTTGGTACAGTCTCCGGACTGTCTTCTTGAACTTGGTACAGTCTCCGGACTGTCTTGGTGCAGTTTTCGGACTGCCTTGCTTGAATGGCACGACCCGACGGGCTGTGTCTTGGTACGGTCTTCGGGCTGTCTTGGTTTGAACTTGGTAGGTTTGCGGACCCTTTAAAAGACACAGAGTGTTTGTGAACAGTCTACCAGGCCAACTGGAAATTTGGCCTATTCTTAAAAAGGCCTGGGACTGTTTGCGAACAATGTGCCAGGCCAACTGGAAATTTGGTCTACTCTTGAAAAGGTCTGGGGCTAGAGCCTGTCTTCTTGTCTTGGTGCAGTCTTTGGACTGTCTTGTTCTGATGCAGTCTCCGGGCAGACTTGTGGTTTGATTGTTGTGTTTGGGTGCTATGAGGTTTGTGGACCGACGTCGGTGGTGGTGCTTGTGAAATGCTTGTTTGAGTGAGTAGCGACTGTGCTCTTCGTGTGGACGTAAGGATGCCTTGCCTCAGCAAGCTGTGTTGTGTGGGGTTTTTGTTTGACACGGTCTGAGGACCGTCTTTGGGAAAAGTACTTGCAATTCCTTTGCCAGACAAAATGATGAATGTGGCCCCTTCTTGAAAATGTCTGGAATGAGCTTAATTTGGTCTCTTGTTGTCGTTGTTGCTCTGCAGATGCCCCTTGGACGGAGGTTAGCTGGCGCCTCCTGATGACACTTTAAATTTTGAAGAATGGAAAAAATAATAAATAAATAAAAATCTGGTTTGATCAGATATACTAGCAAGAATGTACATTTGTTTTGACATAGGAAGAGTACAACATGAGAAAAATGTAAGGAAGGGATGTGCATTTAAATTGAAAACAGTGTTGTGACGATTCAAGGTAATGTATATTTGTGCTGAACATACACGCATTCTAAAGGTGCAGTAGGAGAGGTGAAATACACGTTCGTAATTCAGTAGCGCTGAATGTGTTCGGTCTCTCCATGAAAGGGAGGCAGGAGTTCTGGAAAGGAAAAAAAGGGGGCAGTGGGTTGGTACTTCGTTTCCAGCTTCAGACACAAACTGTATTTTGAAAATTGGCACGTAGAAATTCGGTGCAATGCTCAGAAGCTAATCTATGATTGATTTGAGTGGGTGTGTTTCATTTGGATTTGCCCACAATAGAACGTGTATTTAATTTGGAAAAAGTGTTTCAAGCACTCCAGGCAGTGTGTCTTTATGCTGAATAAAAAGGATTTTCAAAGTTGAAACACATAGCTTGTGAATTCAGTGTGTGGCAGGCTTGCTATGGCCTTCGGTGAGATAAGGAAGGAATTCCCAAGGAGGGGGCTCATCAAGCAGGGAGACTCAGAGCAGCAGACAAGAGAAGTGAGACGCTGGGGAGAGAGTTCTGTGAAGCCAGAGAGGAAGGTGGGGGCCATGCCCAGCTCCTGACACAGACAGGCAGAGATGCACAGCGCAGAGCCAGACTTTCCTGAAGGGCAGAGTGCCAGCAACAGATGTTAATTGGGTACAGATTAAAAGAACAACACAGGAGCTAAAAGAATTGGTTCATGAGTTTTGTGAAAGTGTGTATCTAGAGTTTCCACAACACTGTGGGATAGAATGTCCTGGAGCCGGTGGCATGAGATTCTTTGTGACTCAGTTGGTTATTGGATTAATGTTCTCTGATCAGATTAGTGTGCACATACTGTAAATATTGGTTTGTTTTCAAAGAAAGTTGATAGATGGTATTCTGAAGGATACTATACTGCTGGACAAGGAATGAAGTAGAAAGAGTTTAAAAAAAAATATGATGGTACAGAGAGGGTTTGCTCAGAAAAATTGTTTGCAGGGAATGAAAAGTGAGTTAAAATGTGTTGTTTCACAAGCAGAAATAAAGGTGCAATATCAAAGTTGTTGGAGTTTTAAAAGGAGAAATTACAATAAGTTTTAGAGGAAGATGCAGCAACAATAGGTTCATTAGAGAAAGGTAAAGCACAGATGAGTATGTACAGTTTAGAGGGGCCCAGCAGGAGACAGCTGTAGCATTGTTTTCAGAAATGTCAATTTGCAAATATCCCTCTGGTTTTATTGCTTTAAACATTCAGCTGTTCTTTTCTTTCTGCTGTTTCTATTCCTGCTGTGATGTTCAGGCTGTTCTGGTTGTTGCTGTCAGAGGACAGATGAGAGAGTGAAGGTGTTATTTAGATTTTAGTGGGCAGGATTTGTGTCTTAAAAGAGGAATTTGATTGTTTATTTGCAGATTCGTTTTTATTGTGTTTTTTGCAATAGCGACGTGGTTGTAGATATTGGGAAGTAATTGGTCTATATTGTTTCTTTCTGTTATATATTTAACATAGTACAGTGCTATGCGTGTATTGGTGGGTGTTTCAGACGCATTAGTTGTAGCACATGTTTTGCGCTCTCTTGCTCTGATTATTGGTCCTTTTTATTGTGAATTTTTCATTTCACTTAATGTCTTGTTGTGGTGAGCATGTGATGGGTTTGGCATCCTATTATGACTGCTCTCAGGCAGGTGAATATCTGATGATGGGCCTTAATGTAAGTAGTGAGTAGTGTCTGTTTTTCCCCCCGAGTTTTGCGGATGTGCCTCCCACTTTGTTGGCAACAGGCGATGTAGAGCTGGGATTCCTACAGATTTCACGAGCCTTGTTGTGTATGATTCCGAATATGGTTGAGAAAGGTGTTGGTGAGGAGAAGGCTGGTACATTGTAATAGTCCCACTATTTCGATTGTGTTTACAATTTGTGACTGACCTTTGTGCAGCTCAAAGGAAAAATAAAAACGTGGCCCTCCAGTTGTCTTCTGCTCTGGCTATTATTATGCTTCTTCTGCTGCTCAATATTTTTCTGTCGCTGATCTAAAGCGCATTCTTTGGCAGTATTGCTTATAGAATATATATGATAGGTCTTTGTCTGGAATAACATTGGCTGGTAAGAGATATAGGCTCTGCTGCGCCTTCTAAGACCATGCAGAAAGACAGGGCATCTATAAAAAGTTTAAAAATACAAGGTAGTTACTTGCTCATCGTTTTAGACACAGCAAAGCTGTAGGGGCAGTACAGTTGCATGGTGTTAGACATGGCATCCTTGGCGTGGTTTCCCCTGGCCTTTTGCCTCTACCTCCTATGTTTTGATGCTATGCTGGTTTTCATTTTTGCTAGCTTAGATGCTTTGGGTATTTTGCCACTGCTGATCAGTGTCACAGTGCGAGTGCTTTCTCTGTAAATTGATATTGTGCTTGGTTCTCCCTGATTGGCATATTGGTTGTACTAGTAGATCCCTAGTGAAGTGCACTGCTTGTGCCAGGGCTGGTAAATAAATAGCTACTAGTAGGCTTGCAGCGCTGATTGTGCCATCCACATGAGTGGCCTGGAGAAAGACGTCTCGGGCCTGCCACTGCAGTGCCTGCGCGCAGTTTGTCCATATGGCACCCCTATGGTGGGCCCAGGGCCCCCCCCCCTGGGTGGGGCGCGGTGTATGTGAGGAGTGGGATATGTGCTGATGTTTGCTGGTGTGTGTGGCGTGTCCTGGTGGTGAAAAGATACCATTTTCCTTTTTCACTATTGAAGGGCTGTCCTGCTGATAGGACGAAATGGGGAATTTTTGTAACATTTTACGAGTATATCCTTCATAGGGATAAGATAGAAAATAGGAATGAGCTCAGAATTTGATAATACATCTTTTAGTAAGTATGGTTTTAAAGTCTGTGTTTGAACACAGCACTTTTAGGAAGCAGATATTTTCTTGTCCAACTTTTCTGTGCGTTTCTGTCTTTTTGTGGATTGATTGTCTTGCTTCAGTGTGACAGAGGAAGAGGATGTGCATTTGGTGTAGTGTCCTTTTGTGGTGTCTTCACTGTGTTACTGTGAGTGTTGGTACAAATGCTTTGTACATTGCCTTTCGGATGAGCTTGTCTGCTCGTGCCAAGCTACTAAGGGGGGTGAGTAGGGGTCATCTAAAGTGTGTATTCCCCTTACCCTGACTGGAGGGAAGGGTCCCTGTTTGGACAGAGGTACCTACCTCTGCCAACTAGAGACCCCCATTTCTAACAAATTGTTCTTGTGTTTAGCTCTGAATGGCTAGGGAGTCTGCTGTTTAAAAGGGGTAAGTATTGTCGACAGGAGGTCACCTGCTTGGGTCACCTACTGTCGAAGGGGGGTAGGAGATTATCTGCTTGGCGAACTAACACAGTAAATGAGGTGCATGATAAAGTCTTTTGGGCAACTAACAAACTGCGTTTTTCTTTGGCTTCTGTGCTTGGTACATATATTGTTGTGTGCTGTTTTGTGTTGTAAGTACACAAGACGGTTTGTCATGCGCTTTCTGTCTTTGACGCTAACACAAGAGCCCTCCTGAGCGGTCTAGGACCAGTCATGTCGGCGGCCGTCTCAATAAGACAATCGGTTGGACTCGCTTTAGCCACTAATTTCACAGATATGGTACTCCATGCTGTGAACATGCCCTTGAATAAATAGAGACACAGCACGTCACCAGTGCACGTCTAACTGGCTATAAAAAAAAGTACTGTTCGGAAAAATTGTCATGATTAGGAGTGTGTCACCTTGAAGTCAGCCATGTTACTGCCCCTCCATTCTGTAAATTGATGGAATTGAATTGAAAAGAAGATGAAAGGACGGGTAGACTAGACTGATGTTCCCTTATCTGATCCTTAAAGGGAACTATAGGTTGATGGCTTCTATTTAAATTCCCAGGTGGCAACACCACTATTGCTCATGTTACCGCAACACTACATACAGTCGCAGAGACATCACGAGTCCCTTATCAGTTAGCCTGTGTAATTGAGCTGACAGCCCTTACTAGAGCTGGTGAATTGGTAGGCCAAAAGAAAAAAAAAGAAAAGAAAACGAATGTTGCTAGATGCCTATGTCTTTCCCCTGGTTATGATGATACATGGCCCAGTTCGTGTACTGTATGGTGCACATGATGCACAATACTAGGATATTGCAGGTGTATGACCCCGGTAATTGCGCACCACACATTTTAGTGGTTAACAGTTTGAAGAGCACATAGCTCTACAAGAGCTTGTTTTGAACAAGTTTTGCTGGAGAATTCATGTACTTGCTACATTATGCTTAATTTGTCAGTTATTTATATAATCAGGATCTCTGTTAAATTAGCAATTTTAAATTTTCCTGCCACAACTATAACTTGAGAGCATGGTCCCAAATGCAATATTTATGTTGGCTTCCTTGGAAAAATTATTCTAGAGATGTCTGCAGACCTGCACGGCAGCGAAGGTTCACAAAGTAGAAGCTGTGTCGTGATCTCTATGACTTATTGAACACAAGCTTGCTAAGACAAGAAACACAAACAAGCCATTGCTTTGAAATTCTCTTTTTGAGGTTCTTCAGATGAATAATATAGGAATGGACAGATGCAATGATTCAAAGTATGTCCGGATTGTTCTTTCAGAGCTTAGTAAATGAATTAAGGCTTACCCCACTACTTGGTGTTGGGAGAGAAAACAATTGATTGTATAACGTTTTATCCTTGCCAGTTAATTAAAACTTTGCATTCTATCCACTAATAGGTCCGTGACACCCTGCAGTCATAGAAAGAGGGGCCCCGGACATGATGCACATCCTGGCTGCTTGTAATGGAACATCTATGAATATGATTGAGGCGGCGCTGCAGAGCAAAGAAGTGCTGGACGAGGCAGTACCACCGAAAAACAAAACAGAGAGAGGGGCTATCCAGGAGCCCCAGCCTGTTGGTCCACCTGTGCTAGAGTCCTAACCCATTGAGCCCAGCCTGTGGGCTCGCCTGTGTTTGAGTATCTGCCCCCTGGTCCTCTTGAGTCTGACCCCATTTTTCCTTGACCCCCCTGTGCCCGGAGTATTGAGGCACAATTTGCACCCCGACGGAAGGACAGTGCACCAGAAGGAAAGCTGAATGAGTAGGGATGGACTTCATGGATGAAGAATAGGGTGCAGGTACCCAGTCTAAGGTGCCAGCGATAGAGTAGGGAAAAAGAGATTGGTGCACTGGCCTGGACAGGATTAGTTGAGGGTGTCCTCCAAGGAGGAAGGGTGCCCTATTCTGAGTGAAGAAGATTTTCCGGAAAGAGCTAGACGAGTAGCTCCACCGCCAGTGCTCAACAGCGCCTACGCCAGATGAACAATAGGAGCCTGCCAGTGATGGCTCTCTGAAAGACAATGGAAAGAAAAGCTTTGCCCATCCCCCTGTTCCCTGGTCATCAATTCTATTGCATTGCATTTCTCTCCCAATTACCATGTATCCTTTTGGTCGTTCCATTATTGAAGAAGAACACCTCTTTGCAGCCCGCTGACTTTAGCTTGCTTGATAACAAGTTTGCCTTGGATCTTACTTTATAATGTTCACTTTCACAATTATGTTTTACCTATGAGGAAATGGTCTGACAGATGTTGCCTCTTTCCTTTTTCACCAATGTTTGTTGCCTCGTCTATGCATCATACATTCCAACAGCTACAACGTGAAAGTAGGTTTCTGCCCTTAGTCAAAAGGGGTTGATAACGCAAAGAATATGCCCATGTATACACAGTCTCCCGGCTCGTTGTGCCTGCTGTGTAGGTACACCGACTCCCAAGAAAAAGGATATCCATGCAATACAAATGCTAAGATCATACTTCAGAAAGAGATCGATGGGTTGATGAGCATTGATGCAGACACTTTTTAGGTCAACATGTCTCTTATACTTTCCCTGCTTAATAGCGAGCATTTGAATTCTTCTGAGTATTAAGATATTGATCATGTGAATAGAGATTTCCCCTCCTGATTAGAATTGTAAAGACCCTACTGGATAGCGCCAATAAAGCATTTAGCCACCCATGCTAAAAGGAGGGTCTGTTAGGTTTGAAAAACCCCATTCTTATTATATACTTATTCCGTGCCATAGTAGGTTAGCAGTGTGCGGCTAAATGACGTTCCATTTGCATTCACATTATGTAACCCACTGAGTTATCCTTGTAATGCGCAAGCCTCAGATAGCAAGTGTGACTCCATTTTGTATTTCGCAATCCCCATTAGGCTGTGTCTGAACTAGGCCTCCTTATTCGTATTGCTTGCCTCAGCAGAACACTGTATTCAGCTATGATTTCCTTCCCTGCTCAAGGTTGGAGTCTGACTTACTAATGAATAGGCCATTCTGCCCTCACATTCCTATCCTTGTGTGTAACTTTGCTCCCACGTTAGGAGACGCCAAGCCTCAGCACGGCAACCTTGAGACACTGATAGTATGTACCCATCTGGCAGGTGGTAGCCCATCCTTCTGTGCCTGCTTTGTTCACTTTCGGCCTGAGCCGGTAACTTTCCACTGTGGGCGTGGTTGGAGGTTGTGGGAGGAATGATTATGTGTTGTGGGCTGTTGGAAGGTCAGTCCCTCGGCAGACATCTTAGGGTGCAGGTCAGATGTACGTGTTACTTACCTTCGGTAACGACGTATCTGGTAGAGACGTTGTGTAGCCGCAGATTCCTTAACTTAGAATATCCCCAGGCGTCAGACTGGATCCGGAAAATTTTGCGCAGCAGTACCTCTGCGCGCCGGGGGGCAGCGCCACCTGGCTCCGCCCTGACGTCGTCCCCGGACATGACGTCAGTGGAGCCATATAGGACCCTCCCGGCGCGCTGACGTCAGTTTTCTTCGGAGGAACTTTTCCACGCCACAACGCGGAGCCCCCAGCAAAACTGTGAGAGTATGGGAACAGTGTGCGAATAAAAAAGAACCAAAGGGTGAGAAAGCACCATGAACGACAGTGTTGAAAAGGAAAGAGCAGAGCAATACTCTGAGAAGCTAAGTCGCAAAAGCGAAGGGAATGCCACCCCTGAGGGAAATCGATCTAGAAAAAGAAGACCGAGGCAGACGACAGAAAGTCTGCACTGGATGAAAGGAAATGAAGAGGGCAGAACAGTATACTGAGAAGGAACCCCACAAAAGCCAGAGAGTGCCCACTCCTGAGGCAAGACTGCAATAAATGAGCCGAGAGCGACAGGCAAAAGGCTCCAAACCATAGGATTAAGAAAATAAAGAAAGAAATAGGGAGACCGTGTCCCCTGTGAGAGAATTATCGGACTGAGGAACAGGCCAAAAAAGAGGTGAAAACCAATTGACTGCAGGAGCGTCAACGGAGAAGGCGGGTGGGAGGGTAGAGAACACCAGTAGGCACCATACTGGAAGAAACTGATGCAGAAAAAACGCAGGACACCTGAACCCACCGCCCCAGTATGAGAATGGGGGGAAAGAACAAGTAACCCAAGGGAAGAGTCCAACAGGGAGCAAGGCGAGAAACGCCGCCCCGTAGAAGGACAAGCTACCCCAAGGGAGGCGAAAGCTGAAACCCCACCTGAAAAGGTCCTCGCAGATCGGGGAGGATGGGTGGGCGTTAAGGAATCTGCGGCTAGACAACGTCTCTACCAGATACATCGTTACCGAAGGTAAGTAACTCGTACATCTGATAGAGACATCTAGCCGCAGATTCCTTAACTTAGAATAGATACCAAAGCCATACCCCACTGGAGGCGGGTCTGCGACAGAACCCCACTAAGTTCCCAGGAGAACAGAAGGGTCAACCAGCTGACTAAACACAGTGGGGACAGCGCTGCCAGAATGGGCAACACCGGACTAAGACACTCCGGAGGAAGTGGCCAACAATGAGAGGCAAAGGCATCAAAGACTGCCGAGGGCGGCAGGAAAGCCCGTTGGTGAACAGCGGAGAAAATGAACACAAACCCAAAAGGGGAGTGTGGAATAAGAGTGGACACCTGCCGTAGCCGGAGAGGAACGAATGCAGGATGTGAGGGATCCACAGGATCCGATGGATTGAAGAGGAAGGTGTAACTAGGGCACAAGGACGTACCGAGTCCGAGAGCAGGAAGGCCATGCATGACAGTGAAAGAAACACTGTAAGAGGGGAACAGCAGCGGAAAGATGCTGACGACGGCCAAGATGAGTCAGTGTTACAAGAAACACAAGACCTGCCAATGCACCCGTGACGCAAAAGGGCGGACAGCCCAAGGCAGAAAAGAACGGTAACAACCAGTGCCACGCACGTGGGTAACAGAAGTACACCAAAGAAACCGTATGTACCGCGAGAACCACACCATGGAAGGAGAAGGCCCCATGAAGCGCCACGATCAAAAGCTGAGACACCAGAGGCGCATGACCAGGCGCATTGTGTGAAAGGCGCTCACGAAAAGTGAGGGACCAGACTTCGGCGACCACCCGAAGTAGTAAGCCTGTGGGAGGCATGTGTGTGTGTAGCACACTGGTGAAAAAGAAAATGAAAAAACACCAGAGCCCCAACAGCCACGCAGCAGCGGCACTGGATAGAACAATGCCCAGAGCGAGACGCAACAGCCACCGGCGGATGCGCAGACCCACTGGCTATCGCGAGAGAGGCATGGAGGCCAAGCCAGTCGTGATTTGTCCAGAATCACAGGATGTGGAGTCGACCCCGAGACCGGAACCTCGTTTTCCAGCTCGAAAATCGGCATCTAGCCGGGAGACCACATCCGCTCCCCTAAGACGCCCCATCAGACAACAATGCTCTGAGGAGAACGCCCCCGCTGAGAGCAGCAACCGCAGCCCGAAGGAAAGCACGACAACACCTGCGCGGAACGCAACAGGGGCATGAGAAACGGTGGCAGAGGAAGTGCCAAAGCAAGGCACAAGACAAGGAAGATCATCCACGTCTGGAGCCAGAACGCCACCATGGAGATCGAAGTCCACCATGAAAGGGCTACGCAGCATGGATATAGCAGAGTAGAACGAGGCAACAAAAGTTGCCGGAAAAAAGTGCACCAGCCGGTGACACTAGATAGCAGGCATGGTACGCCGATAGAACACAGAGGGATAGTGCTGAGCTAAGTAGGAGTGCTCGGGGACAACGACAGGGCCTTCCGGTAGGGCGGCCACAGATGGAACAGCCGCAGCGAAGAACCATGAGGGGACGGGAGGGATCAGAAAGCCCTTCCGTCCTGAAGAAAGGTATTGGGAAAAAGCAGGCCAGCAGCCGACACCCAACAAATGGCTCGCAAGAAGGCCCCTGAAGGGCCCGCAGCAGCAGCGTGCAAAACATACAGGCACAGCTGCAGGAGGACCTAGTGAAAGGGACCCCACAGAAGCGAACAAAGGCTACTGTAGGAGGAAGGCAGCTATACAATAGCAAACAAATACCCCACATAGGGTAAGTATCAACCCCAACCAGGGGCACCTCTGGAGCGTGAGCTCATAGACAGAGGACGTAAAAGTGTAACTTAGAAACCACAGGCTCCGAACACATAACCCGTGGAGGAAGGGTGCAACCTTAACCACCAGGCTATAGGAACTTAGAAGGATAAGCAGCAAACTGCTGCCGAAAGGAAAGAAAATACGGCGAGGAGCCGCCCAGGCCGTTCAGGTATTAATTGCATGAACCCAGGCCCAACATGAAGTCAAGACAACAGAGCACGGTGAGGACAAGGACCTCAACAGGAACAAAAACTACGGAAGGTGAGACAGAAGGCGGCGGACCGCAGAGTCCGCATGTGCGTCAAACAGGGACACACCATTAAAAGGCAAATCCCGGAGACTGTCACGGACATTGTCGGGGAAACCCCCGTCGCGCAGCCAGGCTTGGCGGCGCCAGGCAACGGACCGCGCCATTGTCCTACCCACCGAATCGGTAGAATCAACGGCGGACCATCTCTCTGCCTTCGTGAATGAGACGAGCTATGTCAGCCCGAGGACACTCAGGGAGGGTAGGCAAAAGACACTCCTCGGAGTCCCAAAGGGCAGAAGAAGCCCTGGCAAAAACGCAAACAGTGTTTAAAGCACGTAATGCAGAACTAGCGGACGCAAAAATGCCGCGTCCACATGTTTCCAGCCAACGAGACTCCCTAGTAGGAGGCTGCAGTAGAGGCGGAGAAGAAGGCTGCATGGCGAAAGACACCTGTACCACAAGGCCGTGAGCACTAGGCTGAAGGGACAAACAGGATGGGCCCCCAGGGGCCGGACGATGCCTATGCGCAATGGCCCTGTCGACAGCATCCCCCGAAGAGGGACGCGCCCAAGTCCCGAGAAGGGCGTCGAACAACAAGCCGCTAAAGGGCAGCAAGGGCTCAAGATCCACTGCACCTTGGTGGAGGAGATCCAATAACGGATCAGAGGACAAGAGGACAGAAGGAGGGTGCAAGTGCAAAACAGCTGCTGCCCTGCGAACACCCCGTAAAAATAAAGCACCAGCTTCAGTGGGCGTCCTGGGGGGCGACAAGAGCCCATCTGTAGGGGACGGTTGCAAGCTAACACGTCCCCCAGCAGGAGGAAGAAGGGGCCACTGCCCCCATGGCGGCGGAGCCAACGGGCGTGGAGACAAGCCCGAGCACACCGGTCCTGTGTCCTCTGGAAGCAGAGAGCCAACAGGTACCGGCGACCTGTCCGGCGTCGAACGATGCCGCTCCGGCGACCTTACCCGACGCCGCTCCGGCGTCGAACGACGCCGCTCCGACGTCGAAAGGCGCCGAACCGGCGTCGAAGCAAAGTCGAGCTCCATGAGGGGCGACTCAGCTGGACGAGTGGGGGGCGACGTCTCCACCACCGAGAGGTGCGGAGAAAGTGCCTGAGGGCCAGGAGACGACAGGCATAGTGCCGCCGACGTCGACGCAGGGAGCTGCCAGGGGCTATGCGGGGACAAGGCAGAATGGCTCGGCGTGGTGTTGGAACACCCATCGGGATTGGAACCCGATGCCGGCACGACTCCAAAGCCGGAGTCGAGGCATTCGGCCGGCGCCGAGGGCGAACCCGCCGGCGGAGACCCGACCTGAATGCCTACCTCCACTGTGGGACCCGAAGGCGCACCAGGGAGTGGAGGTGACCCGAAGATGGAGTGCAGAGCCTGGTAATAGGCGTCCATCTGGGGTCGAGTCGCACCAGTACCCGGAAAGGGCGGGTAAATGGAGGCCGACTCCGGGGGGCACGGCTCTGCGAGGGAGCGGGAACCATGGCCCCCACCGTCACGTGGAAGCGAGGACTTCGACTTCCGTGACTTGTGCTTACCTGTAGATCGACGTTCGCGGGATCGACTCCGGGAGCGGGCGCGGAGAGAAGAACCCACCGGAGAACGTCGGGGAGAACGTCGGGGAGACGCCGTGCGGGTCAACCGGGCGTCCAAGAGCTTCATCCGCCGCTCCCGTAGGGACTTCGGACGCATCTGCCGGCAGGCGTCACACTCCACGGAGTCGTGGTGCGACCCAAGACACCAAATGCAAATGGCGTGCGGGTCCGACGCCGACATCTGGCACGAACAAGTCTCGCACAACTTAAAGCCCGAAGGCATCGCACACTGTTCCCCGACGCCAACAACGTCGAAAAAGGGCCTGAATAAAAACAGGCCAGAGGAACAGCTGAATCCCGGATCCGCGTTGTAACGCGGAAAAGAAGGAAACTGACGTCAGCGCGCCGGGAGGGTCCTATATGGCTCCACTGACGTCATGTCCGGGGACGACGTCAGGGCGGAGCCAGGCGGCGCCGCCCCCCGGCGCGCAGAGGTACTGCTGCGCAAAATTTTCCGGATCCAGTCTGACGCCTGGGGATATTCTACGTTAAGGAATCTGCGGCTAGATGTCTCTATCAGATTGGACTCCTCTGCAGAGTATTGCTAATAAAAGCCTGTTTGTATTCTCTACTGTCTGACCGACTCTTCATTACTTGGGAAGGCATAGCAGGTGGTTGTAAATAACCCGGGTGGCCCCTAAGGGCCACTTCCTTCACCACCAAACATTAAACATACACCTATCATGTCATGTGTTTTTGTCATGTGTTCTATAAAGGGCTTATTGTAGTTTCCCTATGTTAGCCTAACTGTGCACAACGAAATATTAGATTTGCACACGCTACTACATAAACATTTTTGCCTCTGTGCCACATTATATTTTCACACAGAACCTTCAGTTGTTTTCTCATTCTGTTCTTTCCTTGGATTTAGTCTGAACAGCAGACCAGGTCAAACAACAAGGTCCCTTGTTATTTTGTTCTGGTCAGGCACACACACCTAGACACAACACAGAATGCAGCTGTTGTTTATGAACATGTAAACCTTGCCATATAGGTACGCAGAGCAATGTAACACACACATAGAGATGGACATTTTCTGAGAGAAGATCACGGATGTGTCTGAGAAGTAGAGCATCCATCCGTGTATTCTAAGGTACAGGGTCTGCTGCTAAACCCAGAGATCTTTGCTGTATAATCATTTTTCTTCCATGGAAGGGGGTTAGGCTATTCTGTCTTATAATATGACATGGCTTTTCATAATATACGGTTTATTGACAATACTGATTGTATTTTTGCTAGGCAGTTGTTTTCTGATTGTGGCACATATACTGCATTATAGAGCACAATAGTTTAAACAAACATTTCAAACTTCCTTCGTGTCTCTTTTATATTTTATCGGGGAAGAGTATGAGTGTGTGAGCGAAAGGAGGTGTCCTGTTACCGCGATCCCTGAGAAGATCTGGAGTGTCGTGTTCACAGGTGTCAATTCACTTGTCTCTCTGGTTATGAATAGGAGGGCAAGTGAGACACTATAGCTAGTTGGACTCGGGCTCCTGGTACTGAGTTGGTATGGTGACTCAGTCATTATCTACTAATGTTCTATGTTCCCAAGCATAGTTCTGTACCCGAGCAGTATCCCTGCAACACTTCCATGTAGGTGCTCTCTCATAATCAGGCAGTCAGGGGCTTAAGGTTAATTTACTTCAATCAGGTACCGAAACCTCTATCAGGACCATCTTCCCCATCAAACATGGCCAATTCCAATAGGCAAATCCACCGCTTCAGCAACAGTCATCCCATCAGGCACAGATACATTTAGCTGGTTTAGATGCCTCATTCAGGCACTGTCACCCTGATCATGCACTAGTCACCCACAAGAGGCAGTCACTCGCATTATGTGGAGTAATCTCATGATTCACAGTCACATGACATCAAGCATGAAAACCTCCTTTAAACAGAGTAACGTTTATCAGATGCAGTACACTCACCCTTCATCAGGCGCAGTCAGTTCATCAGAGTTATTAAATCAGATACTTGCGCTCAAATTAAGGAGCAGTCAGTGGATCTAGCAAAGTTTCTGTATCTTGAGCACTTACTACAGCAAGCACACTCATGTAATCAGGCACATTAAGCCCTCCTCCAATAAACAGAGTAAATCTATGACGCCTTATTATGAAATAATCACCACAAAAAGCTCAATCAGTTCTTCAGACACACTCATCTACTTCAGAGAGAGACACACCACCCCGTGAAAAAAAACTATAAATTATGTATGAAATTGGGTTATTGGTTGAGGGGGGAGAAAGGCCCAAGTAAGGCAACAACCACAATCCTTGTCAGGGTGAACCACAAACATCACTAAATCCCAAACCAACTTAGAAAAATAGAGTAACTTTTAATAAATAAACTGATACCAGAATAACAAACATTCAATCAGTAGAACTAGCTATAGTTAATTCTGAAGTTTTAAGTCAATATTGCGCCTAAAACCACAAAGCGCCACCAGCAGACATATGGCCGTGGTAGACCGTGGGTAAGTCACAAGTTCAGACTGACTTCAATGGACTGTGGGTGGTATACAGGGACCAGCTTAGTCCCACTGAAAGAGTTACCTTCTCAAAGTCCGGAACAAAAAGTTCCACTCGTGGTGGGAGGAGCCACGAGGATATTGCAGGTGTTGCAGGCTGTTGTCGCTGTAGTACGAAGACCAGGTCAAGCATCATGGACGGTCGTTGCTGGAGTTTCGCATTAGAAGTCACCGCCGGTTGTCATTGCTGAAGAGCAAAGTACAGATCTTGGGTTGCTGAATTTTGCTGGCTGTCGCTATAGGCCAAACAGCAGGTTTTCATTGGAGCTTCTCGTTGACGGTTACCACTGGTGGCAGAGTCTCCATACAAAGGGGCTCATTTGCGGTTGCGAAGGACCCAAACTTCAAGATTTCAACTTTTCTTCTTCGGATGAACTCAGACTGATGTCAGCCAAGGATCCAGGACCTGGGCGTACCTCTTGAGGATCAGGAACTCACTCCAACAGAAGCCAGAAGGGCTCAGGCAGGTTCAGTTGCTGGTCCAGTTGCAGCAAACCATCTGGGAACTTGCAGGGAGGCCTCTGGAGCTTGTTGTATTCCTCTAGCTTAAACAGGTCTGCCAACTGTCCCTTGGAGTCACTGAGGTTAGCCTGGGATGAACTAAGCAGGTCAAGTTTTCCTTCTCAGACAGCAAGGCAGTCCTCAAGCAGAAAGGCAGTCCTTAAGCAGCCTGGCAGTCCTCTGGCAGAAGGGAAGTTCCTCTTCTGTAATTTCCACAGGTTCAGGCGTGTTCTTAAGAGTTTATCTGAGGGCCCAATATTTTTACCTACTGTCATCCTTTATGTGCGTGGGGGCACCACTTCCTACAACATGGAAATGCAGTTGTTGAACATGTAACCCAGAGTTAGTCAATGGAAGAGATAGGCCTCACAACAGAGAAAAACGACTGCCAGGACATGTAAAACTTAAGCACGTCTCACTTTTTAAATACAACGCATCCTGCCCTGTGAGTCTTTCAGGCCGACTTTAGGGATGAATTGTTTGTATAAAAATGGAAGGTTTAGGCCTGGCAAAAGGTTTCTTTTTGAAAACACACAAAGAAGTACATCTGGTGTCTTGACAAAAAAGGTATGTAGAAAAGTGAAAATGTGACAGAACTCCTCGCTGGGATGTCAGTTTCAAACAACACTGAAAAACAAAGTTGGGAGTTTCTGGACGTATCCAATGGTATGAGGGTGGACAACACTTTTCCCTAAATTAGAACGACGGTGGACCTCGAATATATATGGGCCATCACCTGCCTGGCCGCCCTGGTTGGCCAGTATATATTTTTATTTTTGTTTATCACATTATACACAGAGTGACTATATAAAAAACTTTTGGTCCTGATAAATGCCCTGGAACCCCAGTTGGGGACCACA
Organism: Calotriton arnoldi; assembly: GCA_963921515.1. NCBI lineage: Eukaryota > Metazoa > Chordata > Amphibia > Caudata > Salamandridae > Calotriton > Calotriton arnoldi. Next base: position 69,936 of record CAWUFW010002710.1, read on the forward strand.
TTGGGCAGAAACATGTCGAACTTTGACTATTGAAAGGGGTATATATTTTTGCTTAACCCCGGTCCTCACTTTCAACCCTATCTCCAGTGGGCCACGGAATAAAGATTATTATGCACCCTGGAGATAGTTTTAACTACCACTGTACATTTCTTTTTTTTGCACTCTGTCCCTCACTTACTCAATAACTATCACTCATCATAAAACACTTCAGCTTCTCCCCGCCTGATGAGTCGTAGCCTACACCATGTACTTTACAGTCAGGGTGTGAGGAGAGAACTCCATGATGAAGCATGTCACCCTCGGGTGAGTGAGGGTTCTTGTCCTAGAAGAATCCCTTCCCCAGCAGTTCCATCACATTTTCACTTTTCTACATACTTTTTCTTGTCGAGACACCAGACGTACTTCTTTGTGAGTTTTCAAGAATAAAAGGGATCAGTACGTTCCCGGTTGGGGTCATCCCCATAGATTCCCGGTGTGAATATTAAAAGGTTTATTTTGCCAGGTCGAAATTGCAGACTAAGATTGCACTACAGACTGTTTTAAAAGGCTACTTTAGTGAGTGGCACAATGAGTCTCATGCAGGCCCATTAGTAGCGTTCAATCTACAGTCCCTGGGTACATGTAGTACCATTTAGTAGGGACTTACAAATAAATTAAACGTGCCAATTAGGTGTAGACCAATTTCCCCAAGTTTAAACGAGTGTGAGAATACCATGTTTGAAGGAGTGAGAGAATACCATGCCAAGGATGTCAGGTCTAACAAAGTGCAATCACACAATCAGAAAAACTAATCTCAGCTGGAACATACACCTCACACTAGACACATTAATGCACAATTTGCACAAGAGGTACAGCCACCCACCTCATAAATTTATCCTCATTATGCTCATTATTCGCATAAGCCAGTCTTCTTCTCGGCATCATTTAGAACATGTATAACAATTAAAAGAATGTTTTTAAGACTTCTAAAATTGAATCTCCATAGAACCAATTATTTCAGATTGTGTAATCATTGGATACTCTGGTTTTACATGGCTGGCCTATTTTTGTTTTATACATATTAAAAGAAAGCAGATTCTGCAACCACCTTTAGAAACAGATTTTCTCCAGGTGTGGCTCTTCTGAAGGTAAAGATCTAGTTCCAACCTGCTGCTTTCAGGAAAACTCAACAGTTTTGGGATATTTCTAACTTAAAGAATACATGCAAAACAAGGCTATTCTCAGTTGAGGCCGTGATGATAAATCTGTCCCATATTTTTGGCTAAATTTGCACTGCGTTAAAAATGTTAAAGGAACCAATAAAAAAACGACTTAACATTTCCTCACTGCTAAGCCAATAGCCTTTACATGAACTGCTGACAAGCGCTTTTGTTTCTGCACTTTTATTTTCTATAGCACCTTGGGGACAGTATTGTGACAATTACAATGAATGATTCAGCCCTTGCCACATCCCTTTATAAAACAGGGCTTTAGGGTATGAATTATGCATCTCGAAGTCGCTTCTGTCCTCTACAGTTTATATAGCCATAATTCTCTTACAAAAGTTGAAAAATAAACCATACATCTTCTGTATAGGAAGATATCAGATATACTGCTTGGGCTATGAAGTACCTTGCTTTTACGAGACAGTATTGCTTAGTTCGCTGGAAAAATAAAAATATGTTATACATTAAAGACTATTGATAAGGTGAGTTAAGAAACAGTCCATAATGCAAATAAATAAAGATGGACTATGCAAAACCAATGGATAAATATATAATTATATATATATGATAAAAAAAAGTTAGTGGATCAGTGGATTTAAGAACGGACAAGACAAATCTATCAAATCATATATGAAAGAATAATACTTATAGAAACACATAAAGATAGTTGTACTTCATAGAACACAATGCATAGACCTCGTCATTGTTAAAATGATTTGCATCTGGGTTTTAATAAGTTTATTTCTCCTCTGCGTTTCTCCACTCTACACCTACGTGTAATCACACAGCTAAAAGAGTCCGTAGTTTACTAATTTGATACAATAACAGTATAATTACTTCATCTGTTTGCTTTCTAAAATGTATATTTACCTATTTTAGAACTACAAATTAAGGTAATATTAAAACATATTTAGACTGCAGAGAAGTTGGTCCCATTGCCTTGTCGGGCGAAACGGCCAAATGCTAACACTTGATAGAAAGGAGAGCAACATTATGATGAAACAATTGTTCCTAAAAGCTTCCCTTTTAGGACATTCTATATAGAATGGAACACATACGTCGTTTTAGTAGAGTACTTTGCGACAGGATTCCTTACCAAGAGCTTTTCGCTTATACATTTAGCAAAGGTCCACAGTAAGGGGATATTTGTTTGACCAGCCAAATAGGTATCAGAGGTCCCTAAAGTGGCCTTTAGGCGCACTTGAATAATACGGCAAGAGAGGACCAGATTATACGGCAGGATTGACGAAATTATGTGGCAAAAAAAATGCAAATTACACTGCATAATGAGGCACATTTTGTGATAGTATCAGTTCATTGTAAACACAAGGAGATGATGGACAGAGCGCTGAAACTTTTCAGACACTCACCCCCAGTCACAGATCTGGGTTGAATCCATTATCGTTCTTTAGCTCACTTCGCCACCCCAGTTCAGACCCAGCTATATGCAAATCAGACTTGATCCTGTGCCTCATGGGAACAGTCCAGCCCGAACTGCCAAGCCAAGTCTTCTCTGGTCCGGAAACAAGCATCCTGGGACCGGATTCTGGTATCAGTTCATTATCTTATAATTTTTACCCATGGTAACATTCTGGACAAAGGTTTCACAGTATTAGTACTAGTTCAAACACCCAATTACAGCAATATGCAACTGAAAGGTGAACAGACAACCTTTACAAAGTGCCTGATGCTGCAAAGCAACACACGTCACTGCATTTTTAGTAACTTTTGATCAGTTAGAGCAAGAAACGATTTTTTGGGGGGAATTATGGAGCAGATTTATTATGTGGCAAACACGGCAAATCCAGAATTATGCAAAAAAATGTTGCGCTGCAGAATCACATAATTCCAGTGGCCCTGCTTTTAAAGTGCACTTAAAAACAGAACTCTGCAATCAATTCACTGAATAAATTAAGTGATTGAATTCAAGTGGAATGCCATGTTGCAGGAATTCAGATCACAATCCTCAGTATCAGTGTTATCCATGTAGCACTGAAATAAACATTTGTGAGTACACCTGCTTCAAGATGTTGGTTTTTAGAACTCCTTTTAATTGGAGATAGAAGTACGATAAAAGTCTAAAAGCCATCAACATTCTGATGCTCATCTAAGCTGTTGAGGTTGAGAGTTCCATATAGCTGAACCCTAGCCATGTAACTGATCTTCTGCCAAAGTTCTTGGACTGTGTGAGATGTATGGACAGGAACTAGTTGAAAGATGAGGGACCAACAACTTGGTAAGATAATCTGATGAGCGACCATACTATGCTTTGTGGATGACCCAAAGGGTTTCAAAGTTTGATCTTCCTTTACTTTGCACCAGCAGATGGATTTCAATATGAAGTGATGTGGTCATGTCAGGTCGAGGACGGAGATGCGTGAAATTCATTCTGGAGTCTTCTCAGTCTTATTTTTTGGACAGAACCATGTAAATGCAATTTCAATAATACAGATTGTATGTAACCATGATGACGACTGGGGTAATTTTCTGAGAGGCAAAGGAATGGCACACCTGCTTTTAACAGAGACAAATAGCACAATACTGATTTGGAGATCTCATTTATTTGGGTGTCGAAGGAGAGCTTGTTGGCAGGCAGCACTCACAGATTACAGAGTTTTTGTCCTCGGATTGAATGGGAGCCAGTCAATTGTCAAAGTCAGTGGAGAGGGGGACTGGGCTGTTGGGCCCCAAGAGCAGTATTTGTTTTCTTCATCATTCAGGAAGAGCCAGTGTGTCTGCATCCAGTGACAGATATGGAATACGTAGTGACATGTTAGGATGATTCATTAAATTGTTTTCTAGCTTGAGATGAAACCGAGTGTTATCTGCCCACATATGGTAGTTAATCTAATGGGTGTTCCGCATCTTGGAGAATGGTGTCTGTAAACATTGAATAGTGGTGGCAACAGACCAGGGGCTTGAGTGCACCGCATGCATAATGTTGGCTGATTCGCAACCGAATGTACCCAACATGACTTTGAGAGATACATTTTTGCAGGAAGGAGTCAAACCAAGATAGTAGAATTCTGTCAACTGCAATCAGTCTGGAAGCACCAAATGGTTGATAGTATCAAATGCAGCAGAGAGGTTTAACAGAACCAAGGCATAAGCATTTCCTGGTCATGGGTATTGAGTAATACTTCCCTGATAATAGGCACTGTCTCACATCCCCAGCAATTTCAAACTGACTAGTCCCTTAGCATTTTGTTTCAAAACCCTTGTGAGTACCATGGTGGGTGGCCACATTTTCTGGAGTATTAGCACCACACTGTAGGCCAAATACTGGTCTGTAGTTAGTGTATGGGGTCAGGGAAGAATTTCCTTATGACATGATTATTGATGGAATGCTTGGGACCTTGATGGACAGTTCTTCTTGAAAGGGATGTGATGATTAACCTGGTGACGTTTGGTGAGGGTGCTGTGAAACATTACAAACACCCCAAGACGGGAGAGGGAGAAAAAATATGTTATTTATGATAACAACAGTAATCGGTGTGAACTCACAAAATGAGGTATTACAGGAAGATACAGAGGGGACAAGGTTCCTCTGATCGAACTCAGCTGGCAGAAATATTCCCTATTAGAGTATTGGGTTCACTGCTGAAGAATGGCGGGAGAAAATTGCAAAGATATAAGGGGCTGCGGGAGGTTTGATGCTGATGAAGGCTCACAATTTGCTAATGTTAAAAGCAGCTCTGTGACTCAATTTGCAGCATTATTAATACAGTCCTGAAATAATGTTATTTGCTTTTGTCAGGGCTGTGTTACCTCTGAAGTGAACGTGGAAGGCAGCATGATGCAATTGCAGCTTAGTATATTTCCTTTGTCGCTGCAGCTCTCCGCCATAGGATTTCCATCAAGGTAGATGGTCTGTAAAGCATTTGGTGGAAGAGTCTCAAGATATAATCTAAGGATACAGAAAAGCTCACTCTACCTTGTGATAAATTACGGTCTGATTTAGAGCTGGGTGATAATGAAAGCCCTTTGATTTCTGGAGAAAGTTATAAATCAAGAGGAAAATACACTGGTGGATGCTCAGGACAGGTACATCAAGGAAATTACAAGGTTAATTTTAGTCTGGAGTAGTCTGTTAGAAATTGTGTTTCTGGTTGGCAGAGGTATGCACCCTGTCCAAGCTGGAACCACAATCCTAGTCAGGGTAAGTCAGATACACACCGTAAATGAACATGTGCTCACCCCCCGGTAGCTTGGTACAGAGCAGGCAGGCCTAAGAGGCAATGTTTAAAGTATTTGTGCAATACTTCAAACAGTAACACAGTGAAAACATCACAAAAAGACTATACACCAGTTTAGAAAAATAGATAATGATTTTATAAATACAACAAGACCAATCAACAAAAACCCAATAAGTATAAGTCAAGATATGAATTTTTTAAAGATTAAATGCAAAAATAGTGCTTAGAGGCAATAAGCGCCAAAAGAGTTAATTGGTTGCGCTGGACTGGGAAAAAGTCAAGAGTTCAGGTGAACCGCGATGGGGTGCGGGCTGGATACAGGAAGCACACAGGCCCGCTGAGCAAAAGTACCTTAATGCTGGTTGCAAACAACAAGCTGCATGGAGCAGCCGAGCGATGTGTCGGTATCGATCCAACAGTCAAGGAGATGCGATGGCGAGGCACCGGTTCCGAGATGCGCTGGTTCCGAAGCTGATGCGCCGGGTTTCTCCACGTAGTCGATGGGATACGTCAATCGTACTTTATCAGTGGCTGTGATGCGGTGGTTCCGATGTGGCGGTTCTGATGGTGATGCACTGGTACCGAGTGCAATGCGCTGGTTCTGTTCCCGCAACAACATTGATGCAGTGATTCTGCTCTGGAGCAAGCACCTGGGTCCACTTTCAATGAGCCAGGAGCACGAGGGAAGACTTTGATGTCCCTGAGCCTTCTAAGAACAGGAAGCTATGCGGCTAGCCCTTGGAGTCACTCTGGGTTAAGTGCTGAAGGTCCAGTCAGAGAGAGCAGCAGGGCAGCAGGGCAGCATAGCAAGGCAACGTGTTCCAGAGCAGCAGTCCAGCAGAGAGGCAGTTCTTAGCACAACAGTTCTTCTTCTTGGCATGTTGGTTTCAGGTCCAGAAGTGTACTGAGTTGGTAGGGTCAGGGGTCCAGCACTTATACCAGTTGTGCCTTTGAAGTGGGGGTGATTTCAAAAAGGTTCTTTGTAGTGCACTCAGATCATTTCTTCCTGCCCTGGCTCCAGACTCACTACTGGGGGATATGCAGCCCCTTGTGTGTGAGGCTATGTCCAGCTCCTCCATCCCTTCCTCCTAGGAAGATGCATGAAGTCAGACCCAGCCTTCCTTTGTGTCGAACTGTATATAGAGAATACACAAAGAAAACTATCACCCAGCCAGTGATCAGAGACAGGCAGCAGACACCAAATGGCTATGAGCAGGACAATGTCCAACTTTCTAAAAGTGGCATTTTCAGAATGGTACTACAAATCCAACTTTACAAATAAATTGGATTTGTTATTACCATTCCAGAGGTAGAAATTAGATCTTATTAAATGTAATAAGGAGTCCCCAATGTTAACCTATGAGAGGTAAGCCTTTCCGTAGTGAAAAACGAGTTTGGGAGGTTTTCACTACCAGGGCATGCAAAACATAAACGTACATGTCTTAACGTTTGATCACACAGCACCCTGCCCTATGGGCTACCTAGGGCCTACCTTAGGGGTGACTTCTGTATAATAAAGTAGGTGTTTAAGGCTTGGCAAAGGGTTTTAAATGCCAAGTCAACATGGCATTGTAAACTTCACACACAGGTTCTGCAGTGGCAGGCAAAGGCATGTTTAAGGGCTACTTGAGTGGGTGGCACAAGCAGTTCTGCAGTACCACTAGTAGCATTTCATTTACAGGCCCCAGGGTGCATGTAGTACACTGTACTAGGAATTTACAGGCAAATTAAATGGGCCAATTTTGAAGAAGTCAATTAAACCACATTTTAGGAGAGAAGCACATGCACTTTAGCACCGGTTGGCAGTGGTAACATGTGCAGAGTCCTAAGCCCAACAAAAAGAATCATCAAAAATATGAGGGAAGCAGGCACACAGTTTGGGGGAATGACCACTCTAAGGCTGTCAGGTCTAACAACTTCCTATAAAAAGCACAGGATTTTCAATTATCACCCAACACTAAAACTAATTGCTCTACAAAATCTTAAAGTAGATCTCAAATATGTAATTTGAAAATGGATTATAAGTGGAACTACTTTGTATGCAATCGCTTGTAAACAGGACAGAACGAGACAAGCGCCACACATTCTTCAGTGGAGCATAATCAAAAAAACACAAGTGTGTCGAATAACATTTTGATTATCAACACATTTATAATTTGGCAGTTTAACATGATTTATATCTCGCTAGATGAAGCATTTAAGGAATATCCCAGGAGAGAGGTACGCTCACGTAACTTAAAATGACTTTGAAATGTGCACATTATGCTCACTTACATACCCCATCACTCATCATAACATCAATTAGTCAAGGAATAAAGTTTACTCTGTAACTTTTTTCTGCTGAAGTGCCCCGTAACATAAATGTGCAGCTTTCTTTATTCAAGGAAAACATTCCTCGAGAGAAATAATCTACACATTTATTGTATCACTCAACTGTAAAGGAGCTCTAGACATACCAAATTTGTGATAGAAATCTCACTAATGTTGACTTTTTTTGCTAAAAATGCGTCCAGAACTTAGGAGAAATGCTTATGAATGTAAGAAATACAGCGGGTTCGTATTTTTGTGAACAATTTGAGGAATCTGTTGACTCAGGCCAAGATTCGATGGAAGAAGTTTGCCATCCCAACTTTCTAGTCCCCATCAGGAAAATACACATCACATGATTGGCCACAAGTAGGTTTCTTCATTGTTCACTCACAATCATACTTGCAGGTCGTGACCCTCCTGCGCCATCCTGCTACTACCCCTGTTGTCCCCTTGAGGCCTCCTCTTCCTCTCCTCTGACCCTGCCTCCTGAAGTGACCATATGGCTACTAGGTTAGCCGATTAGCTGGGTCCTAGTGTCTTGCCCTGACCTATGTGACTATCCAACATCCCCCCCACGCTTGATGAGAGGCTTTCATTCCCCGGGTCTCTGTTGTCCTTTGTACCAGTGTATTACAGTTCCTAAATGAGTCATGCTGGTTTCCAGGCAATTCCTTGGGATCGTAGCAGTGGGGACGACCACTTCCATGTGCGGTATGCCACTCTTACTTCCGTCACACGAGGAGTCTCCTTCTTCCAGTTCGCCCTGCACCACTTTCTTTGGGACATACCTTTTGAAGTGGGATATAATGTGTGTCACTTTCCTGTCACCAGCCACAGCTGTGACCATGGTTCCATTCCTGGCCATTACTTGAAGGGGATTTTTGCCGTATCAGGCATCTGTTTTCTTCTGTTTTTGTTTGACAGAACCCAGTCTCCTACTTTGTCATCTGACTCTTGAGCTGCCCTATGCGTGTTGGTATATCTCTTCATCTTGCACTTTTGCTGCGGGTCTTTATCTTGTAGTTTTTTCTGCTCCTTGGTTCGATTCAGTGTCAAGACAGGCTCCTTCCAACTAGGGATCTTCGTGCTTACCTCTTTCCGTAGCTTGATGGTTGCTGGACACATCCCTGTCATGCTATGTGGTGTATTCTGGTATGCTCTTATACCTCATTTAGGGCCAACTTCACCTCTCATCTTTCGAGTTCAGCTTTTCAGACATCTCTCCAGGGTGGCCATGAACCACTCCACCATACCATTGGCTTGGGACTACAGTTGGGTGACCTTACAATGTTTGAAGTTCAGATGTGTTGCAAGTTCATGCTCATTGTCAGTCTTGACCAACTCTGATATGCCGCACACAGCGAATACTATAACTAGGACTTGGACGGTGACGTAAGCTCTGATGGACGTCACTTGCCAAACTATCAGAAATCAGGAGAATTCATCCATGACCACAATGATGTATTTCCCAAACAGCAATGGGCCAAAAAAAAAAAACCAGCGACCTTGCACCAGACGTCTTCTGGAAGGGAGAGCATCTGCTGAGGTGGGGAGCAATCTCCCCAGCCAATGACTTGGCAGTGATGGCACTCCTTTACTGTGATCTCAACCATCTGGTCTACAGACGGGAAGCAAACTATTTTCCTCAGGGCTCATTTGATTGCCACTATGCCTTAGTGGCATTGATGTGCCACGTTCACTATTCCTTGTTGCAATTTCTTGGGACTGAGGATGCGCTGTCTCTCACTACAAGTCCACATTCCGCCACAGACAGTTCATCCTTAATGTGTTGAAATGAGACCAGTTCTTTTGAGCCCAACCCAGAAGGAGCAGAATTCTCATCCACATGAATCCACTCATTATTGGCTAAATGACTCTTGACCTCCTGTAGGGTGGCATCTTCTTTGGTGGGACCTGTGATGGTGTCTAGTGACACGACAGGTGGTTGAGTCTGATCAAGATATTTTTCAGCTGGTGATGGCCATCCCTAGGTTGTAAAAGCAGTCCCCCAATGTTCGATTTGAGGGGGAGAGGGCATTTTTGCTTGCGGATTTCTGAATATGGTCAGAAGGGATTGATGATCCATTAATATTTTGAAATGCTTGCTGTATATGAAAATATGAAAGTGTTCACACGACTATACCATCACCAGGCTTTCTTTTTAAGGTTGGGAGTAGGCCCCTTCGGTGTCAGTCAGACTTCAGCTTACATTTGCCACCACTTGGCATCTCTCATGATCTGTGGGGCATTGTGCTAGAATTGCTCCTAATCTGATGGGTCTGGCATCCACAATGATCTCAGTGTGGAATCTGGGGTTAAAGTAAGTCAGGTTAGCAATGTAACCTACCTTCCATTTGTTTTCCTTAGAGGACTTGTCACACTCTGCTATCCACCTGAAAGGTCGACCTTGTTTTGTAAGTTCCTGGAGAGGGTGACTGATCATGGCATGGTCCCTTACGCATTAGGAGCAGTAGCTGGCCATCCTTAGACTCCTGTACTGTGTGTCTCATTTAGTGCTTTTATTTTGCCTGGATCTGGTCTTATGCCTTCTCCCAAGAAGAAGTGTCCATAGAAACCAGATTCAGTTTGTGGAACTCTCATTTGTTGGGAGTGACTCTTAGCTTGGCATTTCGGAGAGCCTGACACACCTGATACAGAGCATGGTTGTGAACTGCCAGACTTCAAAATGGTCATTCCAAGCTCCCTCGTCTCACTAGACTACAGTGAGTACTTTTTGATGGTAGCACGCGCTTGCAATTTCAGGGCAACTTCACTTACCGTTAAATGGACAGCACGGGTCCCGCAGTCACTCGTCCTTTTCTATGCACAGAAGCGCATCTCTTCTTCTTTGGCCTCAGGTGACCTGGGTTGGGATCCTGATGTCATTCTCTTAGAGATTCTTCTTTCTAGGGACTGCAGAGTCGCTTCATTGGTGTCGGGTCTCCGCGGGACTCGTGCACCTTTGCCGCCATTTGTCAAGTCCGCGTCAGGAATATAAACAACACACGCAAATAGCCTCCGGTAGGTTTCTCTCATGTTCGCTCACACTCATATGCTGGTCGTGACCTGTCTGCGTCGTCCTGCTATTGCCCCTGTTGTCCTCTCCTGAAGTTGATCATATGACTAATGGCCATCTGACAAGCCGGGTCCTAGCTTTCTGCCCCGACCTATGTGATGATACCACACCAACTAAGATACAAGTAAGCTGGAAGACCTTTATTTATTTATTACATTTTTAATGTACAACATATGCCACAGGTTTAGTTTCAACGCACAGCTTAGAAACTCAAAAAACTGTTGCGCTTCAGAGAAATACCACCCTAGAATGGAATATATAGTGATATTGAACACCTGGGGCATACCCTAGGAACACAGCCCTCTCTCCCAATACAACGCTCAATGCAGAGTAGGTGATGCATCTTGGTATTCCAGAATTGTGGTAATACCTCCAATATCTATATTCTGTGCCCTACTGCTACCCCAGTAGGTGCATATTCTAAAAATGCAGACATTCCCTTTTGCCCCTGTGCTTCATCTCATTATGGAATCATGCCTGCAGATGGGTACACAGTCAACACACGCATGCTCAATGTCTTCCGCAAGTCAGGTGAATGAGTAGACAACTATGCTATCGGGAAAGCTTTAACAGGGGCCACGGAGGGTGCCAGGGATACACTAACCACCTAAGATTTTCTCAGTAACAAACTGCCCGGCTGAAAGGGAAAATGTGTCTGTCAAAGTTGGGGGGTGCGCTTGAGCAATTGCTTCTTAAGAGACATGGCCATGCAGATGGTATTTGCCTCTATGCTCCTTTCATCCACCCCTGTGGGCACCCACAATGGTTAGTACAACACAGGACTTCACTCACACTTGTGGTAACCCTCTAAGAGCATGGAAACCTTTTGGGTGCACGCAAGCTCTCCTGCTCGTGCTGTCTTTCTGTGTATCACGAGGTGGACACGAGCGTGGCAGTGTTGCCGGGCTTGTGGCTTCCTCGTGAGTACCTTCTATGTTACGTTTTAAAATGTGGTTGGTGAGGGGATTATGGTGGTTGTTGTAACGGCAGATCATTCTCGACTGGCCTCCGGACTTCACAGTCCCTCTACATGAATAAACCTGGTCTTCACAGAATGCTACTGTCTGCGACCTGTTATTTCATGGGACTGCGTTAAAGGACACTTCCAACACTGGCGACGAGCGGGCACAGAGCTGCGCTACATTTTAAGGATTATTTTTTTTTTACTGTGTGTTCCTTGTTTCATCAAGACTCCGACCCGGTGTGGAAAGCGATGCATCGCTGTTGGCTGAACCTTTCTCAGAGCCAGTTTGCTATACTGTGGATGCTCCTTTCGTCTTCCACGAATATATTTTGCGGAATTGGCTACTTTGCACCCCTGCAATTACTGCAGTGACCTGTGGCTACCTTGTACGCCTGCAACTACAGCTGTGTTTGTATTTCACTGCGTACGGGTGTCTCGAAGCTCTGAGCATTGTGCTGTAATTTGGAGTGCGCAGCGGATGTCTACGGAAGAAGCATTTTTGGGAAATTAAAACCACCATTGCTTACTGGCAAGCGGCGAGCGTTGAGCGCGCTACCACGGTGTCCGTTACTATGCGCTCCTCCAGCTGTCACACGCGCATGTCTACCGGACCGTCACGCTGACCTCACAAGGGATTCGACTTTGCTTGATGACGTGTTTCCAGTCTACGTCACAACGCTGGGTCACGTACCAACGTCACAACGCTGGGTCACGCACTGTGACCTCCACGGCGGCCATTTAATTTTATTTTTATATTCTACACAGCGCTTATCTAGGAGTGTCATTCACGGAGCCTGCTGGTATTGTGCATATATTACTTTCAATGATATGCACACTCTCGTGAAACATTAGACGGCTGCGGTAACATTTCTCTTTTAATAACTTGTTTTTCCTTTTTGTTTCTTTTTCTTTTGTGCTCTTGTACTGACTGAATACCTCCATATGAACATCTACGCCTAGATACTGTATCCTGGTGTTTACTCACTGCCAACCACCGTTAATTTGCAACAGGCAGACACCTTACCTTGGGGTTTTCTAGGGTTTCCTCATTGCCTTACACATTAATATTTTTTCAACCAAAGGAGTCACATTTTTTTTTCTTCTCTTCTTTCACCTACAGTAAGTATCTATCACTGCTTTCTTCCCTCACAATCTATAGCAATGTCTGGCATTGTTCCACCGCCTTCTTTTCTAGCAACTCCCTGTGAACCCTCAATGGATTGGGAGGTATGGGAACCAGTTTTTTTTAGCTTATGTTGAGGTACTTGAAGGAGAAGAATGTGAGCCTGAACGCAAATTAGCACTTTTGGAGTACTGTTTAGGGGGAATTGGTTTAAAAGAATTAAAAAAACTACCTCCTTTAGTTAATCCTGCAATATTACTGTTTATGATTACGCTTCAATGCGACTTAACCAGAGGTATGGGGAAAAGAAAAATGTTGTTATGGAGAGGTTTATTTTCTATTTTAGGAAACAACAACCTGAGGAATCTATCGAAGACTTTGTGTCAGCTTTAAGGTCTCTTGCCCTAACATGATTTTGAACACATTTCTTACGAACAGGTACTTAGAGACCAGATTTTAATGAGGACAAATAACAAAAAAGTACAAGAAAGATTGTGGACTACATCTGATATGTCTTTAAATACTGCCATTGACATAGCCAAGTCTATTGAACATTCAGAGAAATTTGTTTAGGAAATAAGAGGTAATGAGAAAAATTAGGTATTTAGCGTTTCTAAAGATTCTGATAAGTCAAAGAAGAGTTTTACACAAAAGGTCGAGAATGTCCAAAAGTCTGAAGGGAAATACAAAGGGACTGAAAATAGAAAGTAAAAAGAGTTTATTACTTTGTTATAGATGTGGTAGCAGCGGGCACTTAGCTAATTCAAAGTCTTGTCCCGCTATTGATAGAACATGCTCAAAATGCGGTAAGGAAGGTCATTTCAGTAGAGTCTGTAGGTCGTTGATCAAGAATGTTAAGATGATACAATGTTTTGACGATTGTGACACTAATTTTGATACTCATGAACATGACTTCAATACTGTTATTAATATGTGTGGGAATGAAGGCATTAGCAAATTTCCCTCCTGTAAAATTGCCATAGACAGAGTGAGTTTGCAATTCTTAGTAGACTCATGTGCATGGTACACAATTATTTCCCAAGATGTTGTAAATAATAAGTGGCCTAACAAGGAATTGATTGCTCCTGATGTTACACCAGGAGGTTATACTGGGCACAAAATTGACTTAGTTTGGTACTTCTGGGCCAACTTAGAATTTTTGGGACATCATACGTTTGGCAAAGTACATGTTGCAAAGTCAGGACAGTCCCTTTTAGGATGGCCACACCAAGAGCAAATGGGAATTAAACTTGATCCCAGAGCCAATCCTCCTGTTTATATGGTAGGACCTTCAAAGGTACACGGGTGTAACGACTCCAAGTTTATTTCTGAGTTAAAGACACAATTTTCTATGGTTTTTAGTGGAAAATTGGGTGAGTACTAAGGATTTAAGCATTGTATTAAACTACATGATGATGCTGTCCCTATTCGCCACAAAGTAAGAAATGTACCCCTTTCTTATAGAAGTAAACTCAAGGACATGCTGAGGGATTTATGTAATAAAAATATCATATAACCCATCGAGTCATCACCATGGGTTTCTCCGGTGGTGATTTTGGTTAAATCTTCAGGAGAACTTAGGTTATGTGTTGATTTACGCAGCTTAAACAATGCCATTTGGGTGGACGCCCACCCCTTACCTAATTTACACGAGATGGTGTCCACTTTAGCTGGTGCACAAGTATATGCTTGCATCGACCTAGCCAGTGCTTACCACCAGGTAGTTTTGGATGAGGAATCAAAAAATCTAGCTGCATTCATAACTCCTGAAGGTCTATTTAGGTATTGTTGCATGCCTTTTTGTCTTGCTAGTGCTGCATCAGTCTTTCAAAGGTTAATAAAAGAGACTCTTGAAGGATTGTCTGGTGCAATAGCTTTTCAAGACGACATACTCGTGAATGGTAAAAATGCTGAAGAACATGATCAAAATTTAAAACAAGTATTTTCTGAACTGTCAAACAAAGACCTTACCCTTCACTTAGACAAATGTAAAAAAAAAATTTTTTTTTTTTTTTAAACCTTGTTTTTATTAGCATTTAAGAGAATTCCATAATGCAGTTCTCAGTACTACAATTAACCACGTTTCACAGTGTTATACCATTTAAGTCCAAACTGAAATCTGTGACCATTGTTCAGTACCCATTGTTGTCATCTGCACAGTTCGACAAAAGTAGTATCAGGAGCAGTTCGTGTGGCAACGGATAGTGATTGTAGGGAAGAACATTACCTCACGGTCAGACCTCTCATGTGGACAGCCTAGAGTTTTAAGAATCGTGAGAGTTTTACCAAGCCACCAGTGTACTACACTGGATTCCATCCCATCGAGACTCAATCCTAGAGGCACATATTTCGGGTCTGTAAGTGGGCATCACAATTGCAGCTGAGAACAGTATATCTATAATAAAAACAATGAGGTAAGAAAAGATGAGGTAAAGAAGGAGCAGATAGGAAGGAAAAGAGAGTGAGAGATATGACGGGGGCGAGGGGAGTCTAAAGCTACTAGGAAGGCGATTCGCAAGGGTGCAGGCGCTACCTCAGCTAGGGCCGCGAGGTGTCTCTGATGGGATGTGGGGAAGGATCAAGGCCAACTATGGCGACAGGAATGTCGGGGGTCCCGGGCTCTGGAGTGGAAGGGCCATCTGGGGGTGCAGTTTGAATTGGACCATTTGTGGGTTTCCAAAGACTATCTGAATCTGGGGGGTATACTGCATCCTCAAAGAGGTGTAGGGCCCGCAACCTCGATGGTTGGAGTCGAGCATGTTCCAGTCGGCCCAAATAATCCACCAGTGGTCTCCACAGTTTAGTAAATTTAGTGTCCTGGAGTTGCAAGCGTGCTGTGAGTAGCTCCATTGCCACTGTATGCCACAGGCGGGTGAACCACACGTTAATCGGAGGCGTTTCAGCTTTTTTCCAATAAAGAGCAATGGTTTGTTTAGCAGCACCGAGCATGTGGAGGCTGAGGTGCCGATCACAGCGGGTCATGGCACGCAGGTTCACCGGCCGGAGGCCCAAGACAATCGTAAGCGGGTTTTCAGGTAGCGGGTAGCCTAATACCAGTCGAATATGGCTAAGAACTTCCTTCCAATAGATGGTCAAGAGTGGGCACGCCCACCAAATGTGTATGAAATCCCCCGGGGCGCTAGTGCAACGCCAACATAGAGGCGAAGAGGTGGGGAACATTTTATGTAACCTTTGAGGGGTATAGTACCATTGTGTCATTACCTTATAGGCGGATTCCTGTTGGGGTATGCTACGGAAGACCTTCGGAATGTCGCGCCACAAGTGTTCCCATTGGGTGGGCACGATATCAGCGTCGGAGGCTGACTGCCACCGCAGCTGATAGGGGTGTGGAGCGGTTCGTTGTGAATGTTGGAGAACTTGATATGTACGAGATATTAGTCCCCTAGAGTTATCGAATGCACGTACCAGCCGTTCGAACGAGGTGAAGGGTTGAGTGGCCGCTTGCGTCAGAAAAGACGCCTGTACCCAGTGTCGGAGTTGAATATACTGAAACCTCGCCCCCTCCGATAACCGGAAATCCCGCTTGCATTGTTCAAAAGGTTTGAAAGTATCCCCCGCGAAGAGATCACGAATTGTCCTACATCCCCCCTCCCTTGTCCCATATCTCGAGCACAGTCTTAGTAGGGACCGCGATATAAGCGCTTCGAGAGGGTGCATCACGAGAGAGCCATGCTAGGTCCCAGATGGGACGACAGGTCACTGCCCTGTCCATATGAAACCATACTTTCTCACTCTCCCATGCCATCCACTCCGAGATGAAGCGGAGGTGCGATGCCCAATAATATTCCAACAGGTTGGGGCAGGCCAACCCTCCCCTGTCACGTGGGAACAGGAGTATTTTACTAGAGAAACGCGGCCTATTCTCTCCCCATATAAACGCGATTAGCTCACGCTGAAGGCCCTGAATTTGATGTTCCGGGATGGGCGTGGGCAGTGTCTGGAAAAGGTAGAGTATCTTTGGAAGGATCGACATTTTAACTGTGTTCAAGCGCCCCAGCCAGGAAAGTGGTAGGGACTTCCACGCTCTTAAGTCAGCTATTACGGCAGTTTTACACTCCTGCCAATTGGCTTGGGACCATGTCGCCAGATTAGGGGTTAGATTGAGCCCCAGGTATCGAATGGAGCGAGATGCCCATTGATAGGGAACAAGAGATTGTAGCGCAGCAATCTCGTCTGCAGGGACCGTGAGATTGAGAGCCCATGATTTTACATGGTTACTTTTGAGCCCCGAGACCTGTTCAAACGATTGGAGCAACTTGTGCAAGGCAGGCAGAGAGGAACGTGGGTTTGACAGCGTGAGAAGGAGGTTGTACGCGAACAGAGTTATTTTGTGTTCCAGGCCCCCAAGTTTGATGCCATGAATCTCAGGAGATTGGCGGATCATGATGGCCAGTGGCTCCACGACGAGAGCAAATAAAAGAGGGGATAAGGGGCACCCCTGTCTGGTGCCCCTGAGAATGGAGATGGGTTGCGTGAGCTGGCCGTTGACCCACACCCGGGCAAGTGGGTAGATATATGGGGCCATAATTCGAGCAATCATCTGAGGACCTAACCCTATTTTCTGCAAGACAGCTCGGAGAAATACCCAATCTACTCAGTCAAATGCTTTCTCAGCATCGAGCGATAACAAGCAGGAGGGTATCTTCCAATGGTGTGCCTTCCTAACTAAGTGTGCAATGCGGCGTACATTGTCTGCCCCTTGGCGTTGGGGAATAAAGCCCACCTGATCTGGCTCAATAAGGCCTGGGAGGTGCGTGCTGAGACGTTTTGCTAAGATTTTAGTGTAAATTTTGAGATCTATGTTTAGGAGTGCGATGGGGCGAAAGGAGGAACAGAGCGTAAGGTCTTTCCTCGGCTTGGGAATTAGGGTGATTTCGACCATAGCCATATCCGTGGAGGGTCCTACTTCATCTGAAAAAGAGTTAAAGAGGCGAAGCATATGAGATTGAAGCTGTGGTAAAAAGGCGCGGTAGAACGAGACCGGTAATCCATCCGGGCCCGGGGTTTTGCCGAGAGGGAGATCCTTTAGAGCGCCGACGAGCTCCTCCGGAGTGATAGGCTCCTCTAGCAGCCTAGAGTGATGCTTGCTAATCGGGGACCACTCACAGGCCTCCAAGGAGGCCAATACCTGGTCCGGGTCAGGCGACTCCTGGGCATAGAGAGAGGAGTAATAATTCTGGAATGCTTGGAGCTTGGCAGCCTCGGTAGTGGCCCAGGTCCCGTCTCCCAGTTTAAGTTTAGCAATGTGCGCTTTGGCTGCCCGCGTTCGAAGGCGGCGTGCCAGGACTGTGCCCACCTTGTCTCCCCCATCATAATACCGCTGTTGCAGGGCGAGAAGGGCATGTTCGGCCTTGTTGGTTCTATGCACCCGGAGCTGGCCTCTGAGCATGGCCAGGCGCCTCTTATGTATCGCCAAAGGACGCTCCTGGTCTAACCTCTCCAATGCCTTTATGTCGCGTGAAAGTTTGTCTTCAAACAATCGATCTTCCCAAGCCCGAGCAATAGCGATGGATGTGATGCTACCGCGAATCGTAGCCTTGAACGCGTCCCAGAGTACAGGGAGTGGAGTCTCCGGGAGGTCGTTGGTCTCAAAGTAGGACGTGATGGCGGTTCAAAGTTCCGCCGCGTCCACGGGGTCTCTGAGGATATGAGGGGGGAAACGCCACCGGGAGGGACACTTGGGGCGAGGGAAACGGTCGTGGATAATGAGTTCCACATGAGCATGGTCAGAGACTGAGATATCTGACATAGATGCCGAGAGGGTGTCCTTGATGAGGGAGTGTGAGACGAAGAGGTAGTCAATGCGCGAATAGGAGTGGTGGACATGGGAGTAATAGGAGTAGTCACGTATGTCCGGGGAATGGTAGCGCCAGATATCTATAAGACCTAGTGCCGCTAGCTGTCTCTTTAAGGCTGCTGACATGGCCCCCGTCCCGTGAAATGAGCCCTCGCTGCGGTCGAGTCCCGCCTCCCATACCAAATTGAAATCGTCCCCCAGAATGAGATCGGAGTCATCGTGTGTTATGTGCTCTCGCAGCAACCCCCGCAAGAATGGGTCTTGAGCCTGGTTCGGTGCGCACGTGTTGCATAAGGTGAGAGTGCGGGCCCAATCTTGACCATCACTTTGAGAAATCTGCCATCTTTGCTACGAACGACTCTGGAATCCCCCTGGTGGATACCCGCCCGACAGAGGATTGCTACTCCCGCCGACCTGGTGGTCGCAGAGGCCCAAAATTGGAGAGGGTATCGAGGATGTGCCATGCGAGAGACGTCGTCTCTTAGGAGGTGGGTTTCTTGCAAAAAGATGATATCCAGATTTTGCAATAGAAGATATCGCCATATCTGGCGACGTTTATTTGGGGAGTTGAGACCCTTCACATTAAGGGAGAGGAGTTTCAGGCAGGGTACAGAGGTCATGATCTCGGAGGGTCAGAAGCGCGCGCTAACCCAGGCAGAAGGGTTGGAGTGGTGTGTAGGGCAGCTTTCCCTCCCCCCCCAAATGGAGGGCTAGAGAGCCCCAAGGCCGTAGTGTTCGCTGCAGAGTGCTGGATGGAAGAAGAGCAACCTGTCCAAAGAGAGTCCCCCATATTCCCAGGGGTGCCCCCCCGCCAGGGGTTAGAGTAGGAGAGGAGAAGAGAGAGAGAGAAAATAAAGATAGCATAACATTTCGAGCAAAACAACGGCCAACATGGCCAACAAAGTCTATTCCAGTCCGGGGACGGGCCAGGCACAGGGGCACAGGCCATCCTGGAGATGTCACTCTCCAAGGAATAGAAGCGGAGGTGGGTCATCGGAAATCGATATCGCCCTCTAGGAGCGGAGTCCGGGGCCGCCGTCGGAACACGATTCAGGCACAGGATAGCGATGTCCATAGAGTGTCCAGGAGGGAGTGGAGCGTTGAACCCATTTCCGCAATGGACCTACTCAGGGAGTAGAGAAAATCAAGCAGGCAGTCAGCGGGTGGAGCGTCCAACTATTTGTCAGATAGCTGAGATCCTGGGGGCGAAGGACCACCCTCCAAAGAGCGGATATGTTGTATTATGTCCTGTTTCTCTTGGGATGAAGTGTAGACTCCCCAGGAGGAAGGACGTCTGGCGCGATGTACCTTAGTCCATTGGGGTTTTGCCGGTTCGCGGGCCCTGGGAGGTATGCGCGAGGGGCTCGTGGGTGGCGTGTCGGGGATCTGGAGCAGTTGGGCAGCTTCTCGGAAGGACCGCAGCACCCGGCGCTTGGATTCCCACTGGAAGATAAGTGCAAACGGGTGTCCCCATTGATAGCGGATGCCCAGTTCCCGGAGCTTATCTGTTATAGGCTGGAAATCCCTGCGGTGTTGTGGGGGCAAGGTCCTGAAACAGTTGGATGGGGGTACCCTTGAAGGTGAGTTCAGGTTTGTCTCGAGCTGCTTTGAGGATGTCCACCTTCTCTGTAAAAAAAATGGACCCAGGCCAAGATGTCAGGGATGAGGCCCGGCCGTCCAGGGGGGCCACACTCGATGTGCGCGGTCCAAGGCTGGCGGAGATGCATCCTCGTCTCCCCTGATGTCCTGAAACAGTTCTGCCACAAAGGTCATGATGTCGGATCCTTCTGCCCCAACCGGAACTCCTCGCAAGCGCAGGTTGTTTCTGCGTCCCCTATTTTCCAAGTCCTCCTGCTTGATCTGCAACTCAATGTGCTGTTCCTCCAGGGTGGCCAGGCGCTGCCATAGGTGTTCCTGGTCCTCCGAACGGGCATCAAGTGTCTTTTCGAGGTCGTCCACTCTCCCTCCTAGCTCCACCACGTCTCTCCGGAGTTCTTTGACACAGGCCTGGACCTCTGATCGAAGAGAACCGATTTCAGATTTGAGTTTGTGCATGAAGGTGGCCATAAAGGATTGCGTGACAGGGTCCGAGGGTCCCCCGGCTGTTGATGCCATGTCTGCTGCTGCGGCGGATCCTGGTTTGTTCCACATAGCGGTGACTGGGTTATCCTTAGGGGTTGCGGGGGGTTCCTTTCCGGTCCGCGAACGAGTCATGTCTCCCCAGAAGTGGTGCCACGAGCAGGAGAGCCCAGGTGAGTAGACGCCACACAGGCACTGGCAGTTGTCTGGTCCAGCTGAGGAGGTCAAACCCGGCCACAGAAACTGGAGGGCGTTGAAGCAGGGTCCGGCGCAGGGAGTGAGATCCGAAGACAGACGAAGGCCAGTCCCTCAGGGTCCCCCCCAAGTGTTCCACTAAGCCGTTGAGAAGGTGCAAAGCACTAAGAGGACTGGACCGAGGAAAGGGCAGAGGCCAGGCCAGGCAGGCGCCATTATCGCCCCCCCTCGAACAGGGCACAGCAGGAGGGTCGCCCACTCTGACCAGGTAGTAGTTTCCGCAGTGATGCTGATATTCAGCGGTGCCCCAGGAGATCGGCCAAGTTCAAGAGGGGTGCTCGTGGTGCCACGTGGCGAGGCATCCACCTCACCCACTGTGCAGATAGGCAGCCATATACAGCGTGAGATCACCAGGGCAGGCTGACAGGGTCACTTTACCACAGCGGAAGATCGGGGCAGGGTTTCAGGCTCCGCAGTCTAGTAACCAGTGGCCAAGGCTGCAGCGAGAGCGGCGTGGGCTTGCGACTCTGGTGAGGGTGCGTAGCAGCGCCTCTGCCCTCCGGACGACGATCCAAGTTGTCAGTGTGGTAGGGAGCACCCCAGCGCCTTGTGTGAGCCGTTTAGGGAGAACAAAATCTACTAGGTACCCCCCCCCGAGCTCAGGGCGACCCCAGGTGACCAGTACCTTGCCTCCGGTCCGGCCACAGACTGGTGGCGTCCTGCGCCCTGCCGCGAAGAGGCCCGGATCCTCAGCAGGGCCAGCGGGGGTGTCCCAGGAACACAGCTGTGTCCGGGGGGGTCCACCCAGGGCAACCACGTCCAACGTCGCGCCCCAGCTGAGGCGCAGTCTAGCAATGTCCCAGCACCCCGCTGTGCAGTACCTGATGTCCCCGATAGTGTCAGCAGGGGTGCCCCAGCACCGAACCACAGCCAGAAAGGCCTCACCGGGGCGGATAGATTGTGTGTCCAGGCCCACACGGGGCTAGAGCGGGAGGGCGATGAAAGTCAGGAGATGGCGGGCGAGCCAAGCCCGGGTGTAGTGGGCCACTTGTAGAACCCTCCCAGCCTGCAGATTATCTCCTCCAACCAGGGCAGCTCGGGGTGGTCTGGGGGTCCCGCTGGACGGCGGGTGCCTCCGCTGGCGAGTAAGCAACTCCAGCCAGGCCCCGTGAGGTATCCGGACTATGGAGGCCTAAGATGGCAAGATGGCGGGCAGGCAGGTCACAGTCTGGCAAGGCCCCCCCGATTATTGATGCCGGCGCTCCCCAGCCCCCGTACCTTGGCTGCTCAAGTGGTCCTGCTGTCGCCTGCAATCCCCCGTCGGAGGTCGCCGATCAGAGCCGGGTTATACTCAGGGGCGCCGCAGACCGGAATCTGCAAAATGGCGGTCTCGTTCCCGCCAGTCGGTGTAGTCCGCCTCACTCCCTGGCGCTGCCAATTGAAGCAGGGGAGCAACAGCACCAGCTCGTCCCGGCCCCCACACCACCTCCAGGGGCCCAGGCGCCTCTCCTCTGATTATCTCCCGTCCGTGGTCGCAAGCCCACGACGGGAATCGCCGTCTCAGGAGCGCGTCAGGCCAGGCTCCACAAGATGGCGGGTGCGCTCCCGAGGGCTGGAGCGCTCGCCCTCTGCCTCTGCTTACACCGCTACCAGCCGCTCTGGGAGGTCGCCAGGCCCCTGAAATGAAGCCAGGGCCCCTCCGCCAGCCAGTCGCCCCCAGCCAGGGCACCACCGGGGCTGTTGTGCTGCTTAGAAACGCTGATTTCACCGCCGGCGGCCCGGAGCTCCAGCGGCGTGCGCCTCACTCCATCTGCAGCGAGACCACGCCCCCCGACAAATGTAAATTTAAAGCCAATGAAGTGGAATATCTAGGACATTCCATCAGTGGTTTGGGTATTAAACCCAAACGTAACCATGTGGAAAATATTACCAAGGCTACCATTCCCACTTCCAAGGAACAACTCGTGGCATTCCTTGGACTCACTGAATCTTATGCCAAATTTATTCCAAATTATGCATCCAAAGTGGACCCGTTTAGGTGTTTACTAAAAAAAGAATGCAAAGTTTGTATGGACTGAAGAAATGTCAACTGCTTTCAATCGCTTGAAGGGTTTTGTGGTGAATGTGCCTTGTTTAAAACCTTTTGTTGCGGAAAAAAATGCATTGTTATGGTTGATGCCAGTAATTCTGGTTTGGGTGGTGTATTAATCCAGAGGGACAATGGTAAAGAGTGGATTGTGGCATATGCTTCCAGGGCCTTGAGGGATGCAGAGAAGCACTACTCTGTTATAGAGAGGGAACTTCTAGCTTGTGTTTGGGGCGCTGAACATTTCAGAACCTTTCTATGGGGTACTAAGTTCACCATTAAAACTGACCATAAACCCCTGGTTTACATGATGGCACCAGGTGGTGGACGCACTATGTCTGCTAGACTAGCAAGGTTAGCATCTAGGCTGTAAAGTTTCCAATACCAGTTAGAATATGTTCAAGGCAAAGTAAATGTACATGTAGACTGCATGTCCAGGTTTCCATCTCCTATTGTTGATCTGGGGGAAATCGAGAAAGAGTATTGTGAAGTTGCATTTACCTTTCACGATGTCAATTTGGTGTGTGGTGACCAAACTTGCGTACAAGAGGATGTTTGGCAAAACGAAATGAGGAATGACATGGAATTAGGTAAAGTCAAAGAATTTATTTTACAAGGTTGGCCAGAAGAAAGGAGGCTCTCTGGGGACATGATGAGCTACTTCAAAGTGAAGGATGAGCTTGCTATTGAGAATGACATTATTGTAAGAGGTGATAAATTTGTTCCTCCTTACAAGTTGAGGAACATTATTGTGAGAATAGCCCACGAAGGCCATTTAGGCATTTCATTTACAAGGAGGCGTGACAGAGAGTCTTTTTGGTGGCCGGGTGTTGACTCATTGGTTGAACATACTGTAAGGATGTGTGCCAAGTGTGCGTCCAGTGATAAGTCAGCTTTAGCTTTACATCCTGAACCCCATCCTCTGGAGTTCCCTGTAGCTCCCTGGCGCAAACCAGGTCTAGATATCATTGGACCATTTGCATCCTTACCCAAACAAGAGGCTTTCGGTATTGTTTTAATTGACTACTATTCCAAGTGGCCAGAGGTAAAAATGGTGAAGGATGTTACCTCAGAAAAGGTTATAGAGTTTCTGGATGACGTTTTTTGTAGGGAGGGGATTACTCAAGAAGTAGTGACTGATAATGGACCCCAATTTATTAGCAAGGAAATGGAACTTTTCTTTGAGAAATGTGGTATCACACATAGAAGGATTGTAGTTTTCCATCCAGAAGCCAATGGTCAAGTCGAAAGATTTAATCGTGTTGTAAAAGAGGGCATTCAATTGTCTATGAAGGGTGGGTTGAACTGGCGTAATGCTTTGCAATCCATGTTGCTAGCGTATAGAACCTCACCTAATTCTGTGACATTAGTTAGTCCTTTTGAGCTTTTGAAAGGGCGTAAACCCAGTACAAGGTTGATTCCTTGGTGGTTGAAGAAGAACCTAAGTAAGAGCAGTGACTTTTCTGATGTGGATTACGAAAAGGTTCGACACAGAGTCGAGATGTATAAAGAAAAAATGAGACAAGAGATGAAGAAGAAACAGGGTTTTGTCAGTAAACAGACCATTAATATTGGTGACTCTGTACATGCCAAAAGGAAAGGTGGGGTCGGCAAGGGATATCCTATTTAGTCATCACCAAAAAAGGTTATAGATGTCTACAGGAATGCTGTTAGAGTGGATGGTGGTAGTGTGTGGAACTTAAATCGAGTTTCATTGTACAAAGGGGAAAAATGTTGTTTGGAAGATGCTGGAAGTAATGTTTTCTTGGACATCAGGGAACAAAATGATCCTGTGTGTCAGGACACCCATTCGGGCTGTAATTCTGATCTTGTTTCCAGATGTGTAAGATCTCGTCGTCTTGCTGTGAAATTCCAAGACTATGTTATGAACTGAGACTTTTCCCATTATTTGTTTTTTAGTATGTTATGTTATGTTAATTAGTTTATAAAGCGCACAGCTGCCCCAGCAAAGGGGCGTCCCGGCGCTAATACAGAGTCTGAGAGGGCAAGAGCTAGGCTGTGGGAAACAGGTAAGTATGTTTTTTGTGTTTTTTTTTTCTTTTCAAGGGGGGGGGAAGGTGTGTTGGGTGCACGCGAGCTCTCCTGCTTGTGCTGTCTTTCTGTGTATCACGAGGTGGACATGAGCGTGGCAGTGTTGCCGGGCTCCTGGCTTCCTCATGAGTACCTTCTATGTTATGTTTTAAAATGTGGTTCGTGAGGGGATTATGGTGGTTGTTGTAATGGCTGATCATTCTCGACTGGCTTCCGGACTGCACAGTCCCTCTCCATGAATAAACCTGGTCTTCACAGAATGCTACTGTCTGCGACCTGTTATTTCGTGGGACTGCGTTAAGGGACACTTCCAACAAAACCTGCAGAGCAGCAGGTTTATTTGCTCTGCATGCCTTCACTTAAGAATGCAGACTTTTTTCAGAAATAGGATGACAATACAGTGCTAGTTTGTACATTTTTCTACCAGTGCTTTTAATTATGTGCACACACACTTATACACACTGATGACGTCATCGATTTGGAGCCTCTTAAGCAGAATATGTCAATGCATCCACTCACACGAAATGTCAATTCAGAATGGATTGACTTACATTTGAATAAAACATACAGTGTAAATACAGGGTTGTACGCCAATCCATCACCTGTTCGCAGTCATTTGTGTTCAATGCACAAATATTGAGGAAACAACCATCAAAACATTCACTCAATGTAAAGAAGTTACCCCGCAAAAGAACAAAGGACAGAATCCACATGTTTGAATGCACTAAACACAAGATGAGATTTTTTTTCCAGGTAATCGTCAGTAAATTAAAGTTTGCGGACTATGAAAATGTCACTTAGGTTTAGCTACAGGCAGCATTAGCTGTCTGTAAAGACCTAATCTTCCTACACAACACCACACAGCATAATGACATATCCCTATTAAAAGGGGCTTTGGGTCAGCCAGTTTCTGCCGCTGGCTTGTTTGGCTGAACCCTCATTAAGGACAGGCTGAATGGCTTTTTGTGCCATGCTGTTGAAAGCGCACAGCATTATGTGGATGTTTACATTTTTCATAAAGTAGTTTCCATTATTGCAGGTATTTCTTGTCTTACATTCATTGATTGATCGTAATGCTTATAGTGGTCTAGTGCTATAGTTCAGGCACTTGGGCAGTGACTCACAACTCTTTCCCACTCGGAGCTCGTCCCTCCTGGCTATGCTGTTACACAGCCTCCCTACATTTCCAGGCTGGAGCTGCCTCAGTTATAGTAGTAGAGTGGCAGGAACCGGAGAAGATGTTAATCCAAGGCTACTGCGTTGACCACAGGTCTCTCTCCAAAAAGCACCCAAGAGGCACAATGTCCAGTACTAGGAGTGATAGGAACAGCAATCCGGCACCGCCACCAGCACATGGTCAGAAATGGGCATTCAGGAGACAGCATATTGTCGGTCAGCTTCCAGGAAACTACTACCATTGTCCAGTAGCCAAGATGGCTCTCTCTTACGGAGGCAGGCTTCTGAGCAGCAAAGCTGGTAGCTGTTGCAAAGAAGGTAAGGACTGCCGTTGCTTGAGGGATCAGCTGCCTGTGTGTATCCTGGGCAGGGGTCATCTGAGAGTCCTGAGCGAAACGCATGCAGCATCAATAGTAACTGCAAAACTCCAATGTTAACAAATGGGAACATCAATCATTCTGAGATGGCCCCATAGATGGTATGTTCTGAGCAATTTCTCTTCTATTTTCCCATTTCCATGTTGGAAACGCCCCTCAAAGAATCATAATCATGAGATAATGGACCAAGTTGTGTGAAATGGACAGTATTGTATTCCTGTTTTGATGTCAGCATTGGTCTCTAATGTTACTAAATGGGCACATTTCCCATTTCAAGAGAGCCACCACGTTACATCCATAGACAGGTCGGTGTCATGTTCTGTTGCAAGGGGTTCACCATAAAATTCAGGAGACATTGGTCAGTTGACATGTAGTATATTTTATAAGAAGAGTCCAATCAATCCCGCAGGAACTGCTGCTTCTCCTCTAACCAGCTCTTCCCCAGTCCTCACTCTATGACCTCAACAAGTTCCACAACCATGGTTACCATCACATGCCAAGTTCTGCATATACAAGCAATTGAGATACCACACACCTCCCTTCTTTAAATAACAATAAATAAGCTAAGTTCAAATCTAAGACCTATTTACACATGTACACCAATAGTAAACAAAATACAGAAATATGAATGCAGAAACAGATGCAGAAATAACATTCCCAATCTGACATAATAATCCTTTAAGTATGAAGGGGTTTTACTTTCCCTGGTGGATTTCCTATAGGGAAAATCTGGTGGCATCGCAGAGTTTTCCTGAATACCATTTCCCTTGACAACGACAATCATATTAAGATTCCATATACAGGAGGCTTCAGTCTTAATGGCATTGGTCAACACCTTGATGCCTCTCAGAGGTTTGTAGAAACCTGTTGAACCCCCTTTTCTATATGGTTTTCTGACCAGGACTCAATCTCCCACCTTGACCTCTGTTATCTTGACAGACATTCTTGTATCAAAGTTCTTCTTTCAAGCCTCAATTTTCCTCACTTCTCTGAGTCCCAACTCCTGTCAGACTTAAGTTTCCCAATCTTGACTCCATATCATTTACCCATGAGGGTGTCACCAAAGTGTTGGAAGCCTTCCCTTAAACAACTCAAAAGGGGACTTGACTGTGACTGCACGAGGAGAGCCTCTGTAGGCCTCAATCTTTTTAACAATCTCCTCCTTCCAATCCAATCCACCATCCTCAACCATGGCAACCGTCTCGTTCAATATATGATTGAATCGTTCCACCATGCCATTGGTTTCTGGGTGGGACAACGAGCATTTTTTGTGCCTTACTCCATATTAATTAAAAAATTCCTCGATTTCCCTTGATACCAATTGAACCCCATTATCTGTAAGAATAACACTGGGTATGCCTTCCTTGTTTTCTATTGATCAACTATTTATGTACACCTTTTTGTTTGTTATATGACTTGACCAAACAAATTTTAACTTTCTTTGTTAACTGTTTGTATAATAAGCATGCTAGTCAGGATCATGTGGCTGCCTGTACCTGCTCTGAAATTGTACCTTATTGCAAGTGTCACTTGAAACCTGGCTGCACAGCTGGTGAATATAGCAAAAATTCTTAACACAGAATAAATTGATATAACACACACTTTTAACAATACTCTCAGGTGCCGATTTTGATGCGTGTGTTAACGTGGAGTAAAATCCATTTTTGGAGGCTGACGTATTTCCTCCAGAATCTGTATTTCCATTCTATTTTGTTCCTTAGAAAAGTGTCTTTAACCTGCCCATTACTACAAAAAATTTGGAGGAAATCACATTTCCTCCACCGACAGTTTATCCCCAAAAATCTGGAGATCCTTCCATGGTTACCACTGTTGTTGGTTTTTACCCCAAATGAGTGGTTATGCAGCTACTTTTGATCCCACTTACCTACAGTTTTCTAGTGTTATTTTTGGAGGTATTTTCCTCCAGGGAGAAGCTGGAGTTAGCAACTTCATTTTACTTCACTGACCAGGATTGTGGTCATTTCATCTCGGGAAACTTGTTCTATCTTTGTGATTTGTGTTTTGTACCATATTATGCACATTTATCAAAATGGCAGCAATAGGAGCAGATTTGTGGAACAACGTTTTATATCTTGTGCAGACACAAGTGCCTGTTCAGTCTGCTGTTGGCCCTCGGCAGGATGTGGCATATCATGATGCACTACAAACTACAAGAAGGTACAAGCAGCACATCTACAGATGTAGAGTTGATCTTTTTGCAATGTCAGATGAACACATTTTAAAGAATTACAGGCTTGATTCTCACAGAATATTATTGGCCTGACTCTAGAGTGGTTAATTGGGTTGCTTAGAGAGAATGGGTGAAGAATGGGTGGAGAACACATTCTGGCAGAAAATGCTGATTTTTGCCACGGACAAAAGAGTGCATCACACCAGATGTACACCTTGATAGAAAAGTAAGAGCTAGGAACAAAAAAACAGAATGTTTTGAAACCGTGTGACTGAACCTTGCAACAGCACAAATCCTATGATTAGTGTCATTTACATACGGCACGGTAATTCGACTTTTTGGACTCAACAATACATGCCATAAAGCAACATAGCCACAACATATGCACGATATATACATTAATGAAAAACAGATATCCAGGCTCCAACTAACCATGTCCACTTAAATTGCAAACCAGAAAGAAGTGCAATCATTTTAAAGGCTCTAACACGACCTTTGTTGTTTGACAACACAGAAATTACTAGATGAGAAGTTTGCTTCAGACCATAGGCGGTATTTACAATAGTGAAATGAGTAACAAGAAAAATACAATTTGAAAGTGGTATTATTTGACAATTAGGTGTTTTTAATAAATGTGCATCAAATGTAAAGCTTGTGCAAATTTAAACTGACTCACATATCAATGTGACCATAAAATATCCCTAGAAATTCACGTACTTCCATTTGTGAAACAACAGAGGCCTGATTTCTCTGAACCTGCTTCCAGCCCTCATGCATTATTGTTTACATCAAAATCATTCTCATCTTGTGCAGATCATGCTGGTAGTAAAAGTCTCATCTACTACAGCGAGGCTCTATGTGAGGAATTAATTTCTGAAGCTATATAACAATGAGCAACCTTTAAAAGTGTAGTGAAAAAAAGCCACTTCTTTCAAATTCCATATTTCTATAAAAAGAATTAATTGTGGCCAGTCCATAAATGCACAGTGGTCCTATAAAGTAGAGAATTACAATGTAACTTCTTTGAATTAAATGTATAATCCTCAGAACAGAAAAATGTTTCTGTTATTTTCCTGAACCAGGCTTTTTCAGCAGCAGCTAAATTTAGAATGATTTATTGGCAGCAAAGTTCAAAGGCCACATTGTCTGTCAGCTTACAAAAATGTAAACACCGGTGACAGGCTTTAACTCCACAAATTTGACTCCGACACATTTCCGACAATTTCTAATGGTTGCTAGGCAAGCCCTTCTAAAATATCGACAGAACACCAACTCTCTACCGAGGACTTAATTGGAACCTTTAAAATAGGTTCATAAATAACTTTACACTTTGGATGCTAAACTGTCGAAAGAGAAATGGAGATAATTAATTGTTCTTCTCTTTAAACAAAATCGGCACCTCAGTATTTAACCACTTAACCGCGGCGCTAATTCCGCCGCGGCGGTTTGCAAGAGTGGGCGGGGCCGCGTCGTCCAACGGACGTGCGCAGCACTAGCCAGGTAGTGCTCGCGACGGCCGTTGCCCGACTGAAGCACGGAAGGGGTTAATTGAACATGATGACTATTCGTCTTTCTAAATCATTGTTGACTATATGTACACAGCATTTTTTTATATACATTTGTACTTGTTTACAATAAACATAAAGGTCTTTGAGAAATATCAATTGAAATGGACTATTTTAAAGGGAAATTCTCTTTCCTCTAGACACTGGATAGGACGGTCTATGAATGTTTACAAGCCATGAACAATCCAGTTTGCTGGCCATCGTGGGTGGTTGAAGCTGAGCTTTAATTATCACGGTGAAAGGTTTAAATGGGGATAATAGATAACTTACAAGAGTAATCCCCTTGCTCAATATCGATAGGTTGTTCTTTAAGCATATTTTCAAGAGAGAATTTTCAATTTTCATTGATAATGGCCGTGTTTCAGGCGTCTCGTTGAACCTAATAGTCCCCTTTCTGTTGCTAGTGCATGGAGACACCATTTTTAAGGCATTTTACGCAAGTACAGTTCCATAAGTTTGAGCATGTAGCAATTCGGGTAGGATAGACACGGCAGGATACAACAATGTTCAGAGAGGTACGATTTTAACGAAGGCGTGCTTTCGATAATTCTCATTTGTTGAGTGTTCCGACAAGAAAGGGTTATTCTTTACCTTGCAAGGTTAGTTCACTATTGTTTTGTTCTATCGGGCTGTATTCACGACATTGCATCGGTTTCCTTATTAGGAACCAATATACAGGTATGCACATTTTGGCATGAATCTTCAGCATTTAAGATGGTATTCATTAGCTTGAAGTTTGGTTGACTGGTGGTTCTTTAAGATTTCTTTAGATTGCGTGCAGGTGGGAAGTACATGCAGAGAGACAGAAGGACTGTATTTTGATACTAGTCTTTTTGCTGTGAATAGTCAGGTAGCGTTTATTTTTCAAGGTGTCATAATCACAAGCATCCTATCTGCATTAAGCATGTCATTGATTGGTATACCAGTTCAGTATATCTTCTTTTTCTCCACACCATGGATATATGACCCAGAATATTTTTGGATAGGTGATGGACACTATGAACTCTCTTCCTTTTTAACATGGATTTCGGGAGGGTGACAGTTTCTTTCTTATATCTCTTTTCTTTTTTAGATATAGCGTTGCAGTGGGTCTGTAACCAAAATACCATTTTCTCTCAACCAGCTATGTTGCATGTACAGTAAGTCTTGTTTTCTTATAATGGAAGACTCAACTAATTGTTTGAGTCATACCAGTATTAATTCATGTTCAGCTCTACCTTCACTTTGGCAATTCAATTGTAAATCAAAAAACACTGAGGAGTATGTCTCCCTGTATATCGTTATCTAAGCAACAATTTAGATTTTTCATAGCGGCCCCTGAGAAAGGAATTGTCATCCCAAAATGCATTGGACATTCAGCACTTCGCTGCGAAAGAGAATTAACTTGTAAAATAGGCCATTTCGATTGATATTTCTTGAAGACCCTATTTGTTTATTGTAACCAAGTACAAATGTATATAAAAAGGAATTTTTGAACATATAGTCAACAATGACTTGGAAAGATGAATAGTCGTCATGTTCAATTAAATACTCAGAGTATTGTTAAAAGTGTATGTTATATCAATTTATTCTGTGTTAGGAATTTTTGATATATTCACCAGCTGTGCAGCCAGGTTTCAAGTGTCTAGTGACACTTGCAATAAGGTACAATGTTTGGTTTCTATTCCATCAGGGAATTTCATCTCTGGCCATCTTGAGTGCATATCAATGAGCACCAACACATACAATTCACAACCACCCACATGTATTGGTCCCAAAATATCCATGGCAACCTCTTCCCAAAGTTTATTGGGGCGATCCCTAATCACCATGGGTTGCACTTTAGGTTTAACTGCTTTTTCATCCATTGCACATGAGACACATTCCTTAATCACACTCTCCACATGGTTATCCATCCCTGGCCACCAATATGTCAATCTAATCCTTTCCTTGGACATACTCTGGTGACCAGAGTGCGCCAAACCGATAAGCTCCTCCCTTAGAGATGTTGACAGGACCAATCTTATGCCTCTAAAAAACAATCCATTTGCTCTGACAATTCATCACTTACATGCCAAAACTTCTCAGAGGCCTCACTACCTCTCACTCTAGCATGCCAACCCTTTTTGATCAAGTTCTGCATTTCCAGCACTCATTTATCCAAATCACAAGCATCACGCCATTTCCTTTCTGT
Organism: Calotriton arnoldi; assembly: GCA_963921515.1. Classification (NCBI taxonomy): domain Eukaryota; kingdom Metazoa; phylum Chordata; class Amphibia; order Caudata; family Salamandridae; genus Calotriton; species Calotriton arnoldi. The sequence continues at coordinate 102,522 of CAWUFW010002710.1, forward strand.
GAGACCACTACTTTCAATCACACACACTACTTCATGGTCCTCATCACACAATTCAAACTGATTTTCTTCATCCACATATACCAGTCTTGGCAAAGTGTTTGCCACTCTATTCTTCACACCTGGTAGATATCTAACTTCAAAATCGTACTCCTGTAGAGCAATGACCTATTTAGTGATCCTGCCTGACACCGCATTAATGCCTTTTTTTAATAAAATTAAAAAAAAATTCTAACACAAAGGTTTATGGTCCGTCTGGACCTCAAACTTGCTACCCCACAAAAAAATCAGATTTTTTTTCACAGCCCAATGGACCGCCAGGGCCTCCCATTCAATAACTGAGTACTGCAGTTCTGCCCCGTTGAGACCCCACGAGAGAAACAAAATAACCCTCTCAGAGTCATGAGTCTCTTGCTGCAGGACCACATCCAAACCCTTCATGCTGGCATGAGTGATAAGTACAGATTTACTGCTAGGGTCAAAATTTCGCAATTTGGGAACCTTATTCAATCTTTCCTTCACCATTCTGCCTCATATGCCTCAGTCCAGATAAACTCAGCCCCCTTTCAGAGTAAACTTCTCATGTGCACACAAATCTCCGCAAAACCTTTTACGAATTTATTGTAATACTCCGCCATTCCAAGCAATTTCATTAATTCCTCTTTATTCGAAGGGGATTTCAACTTCTGTATAGCATCTACCAGATCTTCTTTGGGCATTATGCCTGCCCCCGTGATAGTGTGGCCTAAATAATTAATGAACTTCCTCTTGAACTTGCACTTTTCTAGCCTAATGGTGAGATTAAATTCATCCAACATCTTCAATACCTGTTCCGCCCTCTCATCGTGCTCAGCATCATCCTTATCAAAAACCAACACATCATCCTGATAAATTCTTATGCAGTCAAGTCTTCTCAACACCTTTTCCAGTGCCCTCTGAAATACAGAGAATGCTGATACTAATCCAAAAGGCAGCTTAGCATAACAAAATGTACCAAAGGGCAACACAAATGCTGTGAGATCCCTCGATGCCACATCATGTCTGATCTGGTGGTAGGTCGACTTGAGATCTATGGTGGTAAAGACCCTAGCCGCTTGCAACAACATAAGCATATCTGAGATTTCAAGCAACGGGTACTTGTCCACCACTACATGCTTATTCAACTCTCTTAAATCCACACAATGACACAGACTCCCATTGGCTTTCTTGGCAGCCACTACCGGAGGCAGTCACTGCATTTCTTCAACTTTCTCAATAATTCCATCACTCTTCAACTTTTCTAGCTCTGCTTTCATCTCCTCTCTTACAGCCACTGGAACATTGCAAACCTTCCCACAGATCGGTTTGGCCCCATCTACCAAGCGTATATGATGTACATAGTCTCGGAGACAACCAAGTTTCCCTTGCAAAACCTGAGGAAAGCTGGCCTCCAGACCACCTACAAATGGTCCAAAAGAATCATCATGCACATCCACCTCCTTCAACACAAAATCCTCTTTCAAACTGATGGGAGGACTACTATTGGGATTTAGTATCACTCCCAGATCCCTTTGGTGGAACCAGCTAAGAATACTGTCTCCCTTTCGTGATATGTAGATCTTTGCATTTGCTTATCTTCCTTTGTACTCAACCAGAGCCCAAAAATAACCATACAGCTATATAGAGTCTCCACCATAGGCACATGATCTTATATTTGGGCTAAATACTTTGAATTTTCCTTTAGGTTTCTTTAGGTAAAACTCCTTTGACACTATAGTGATCTTAGCTCCGGAATCAAACAGAACCTTTGTTCCTTCACCATTACCATCACCACATCCAATGAACTGGTACCTTTGCTTCCATTCACTTGCAGCAAAATCTGCTCAGTCAAAATCTTCTTCCTCATCACTGTCACAATAATATTTGTCATTCACTTCGCTCACTTTCCCTTTGAAAGCTTTCCCTTCGCAAATGGTGGCAAAATGCCCCCTTTTTTACAGTTATCGCAGAACGCCTTACTTGATGGACATGTCCTGTCATTGGCCAGGTATCTGGATTTACCACAACGAAAACATTTTCCCTGGAAGGTACTTTTCTTTTCCATCCTGCCACCCGTATCTCTCTTTTTCCCTAGAAGTGTGTTTGACCACATGAATAGTTTCTCATTTTTCTTCTTCTTTTTTAATGACCTCTACACATTTAATAGAGTGTTCTAATTCTATTTTTTAGCAATCAAAACTACTTCATCTAAAGACGGTTCGTCCTTCGGCAAGAATTCTTTCCTCACCCTCTCAATATTGCATCCTAATATACATCGGTCCCTAATTCTTTCTTCTACCAAAGAACCAAACTTGCACGACGAGGCAAACTTTCTTAAAATCGTGACATAATTCTCCACCGTCTCCCCTTCCTTTTGATTCCTGCTGCCAAAATGATAGAGCTCTAGAATGTTAATAACCTTTGGTAAATAGTGGCTATCTAATTTCATCCCACAAGCTTTGTATTCATTTAAGATTTCCCCAACAACGCCCGGAAGATGGTCAAAAACATCCTGCCCCTCAGACCCTAAGCAATGCAGTAGTAGAGCTGTTTCCCTTTTGGAACTCCAAGACGCACCACAAAGTTTAGCATACCTCTCAAAAACCTTGTGCCATCTTTGCAATTTAATCGGTGGTTCCACTGGTGTTGCTAAGAAAAATGGCAGCACTGTGACGTTCTGCATGCTAAGTCTGGTGCACACTAGTCTTTACCTCAGAAAAGCTATGGCAATAATATGCAACAAACCATGCACAGCACACAAAAATCAGTAAATTAGTGCTACCAAAGAAAATAGAATACAGTAATAAATATGCAGCAAAACAAAGAATACTTCTATACACAGTGTGCGTGTCACTGATGAAACCAATCCTGACACGCTCCTCACCACAAAACATATGCTAGATGTTGCAGAGTCCGTACCACGAGAAGACGATGTACACCACTTTAGAATCCCTGCGTGCAACCAAGTTTGTGTGTCACTCTTCACCTGGACACACCAAACCTCCCCTGACAGTTTAAAACATGTGCATGTCACAGTTCATAATGACACGCAAAACCGCAATACCCGTGAAGTGTGAGCATCATGCTCCAGCAACCACAAGTGTGCGCGACACTTTCAACAATACAATGACCTGATGCCACAGTGTGCGTATCACTGCTCCAGCAATACGCTCCCCAATCCAAAATGGCGCCCTCCTCACATTGCATCAAAAACATGGTGATATGACGCCTGAGGGCATTAGATGAAGGCCAAGACAGATCAGTGGAAAGCTGTTAGAAGAAAGCTGGCGTACGCACAGTCACAAAGAAGCCCCGCGGGAGCACAGCAGCTCGAGCACTGTCACCACAGAGCCCCGCAGGAACTCAGCAGCTCGAGGACCGTCACATGGCATCAGCTGATGGTAAGCTTGAGGGCAGCAGTCCCGTGATGGGTAACTGCCGGGGTGCGTCTTTCAAACACAAACAAGTTGTAAAGCGCACTCCCACGTATCCACATTGAAAGGCTCCACACCTTACACTGCTGGTCCAAATCGGCAGCAACTTGCAAGTTAGGATAAGCAAGTTTAAATAAACCTTGGACTTCTTTCCGATTCTGGAAACAGAAAAACTCTTACAAAAGATGAATGAAAACAGTGTACTCCATCTGCACAGATTGGGTTAAAGCTCCACTGCAGCAACCTTTAAGTGTATACCAGCATGCCTTGAATCAATCAGCCAAAACAAGGTTGTGGAGTTGACAGTTGTAGCCAGTGGGGGGAAAAAATACAAGCCAGTTAAGATGTTGGGACCCTTGAAATCAATCCTTCGACAAATGTGAGAGATGCATCCCATGCTCGTCACCAGTGTAACAAGGGGCTTCATCATAAAATCCTGGAGACATTGGTCAGTTAACATGTACTTTATTAGGTCTCGCCTAGCGTTGCAGCGCATGCGCTGCTCGCTTTGCGAGGCATGCAGTATACACTATAGCTGGAAGCTTCATGGAAGCTCCGCCCACTACCCCGCCCATCTTTTTGATTGGCTTGTGTTGTAAATGCTGCCTTCTGATTGGTTGTAGGCTTGTTAGTCCCTCCTTATGACAGCCATGTCGTCATTGGTGTCCTTCCATGGCTATTGGCCCCTTTACTGCAGACTACTTTCTTCCCGGTCCGATGCCGTCTCGCGCACCCCCTTCGTGCCTTCCCTCGTCATGGCCTGACGCAAGTTGTGCTCTCTGACAATGTTCCCACGTGCCGTCATGCATATGGAGCTCTCGAGCACCGTTCCGTCTAACGTGTGAGGTGGTCTCTATGGCACCTTTCCCGCCTCACACCTCGCGAGCCCTCCCCTGCCCATGAGACCCTCCTGCGCCGGCGGCTCGCAGCTTTGAGTTACGGTAGTTCCCCGGAACATATGGCTCTCGTCACGCTGGGGGCCGGCCGGGGCGTGAGTTGTGGAGTTTGGAAAGGCTCAGCTGGGCGTATTATGATGTGGAAAGTTTAAAAGGCACTTCACGCGGGCCCGGCCCATCGCTCCTGTTTATTTATTTCTCGTGGGCACGCCTGGGTCTGCCCCGCGCCCAGCCCCTTCCTGTCCCTGAGTCATTTGTGCGTTCCCTGGAGTTGGAGGCGCACGGCGGGGAGGACCGGTTCCCATCCGAGGCAGTGGGTAAAGCCATACCTTCTTCTCTGAGCTGGTCGAGGGCACCATGGGTGCCTACGAGTGGCGTCAGTGACGGGGTCTTTGTTATTGTGCGTTAGAAACCTGCTGGCAGTGTGCAGGTGAATTAACTGGATACAGGCAAAAACGCATGTTAGCAGGAGGTAAAATACGTATCTGTTTCCACTTTTTCCTCTGCTTTCTACTCTGTCCTTTCAGTGTTATATTGTGCTTCAGGGGGCCTCGTAACGACCTGTCTTTTCTTTAGTCCGATCATAAGCCTGCCTGCCTCTAGTGTAGATTTATTTATTCAATGGTTTTGTACAGTGCTTCTGCACCACATAGTATCACGGCGTTTTGCATTAACAGCTACGCAAATTTGGTTTCATTTGTTCATGGTGAACCCTGAACGGGAAATGGGCTGGAGAGAAAAATCGCTTAACCCGTCCTCAGGGTTAGAGAAAAAGGCTTTTAATAGTGAATTGTTTGACCCACGCTAGAAGTCTGAGAATTGCTATCTCCTGTGATATTGGTGCAGATCAGTAAGCTTCATAGGGCCCATATGCAAGGATTTGCACAGTGCAGGGAGACCTATTTGGATGAAATTTTCAAAGTAAGCTGCAATCCCGGCTTGATCTCTCAGGAACAATTACTTCGTAGCCTACTGTGATCGCGAGAAAAGGCCCAACATGCAGACCCTTCAACCATGAGAACCCAATCCTCTGAGTAAGTCTGAGAAAATCCGTGTTATGGTAATTACTCTATAGCACCAGCTGTGCATTTGTGCTTCACTTCCTGGTTGCTGCTGTTTTACCTTGTTCCAAGGTTATTCCACACCCATGCCTTGCTTTAAGAAGGTATATTTGCAGCGACATTTTCATATAACTGTGATCTACGTTTGTTTCATATTTTTTTTATTCGAATACTACAACAGTGTTGCACATCAAATTATATGCAATAAAAAGAACAAGTATACTAGTAGCAAAAATTTCAATTTAGTGATGCTGAAAAACGAAATATATTTTTTAAAAGTAGAACCAAAACAGAGCAAGAAAATGGAAAGAAAGAAAAGAAGAGAAAGGAGAGTGGAGATAAGATGACCACATTAGCCCATCTATTGATTTGATAGAAAAGTAGTAATATGTGACCGTGGTAGTTCATGTTTAATCTTACTTTTTGCAGCTAAAGCACAACCAGTTACTGGACACGAATGTCCGTAAATATTATTTTTAGGGTAAAATCTTTTTTATTGAATTTTACATTTTTGAACAGGAAACTACACCATAGGCGAAAAACCATGTGTGCACGGTTATAAAAATCCTATAATCCGAAACCATCCACAGATATACATAGTTTTTACTTTTCAGAATGTCCCTCCTGTCATGAGCACGATACCCATTAATCTTCGACAGCCCATTCCTTCTGTTTATCAAAATAAGACTTTCTGTAAGTTTAGCATTGGATATGAGGTTTCATGTTGGGAGGTGAGAGATTGGGAGAGAATATAGACCTAGAAGGAAAGTAATTTCGCTCCCTCTCTGAAGGGTCTTGTAGAAGCTTGTTTCTCTTGACTTTAAGCAGTGGGGGGGTGGGGAGGGTGTAGCAGGGAGACGAGAAGGTTAGCTTTGGGGAGGGGGGAGCAATGAGGCGCCCAGAACATTGCTGGGAACGGATGCAACTGGTTTAGCAGCAAGTTCTGCAAATGTTAACAAACCAGGCAGCTTGATCAATAGACCCTTTCAGAAAGCTGGGTGTGCGCGTGCTAGATGGTGGCAGACATACTGCAGACTTTATGCACTGTGTGCACATCTGGCTGAAGTGGGCGGCCCTGCTCTTGTGTTACCATGCATGAGGGGGTTATAACAGATGGTTTCAGCTCGGAGTAAGACAAACTTCACAAAATGATATAAACCCTGGTACTTAACTGGTTAGCAGACAAAGTTGATCAAAGATACACATGCCGTTGGAAAACACAGACCCATTCACAGGTAAATATCATTCTAGAGAATGCAAAGTATGCAAAAATTGCAGTTCAAGTTGAGGCGGAGTTGCATATTGGTGGCATGCATGTGGTAGCCTATATCATAAGATTCAAGAATCTCTAAGACTGGCCTTTTTAATTAAAGGTGGTTTGAGAGTTGGAGCAATGATAGCAGTCAGTGCCTTGTTGACACGTGGCAGGCCACAGTTGGGCCAATAGTTGGCAAACCTCTCAGGGTGTGATGTGTTTTTAGGTCGAGCATTCGAGACCTCTTGTATATACTTATTATATACTTATATGTATATGTACTTTGTGGGCTCTGGAGATCAGCCCTAGGACTTGTCTGCTTCCGCTTAGGGACTTTTTTTTCTGTTCAACTGCCTCTATTTAACTGTCTTGATAGAAAACGACCAGCAGAGGTCGGTAAAATATCAGAATTGCTTTCTGCTGAGGAACTTTCTTTTTTTTAAATTTTTCTGGCAGCTGCCTCTAATTAACTTTCTTGATAGAAAACGACCAACAGGTGTCAGTAAAATACCAGAATCACTTTAGCATTCTCTAGATTCCAGTCCATAGAAATTGTCTTCCACGAGCACCCGTAACCAATAATATTTTTTTCAAATCTTGTATTTTCAGTGATATGACCACCGAAGGCCCTGATTTTATTTTAAAAACAGAGCTTTGGACTATACCATTTCCAGCTGAAAGGCAATATTTCTCTCCATGTGTTCCCATACCTGGTGTGTCACGTAGTTTGGTGCTTACTTCCCTCCATGTAAATAACAGTAGATGTTTCAGCACCCAGGCTAATGTGCTGCATATCTAAATACATATAAGGTACCAAAGGCGAGACCAATTGCATTGCAAATACTTGTTTTTCAAGAAGTGTCTCATCCAGCCTCAGCAACTGCTGCTTCTTCTCTGACTAGCTCTTCCCCAGTCCTCACTATATAACCTCAACAAGTTCCTCAACCATGGTTACCATCACATGCTAGGTACTGCATATACACGCAAGTGCCATACCACATGTTCCTCTCTGCAGACACACTTTTGTTTTCATGCCCTTCCGCTTCTTTCAGTTGTGTTTATTTCAAAGCAACGATCTTCAAGAAAGCTGTGCAAATATTGTTGAACTCTCCCAAACCAGCCTCATTGGTGGTTCACATGACTGCTTTAAGTAATTTATGCTCGGCTGATGGTGGTCTCACGCTTTAAGAGGGTGATGGGAAGTAATTTCTGGAGTTAATAATAATTCTGCTTTCTTTTGTGTTTCAGATTTGTTCTGGGCATGTACTTCACAAGTTTTAACAAACCTCCTGACATCTTGATGATGAGACGGCCATCAGAATTTCCTTTTAATTAGATCTTTTGTCACATGTTATCCTCGAAGGCCAGAAATGAATGCGTCACGACATAACTGCATTGTAGATTTTTGTGACTGGTTGGAATAAAATGTTTTTTGTACAAAAATGTCAGTTGACTTCTTTAATTTGCTGAAGTGAATGACGTTTTTTGAGTTTTTGTAGATTAAAATAACGTTTCCAAACAGATTGTTTCAAGAAACATAGAGGTCACCAAGGCTCAAGGGTTAATGATCTTTTCTGCATTCTCAATACTGTCAGTGTCTTAGTAGCATCTATGTAGGAGTCTGCTACTATACTTTCAGATCCAGGAATATATGTGAGAATGAAATCAAACTGCTTAAAAAACAAATGCCCAGTGGGCTTGATGACTATTCAGACATTCATCTTGTTGAAGAACTTGCAGACGATGACTACTTCTGTGTCCCCCTGCCGGCCCTCTCCTCTGGCTCAGTTATCCTGATGCATTTGTTATTTATAACTTGCTCTACACTCATTTGAGTATTCAAAAATATATCAGTTGAGCTAGTCTGATGTCTGTCAATGCCAGGGATTCATCCTGTAGGGAGATAGACCACCTCAACAGTTCGGGATTCTCACCCCTCCTGTGCATTAACCATCTGAGGGGCCTGTGGTCTGTCTGAACCCAGAAGTGAGTGCCAAACAGTTATGGCCTTAGCTTCTTCAGTGCCCAGACTACAGCAAAGGCTTCCCTTTCTATTGTGCTCCACCTCTGTTCCCTGAGAAGTAGCATCCAACTGATGAAGACTACAGGCTGATCCAGGCCTTTTTCATTTAGCTGTGACAGTACGGCCCCTACACCATGCTCTGATGCGTCTGTCTAAACAAATAATTTTTGGGAGAAGTCAGGGGCCTAGAGCACAGGTGCCATGCACAAGGCCTCCTTCAGTGCTTCAAAGGCTTTCTGGCACACCTCCGTTTAGATCACCTAACATAGCTGCTTCCTGGAAATCAGATCTGCCAAGGGGGCAGCAATGGTGCCATACCTCTTGACGAATCTCCTTTAGTAACTAGTAAGGCCTAAAAGGACTCTGACCTTTGTCTGGGTCTTGGTGGTTACCAAGCCAGAATTGTCTCAATCGTGGCCTGGAGGGGCTGCACCTTGCCACCTCCCACTTGGTGACACAAGTAGATCACAAATCCTTGCCCTATCTGGCACTTACTGGCCTTGATAGTCGGGCCTACCCTCTGTAGAGCCTGAAGCACTTACTTGAGGTGACACAGGTGGTCCTTCCAGCTGAAGCCGAATACTGCACTGAAGTCTAAGTAGGCGGCACTGAAGTTCTACAACCCGGCCAGGACCTGGATGACCAACCTTTGGAAGGTGGCAGGGGCATTCTGTAACCCTGAAGGGCATGACCCAGAACTGGAAGTGCCCTTTTGGTATGGAGAATCCTAGGTAAAATGTGGTGAGGAACTGGGCAGCTCCAAGATGATCAATAAGCTCATCAGCTCTGGGGATGGGTTGTGCCTCAGTCTTAGTGACTGCACTGAGTCCACAGTAGTCCACACAGAACTGAAGTTCAGGTGTGACATCTGGAGGGGTAGTCTTGGGAACCAGCACCACTGGGCTGGGCCAAGGGCTGTTGGAGGGCTTAACAACCCCTAGTGACAACATTTTGGAGACCTCCTCCTTAATGATTTCCCTCATTTTGCCAGACAACCGTACATTTCATTTTTTACATGTAGGCTGTCCCCAGTGTCAATATTGAGTGTTCACCATGTAGTGAGCTCTGGGTTAAGTGAGAAGAGAGAGGCAAACTGCCCCAACAACTGGCAGCAGTCTCTCTGTTGGTCTAGGGCCAGTGTAAGGGAGAGGCTGACACCCTCCACTGATCGATCCTACTCTTTGAAAGATAGGAGGTTGGGGAGAGGTTCACTCTCCTCCTACACCCCATTATCAGTTACCAAGAGCATGATAATCTTAGACCTCTCAAAGTGGGGCTTGAGGCGATTCACATGCAGAACCCTCATACGGTTTCCAGACGTTTTGAGGTCCACAAGGAAGGTGATATCGCTCTTGCGATCATTTACCTCTTAGGGTCCAGACCAGCAGTCTTGAGGTGCAAGGGGTGCTACGGGCTCCATTACCCACACATTTTGGCCAGGCTGAAACTCCACAAAAGTTGCATTCTGGTCGTACCAGCATTTCATGTCCTCCTGCCTAGCTTCCACATTCTCCTCGGCGTACTTCCGGAAGCGGGCTGTTTGGTTGCAAAGGGCTAGTGTATAGCTGACCATATTCTGGGGGGGGTTGTCCAGGGAGATTGCTGCCAGTCCTCCTTTGCCAAACTGAAAGGCCCGCTCACTGGGTGCCCATACAGAGGTTCAAAGGGGTTAAATCCAACCCCTTTCTGCTGTACCTCCCTGTATGCAAACAAAAGGCATGGCAGGGGGAAGTCCCACTTACACCTTATGGTGTCTCACAGAACCTTAATCATGCCTTTCAGAGTTCGGTTGAACCTATCAACCAACCCATTGGTCTGGGGGTGGTAAGGAGTGGTGAACTTGTAGGTCACCCCACACTCCTTCCACATGGCCTTCATGTATAAAGACGAAGTTGGTACCCCGGTCGGATATCACCTCCTTGGGGAACCCCACATGGGTAAATATCCCCATGAGTGCCATGGCCACGATGGGTGCAGTCATTGCCTTTGGGTGTATAGCATCCTGGTACTGGGAGGCATGGTCCACTAAGACCAGAATGAATCTGTTGCCCATGGCTGTCTTGGGGTCCAGAGGCCCAATTATGTCGATGCCCACCCTCTTAAAGGGGGTGCTAATGACAGGAAAAGGTTGCAGGGGAGCCTTGCACTTCCCCCTTCTCTTGCCACTCAAGTGGCAGGTAGGCAGGACCTATAGTACTCATCTGAGGCCCCCTCATTTGAGGCTAAAGAAAGTGGGTGACAAGACTGTCAAGGGTCTTGTCTTTCCCCAAATGATCTGCCAGTGGCACATCATGAGTTCTAGACACTGAATGCACTACTGTGACCCAGAGGGCTGCCTGCTAGTCCTATCTAATCAAACATATACACAGACATAAACAAATACAATTTGGCAAACAAATTCTAACACAAATAACTGGATAAGTCAATTCTTTAATCAGTCATTTCTTTTTAAATAGCGTATTCTTGACGTAAATCTTCCATGAAAATGAAGATCACAATGTTCCCTTGTGAATAACAATTCAGTCCAACCCAATGCATTTGGGGTCTAAGGGACCCTTCATCAGGGGTATCTACAAACAGAAAAAAATTCCATATTTTACAAGATTTACAAGTTTCCTCATATGGTGTTTAGACATTTGACAGATAAATGTAGTCGTAATTGTAGAGCTTATGGCAGACCTTAAGGATGTAATGGAGATCAACTTTATTACCGGTGAGTCTGTGAATTAGTCGAATATATGAATGTGAAAAAGATAAAAAGAAGAAATTTGGAATCTTAACTGTTATTCGGCTCTCATGTTCAGTCATCCTGATCTTGGCCTTCCCTTCTGTCTTGCCTACATTATATAGGCCACACCGGCATTTGATGGCCGATAAATCACTTGTTGCGTGTTGCAGTCTGTGGTGTGTTTCAACCATATCTCTTAGCCTGTCCGTGGGTGTGAGATACTTGACGTGCTGCCATGGACCGTGTGGTTAGGCACACCCACCCATCTCAACATGGGACCTGAGCTCCACCTCCTTCCAGGCGGTATGCTCCAGGTCATTACCCAGCAGATAATCCACAGGCATGGATGGACTCACAGCTACCTTAAGCAGACCTGAGACTTCCCCCTCCATCCAAAAGGAACCAGCGCCACAAGGTAATGGCTCTCACGGTAATGGCTCCAACCACTTGGTAGAACACAAAAGGGACTACCTGCTCTGAGGACACTGGATGGCACCTGATAGTGGTCATGCTGGCTAATGTATCTCTCAGAGCCTCCACGCTCTGCCCATTGATGGAGACCCACTGACTGTACTTCTTCGTATAGTCAGGCATGTGGGTCCTCTGTACCAACTCTCCATCACCTAGGGTCACTAGGGTCAACTGTGCTACTTCACCCAGACTATCTGAGATCATCTCCTCCTTGAGCGCTACACTAGCCAACCCAAGTAACTGCCCAGTGGTGGAGGCTGTGCCCACTTGGGTCACTTGGGATCCTCCTTGAAGTGCCGTTCCTTGACACTCAAATCATTTCAGGGGTCCCTTGCCTGCAGACTTACTGCAAGGGAACCACTTCTTTTTTTCAGCAAGGGGATGGAAGCCTTGACGCACATAACTAGTTTGTGGCTCTTTGGAGAACACCTTGCTTTTCTTTTTGTCCTCCCTCCTCCCTCCTTCCCACCCTTGTGGTGGATCCCCCCAGATACCTTCCTGTGGACCCTGGTGCTGACCCAGTGGCCAGCCTCCTTAGTAAGCTCCTGGGGGTCAGAGAGCCTACTATCAAAAAGTTGCAGGCACAGTGCTGGAAAGCAAAGACTCAAAAGGCGCTCTTATGCAATTAAATTGTACAACCCCTGGCAATCTTTTACCTCACTGCCCTTTACCCAACCACCCACCCAGTGCCTTGCAAAAGGAATCCAGACAATCCACCCAGGTCTGTTGGAAAAGCTTATGACTATCCCTAAATTTCTGTCTGTATTTCTCTGGGCTCAGACCAAACGTCCGGATTGGGGTTTCCTTCATGAGGGGATACCTCATCTTATCACCCCCCTCTACAGCCAGTAGGGTGTCCCTCCCCTCACTAGGAATGTGCCTCCACGGACTAGCGTCCCAATCCTCCTCAGGGACCTTGTGCATCTGCAGCCCAATCTCATAGGTCTCAAACCATTTATCCATGTTGTCTCCAACCGCAAAATCAGACACCTTGGCAATGTGGACTCTCCTTTCAAAGGACACTGAAGAAATGCTGCCACCATTTTGGCTGAACTCAGCCCTCCTGGCTTTGATGTTCAGCTCTCTCAAGCTCCATTCCTGGCCAACATCATTTTCTTCTTCTCCAAGGTCAAACTTTTTTTTCTTCTCCTCCTCTATGGCCACTTGCTTTTCCTCAAATTTAAGGTTGACCAGCTTCAATCTGAACGTTTTCTCCTCCCTCATATCCTCCAGCTTCTCCTGGGACAGGCCTTTAGATGAAATGTTGCTCCCTGCCCTGGTTGGAATCACCAATCCTTAAGTAGGTAGACCTACTCCTCTACATGCAACAGTCCAAGACCCTCCTCTAGGCCCTGGTTCAAATAATCTTTCTCACCTAGCTCCTCCTCTGGGGTCTCAATGCAGCGCTGGCTTCAAACCAGGCTACCAATGACTTTTGCAGCTCCACCTCCCCGGTGGTGCTCTTCACAGGAAGCCTGAAATCCTTAAGCTGGGCCACTGTGTAATACTCCAGTATGGCCGCTCAAACTGCATTTTTGCAGGTGCAGATGCAGATGTAGAACCTCCAGTTAGAAACATGATTTTAGGAAAAAGCAAAAATGTCAATCCAGGAGAATTGAAAAATTAAAAATGCCAATCAGAGAGAGAAGAGAAACAAATGGGATCAAAGACTCTTGACTCAAATTGGTCTTATGTGTGGATGGAAGTGTCCAACGAATTACTGTAAAGCACTGTGCAAACACAAGTCCTATCCTCACCTCAGATGACCCATGTTGATGAAGATGCTGTGTTGTTGTCGAGCCATGCAATAGACGTTGTGGCAGTCCGAAGAGGCACTTCATCGGCGCTTCATCGGCGTCAAAGGCAAATGCCTCTGTCCTGACCAGCGCAAAGCAGGAAACGCATGGATTTCCGCAGAAACCAGCTCCAAGACCCCTTTTGAAGGCCCAGGACTGGATTGGCACCTATTGGCAGGACTCATAGTTGGCAGAGTCCAGCAGCTGATGCAGAGTTGAATGAAGACTTTGATGTACAAGAGACTTCAGAATAGAAGACAAGTCAGCAAACCCGTGCAGTCACCTGATTCTGGGGATTGAGAGAGTCTAGTCCAGTCCTTCTCACAATCAGGCAAAGGGGGCAGCAGGGTAGGCACAGCAGAGCAGGAGTCATGCAAATCCAGCAGAGTCCAGCAGAGTGTCAGTCCTTTCAGCAGCACAGAAGTCATTCTTCCTGGCAGAGTGTCCTCAGGTCTAGAGTATACTGAAATCATGGTGTCAAAAGTTCAGTACTTATACCCAATTTGGCCTTTGAAGTAGGGAGACTTCAAAGAGATGCTTTGAAGTGCACAGGGCCCTGCTTTTCCTGGCCCCTGACTTACTACAGACGGGTATGCAACCCTTTCTGTGGGGACAGGCACAGCCCTATTCAGGTGCAAGTGTCAGCTCTTCCCTCTCATCCTGCCTCAGGATGACCCATCAACATGCAGATGGCTGGTCAGTCACATCTACTCTGCCTTTGTGTTTGGCTGTCCAGAGGAAATGCAGGACGCCAGCTGTCACCCATTCCACGCGTGTTTTCCAGGAAAAGGCAGAAGGCACCAAATGGTTTAAGTAAGAAAATGCCAACTTTCTAAAAGTGCTATTTTCAGAACTTGAATTTAAAAACCAACTTCACCATAAGTCGTGTTTTTAAATTGTGAGGCCAGAGACACCAAATTTGATTTTCCTATCTTGTCCCAATGGAAAACTACACTTATAAAATGTTATAAGGTAGTCCCCATGTTAACCTTGAGAGACATAGGCCTTGCAGTGGTGAAAAATGAATTTAAGAGTATTTCACTACCATAGCATGTAAAACTGAAAAGTGCATGTCCTAATTTTTATTACACTGATCCCTGATATTAGGGCTGTCTTGGACCTACCTTAGGGGTGATTTACATGTAATTAAAAGGAAGGTTTGGGCCTTCAAGTAGGATAACTTGCCAGGTCAAAATGTCAGTTTACAAATGCACACACAGGCTCTGTAGTGGCAGGCCTGAGACATGTTGACAGTGCTACTAAAGTGGGTGGCACAATCAGTGCTGCAGGCTCACTAGTAGCATTTAATGTACAGGCCCTGGGAACATGTAATGCACTTTACTAGAGACTTATATATAAATTAAATATGCCAATTGTGGATAAGCCAATGTTACCATGTTTTATGGACAGAGCACTTGCACTTTAGCACTGGTCAGCAGTGGTAAAGCGCCCGGAATCCTAAAGCAAGCAAAAATTAAGTCAGCAAAACAGGAGGCCAGAAAGCAAAAAAGTCAGGGGGAATCACACCAAGGATGTCAGGCCTAACACCCCCCACCACCTAACGTCAGGGAAATGCCCATATAGATGTTAATATAGCAAGTTGTACTAAAGGGTATAAAAACCTCTGCAAATTGTGATACAATAGTTCAGTCCCTGACAGACTCCCTCTTGTTGCTGTATTTTGATAAATATTTTACTTTGAACTCTCACTGCGTATCTCTTTTTTATTGATTATTTGGCTTCAACACTGCTTATAGAGAAACCAATTTATTGAGCGATGCCACAGTTGTATGGAGCACAGATATCAGTTTCTGGCGTCAATTATAGCAACAAGGAAGGCAGTACAAATGAGCCTGGTGTCCCAAACAGGGACCAGAGCAACAGACTTTGCCTTACAATGGGCACCCTTCTTGCAGTTGACACCGTTATGGGGCCTTTACACAAACTGTACGCAGAGGCTAGTGTGGCTGGTTGAGTCAAGCAAGGGTACGTCCTAATGGGAGACATCAATGAAGCAGACAGGATAAATACATTTAATGAAACCAAAACAAGGCAGGTTGTGGAGTCAGCCATTTCCTGTTATATGCCAGGTTCTCCAAGGCAATGCACAGGAGTTTCCTGGGAAACCACAAGAACGCAAAACACTAAAGGAGATCATGTCAAATAGAACCGTATACAAAGCCTCCTGAGGGTACAATCCCTTTTAGCTCTCCAAATATTGTGGTGAATGTCTAATTGTAGAATATCCAGTCACCACTTGTTATTGAGTAATTTAAGGATATGGATGATGATTACTATGCCAATGAGGACAGTAATGTCTTTAATAAATTATTCATAAGGGGTCATGATTGGTTTGGTCCTCCAGAATAAAGCAAATCTCTTTCCAGAGATGACTCTGTGAAAAACGTAAATACTTTAGTTTTTGACACTTCAGATGAGCCCCTGTTCGACCCCACAGAATCGTCCCAGACAATCAAGTAGGTTGGTAGATATAGAGTACGCTTGGATTGCTTAGCTAAACAAACCCACTCCTGGCTGAAATCAGGATCCTCTTCTCTTCCTGCTATTGTATTAGCTACACTTGTAACTGACCCTAGTATGTTTTTTCTCAAAGTTTAGCAAAGATCCCTAAAAGGATTTAAAATGGTCAGTCTCTCAAGATGAACTGTTAAATTTTACAAGAATTGTGTTTGGATATTGCTGAAGACGCAGTTAGAAGACACTTTGGCTCCAATTATACAATTCATCAGGATCAATTAAAGAGCAATATGCTTTTGAGGCAACACCAACGCTACTCAAACAGCAATCAGACTCCTTGTCAGTGTGGGGCACAAACAAACCCCAAATTAACCTCTGGTAGTTTGGCTAGAGCAGTAAGAGTAATAAAGTGAAAAAACAACAAAAGAAAAATCCCACACCAATTTAGAATAGAGCAATTTTTGATAAATAGATCAAGACCTAAACCACAAAAATCCAATCAGTAGAACCAGAGATATGTAGTTTAAAAGATGTAAGTGAAAATAGTACCAAAAGCACAAAGCGCCACTTGTGGCTACCTGGTCATGCAAGACCAGGAGAAAGTCACATGTTCAGGCCAACAGCAATTGTGTGTGGGTCAGATACAGGGGCCAGCAAAAAGAGCCCCATTCGCAGTGGATGGGGCAGCGAGTAGCAGGGAAGCCTCACGGCTGGCCGGGGATGTAGCACGAAGACCACGCCTGGCTTCACAGATGGGCGTTGCTGTAGCGCAAAGATCCTGTTGTCATAAAAGGTCAGGCCGGTGCTTCGCAGTGGCGCTACCCACCAGCCGTCCATTCTGTAGTGCAAGGGGTCGGGTTGACGGTACTTAGTGTTAGTGGAAAGTGCGAGTGTCAAGGTTTTGGCACCAACGCGCCCGTTCGCAGTTGCGTGGGTCCCGAAAACTTCAATTCAGCTCCACTGAGCCCACACCAAGGGTCTAGGACCCACGGAGCACCACTTGGGGGTCAGGGGCTTGCTCCAGCTGGATCTGGGTGCTGGTTCAGGTGGTGTTAAGCCTGTTATCTCCCTGTGGCTCTGAACAGGAGGCCAGCAGACTGGCCCTTGGAGTCACACTGGGAGTCCTGGGTTCAGGTGCTGTTCCAACCCTTCTGACTCAGGCAGGAGGGAAACAATCCAACAAGGCAGCAGTTCAGCAAGGATGCAGTCTAGCAGGGCAGGAGTACAGCAGAGTGGCAGTCCTTTCAGGAGCACATCAGTTCTGCATCCTGGAAGTCTCCACTGGTCTATAAGTGTACTGAAAAGTTGGGGGTCTGGGGAGCATTATGTATACCAGGTGCTTCCTTTGAATTTGGAGAAGCTTCTAGAGGTTTCCCTTTGAAGTGCTCAGGTTTCCTGCCTCCCCTGCCCTGGCTCCAGACAAGCTACAGTGGGCATGCAGCCCTTCAAGTGGAGGCAGGACACAGCCTATTCAAGTGTAAGTAGGGCTGTGCCCAGCTCCGCTTTCCCATCCTGCAAGTGATAGCCCATCCAGGCACACCTTAATATTCTCTATTGTGTGTGGTTGGCTAGGAGGAAGATACAAAGCCCAGGCAAGAAAATGCTAACTTTCTAAAAGTGGCATTTTCAAAATTCGAACCATTGGAGAGGATTTTTTCCTTACAATTCCAAAGACACCAAACATGAACTGGGTACCTGTTCCCATTTGGAAGTTACAGCTTAATAAATGTAACAAGGCAACTTCAATGTTATCCTACGGGAGAGATAGGCATTGCAGTAGTCAAAAAGGAATGTAAGAGTTTTTTACTACCAGGACATGTAAAACTTAAGTACATGTCCTACTTTTTAAATACACTGCACCCTGGGCTGTCGAGGGACTCACTAAGAGTGACGTATATGTGTTAAAAAGGAAGATTTGGGCATGGTAAAAGGATTATTTTGACAGGTGGAAATGGTAGTTTTAAACTGCACACACACATATTGCTGTGGCAGGCCTGAGACATTTTTAACAGACTACGCAAGTTGGTGACACAATTCTACCCTATTTTAAGGAAAGAGCACAAGCACTTTAGACCTGGTTAGCAGTGGTAAAGTGTACAGAGTCCTAAGGGCTGCCAAACACGTAGTGAGCAAAACAGGAGGGTTGAAGGCAAAAAGTTAGGGGAAAACCAAGCGAAGAAAGCCAGGTCTAACCATGACTATAAATGTGAAGCCATGGCAACCACTAAGGCTGAAAGAATACTATTTGGGAACACTTATTATTTAGTAAATCAAATAGGTGACGACTTTCACTTCTTTGGATAAAGTGCAGTTGTCGCTTAAGAAAGTTTTTGGGAGGGCTGGCAGAGGCAGGAAGTAAGGTTGCCAGCTGCTACAACCATAGTGACTACTCCAGAGGTTATGCTTTCTAAAATCAGGAATTCAGACCCCAATTCTTTCCACAAAGATACAACAAAGTCTTTAGACCCAGAGGTTCCAGAGCACAAAGAGGAAATTCTAATACCACTTGGTCCACCATCTCACCTTTTCATAATAGAGGGTATTTGCAACTTGTCTTTCAGCCTGGCAAGAATTCCCCTCAGATCCATTTGAACTACAGTTTAGGGTTATATTAAAGAACTTTATTCAGAAGCCTTTCAAAATGTCATTCCTTAGCCTCTTCATTTTCCAGAAGATCACAGCAATCTAGCCTTCAAAGTAGATGCACAAGTCCAGAAAGGCGATATTCAGTGAACTTACTTCACTCCTTTCTCAGCAACATATTTCTAAATTAAAAAAGAACATATAGTTGCACCAGGTGATACTGAAACAAGTCTATTGCTTTGAAGTGCACCATCATTTAAAGATGGAAATAATTCTCCATCTAGGCGATTCTCTATTACAAGGAGAATGGAATGGCTCATCTAGACCTTCAAAAAGCTTATATGACGTTTCCTAGACACAAAGATTTCAGAAACTACCTGCAGTTTTAATGGTACAATCAAGCTTATCACTTCAGATGTATCTCTGTTGGCCTGGCATCAGCACCTTACTTCTTTACAAAACTAATGCGATAAAGGATAAGACTCAGAGCTTATCTAGATCACATTCGGTTTATATCACAAAACCAGTTTTCTGTTCAGCAACACCTCTCGATTGCCACTCATCTATTGCAAAGTGTGAGCTCTGCAATCAATTAGGAGAAGACTAGGCTCGTTTCGTAAAGGCAACTGGAGTTTCTGGGTTTTCTAACAGACTATGAAAAGTCTATTCTTAAATTACCACAGTCCAAAATATCCACGATTCAAAACGAAATAAAGTAAATTATCCAGGAAACATCGATTTTTCTTAGATCTTTGGCCCAGATTATGGCCTCATCCATTCAGATAGTTTCTCCAGGATCTCTCCATTATTAAGTGCTGCAAAAAAAAAAAAAAATCAGCATTTGCCAAATTGGACCAGCCTATGCAGAGACAATTCCCCTGATCTGGAATCCCTATTAGAGGTCCATTGGCAGCTAGATCATCCACAGGCTTAGAACACAAGGGCTATCTTGGCGTCTGCCCCAGATTTAGTATTAGAATCAGACATCAGTCTTACAGGCTATGGTGCAGGGTATGGTCAATTCTTCACTCGAGGCTCATGGTCCAGCCAGAAGTCTTCTCTGCACATAAATTGTTTACAGATTGTTGGTTTTTCCTTTGCCATCTACAATTTTGCGAATGTAAAAGTAAATTGTTCAGTCTTATGAAGGATGGACAATCTAGAGGCAATCAGAAACATTAATGATTTAGATGCATCAAAATCTAGGCCCGTGCAGAGCTGGCGAAAGGGTTCTCAATACAGGGGCAGATTGACATTCAAGATATTGTCAATCTCAATACAGGGGCAGATTGACATTAAAGATATTGTCAAGATTTCAGCAATTGGTGTCTTCATCCTTCAACATTCAGGAAGATTTATTTGAATTGGGATCCCTTCACAGTATATGTTTTTTTTGCCTCTCATCATTAATACCTGCGGAGTACCCTAGTATTTATCAAGATTCACCAATATACCGATGATATAAAACTCTCCTTGAAAGTCTCTTCTGCTTCAGAAATTTAACTCCTCAAACACAGCAGCACATCATCAACGCCTACCTGAATCTCAACCCAACAAAGAAAGAATTCCTGTCATTTGCAAAGAACAACAAACATTAAAAAGCATAATCATGGTTCAATGACATGAACGTTGACTACTCTGAACCCCAACCTTCACCGAATACCAAGTCACTTGGATTCGCCATGGTTACTAATCTCACACTCGTGGAACACATTACCAAAAACACAAAGGGGCCTGGTACCAACTCTATCTTTTATAGAAATGTAAACAATTTCTTCCAGAAAGCAACTTCAGAACTGCTGTTCAAATTCGTGCACTCTTGCATCTAGCGGGTGGTAATGCCCTTATTCATGGCCTCCCACACTTCACTGGCACCTCATAAGGGCATCTTATAGGCCAAAGCACATCTCCAGAACCTAAAGAAATATGATCATATCACCCCCATCCTGATTGAACACCATTGGCTATCCTTGCCTGCCTACACCATAATCCAAATCAGCTGCATCGTTTACTAAGCCTTCACGACCAGCACCCCTGCTTCTCTTGAAGACAAGCTTGCCATCACTGGTGGTTCTCAGCACATCTGCAGCCAGGACACCATCAGACTGTAGACTAACAAGTGTAAATCAAAAAAAAAAGGCAGCAGGTCCTGTCCATCTATGCACCCAGGATCTGGAACAACATCACGTATCCCTCAGGATAACCCTAACTCTGCTTCAATTTACTAAAGTGTTGAAGACTCACCTCTTGAAAGAACACTACATCACAATGCAATAACCATCCACAACCCAGCTACCTCTGCTTTCACTTGTTGACTTTTTGATTGTGTGTGGCTATGTACAGATCTCCCCACTGCTTTTGGCTTGATTTGCACTATAGAACTATCATAAACGTACACATACAATATTCATGTGCCTTCCTTCTACAGTTGGAGGACAGATCCCATAGCATCGGCAACATATAAAGTTTGCCTTTCTGCCTTTTGTGATTGTATTCACAGTAGTTTCCTTAGTTCAATGACTGAGACATTTTATTTTTTACTCTTTCTGAAGCTCCTTGGCGGACCCAGGTTTAGTTTCCAACACTATTACAGATATTCTCTGAATTTACACTGAATTTACACTTCCAATTCCTTGTTTTATTCAGAATCATTGATATGGTCCTGAATCAAACCGCACTTGTAACAGCTTCAGAATTTCAGGGTGTACTAGAGAAACCCAGGCATTTTGTCAGAAACTGAACAGTACATTGAAACACCCAGGGGTTCACTCGAGCAACGTGGTAAGAATGGCCAAGCTAGTGTGTGGCAAAATCTGCTGCTCCGTTTTTCAGCAGGTGTAATGTTTGTTGTCAACATTTTAGCATCTTTTGCTGGTCACGGAAAGTCTTATAGCAGTGTAAACTCCTACTGCTCTGCAAATACAGCTGGACACATCAGAGTGGCCAGTAAGTCAACTAGTGAACATCCTTTGGTTTATTAGGAGTGCTCATTGCGACTCCTAATAAAGTGGTTAACTTACTTGTTGTGTCTCTATGCGCGGCGTCCTACCGGGACGCCGCGCATAGAGACACAACAAGTCACTGACTTGTAAGAACCGAATCAGGTTTCAATACTGCTCTAGGGCATCCTGAGGAAACTATAAAACGGCATTCTGAAGTTTCAGATACGACAGATCTGATTTCAAAAAACTTAAGTGGTAAGTTAACCACTTTATTAGGAGTCGCAATGAGCACCTAAACATACTTGGTCCTGACGAAAGCCTTAAGAAAATATGAGAAGGCTGAAACATGTTGACCTACTAGTGCGGTAGACTAGTAACTGGGTCTACACACGCACCACCTTTATATTTTAATTTCTCACATCACTGATTTTCTGAATAAAAATCTGTGTCACACAGTGATGTAGGGAATTTTAACCTCACTGCACTTGAGCACATTCACGCCCTTTTTTAATCTCTGGACACTACTGGCAAATCAGTTGGTCTACCTCCAGATGGAGGACAGCATTTGTACTATCTAAAAACCCTATGATGATGCTGTAATAGTACACCAAGGCGGAGAATCAAGATATACCGCCATTTGCCTGTGTACGTTTATGAGGGTTTTTATACGGTTCCACACTACCGAGACCCTGATTTCACAGGATAAGTGATCCATTCTCCCCCTGATTTCCTGAACTAACCATTGGAAGCCGAATGGATCGCAGCTTCTCATTCCCTCCACATTGATTATTACATAGATTTTATTAAAGACACAGAGGGGAGAATTATCAAACTACAAGTTGTTAATCTTCCCACCCTAGTGCTTTTAAGCCTCCCCTTGTCAGTCAGCCAATACCTCATGATAAACGAAATTGCTACCAACAAATGTGTTTTATTAATGGTTGATATTAAGCCCTTCGATGCTCGTGACGAGCTCAGCTCGTCATGCTGCGCGGTAGCGCTGTGCGCATGACGAGCTAAGCTCGTCACGACCACACCCGCGATCGGAATGTCCAGCACACGAGCGGAATTCCGATCGCGGTCAAGGGGTTAAATAAAGCAAGATAGGTTTGGCATAATACTAGCGTCTGTGTCTAATAAAACCTAGCTGTTACTTCATAATCTGCTAGGAAATTTTATATTTATCTTTTTGCTGAACTTAATGCCCATTTCATTCATTGCCTAAATAGTTTGCATCTATTATATATTTCTCTATCTACATTTTCAAAATATATGTTTTTATTTTAGCTGATGCCTGCATTGCCGGCTGATGTGTCTATTTTCCTGTTTTCGTAAACTACACGAAATTGACACTTAAGTCCTTTAGACTTTTTTCTTATTCCTACTTCATATCTATATTTGTGGTTTCTAAAGTGTTCCTCTGTGTATCTAAAAAAACATAGATGAAAATAGTCTTGCAATACTAGCAAAATTATTTTATTTGAAATGAGTGAGTCTAATTACCTTTCACTGTGTTCAATCTTTCCGGAACTTGCACAATAGAAAATGTTATTGTGAGTTTTAACTTTAAAATCTAAAACAGAGTCAGCAGTACTACATTTTAAAGGAAGACACCAATGTTACAATGTGCATTTAATTTCTATCCTGAATTGTATTGTCGGCAGCAACGGAGTGCAAGAATGGTTTTAGAGTTCCAGGCGCTCATTTGTCTAACACAAAATCAGCAACATCCATGGTACATAAAGGCATTGCAATCACATGATCTGCCTTCTTCCTTCTGTTAACAACTCTTCGATCACTTGGCTAAAGTCATGGGTTTTAAATGGTATAATTAATTTGTTTTGTATACATCTTGCTTGGTACGCTCTGTACCAGTGCAAAATAAACAAGGGGCTCTCAGTGGGTATGTTTTCCATATTTGCCAGGTTCACCCATAATAGTCACGCTATGTGTGGTAAGGAATGTGCTGGGAACTGGGTATGGTCAGACTGCCAACCGAGTGAATTCACCTAGCTTCGATCTTTCCTCCTCTGACACACTGGCCTTTTTCTGTCCAGATATAAACAGATAGGGCTTCATCTTCTAAAAGAAAGTCACTCTCCTAAACTAGCCAACTAGGGTTTGAACCCATAGCCAGGGTGTCTGTAGTATAACCTAATTTTAGGAATGGGTTTGAAGCAGTTACTTTGTATCCTCCACTCTAAGCTAGAAAGGTGTCTTAGTGAGTCAAAATTAGGACAAGGAGATTAAGTTATCTGGTGAGTTGCAGGTGGTGGTTTTGAATGCAGAGCGGACAAACGATGCGTTTCAGACAATCAATGTTTTAAACTGAGTGCCCTTAAATTTGTTAGTAGTGACATGTTTCATTTTTACAGTGCATACCCACATCAAAAAAAGGCTTTACAGGGCTTATTACCATTCCTTAAACTTGTAGTTGTAATAACCGATGGAACAGAACTTTATGGGATAATACAAACATGTCCCACATCTAATTGTGGAATTTTTAATAAATAGAATTCCCATTTTCATAATGGGTACAAAATATTAGAGATATAGTGTGCGAATATGGCCTCCATCCTTCAGTACATGTAGGTTTTCAGGGGAAGTAAACATTGGGGAGTCTATTCACAAAAGCTATTTGAGAGTATGTTAAGAAGTACTACTATATATATTTCAAAATGCAATTCACAAACCTCCGAACAGAGACATTTGCCTCCCTCTCTCCCATCGTTTCTGTATGGAGATCTCCACCCCAGTTGCAGAGATTTCTTCCCTCGTAGGTATAGCATTTAGTAGTAAATGTGGGAGGGACGGTGTGGCTCGAAAATGGGAAACAGTTACTACAAAATGGTTGAGTTAAGGGAAATTGAAGGAGGACTTTAGAAAACACATGCTAATACAAAATTCACATCAACAAGGGCCTGACTCACAAAGGTAAACTTACACAAATTCTGAGTTAATAGAAAAAGGAGAACTGTGCACAAAAAAAAGATATGGCAGGTCTATTTTTAATGTGCAGAGTTCTCTGCCTCGACTGCGGACTCTCCGTAGCGGTAAACTTACCATTAACTTGTAGTTATGAACACAAAAAAATTTAAACAGACAGAAGTGTAAGTTTACCTTTGTGAATCAGGCCCCACAAAAGTAAGACAATGCAGTCCACAAAATATAAATTTAAATCAACTAAAGTAGTACTACTGACAAAACACTCTCAAATATACATTCCTGGAGTAACAACTGGCTATGCAACACACTCCTACTGAAATCAATGGAAGTAGGCAATAAAATTAGCACATCGCAAAACCTATAAAATACATTAAATTAGATATTGGTTTAAATTAACTTTATTTAAGTTTATGTTTTGTTAAACATTTTTTGAAATACAAATGTGCAAGTTAATTTTAATGAAATATAAAAAGATAACATTTAAAAATATAAATCACAAATAAAATGATACATAAATTGCATCCAAGATTATAACACATTCAACAAAAATGCTCCTTTAATCGTTGGGGATGGAAAACTAACATTTGATTTAGTAAAATTCAAAAAGAATAATTTAAATAAAAATTAAAAAATAATTAAGATAAATTGTAATCAACAACTGGCCCAACAGCAAATTTTAAAGTACTGGTTCCACTTTTAAAGCCAGTTTGAACAGCTACACCCAGTCACAAAGGTAGGACTGTTTGCCATTTGCTTATTATAAAACCATTTCAAGATAGAAGCAAAACATTTAGAATGGACACTTAACAGTTAACTGGATGACACACTTAGAACAGAACTACATACGAGAACTTTAACATGCAACTAACTCATCAGGATAATCTTTCAAGTGTACTCGGGAAAACAAAAAAATGCCACTGTCTTGGAACTTGCACATGGCTAATTGCATTTGGTTTTTTATATATTCTTAAATTGGTTAGTTTCGAATTTTATTGGTAGTGTGAACCTGACTCTGAAGCATTAGGCAGCAGTGCATTGTAGTGGAGAAGGGAATGCTTCTAAATCATGTACAATGGTATCTTCCAAGTCTGGCTCAAATGCAGGGTGATGATCAGGGAGACCTTTGTCAAAGGATGGGGCAGGGGCATATTACACACATCAAAGTTCTATATATAATTAAATGGCAATGTTTTCTCATTGTGATCTTGATTGATCTGCATACCCCGAAACCAAATGAAAACATTAATTTTAGTAAGCTAGAAGATACAATAGTTAACAATCTGCATACGTTTGGCATTATTACTACTTGTGCAATACTTTGAAAAGTCAGTTGCAAAATATCTCTCTATCAAACGATGGTTCCGATGGCTGAGAATACAAATATACCCAAAAAATTCCTGGCATGATCATATAGTGTTAAACAATTTTGCAAAGCCACACATCCAAATTAATAACAATAAGTAACTGTACAATGCCCTTTGGTTCCCACGATCTGAAAATATCCACAAACACTATGAAAATATTTATATCAATGGGCACATTCACCTGTAATGTATAATGCTTGTAACTGTGCAAAATTATGTGCAAGTTCACATTTTCAAAAACTAAAAGTACTGTTCAACAAATAAAAATGAACAATATTGTTTATGTAACTGATGAGCACGTGACATTGTCATTCTGCCAAATAACAAGCAAATGTTTAGTAAAAGGATGATTTTATGTTTTGACATTTCATTCTGAGTAGTGGTGGCCAAAAAGCAGATTGTACAGGCAATTCTACAATTTCATTCTGCCCAATTCATGGAAACCACAGGACTTAATTTATGAATTACACTTCTCCCCTTATAATAATGGGGGTAGGTGTGGACCATTTTGCTGAGTTAAATAGACCAATCAGGCAATCAATGTGATTGATTGAAACACTTGAACGCCTTAACGACCATTTTAGAGCTAGGCTACAAATGACCTATATACTCCAATGGGCATGGTAACAGGAATTCCATGTTTTGTTTTTTGCATGGAGATTATGGCTGCTGAAACATCAATGTATTGCCCCAAAACGTGTTGTTCCCATCATTTCTCACTTGTAGAATTATCAGGATCCCCAATAATGGTAATTCCAGGGTGGGAAATAAAAAGGTTTTTTTTTCCAGGTCACCTGTAATCCAGACCATTGTGTTGGATGAAGAGAATTGGGTAGACAACAGGAGGTGCAATTGGACATCAGTCTGCCATTCAGCTACATTGTTGTGTCCAGTCCTAACTGCCAGTAGAAAATTATTAAAACACAAATCCTAGCACAACTGCAAAGAAAATATCACCAATTATAATGTGTGTACATGGGACAAGATTTTAGAATGCAGAGTAAAAAAAAAAAAAAAGTCCAATTTAATAAAACAAAGTTTTACAATTGTATATAATGAAAAGCAACTGTGAATGATAGCAGAAAACCTTTAATTTTCTAACCGGATGCATTCCAATTGTTTAAAAGAAACAATGCAGCCACATTCTAAAATAACTGAAGAAGGTTTTAAAAAACATTACTTGCAGCAGAGAAGGATTTAACATGCTGGAAACAATGTAATTGCCCTTCTCAACATTTGATCTCCCTTTTGTACCTAATAACGCCTTTTATGAAAAAGCCAATAGATTCTACATTAACTTGCATTTCTGCACTAAAAGACTTAGGGGCCGATTCCGATTCGGGCCGGAAATCTCTCCGACCGAGCCGGACCCGGAGAGATTTCCGACCGAATCGGACCAGTGCAGCCCGACCGAACGAGTACGATGCGTCCGTATGCTATCGGACTCGAGTCGGTCGGACTCCCATTGAAGTCAATGGGAGCCGGTCGTACAACGCGTACGCGGGCTCCCATTGCCTCAATGGGTGCGAGGCGAACAAGGGCGCCCCCTACAGCGGGTATGCGGCGAAGCGACTCGCGCCGTACACGCACAGGTAGGGGGGACCCATGGGTCCCCCCTGTGTGCGACTCGCTCGGCTACGCGTACAGGGGGTCCGACACGGACCCCCGAAGTATGTCTCCGACTGCTCTTTTGAGCCGGGCGGCGCGTGTCGGTCGGACCGCTCGCGGCGCGCATCGTACTTACCCGGCCGGGGAACGTCTCCATTGCGCGGTGCGAGTCTTGTCTGAGCGAGTCGGTCGGTGCGGTTCGACCCGGGAACGAGTCGGTCGGAGCGGTTGGGACGCCCGAACGAGTCGGTCGGCGATTTCGCATCGTACTCGCTCATCCGGACGCGCGTACGAATCGGTCGGGAAATAGGGCTCCGAATCGGATCCGGTTATGCCGAATCCGATTCGGAGCCCTACCGGCCGAGATCGGAATCGGCCCCTTAATAGCTGGAATGTTATGGGCCTAGTATGTAGTTATTTCTCTTTCAAAAACATATAAAGGTTTAACAAAAGAACAAGGATTTACAAAAATATGATGATTGAGAAGTACTTAAGAATCTACAAGGCCACTATACAACATATGTTCAAGTACAAGGCCCACGTCCATTCTGAAATAAAAATGATTCAGAGGCTATAATTGATATACTTTAAATGTGTTGCTTTATTGACAGTGGGATCCTGTTACCCATTATGTATTCAACATTACCTTTGAAATGTGTAGAAAAAGAAAACATGATGTAAGTTACCTGTAAAAATGTTTCTTCAGTTTGACTGTTCAAAATATCACCTGCTGGTGGTACCACTATTATCAAAAAAGAGGGCCCGAGAACTTTTTACTCCGTTAGGATAAAGGCAACTGTTTCTATATCCAAGATTAGTACTGGCTATGCAAGCTGGAGTCATGGAGCATCTTTCATTGTCACTTTTCAAGATATAAAAATCTCTTAGACACTATAGGCTAGATGTACAAAGCTTCCGGATTGTGATTACCAAATTACGATTTTTTGCATATGGCAATTTGGTAATTGCAAATCAGGATGTACATACCTTGGACAGTGAAAATGAGCGACTCACCCACAAGTTTCTTCCTTATCTTAGAAATCGCATTTACCGATTTCCTAAAGTGCGAACGCAGTCACAATTAGCGAACCCGCTCTCAAACGTGTAAAATTGGTTCCTGGTTCAGTGTGATGAACCAATAATCCGGAAGTGGTGCACATCTGTAACCAGAAAAACATCCAGACAGAGGGTGGAGAACTGCTGTTTTGGTAAATTGACCTGGGGCCACCAAATCACTCCCTACAACCGGAATGGCCAGCCAAGACCTGGGGAAGAAAGCCCAAACTGAAGTTCTCAGAAAAAGAACTTCAAATTCTTACAAAGGAGTGCTGCAACAATCATGACCTCCTGTTTAGGTGGTCATCTAGGACTGTGCCAGAGGTACAAAAGCACAAAATATGACAGGAGATGCAGGTGAAAATAAATGCTCTAGGTGTGGCACATCGCTCCTTTGAAGAGACATGGATGAGGTGGTGTGATCTACGGTCCTGCACTAAAGAAAAGATTGCAATGCGCCTGAGTGAGTCCCGGGCAACAAGAGATTGGACCATTTACTGTACTCCCACTCACTACACTGGAAGCAATGGTAGAGATGACCCTGGAGTCACAGGCGGTTGCTGGTTTTGCCAACACTGACAGTTCCACACCTGCACCATAGCAAAGTAAGGGTACATTGTTTGTTACTGTAACATTTATTAACTTAAAACTGCTGTCTACATGCATGTAAAATGTAAACTAATACAGACATATCAGTACGGGATGACTCCATAGCAAAAGAACCCAATATAGTGTATTAAGGGACTAGTAGTTAAGAAAAAACACACTGTAGTCAGTGTCAGACATTCATTAAAGAAATGATTTAACTAAAGAGAAATGTGCTCCCCATGTAATGACATTATTAGTGGAGAAATGGGGCCTAGCCAAAAGCAGTGCACTATGCCATGAGGAATACCCAGCCCTGCCAAGTACCACGCATCAAGCGTTAGACCAGCGGCAGCCGGCACAGGTAAGCGCGGGGCAGGGCGCTGCAGGGGGGAAACCCGACAGAAGACAGAATAGGTGTTATTTATTTATTTCATTATACCTATTCCGTCGTATGTCGACTTCCCCCCTCTCACTCCACCCTGCCCCGCCCCACCGCACTTACTGGTGCCGGCCGCTGCTGCGTTAGGTTAACGCATTTCAGTGTGGTGGTCTGCATCACCACAATGAAATTGAAAGTCAAGCATTATAGCTCCTCCTCAGCTGTCAAAGGGAGCGCTGCTAATGCTCCTTTACTTACTGAATTTACGCTAGAGTGGAAGCAGACGATCATAGTGCATGCTGCGGAGTGCACCCGGCAACTTGGGGGCTGTCTCAGCTGCTCGCAGATCTGGCTGGTGCTACAATGTAATAAATTCACCCGGCACAGCACGCCGCTGCATT
Source organism: Calotriton arnoldi (assembly GCA_963921515.1). Classification (NCBI taxonomy): domain Eukaryota; kingdom Metazoa; phylum Chordata; class Amphibia; order Caudata; family Salamandridae; genus Calotriton; species Calotriton arnoldi. The sequence continues at coordinate 132,546 of CAWUFW010002710.1, forward strand.
AATATTGACACAACTAAGAGCTGTCTTAAAGGCCCCGTGGGTCCTGCACCAGCGGCACCGGCAGCAGTTTATGAGAAAGTTTTGGCTGCTTGGCAGTGAATGAGTGCAGCTCGCACCGCAAAATCTAATAATGATTCCCGCGACTGGACCCTAGAGTCGACCCCGCAATGGCAGCTGAGTGAACGTGGTCGCAGGAGTGGTTCCTCCGCTTCAGCCTACCAGCAGCCCTCAAAATCAATCATGCCAGGGCCGCAGGCAGCGATGAGGGTGGTCCCAGCCAAAGGGAGAGTCCGAACTTGCGGGCAGCGTTTACCAATAGGCGTGCTCGCTGCAGCTCTCTGCAAAAAGTACGTGCCTGGAGTGAGGTTTGTTACTGACTTCATGCTATTTCATACTTAATAAAAAAACATTTAGCATGTGGTCACACTCATTCATGCTGCCACCTTGTCTGTCTGCTCAACCTTACTGTTTTCAGGGCATTCGTCACTGAGTCCAGAGTCGCATGGCACTAACCCGTTTTTGGGTAGGTGAGCCACCGCCAACTGTGGTGCCCACTACTGGACGCTGAACTTTACTTTCTTTCTTGCAGCGCTGGCCCGAGCATCTGCCGTCACTTCAGCAGAGCCGGTGGGGCCGCTGTTCTAGCTCTATGGCAGGCTGGCTCTCTGTGCCGTGTGGCTGCTGTGATCACTGGTGCCGCTGTGGCTGGGCTTGGGCAGGTAGCGACCATTGTCTCTTTGTCCCACTTGTCACACACCTGTGGCTCATTCACACCTTTAAATGTTTCCTCACTGCTTGGCTTTCTCTGTTGTAACTGGATGCACCTGATTACGCCCTGCCTCAGCGCCCAGTGCTCCTCCAGTTCCAGTTTGGTCTAGGCTAGAACTCCCAGGCAGAAAGGGAAAGTCTTGAGATCAGTCCTTCACCAGGCCTTGTCGCTGCGGGGCTGAGCAGGTAGCAGCACTCCGATCGGGCCAAGGACAGCTCCGGAGTAATTTTGTTATGGTTAACTACTCGTTTAAAAAAAAATACACTACAGCGCCCCTGCTGCCAGCTGTGACCTATGTAACTGTGTGCCTCAGCCAGCCTGAGGCTTGTCCAAATCCTAGCTTGTCTGCGGGGCTATAGTCCGCGAGTCAGCTGACTGGTTTTTTTTAGGTCTCGCCTACGCAGCGTGCAAGCGCTGCTTAGGAGATGACCTCTTGGAATCGCTCCGCACTTTCTGGGAAACTCGTGCATGTTTTGCACTGTTTCCTATTAGTACTCGTGCATGTACGGCGTTTCCCTTGCGGGAGCGAGCAGCGGCGCCATCTGTTAGCAATTATCGCGCCTGGCGCTGCTCGCTCCCGCAAGGTAAAAGCTGTCCATGGACTTCCGGCCGCGCTCCACTGAAACCTCATTATTACTACTACTGGGAAGAAAAACAAGCGCGTCACTTTAACTTTCGCGGCCGCCGAGCCGCGCTTGTCTTTTTCTCTGTAGCTGATGATCTGCTCGGATGGTCATATTTCAGAGGTTCACTTGTGGCAGTAAGGCCACCTTGTGTGGGCTTTAAGTTTTCCTTTTGCTACAGATTCCTGGCCAGACACCGGAAAGCACATAGGTCCTGATGCCAACCACAGCACGCTATAAGGAATCTCCCCCCCCCACCCACACAGATCGGTTGATGACTAACAGCTTTGCATTTAAGATGATACTCGCTCCCGTGCAATGTCAGAAACCATTCACAAACACAGCGCGGATTCGGGGGCGGTCAAGCTTTCAGGTTTCCAAAAGGTAATTTTAGTGCTGTATGTGACGTTATAACTAAAGCCGCGTGGCACTTTCATGGCGCCAGAATGACCAGTCAGGAACGGCTGTTATTTTGTAGTCGAGTAAGATGCCTTCGTCAAAAGGCATACAAACACAACTGAGTGCTGGGTTTAACGACAACATTTAGACGTGTTTACAGAGAAAGGCACGTCCGCTTGAGGACGAGCCTGTCATCAGGGGTTACCTGAGGCGCTGGGCTGGCTCGCCACCTGGAAAGGAGAGCGCCTAATAATGCAGGGGGCATGATTTATGGCCTTGGTAGTAAACCTACTGTTCAATTAACGCTTGCTTCTGGGATCTTACACCACTCGGCAGCACGCGCCGGCCGCAAACCAATCAGTGAGGGGGAAGCAGAGGCTCGCGCCTAGGAGGGACCTCTGTGTTTCACTGATGCACAGGGCGCCAAGGGGCATACAGCACACAAAGCCACCAAGAAACACAGCACAGTATCAGATATGTGGAGGTAAAGGAGAATTATATACATGGGCTAAAACCTATGATCTAGCACGCACACTGTCCGTTTTTCACTTTTCACTTCTCCTGCGTTGTATCTCAATATATATTCCTGCTATGTTGTTGGTAGCTGTACTCTTGCAAAGGCCTCCGATGCCCTGGAGCCATGTCCATGCTATTTAAATAAAAAAATAAATCAATATGCAGTGCAACCGCAAGGTGCCCGTAGAGTTCAGAGGGCCAGGACAGTGCAGTTTACAATCAGCTGCACCCAGGGGCGTAACTAGATCCAAATTTCGGGGGGGGGCTAAGAAAAAAATTCGGGGGGGGCTGACTCTTCCAGCCATAGTTAGAGTGGAGATGCAGGGGCTCTAGAAGGGGTGAAAAAACAACAAACCCTCATTTACAAGCGAATGGTCTTTTAAAGACCTGTGAAGTACTCGGGTGCGGCTATGTGTTGCCCGGGAAGCTGTCTCAGCCCGGGCTGCCACACACGACGGGGGGGGGGCTGAAGCCCTTTGATCCCAATGGGCGTTGCGCGCCTGCCTGCACCCAATGTAGTGTATGATGTGCATTACAGCATTCTGAAAGCTGGGTAGGGTCTATAAAGTCAGAAAGGGAGCGGGGTCAGTGAAATCACACAGAACTGGGTCCATGAAGTCACACAGAGAGCCACGTTTGTGAAGTCACACAGAGAGGCAAGTTTAACAAAAGTAATAATAAACTGTGTGCTTAATAAAATAATGTAAAGGCAATAAAAAGGAATACGAAAAGCAGGAACAGCAGTGAGCAGAAGTAATCCATTAACAAGAAAGGGGAAGTTCCTGAACTGGCTGTTCACCTTGTGTGAAACTTCGGTTACGAAATGCATCAATCTATTCATGAATTCAGCCTCCTCTAAGAATAATAGAGAGAAGTCCCTGCATTAGAAGATAGACACTCATTGGGTAACAGACTCACTCTTCTAGAAACAAAACCAGGGGTTTAAGTGGGATTAGAAAAGTGGGGGTCTACAAAACAGGCATTGCCTAATAAAATCGTTTCCAAGAGGCGTGGCCTACATAATTAAGAGCGCTGCTTAACAATGTAAAATATAATTCTATGCTTCCTATAGTGTGCCACCCGACCAGTATTTTGGGGCATCTCTGAGCTTTCGGTTATTGCATCTAGAAATAACACAACAATTCACAGATCCCTAAAGTAAGCCAAGACTATTGACTTTGCCAATGAAGTAGGCTAACCTCTCACAGTCTAGTTGTTAAATAGTTGGAAGACGAGTTCCAATACAGCACATATGAGATAGTCATCTATAGTTAGATTAATAGGATTACTTTCTAGTCTAGATAATACTTCTGAGTGGTCGAGATGGAGCACTTTTCCTTGATCAGAGACGATCGGATGCCACCCACCCATGTCGTTGGCAGCACTGCAAGCAGTAGCCTAATGGGTTTACATTCTAGGTTCATGTATCACAAGGGTTAGCGGGAGACCGGACAATAAGAGCATTGTCTTGCCCCACACACCCTTAGAATCATTCCCTGACACACTAAGTCTCATAGGAATGCCGCAAACTCCGCTTATGTACTTGCTTCAAATGCCACCGTCTGACTAAAGTAGCGTGTGGTAGGCTCTTGCCAGATACCACTGTTGTGACCTGAATGCCAAATCTCTTCCGCTTGTTCTCCATACGATGTTGTCCGTGCCCTCTTTACTCCCGCCCGCCCACCCGTTGTCCGTGCCCTCTTTACTCCCACCCGTTGTCTGTGCCCTCTTTACTCCCGCCCACCCGTTGTCCGTGCCCTCTTTACTACCGCCCACCCGTTGTCCGTGCCCTCTTTACTCCCGCCCGCCCACCCGTTGTCTGTGATCTCTTTACTCCCGCCCGCCCACCCGTTGTCCGTGTTCTCTTTACTCCCACCCGCCCACCTGTTGTCCGTGATCTCTTTACTCCCACCCGCCCACCCGTTGTCCGTGATCTCTTTACTCCCACCCGCCCACCCGTTGTCCATGATCTTTACTCCAGCCCGCCCGTTGTCCGTGATCTCTTTACTCCCGCCCCCCACCCGTTGTCCGTGATCTCTTTACTCCCGCCTGCCCACCCGTTGTCCGTGATCTCTTTACTCCCGACCCCCTTCCATTGTCCCTGCTGTCTTTACTCCCGCCCCCTTCCTCACTTACTGGATTTGCAAGCTAAACGAAGGTGCGGGTTGCAAGGTAATGAGCAAACACATATAAGTTTCACTGCTAAATAGATATTTACGTTGGCTTTCATTTACAAGCATTTCCAGTACAGTAAGTACAACAAGGAGCATTCACTTTGTTTTCGGTGGAAATACCATAAACAATGTTCCAGCCCGTCCATAGGTTCATATTTTATTGAGCAGTAAATATAGAAAAATAACACAAAACTAACAAAACAATGTATTTAATTTTAACAACATTACAAAAGACACTAACCGCATCACACTACACACATAATTAATATCATTACAATTGTTTTTTTAGGGGATGTAAACTTACATATACCACCAGCATACACACCAGCAAAACACACTACACTCATACATCCCACCAACACACATCATATCACAACTCACCACGACATTCCACACCATGCCACTGCCCTTACGTCACTACACTAAGCACAACTTGCACACAAACTTTACAGTACAACATACCTTAGAACATTGGAAATATCTGTGACTCAACACTTATAAGGTCCCAAAGGCGAGACCTATTGGCTATGCCAATGCTTGTTTAATTAGGCAACTCCTGAGATGAGATCTGTGTTGTTGGGGCCTCACATCAGGCCAGGTCCCATGTGGGTCAGAAGGCCTGGAGTTCACACTGATGCTCTGCATCTGATTGATTGATTGACTGCCGGCAGCAGGGAGGATCCAGGGGGCAAAGGCTGGGCTAAGACAATCTTACATTGTTTTTCTGCCGGCCTGCCAGGCAACACTAGGCAACTGAGAAGAGAAGATCGGTGTTGTTGGGGCCTGCATGGCGAATGGTGTGCAAACTGTGCTAGGTCTCTGTGTGGGAGTCAATGTATTAATTTGAAACACAGTATATTAAATTTTTTTTTTTTAACTCTTTTTATTAACATTGCTCATATCATCATACATTACTTGACAGTATACATAAAGCATGTGATGGGATTGTAGCTCATCCACCGGTGTATGGCATTCAACGTTACAAGCGGGACTTACAACTGTTAAAATCACTCCCCTAGCCCTCCCTCTAGCGCCCTGTATTTCCGCCATGGCCCCCAGATTTTCTTCCATTTCTTAGTGCAGCCTCTACTCTTGTAGATCGTTTCCTCTGCCCTTTGGCACCAATCCACGTCCCGCATCCATTGGTCCCACTGTGGAGGTGTCTGCGCCCCCCAGCCACTTGCTATGTTTCTTTTAGCCACCCCGGCAGCCAATGCCAGCCAGATCTCATTATATCTGGACCAGTCCGAATCATTCTTGATCATTAGCAGCAACCACCGGGGCTCCAACGGGACCAGTGACCAAACCACCGTTGACATTGTGTCCGCGACCTTAGTCCAAAAGGGCACTATCTCTGGGCATTCCCACAGTATATGGTAGAAGGTGCCCTCCTCCTGACACCCCCTTACACAAAAGGGCCGACTGACTCTTCCCCCAGGCATATAGGTGAGTACGGGGGTAGTATACTCGATGTAGGATTTTTAGCTGCACCAGCCGGAAGCGGCAGCGAATTGCAATCTCACGCGGGCTTTGTAGGGTGTCCTGCCACTCATCATCATCCAAATCGCCTATATCTCCCACCCACCTAGTCCGCAATGTCGTCAGTGGGTCGGGCATGTTATTTATGAGTTTGTGGTATATTGTGGAGGTGGGTTTTTCTAGTATTGGGTCAAGAAGCAGCCTATCCTCCATGGGAGAATACTCCAGGATTGTCGTATCCTTCCTTATGTGAGCCCTCAGAGCATGGGAGAGGCGTATATAATGGTATTGTTGTGAATCATGGAGATCGTATTCTTTTTTAAGGTAGGCAAAGGTTCGCGGGGCATCTCCTTTCCAGACATCTCCCAGATATTCTATACCTATAAGTTTCCATCCCCGGAACCCAGACAAACGTGTTATTTCTGGAAGCTGTTCTCCATGCCATAGAGGGGTTCTACCCGTTAGGGAACCCGACCACCCTAGGAACTTATTTGCCTCCCTCCAGCACTGTACCACTACCCCTGTGTGAGACGGCCAATCTTTCCTCGGCTTTCGAGCATAAAGCAGTGGCTCGCAGCTTCCTCCAGGCATGACCGTCCGGTCAACCCTATAGTCCGGTTCCGCTCGATCCGCATATACCCACTCATTAACCACTTGCAATTGTGCCGCCCAATAATATAACTTGACGTCCGGAAGGGCCAGCCCTCCATCGTACACCCCTCTCGTCAGCTTATGCAGCGCTATCCTTGGGTTGCCCCCATCCCAGAGCAACGTCCGTATTGCTTGCGTTATACGAGTAAATACGCCCTCTGGGACCGGATACGGTGTATTTTGCAGAATATAGAGAAGTCGCGGTAATGCTAGCATCTTGAACATTGCAGCTCGGCCTGCGAGAGAGAGAGGCAGCGACCTCCAATGGCTCACGTCGACCCCCAGGCGCACCAACTGGGGCTCCAGGTTCCTAGCAAGGAACTCTGTCCTATCTCTAGTGATATAAACCCCCAAATATTTAAATCCGTTGGTCACGACTGAAGCCGGACACCCCGTCGGAACCCGTGGGGGGGGGGGGTGGACCCGAGAGTGGGTAAATCAATGACTTCGCCGAATTAATGGTATAGCCCGAATAGCTACCGAATAATTCGAAGAGGTGTAGTGCACGCGCTATCGAGTGGTATGGTCTGGCCATATACAGCACGATATCGTCTGCGTACAAGGAGATACGCTCTTCCCACTCGTCAGTCATTGCCAAGCCCCAGTCCCTCCTAATCCAAAAAGCCAATGGCTCTAGGGCCAAGGCAAACAGGAGGGGCGACAAAGGGCAACGCTGCCTGGTGCCCCTCCGCAAAGAAAAGGCCCTGGACACTGCGCCATTAACTCTCACCCTCGCTACCGGCTGCTCATACAGGAGTCGTACCCAGCTACAGAATGTAGGGCCGAACCCCAGTCGCTTGAGCACCATAAATAGGTAAGGCCATTCGATGCTATCGAACGCCATTGAGGCGTCCAGCGCCATCAATGCTGCCTGGGTGTTCCCCACATCCTCTGTCATGTATAATACTCCATACAGTCGGCGCAAGTTGTGGCGGGTGCTCCTGCACGGCATAAACCCTGATTGATCGATATGTACGAGATCCGGCAGAACCGCCAGTAACCTATCCGCCAAGGCCTTTGCCAAAACTTTAGCTTCAACATTAATCAGCGAAATTGGGCGGTAGGAGGAGCATTGATCAGCCGGCTTTCCTGTTTTGTGAATTACGACAATAGTGGCCTCTCGCTGATCAGGCGGGAGAAGTCCTGCCTCTCGCGCCTCTTTGTACATCTGGAGGAGGGGGTCAATGATGACAGTTGCCTGCCGCTTGTATAGTTCCACTGGGAGCCCATTTGGTCCCTGCGCTTTCCCAGATTGGAGGGCGTTGAGGGCCCCCCCTATTTCCTCCCTCGTAAAATCTGCCTCCAGGCGGTCTCTCTGCTCCTGGGACAATGTGGGCAATGCAAAGTCTTGTAGGAACTCCTCGCAGTCCTGTTCCGTCCTGGTACAGACCGGGGTGTATACCCCTTCAAAATAGGACGCGAATGCTTCCGCTATCTCTGTACTATTAGAGGCTAAGGCGCCTGTTCGATCATGTACCTCAGCTACCCATGAGTGCTCTCTATCCCGCCGCTCCAGCCACGCCAATAGCTTCAAGGCCTTATCTCCCACATCATAGATCCGATGTTGCGTGGTGAGGGAGTAAGCGCGCGCTTCGCTCTCAGCCAGAGCCCTAAGCTCCTTTTGTTTAAGAGCCAAAGTGTGACGGAGATCCTCCGACGGCTCAGTGCCAGCTTCCCGTTGGAGCCTTTCTATCTCTATTTCCAGCCGGCTGACCTGTAAAGACTCCTCTTTCTTTTGGGCCCCAATCAGAGCCTGGGCCTGCCCTCTCAGAACAGTCTTATAAGCTTCCCATAGCGTGATATGGGACACAACCGAACCCCGATTTTCTGTAAAATATAGCTGGGAGCCCTCCCGAAGTTTATCTCCTAAGGTTTCATCCCGGAGGCGCCACAGATCTATCCTCGGAAAGGACGCCCTGTTGATCACCGGACCCTTAAGCTTGATGCTAACCGGAGAGTGATCTGAAATCCCCCGGGCCAGGATGTGAGGTTCCGCAAATTCGCCCAATTGATCAGTGCGCGAGAAGAAGTGATCTAGTCGGAAAAGGACCCGTGCCTAGCCGAGTAGAATGTGTAGTGTCGGTGCGAGGGGTAGCTTGCGCGCCAAATGTCTCTAAGCCCCATGGTGGTAGTGAAGCCTCGCAGCCCACATTCCCCCCTGAATCCCCGCCCCTCGCCCGATCGGTCCAAGTCAGCGTCCATTACAGCATTAGTGTCGCCCCCTAACAGAAGGACACCCCTGGGGAGATCTGCCATGAAGGATCCCATTCGTGTGTATGTCAAAGAGTGTAGACCAGGCGGGATGTAGCAGGAGCCCAGAACTATGGTTCGCCCCTCCCACCGACCTGTCACTGCCACCATACAGCCCATGTCGTCTGTCCATGTGCCCGAGATTACCATAGGCAAGGTGTTGCGTATTAGAATACCCACCCCCCTTGAACCCGTGGTGAACCCCGAGTGGGCCACCATTTTATAGCCGAATCTGTCGAGGACCTTACATCTATTGCCTCTCAAGTGCGTCTCCTGAAGGAGGACCACGTCTGGGGAATGCCTCTTCAGGTGCTGTAGCACCAGTGTGCGCTTAATCTTGTTGCCCAGCCCATTGACGTTCCACGTCCATATTTTAATGTGTGTTTGTTCACCTATTGATGTCGTGAGGCCTACTCTTCATCGGATTGTCAGTGACCCACTGTGCCATATTGGACCAAATCCCGCATGCCCAGGAATTGTGCTGATATTGAGCTAAACATATCCCCCCCCCGAAGCCCACCCCCCATCCCCAAGCCAACTCCCCCCTCCCTGCCTCCCTGCTCGGTGGGTCCCCAACCTCCCACCATTCAAACTTGCAGAGTGCCTGTCGTCCCATCTGCCCCAAATCAACCTTGAAGAGGTAACATGAGCTTGCAGTCAGCAAAAAAGGTTATACATAGCTAACGGAAGACTCACCCATTGTGCTAGTTGTACATGAGCAATCCTCTGCCGACTCCCCGAACCCTCCCCCCCTCGGCCATGCTGCGCTAACATTGTGGATGTTGCATCCAGTCATCCAAACATAACATACCAGAGACAAGCGTGTTCAGTCACCTTGATACCCGGTGACTCCTTTATGCGGCCCCAGGTCTCAGGAACTCCTGCAGATCCCACCATACCCAGAGATAGAAGCCCCCTCCAGCTACAACACCGACTGTAATCATTTGGACACATTTTGTTCGCGTTCCTGACTGTTCGATACTTGTCTGTCCGCATCCCTCGTGTCTCGCCCCAGGGGGCGCTGGTCGGCTCTGCGTGGGCCTCCGTTCCTGCCCACTGTCCGCCATCCCTCCAGCCAGTCGCTGGCCTCCTCAGGTGACTCAAAAAAGTACGTCTTGCTGCCGTCCACTATCTTGAGACGCGCCGGAAAGAGCATCATGTATTTTACTCCTTGTTCCCGGAGGGCCCTTTTAATCCCTTCAAAGGACCTCCGCTGACGCTGAACATGTAGGGTGAAGTCCGGAAAGAAGCGGACGGTGAAATTTTCGAGCTGGAGATCACCAGCCACCCGTGACGCTTGCAGGATGGCATCGCGATCTCTAAAGTTCAGGATTTGGGCAATAATCGTTCGTGGAGGGGCCCCAGGCTTTGGCTTCCCCCCTAGTGCGCGATGGGCCCTTTCGACTGAGAAGAGATTGGACAGGCGCTTCGGCTTCAAGTGATTGAGTATCAAGTCCTCTACAAAGCAGTCTGTGGACGGCCCCTCCATGCCTTCCGGGACCCCCACTATGCGGATGTTGTTGCGCCTTGCCCGTCCCTCTTGGTCCTACAGCCGGGCATGGATGTCGGTTTGTTTTTTTGTTAGGGCGGCTACTTGTTCTTCAAGTCTTTTCGTCTTGGATTGAAGGCTGCCAATCCCCGGCTCTGCTACCGCCACCTTTTCAGACATCTTCCTGAAGTCCGCTCGCAATAGGTTGACCTCCTCTGTCACGGAGTCCAACTTGGGTTCCAGGGTGCCGCGTAGCACACTAATAGCCTCCATAATGTCTCTGAGGGAGGGGTCTGGGCCTTTGTCCACGGGATCCCCTTGTTGGCTTCCACTCGGATTTCCGTCGTCTCTTCCCATGGCCACTGTATATTTATCAATTTGGTTGGACTGCCCTTGTCCTAACTGTCTGTTGCGGCCCATACCTGGATGCCCAAGCCTGTCGCACGTGGTATATGGAGCGCCCCAGGCTGTGCCACTATGTGTCCGTGTGGCCCTTAGTCGTTGACCAGGTGGCCGTGTCCGTGGGTCGGTGAGGTCTCTACTGTGGCAATCCCTCCTCAGTCTCGTGCCAGTTCAGACCCTCTATCAGTCTTGTGCCTCTGCCAGTGTCCTTTAGGGCTTGCCTCCGTCCTGGCCCCGCGTTCGCCGGCAGCGGATGACTGCCGGGACCCCGGCGTGCACTGCTCTGGAAATGGGCCCCTCCGAATCCGCAGGTCGCTATATGCCAAGCCCTCACCTCGTTCCCGCTCTCTCCACTCCGCTCAGGTCATCGTCTGCCCCTGCCTGTGGCACTCCTGTTACGCCCTCACCTAGCTACTGGCAGGTCCCCACAGGTTTCGCGGTCGCGTGGGCGCCGCTGACGCCGGTCTCAGCTCAATCTCCGTGCGGCTCGTACCGCTGTCTCCCGGTGTTCACTGGCCGTCCCCGCCAGCTCTGGCCTGGACTGTTTTGGGGCCACGCCTCACCGACCCAACATGTCTCCCCTCCGGGAGTCCGCACGCATACACAGCGGCCTGCGCCTATCACACCGCCTTTGGGGCTCACCGCCTTCCGCTGCGCCGCCGCGGGGCCTCACCAGTGGGGATGTCGCCTCGGAGCGCACCGCTCCGATCCTCTCTCCGCTCCCCGACCGGTCCGATTCACTCCGGCACTGCGGGAACTGAGCGGGGGCACGTCGCGGCGTCTCTACTCCGAGGTCGCGCCCAACCCCGCGATCGGCGTCCTCCGGCTGGGGGTCCCTCTATCGCCGCGCTTTCAACTGGTGGGCGCCATTTTGTCTTGGAGGCTCGGGCAGCCCGGACCTCCGCCGTCGAGTGGTAGGGTGCCCGGGGGGGTCCGCCTCAGATCTCCGCTGTTCCCCACCGCCTCCCGACGTCTTCAGACGCCGTTAGGTACTTCCGTTGCTCAGTATTATGCCGGATTTGGGTCTTTAAGCGCTGACTGTTAGCGCAGCTCTCCTACCGTGCGGCCATTTTCCGCGGCTGCAAGCCACGCCCCTCAGTATATTAATTTTAAGCAGCATACATGCAGCTGTTGTCATGGTCATGTGCCGCGGACTGGACACAGCTGACTGCATTAATTATCTGAGACCACTCCACGGCTGCCACAGAGGCCGTACCTCCTACCTCAAAGGTTGTTTTAAATTGAGCAGTCTGTCCTTAGTTTCAGTAATGCTACAAGCATAGCTGCCAAGGTTTCAGATTGCTATGTGTGACATTTTCATAATTCCAGTGTAATTGTGAGTGACATTTCAACGACTATGAGTGACACTTTCTCACGAGCAAAATCAAGCAATGAAGACGAGGGAAACATTTAAATATCAGAAATTACACCCATTTGAGCAACCAGAAACTCTGAGAAGATCTGAAAACTGCTGCAAAGCACGAGAAATGAAAGGGGTGACTGTAGTTCTCAGTAACAGAGGGCAGAAACTGCAGCTGCTCAGAAGATGATTTTATTAATTTGATCATTCATGACCACGCAGTATCCTAAAAAGCAAATTTGATAGCATAGCAAATGCAGCTAAGAGATTATACTGTCTCTCGGTCTCAAGCACGTACTCATAGCTGGCAGGTTTTCTGACTTCTTATGTGTCACATTTTCATGATTTCACTGTACATATGAGTGACATCCAATGGCATCATGTGACAACGTGTAACACTTAGAGTGACACTTCCGCAAGTCAAATCAAGCAATGAAGTGCATTGACAGAAATAAAGATCCGAACTTACACACTTTCAAGTAATGAGAAGTTTCATAAAGATATTGAAACTACTATAAAATACCTGAAAAGGAAGTTCACTAACCTACTGCCCCTTTCTAAGATGATCGTACTGTCATCTGTCAGGGGCTCAGTGCTGCAGAGTTGTGGCCTCTAACTGCGGCCTCAATACTGGTGCTCACTTAGGATTGCCACTTTTTGCAGAAAAAATACCGGCCACCATTCCAGGTTTTAACAGTTTGCTAAGGCCTGGACTTCCTTTTTAAGGGAACTTTATATGAAATTGTCCGTATTCATTTTTGAAATGCACTTTCTCTCTTTGTTTACATTATCAGTCAGGGGTCCTTAGGGCAGCTTGGGAACACATTTTATAATGTTTTCATATCATATGCACTGTTTAAAGTATGTACAAATATGGGTAAAATACCTTTCGTATCTGCCAAGATATTAAAACGCTTACTGTACTGGCGTCGGTTTTCTAATGCTGTTTTCTCTGATAATTTAGCTGAATGTTGTTGGTGCTGGCGTAGTAGTAGGTAGGCTGAAGCAGTGGTTATCCTTACTGGGGCTCAGTGCTGCAGAGTGTTCTGGCATTCATTACACTCGACTGCTTTCCTTTAACTTAGGCATCAATGCAGGTGCTCACTACACCGGACAGGCTGAGGCAGGAAATTGACAATCAGACCATGCACTAGTTGGACATGTGTGTTGCTGGGCCGGCGGACGGGACCAACAATTAGATCATGATCCCATTTAGCCAGCGTATGCCGACAGGGCCCCCTGGCTCCTACCCTGGCATTTGCAATCCGGTGCGGGCGGCGGTGACTCCGCAGCGCCCAAGGCTACTCAGGCGCCATGCTGCTGCGTACAACACCGGTAAAATATGCGCAGCACCGCACACTGAGTTAATTCATGCGCCGAGACGCGGACAGGACAGTGACTCAGTCTGCCCGCCGGCGCGCAGCAATCCAATCTCCAGTCTAGTCCCCGCTTAAGTTCCTACAAATGCAACCTGACTTCCCTCCACAACCAGGATGTGAGGTCACATCCCCCCCGGCGGCGCCACAGCCATTAGGCAACCACTGCTGAGCGCAGGCCCCGCCCGCCGCGGGTTACGGTGTCTGAATGGGCACAGGACGTCAGGCCTGGCTGTAGTGAGTGACTCAGCCGCGCCCGCGCTGCGCCGCAGGCGGGAATTTCAAGATACATTGTAGCAGCAGCAGTGAGTGCACAAGTTCATTAACTCTAGCAGGTGTCACAGGCCGGCGCGCGCTAGCAGTCTGGTGTAGCCAGTTACTTCAGCGCGGCTGGTACAGCAGAGAGACAGTGGCATTAAAATGCGTGACAATGCATTTCAGTGCGGTGATGCGGAACACCACACTGAAATGCGTTAGAGTCACGTCCGTTGCGTGATACTTGGCAGGCCTGTACAAGCTTTTCAGCCCAGCACAGTATCCCGACGGCTTTTCAACTCAGACACACACATTGCATCATGTGTAAAAGTGTAACAGGGACTTACTTTACCGGCTAGAGCGGCCGACTTTTAAGCATGGGAAACCATGTTCGAAGTCTAGCGGGAGGCTTAAACATCCTGTGATTCTGGGCAAATCACTTAATCTCCCCGTGTCTAGAAATGAATGTCTGTCCGTAATGCAACTGGTGCTCATGTAAAGTGCTCTGATACCTTTGGGTCGAGTTTGCGCTATATAAAACTGCAAAAACAAAAAGCAGACCCTACTGTAGTCAAACTGAATAGGGATGACTGGTAAGTGGGAACTGATTACCAGACATGTTTTGTTTGCTGTATATGGCCTAAAGTGCCATGGTTGCCTTTAACACCTGCGAAGTCTCCCTCATATTTCTTGGCAGAGTGGCGTTGAAGCAGCCAGTACATTTGTAGTGTCTTCACAACATTTCACTGATTGTTGAACTTTGACACACATTAAAAAATACTATGTCTAATTTTTTCATTTATTTCGTGCCAAAGCATTTTGTGAAATGTCGGGCTCGCCAGGCTCACAAAGAAGTAAGTGCCTGAGACTGAGTGACCGAATAATCTCTTAGTTGCCCTTGCTATGCTATAAACGTTGCTTTTTAGGCTAGCGCACGGTCATGAATGACAAGATCAATGAGATCATCTTCTGAGCAGCTGCAGTGCTTGCCTCCCCTCAGTTACTGAGAACTGCATTAACGCAGTCTGTCTCCGGTTAGTGCCCTTCTATTTCTGGTGCTTTGCTGCAGTTTTAGGATCTTCTCAGAGTTTCTTGTTGTTCAAATGAGTGTAATTTCTGATATCGATATGTTTCCCTCGTCTTCACTGCTTGATTTTGCTCACAAGAAAGTGTCACTCATAGTTGTTGAAGTGTCACTCATAATTACACTGAAATTATGAAAATATCACACATAGCAATCTGAAACCTTGGCAGCTATGAATGAACGAGTTACTTACCTTCGGTAACGATGTATCTGGTAGAGACACAGTCTAGCCACAGATTCCTTAACTTAGAATATCCCCAGGCGTCAGACTGAATCCGGTAAACTTTTCCCCCAGCAGTACCTCTGCGCGCCGGGGGACGGCGTCGCCCGGCTCCATCCTGACGTCATTCACCAAAGTGACGTCAATGGAGCCATATAAGTCGTACCCCCCCCCGGCCCCCGCCCGGTGCGCTGACGTTAGTTTTCTATTGTGAAACTTTTCCGTGCCACAACGCGGAGCCACTACAAAAACTGTGAGAGTATAGGAACAGTGTGCCAAAAAAGATCAAAAATCTTGGAAACAACAACAACAAGAAATCATAGAGTGATGAGAAACATCACCATGTTGATGAAATGAATGGCATGACCAACGAAGGACAGTTTGCAACCACAGGATGGAACTGTATGAAAGACAGCCTGTAACCACGGGATGTAACTGTAAAGGACCACAAAACTGGAACAACATGACTTATGGCAAGTGACTACAAGTGTGCAACAACAGAGAATGTGCACCACACCCCCCATAATGACCTTTTGACTGTAGCATAGTCAAATAGATCCCCAACCCAATCGACTGCAGCACAGACAAGGAGACCCCAAAGTAATGGGAGAAACAGACGAGGGCGGAGGGAGGGTAGAATAACATGAGAATCCCCACGCCGGAAGAACCAGGGTGAAGGAGCATGGAAGGGTACATAACATAGCCACCCAAGAACGAGAATGGGTGGAGAGCCAACGTGCTAAAACAGAATGGTACATCCTGCCCCGGAGGAAGGTGAACTAGAGCCCCCTTTAGGAAGACCAAGGCCACCTGTAAGGAGGCAGGTGGGTAGAACCAAACTTGGAAAGGTCCTCGCAGAACAGGGAGGATGGGCGGGCGTTAAGGAATCTGCGGCTAGACTGTCTCTACTAGATACATCGTTACCGAGGGTAAGTAACTCGTTCATCTGATAGAGACATCTAGCCGCAGATTCCTTAACTTAGAATAGATACCAAAGCTATACCCCATTGGAGGAGGGTCTGCGACTGAAAGCCACCAAGTTCCCAAGGGAAGCAATCCATCAATAGCATTGACTAGAACAAGGTGGGGACAGCAATGGCAGCGTGGCTGACACTAGACCCATGAAGCTCAGAGTGGAAGCATGAGCAAGGGAAGCAAGGTACCACAATCCGTTAGAGGACGGTACGAGCCCACTTTCGTTTAGACAGGGACGAAACAAAATCACAGAACCAGAGTTGTCAGTGCTTAATGGCAGAATGCCATAAACGTCTGCAAAAAGAAGGTAACTGAGTATAGGATCCCAGGATCCGCAAGAGACAAAGTCCCAGAGAAGGGACAAAACAGTATAACAGAGTCAGAACATACAAATTGAGCATGCACAACAGCGGATGACAAAAAATGACATGTCAGGGGCAGATGTCATCATGCCGAGACAGACAAACTACGACTACCAGGAGATACATAGATGTGGATTATAAGAATACACGTAAGCAGACGTGTACCGTGAGAACCACACCACACAAATGCACAAGCCCAATGGAATGTAACAGCAACAGCATGTGCGCGTTGGCAGAGAAAGATGGGCGCATCACCAGGTAGTCAACCAGCCAACCCTACCCACAGGTTCAATGACCAAAGGTCACCGGCAAGCCGGACACACACAAAGCTATCTCCCATAAGGGAGAGAGAGAAAGAGAGAGAGAGAGATAGAGAGGGAATCTGGGACAATAGCCAGAAACCACAGCAGGGAAAACCCTGTATGCTTGCCCTCTCGTGTGTGTACACCTCATGACATATATAGAAATATATGAAAAAGTCATGAAAGTGACAACCAAGGGGAAACTCGAAGAGCAGCCCTAGGGAATAGGAGGTCACCCAAGTGGTACCAACGGCACCGATGTGAAACATAGCTGGACATACAATGTCCATCCACTAAAAGGGGCGACACCAACCCCCCGATCAGGGAAGGAAAGACTGAGCTTCCGCGATACAGGCGGGGACACTGACCACCACATTAATGAAGAAGAAGGAGTAAGTAATACCCAGACATACAGTGTCAGAAAAAGTATATATACAGAGACTGGATGATGCCAGAGATCATCCGGAGACAGAATACGTCCACTGAAAATCGCAGCAGAGGCCAGGAGGAGAAACACCTGAGCCGTGTGCGGCAACAAACAGAAGAACTTGAGCCCCGGCTGGGGAAGGGCAGAGGGAAGCAAAGGGCACAAGTCAACACGCAGCAGAGACCTGTCTGGCGAAAACTCCACTGCCCATAGGCAAACCCCAGACAGGGTGACAGCCATGCGAAAAGCCCAAGCCCTTCCCAACAACAGGGAAGAAGACAATACCACAGGAAGAGAACGCAGCCAAGACAGTGGCGCAAGGTATACTACGGGCCCCCTGTGTATCCACATGTGGTGCCCGCCTAGAGCACAGAAAGAAACCATCCTGGAGAGGAACGGAACAATGCGCCCACATGGACGCATACTCACGCCGAAGACAGCCAACATTGCCAGGGGCTTAACGAAGCTGAAAGATTAGCCAAAGGCAAGACAGGAGGACATGAAATCCCCTGGGGCGAGCCGGATATGGCAGAACCCCAACAATACACTGGAGCAGGCTGCATTCACAGACGCAGGAGAGTGCTACAGAACAACCATAGGGTGCAACACAGAAGCTCCAGGAGAGGGCCTCAGAGGAGGCGTCCTACCACAGCAGGAAGACGGAACGAAGTGAGAAGCCTACAATATAACCCATAGGAAAAGTCCCCAGAGGCACAGAAAATATACGAAGAAGACTCCACGGGAGCCTCCGAAACTTCCTGGGCAAGGAAGAGCAGCTACATAATAGCTAATGAATACCCCACATAGGGTACGTCACATCCCTATCAAAAGCAAGGGACACATCTTGAGACAAGCTCATAGGCAGAGGTCAAAAAGAAATATATAAACAGCTGGCCCAGCTGTACCAAAGGAAGGTAAAAACACGTCTGATCAGCCATACAACCCGTCTGGGAAATAACGTCTTGAACCCAGAGACGGAACCCAGAAAAGCAGTGACAATACTGCATACGAAATCAAAAGTCCGCCATGAGGACTAAAAACTATGGGAGTCATGGGAACCCAGACATGAGGCGCTGGACCGTCGAGTCGGCATGCCCGTCAAACAGACTGACCCCATCAAAGGGCAGATCCCTGAGTCGCTCCCGAACATTCTCCGGGAAACTGCCATCGCGTAGCCACGCATGGCAACGAAGAGCAACTGACCTGGCCATAGCTCGACCCATGGAGTCAGTGGTGTCCATGGCCAACCGGATGGAAAACTGCGCCATTTCGCGGCCATCCCGAATAAGCCGGTCCAGGTCAGCATGAGGGCCCTCCGGCAAAGAGGGAAGGAGTTGCTCGACTGAGTCCCAAAGGGCAAAAGTAGCCCGAGTAAACACGCAGGACGTGTTTAGGGACCGAAGACCCGAGCTGGTGGACGCAAAGACACTGCGGCCACACGACTCCAACCACCTAGACTCCCGAGTGGGAGGAATCAACGGAGGAGGAGAGGAAGGGAGCGCTGCCTGGACCACAAGTCCTTGAGCCCTAGGATGGAGGGACAAACAGGCAGGGTCATCTGGAGCCGGGCGATGGCGATGTGCAATAGCACGACCCACGGGGTCCCCCGATGAGGGCCTGGCCCAAGTCCCCAGAAGGACATCATGTAATGACCCACCAAAAGGCAACAAGGGCTCCATGTCCACTGTGCCCTGGTGGAGAAGATCCAACAAAGGATCCGAAGGCAGGGAGACAGAGGGCAGTTACATCTGCAAGATATCCGGAGCCCTGCGAACCGCCCTCGCAAACCCTGCGCTAGCCTCCGTGGCCATCCGAGGCGGTGACAGCAAGTCATCCGTAGGGGACGGCTGCAGGCTAATCCGTCCACCAAATGACAGAGGCTCCGCAGAATGATGAGCCAGCCAGTGCCCCGTGGGCACCTGCTCCGTGGAGCAGTAAAATAACCCTGGGGGTGGAGAACCCTCTGGGGTCACGTCCTCTACCAACAGAGGAACAGCTGGGGACGGAACCTGCGTCAACTGACGTTGAAACGGCGTCGGATCGACGTCAATGACCCCCGAAGAGGACTCTCCCGCCCGGCGTCTGACCAGCGTCGACTCGACCTCCACCAAGGTGGGAACCTGCGGGGAGGAACAACGCTGACTCGGAGTTGAGCTCCGCGCTGCAGCCGCTTCCAGCGACGACGCGGGGAGCCCCACAGGACTGTGCGAGGACGCTGCAGGAGGGCCAGACTTCAGAGTGGGATGCCCCTCCGGGCCGTGTCCCGACGTCGCAGCGACTTCGGAACCATAGTCAAGGCACTCAGTCAGCGCCGAGGGCGAACCGCCGGCGAACCCCCGACCTGAGTCCCTACCCCCACTGTGGGGCCCGAAGGCACGCCAGGGAGAGGGAATGATCCAAAAATGGCCTGCAGGGCCCTAGAATAGGCCTCCATCTGGGTCCGAGTCGCCCCATCACCAGGAAATGGTGGGTAGGCGAGGGTCGACTCCTGAGGGCCCGTGTCCGGTGAAAACTAGGAGCAGCAGGCCCCGATGTCACACTTCTGCGAGGTCGACGACCTCCGTGACTTCTTCCGTTGCTTACCTGAGGCAGGCGAGCGATGTCCGCGGGAACGAATCCGGGACCTGTCCCGAACAGAAACCTCAGCGTGGGATGAAGAACTGCACCCCTTGGACCCCTCTGCTGGAGACGGAGGCCGGCGCCGCGAGGATTCTGACCGGGACAACCGGGCGGACATCAACTTTATCCGTCGTTCCCGCAGGGACTTCGGCTTCAGCTGCCGGCTGGCGTCGCACTCCGTGGAGTCGTGGTGCTCACCCAAGCACCACATACAGATCTCGTGTGGATCCGTCGCCGACATCTGCCGCATACATGTCTTGAAGCCCGCAGGCATCGGCACACTTGTTCGGACGCGAAAAGGCGTTGGGAAGGCCTGAAAAACAAAACAGGCCAGAGGAACCGCTTCTGCCGGATCCGCGTTGGGACACGGAAAAGAAAATTGACGTCAGCGCACCAGGGAGGTGGGGACTTATATGGCTCCATTGATGTCACTTCCGTGGGCGACGTCAGGACGGAGCCGGGCAACGCCATCCCCCGGCGCGCAGAGGTACTGCTGGGGGAAAAAGTTTTCCGGATTCAGTCTGACGCCTGGGGATATTCTAAGTTAAGGAATCTGCGGCTAGATGTCTATAAGATACCGGGGATTACGGAAAAAGTCCATAGCACTGGAATGGGACGCAAATGTAGGAGTCCTTTAAAACCTTGGACACAGCAGATTCTTAACTTATTCCACCCAGTTGCAGATAATCTTTATAGCATATCATATAAGAGTGGCCACACCACAAATAAATGCGCCTACGCCACATTGCGCTTGGGCCAATCCTAGGTCCGTACCGCATATTATTGTTACGACCGCTTCTGACCTCCACTTTCCTTGGGTTTTTGCCAATATCAGGACACTAAGTTGATAAAGATATGTTTTTTTTACATGCTTGTTTTTTGAAGTGACAATGTCTAGTTTAAGGGGGGTGGGATTGGGCTAGTTTAATCCAGTATCTATTGCATTGTTACTCCTTTTCTACGTTCTTCCACTGTTCACTGGTTTTCCTTTCCTTTACCTATGGTTCTGTGTGAATTGCTATGATTTATTGAGATATGCTGAATGTTGGCTGTATGCATTCCTTACAAAATTGCAATAAAGTTTGTGTTACAAAAAAATATATAATGACATTAATAATATGTCCATCATCCAAATAGATGCACTACACCTCGTGGCCACTCCAACAGTGCGTGTTTCTCCCCAATGCCACCATCAGTCGAGGATAAGGACGCCATCCAGCCGCCTACTTCAATACTGCAGCCAGTTGTCAGGCCCCAGTAGCAGTGTCCCACAGTGCCTGCTCGTAGGCAGCCTGATACTTCTCATGAAACCCAACTTTCTGGTTCTCAGACAACTGCAGAAGATCAAGCGTTGTTTGATTGGCTTGAGGCTTCCATGCTGCAAGTTCAGCTTCTGCAGCAGAAACAAATGAAAATGGGGAAAAGTAATTGCAGACCATGCAGAAAACCATTTTTGTGGGTTTAAATCCAATGGCCAATCAGTTGGCAGACAGTCTAGGATGGACACTAAAATGGATAACTTAACAAGTGCCCTAGAGAAATTATGTCTACAGATGAAAGAGGGCAATGCCAATCAAAGTCAAAGAGAGAGGAGCAGTGCTGCATGTTTGGATGCCTTAGCACGATCTATTGGAAAGCTAGCACATGCCACCTCTACCTTATCAAGACAGACCGGGGCGCTACAGGTAGAAATGGGCCACTTCAGTGGGAATGTATCGAGGGGCCTCTGGCAGATTACCACTGCAGTGGAAGCCAAACAAACTGAAGAAAGTGCAAGTGGGGTAGGTGCAGAACATCCTAATAGTGAGGAATTGTCAAGCGTCAGCAGCATCTCTGCCACAGATGCAGCCGTACTCCTGCACCTCAACATGGTGGCACAATCCATTCTGGACGCAGTCACAAAAAAAACTGAGGGGCACCGATCAGGGAGTGGCAAGCTTTTTTAGATTTTTTTCATGTCGGTGCTGTAATCGACTTTCATGATAACATCATGTTGCATTTTCTTGTTAAAGTTAAAGATTGTTTCAGAACAGTTGTGAGAAACCACACATTAAAGGGACCTTTACTTTGAAACATCAAACAAGTGTGGTACCATTTCCTGACATTTCGTGGAATCAAATATGACTTGCCTTGAGAAGTAATGTGTAGCCATGTGGTCCCTGTGCCTTCTCCCCTCTACTGCTCTGCTCTGATCTGTAGGCTGTTGAACAGGTAGCCCAGGATCTTCATCCTCTGAATCTGAGTCCAAAACCACAATGTGCAGGCCTCTCCTGCTGGCAATATTGTGTAGGATGGCACACGTTGCTACTATATTACATGCAATTTCTGGTACATAATGTAAGACACCCCCACTCTTATGTAGGCACAGGAAGCAAGATTTGCGTAGGCCAAATGTCCGCTCAATCACAGTCCTGGTGCGACAATGTGCATTGTTTTATTGCAGTTTGTTTTAGGAGGTGGGGGAAAAGTATGGTGTGTGAATCCAGGGATGCAGGGTGTTAGAAATCGGGTCTCTAGTCGGCAAAGGTATTATGCACCCTATCCAAGTAGGGACCGCAATTCTTTTCAGGGTAAGTCAGTCACACACTTAAATCAGGCAATGCTCCCCCTCTGGTAGCTTAGCACAGAGCAGTCAGCTTAACATAGGAGGCAATGTGAAAAGCAGTTGTGCATACGTGGATACAGTAACAAAGTGAAAGAACCACAAAAAAGACTCCACAATGAGGTATGAAAATAGTATCTCTATTATTCTTCAAAACTAGATAAAAATGATAAGAATCCAATTAAAGCATCTCAAGTTATGAATACTTCAAGAATGTACAATGCTGAAAGAGCCCTTGTGCTTTCAGTAGGTTCTTTATGGTTACGCTGGGGAAATGACAGCAATCCACGTCGTAGATCTGAAACAGTCTTTCTCCCCGGGTCAGCACGAAGCAATGCTTCCAAAGTTATTATAGTTAAAATGTAATGTCAAGTTTTTGGGAGACTGATCTACTCGCTCTGTTGGGGGCCTCCCACAAGAGCGCTGGTGAGCGGCAGAGACCTCATAAGTCCCGGAGTGCACAGCACCTTTCTTGGGGATTTCAGCAGTGCCGTCGGCCATGGGATTGGTATCCGCATTGTTGGAGTCTCTCCTTGCTGGATACGATGCAGTGATTGGAGTCACGGAGGGCAGACACATGTCTTTCCTTGATGTGTGCAGAGTGCAATGGAGCGGCCACATAAAAAGAATTGGCAAAAGGCAGGCATAGAGCACAGGCCTGATTGGAGACACTCTAGAATAGACGCTACCCTCAGCAAGTATAATCTATATCTGTATTCAGCATACCTGAATACCCGCTGCCCCTATACTAGTGAAACACTGAGAATCTGATAGAATATTGTGTCAGCACTAAAGATTGCCTAAGCAGACACCAGAAATCTACATACCCCAAATGGGCTTTTCAACCGCTTTAGCGCAGAAACCTGTATCTGTACCATATACAAAAACACCATAAATGTTAGTGGGCTGAAGGTGGTCAGCCGTTGAGAGTATCTTCTTGCCTATTGTCATCTCTTCAATGACCCCTCTATGACTCACATTGCAATTGGGCGCTGGTCAGTTTAGCCTATTGAGGGTCTAAATATCCTACCATCCCGGTTGTAAATGTTCAAAGTCAATGTCAGGTGAACCCAATACCAACAAGCGCCCCAAAAACCAAGAGGGGGGCACTCTTACACCGATGTTGACCTTCCACTTAAAGTTCCACTCACAGTACGGTGCAATATTCTAGTGGGGTCCTTCCCGCCCTCCTCGTTTACTTCCAAATAAGTCTCAAGCTTCAGTCTACATCCCTAATCATAACTGAGACGCAGTGCTACCCACAAAGAAGACCAAATAGTCCAAGGTTTCCTAAACCAAGACACCAGGTTCTATTAGTGCACCACTCCAGCAGCATACCACTTTTACGCAACATGGTAGAAAAGGAGTCTACAACAAGCTTGAAAAGAGTCAAGAAACTGGCAGATGTCCATGGTCTTGCCAAATCTACAAAAGACAACACTGAAGCAATGCAGAATGAAATCTGCACTATCCGCTCAGACATCAAACAGATCAATACCAGAATCGCTGAAAGTACAATCAGCAAGCTGGTAGACTCCGAAGCCAAATCCTACAAAGCTATCTCGGCTCACAATACCACAACTCGATGCCTATCCAGAGAACTAGCAGCCCTAGAAGTCAAAAACAGAATCTCTGTATTTTGGGCATCCCAGAAGGAGACCCGGCTGGGTCCTGTATTCTATTCCTAGAGAAATGGTTCTCACAAAATACAGACATAATATTAAAAAAAGATCTTGAATTTGAAAGAGCGCATAGAGTAACAACACAGGAACCCCCTAACCAGACTCATCCGCGCCCAATTGTATGCAAACCACTTCACTATCAACATGTGGAAAAAATCCTCTAATTTATGAAGAAATATAACCACATACAATGTAAGGGCAGCAAGGTCTTCATCTCACAAGACTATTCTAAATCCACAGTTGAGACTAGGAAGGGCTTCCTGGCCCTGCGCTCTAGGTTAAAAGGAATGAACTGCCAAATTTCTTTTGCAGGTCCTGTCAAATACCATGTGACAATTCAGGGCACTTCGTACATCTTTAATGATCATCTTGCTCTCATGAAATTCTTGGATGATGAAGATGATGCGGACATAGACACTTCATCACACAAGGCTGCATACGCAAGGAACAAACATCAACTATTTTCTGAACTCTACTCACCAAAGATAACTCCTAACTTGCTCTACAAGGTGAAAATGTCCTCATACGGCCTTTGCATTCACTTTCATCCTTCGTCAATCTACAGAGGCTCATAACCTCCAAGACTCAGTTGTTTCATCAACTTTATTTTAAGGTCCTCTGAGCAAGCATTTTAACTCATGATCAGCATCTGTAAGACCTCTTTCTATATAGTGCTAGCGGCTCAGACCTCGGCAGGTCCTTTAATGTCAACGGAAATAAGGTATGAGAACATTACAACTGCATATGTGATATACAACACTACCCCAAAGCAATGGGTGAATGTGCAATGACTATTCCGATTGTTTTCCAAAAATCTTTCTACTTTAAATGCATCTTTTGAAGGTCTTGCGATCAATTAGCACCATGGTTACGAAGCCTGTATCAGTTATCTCCCTAGACACTATTCAGTTGTGATGCTTTATCTGGAGATCAATTATATTTTACTGCTGCATTAGCTAATTATTTATGCTAATACTGTGCTAATACTTTACATTTTTCCTTCGCCCTATGCAGGTGAATGTATACCTTTCTCAAGAAATTGTAGATATTACTTACTGTTTTGTTCTTGACTTACTGTTTACCTGGAGGAGCGCTTTCTCCTCTTGCCATTCCGGTTGTATACAAGCCATGGTATTGTACCACACTATGACTTTAAACAGCTTGTAAACCTATTCTTCTTCAACATTCAGAGCAAACCCAACAGAGCCACACAATCCTATACCCTCACTCTTGACAAACCCTACACAGAAAATTAAGATAGTATCTCTATATGTAAAAGGGATCAATCACATGATTAAAAAAGGAAAATCATTGACTTCCTATATAAACTACAGGGAGATATTATCCTTCATCAGGAAACTAAGGTTGACTCCAAACACATCACATCACTCAGAAATAATCAGTTTTCTGATGTAGCATGCTCCTACGCAGTTGGGAAAATAAATGGTGGGCTACCTTTGATCACTAAGCAGTCAAATATAGACATGGTGTCAACCCTCTCAAACAAACAAGGGAGATGGATCTCTAAACTCTCCAAAAACAATCATGAGTTCTTTGTGATCAATGTCTGTGCATCTACAGCAGACGACCCATCATTCTGGAATGAGCTTTCTGCCCAACTTAAAAAGATCCCAGACTCAGCCATGACTATCTTCGTGGGAGACTTTAATTTACCATTGGACCCGACTTTAGACAGAAACTCAAAATTTACATTCCGCACTAACAAAAGCCATAAAGCTCTTAAGAACCTATGATCTAGATACAATCTTATTTATGCCAGGAGAACGCAAAACCCAGATGAAAGGGACTCGGAGCCAGATGTACGACCATGACAATTTGCGACTCACAAATTGCGCTCGATTGCGAGTCGCAATTTGCGACTCGCAAAATGCCATGTACAACAGTGTCTGAGACACTATTTGCGATTCCCAATGGGGTCGCAAATTGCATGCCTCATGAATATTCATAAGGCACTTCCAATTTGCCACCCCATTGGGAATGGCAGGCCCTCCTAGGGATGGTGGCCTGCTGGGCTCAGCAGACCTCCATGTCTGGGACTGCTTTTAAATGAAGCAGTTTTTTTTTTTTTTTTTTTTTAAATGCAGCCCATTTTCCTTAAAGGAAAACGGGATGCATTTAAAAAAAGAAAATGAAACGTTTTTGTTTCATTTTCTAAGGGCAGGTAGTGGTCCCTGGGACCACTGCC
This sequence comes from Calotriton arnoldi, assembly GCA_963921515.1. Taxonomy (NCBI): domain Eukaryota; kingdom Metazoa; phylum Chordata; class Amphibia; order Caudata; family Salamandridae; genus Calotriton; species Calotriton arnoldi. The sequence continues at coordinate 158,768 of CAWUFW010002710.1, forward strand.
TGCCCCTAAAAAATATTTTCCCCTGCATTTGCAAAGGGGAAGGGGTCCCCTGGGGACCCCTTCCCATTTGCGAGTGCATTACCACACTCTTGAAGAGGGTGGTAAATTGTGAGCATTTTGCGACCGCAATTGCGGTCGCAAAACATTCATACATGGGTTAGAGAGTCGCTATTAGAAAAGGACGCCCTTGAAACGCCCCTTCCTAATAGCGAGTCGCAAAGCCTATTTAGCGAGTCGCAAATAAATTGAGTCTCGCTAAATAGGAATTGTACATTACCGTATTCGTTTTTGCATGCGCAAACGGGTCGCTAACCCATTTGCGCATGCAATTTAGGGTCATACATCTGCCCCTATACCTTTTACTCATTCCCTCACAATTCATTTTCTCGTATTGTCTGCTTGCTAATCTCGGGACACTCCATTAGAAATGTTGACCAAACAACAATTTAACCAAGATATCAGATAATTCCTGTATAACTATGTCTATCATTGACGACTCTCCAAACTCAAAACAAACACAATGGAGAATCAATGACGAAATACTTAAACACCAAAATAATGTACAAATCATTCAAGACTCAAAACATAACTTCCTCAAAGACAACTAGGAAAACTAATCCTCTGACATCACTAAATGGGAAGCTTTAAAACAACATGTTGAGGTGCGATTATTAAAATTAGATCTAATATGAAAAAAGAAGTTAACAGTAAGCTCTTAGAATTAGAGAAACAAATTATAGATCTAGAAAAATGCCATACCTCCTCTAAAGATAATCTCATATTAAATGAGATAGTTGAGAAGAAATATGAATACAATAAAATTATACGCACAAGAGCAGGTATCTAGGTCAATAAACAAAAAAGCATCAGACTATGTGAGGCTAATAAAGGGGGCAAAACCCTAGCATCATACCTAAAACATAAATTGCAAAGATACTCCATAAACGCCATTAAAGACGACAAAGGCCTTGTCCACACTAACCCTAATAAAATTGCGGAGGTCTTTAAAGATTTTTACCAAAATCTTTACAAAAACAATACTTCCCTAGGTCACAAGAAATGTGAAGTATATTTAGATATGGTCAAATTGCCTAAACTATTGGAGGAGAAAATGGAAAATATTAATGGACCAATAACTAAAGAAGAAATAGCCTGTGCTAACAAAAAACTCAAAATAGGCAAAGAACCCTGGCCCGGATGGGTATACTGCACAATTTCTTAAATCCTTTTCAACAAGAATTATTCCACCTTTTATATATTTCTATACCCACTTTGCCAACTCTGGTCAAGCCATAGGCACCCCTGCGCAGGCTTTCATAACTGTGATCCCTAACGAGGGGAAAGACACCTTGCTTCCAAAAAACTATTGACCAATATCACTAATTAATTTGGATTGCAAAATATATGCTATGATACTCTCCTCCAGGCTCCAAAAATATATATCTAAACTCATTCACCCCTCACAGGTTGGATTTCTGAAGAACAGACTATCCAGCAACAACACACGAATACCTTGTCACGTACTAGAAAAAGCAAAACTCTCTCACAGTAGCAAATGCAGTTGATGCGGAAAAAGGGTTTGAAGGTTGATTGACACTACTTAAATTTGGTCCTTGAGACTTTAATCTGGGTGAGTCCCTGATACGAATGACTATGCCACTTTACCACAACCCGACCGCTAGGGTTAGAGAAGGGGCACTATCTCTAACACATTCTACTTGAAACAAGGAACCAGACAAGGCTGCCCCCTCTCTTTCTCTTAGTGCTAGAGTCCATTTGAAATGAAATGAAATTAAATGAAATGAAAATAAGATTTCTAAAGCGCGCTAATACCCGCGGGTGTCTAGGCGCTGCAGCTCCATGAGGGGAGGAAACTGGGCAACAGCCCCGGATGGTGGCAGATGCCGAGTAAATGGGGATGGGTTTGGTCTAGTTATTGAAAAGCCAGGTTTTTAGTGCTTTGCGAAAAGAGAACAGATTACCTGAGGTTTTTAGGATAAGTGGCATGGTGTTCCAGAGTTTAGCAGTGGTGACTGCAAAACTCTTTCCTCCCCAGGTGGTCCTCCTAAACTTGGGGATGGCCAGTTTTGCATGGGAGGCCGATCTTAAGTTTCTGGTCGGGATATAACGATGGAAGAGTTGCCTAATGGAGGCTGGAATATTGGAGTGGAGAGCTTTAAAGGCTAAGCATAAGGATTTGAACATAACCCTTTTCTTAACTGGGAGCCAGTGAAGTGATGGAAGAAACTTGAATACCGACTGATATTTTGGGATCCCTAACAACAGCCTGGCTGCCGCGTTCTGGGCCAATTGAAGTTTGTCTAAAGCTTTCTTGTGGGCCGTCAGGAAGAGCCCATTGCAATAGTCAATTTTGGAAAAGACTAGGGTGGCAATCACGGCTTTCCGCAGGTTCAAAGGGATGCAAGGGAAGATCTTCCTGAGTGATTTGAAGATGAAAAAACAGGATGAGGTAATAGCATTAGCATGTCCCACAAACGAAAGTTTTCCATCGAACTGAATGCCCAGATTTTTCATCTTTAACACCGGAGTGGGTATAGGACCCATTTCCTGAGGCCACCAACTGGGGCCCCAAAATAATGGATTATTGCCAAACAGTAGCACCTCCGTTTTGTCGGAGTTCAGTTTTAAACAGTTGGTGGACATCCATTTACCGATCTGCAACATGCAGTCGTGGAAACAGCTAGCTGTGTTATCGATGTTTTTCGTGACTGACACCACGATCTGGGTGTCGTCAGCGTAGGAGACAACCGAAAAGTCTACGGCTTTTGATTAAAAGGGCTAGAGGTGTAACGTACATATTAAAAAGAGTGGGGCTCAATGAAGACCCCTGTGGAACCCCACAGGGAAGGGTGAAAGGAGTGGATCTGTGGCCGTTACATTCCACGAACTGCGTTCTATCTGAGAGGAAAGAGCTGAGGAGGCTAAGTGCAGTACCTCCTACCCCTATCTCTAGCAGCAGGTTGATCAACAGTTGATGGTTTACGGTGTCGAACGCTGCCAACAGATCAAGTAGAATCAAGGCACCATCTGAGGGAAAGTAGGGGAAAATAAGGAGTTATGTTCGGTGATAACACTATAAAAATAGCTGCATATGCAGATGATATCTTAATTACCATCGAGAACGCCCCCTCCCCCATTGCCGCTTTAATAACATTGATTCAAGAATTTGTTCATGTATCAGGATATACACTCAAAAAGGACAAATCTGAGGTTAAACTTCTCATTAATAATATTGATAAATAAAGATATTCTAGGCGATTTGGTTATCGCTTGGCACCAGGTTGCATTAAATATTTAGGGATAGAATTTTCCAATGACCTTATAACTATGTTAAAGTATAATGAAGATTCCATACTTAAGAAGATTAATAACCTCCTAGGCGGCTGGTCAACCAAATTTCTTTCATGGTGGGGTAGGGCACAGTCCCTAAAAATTATGATTATCTCTAGTAAATTATATTATTAGTATGCTCCCTAGGTCCCTCTCAGATGATTTCCTAACAAAAATCGACAATACTTTTAATACATTTTTATGGCAGGGCACAAAAACTAGAATTTCACTCAAAAAACCGTAGGCTTTCTAAGGAACACTGTATTTATTCAAGCAAGGTACTAACTGGTTTCTTGAAGAGGCAGACTATACACCAGTTTGAGTAAAAACTAGAAAAATCACTTCTGAATGACAAACCCATTAGTGCGTACCTAACGATGCACAATTTCACCTCCCACATTCCAAATATATTATGAATAACACTAAAAAGGCAATTCTAGGAATAGACTACCTCTCGAAAATAAAGACCTGCAACTCTAACTTGTTATCCATATAGCTCAACCCCAAAATTAAACTTGACGGTCAGCTCGTGCTGTGGCCTGAATAGCCGAAAAATGTAATAAATTTGATCAAACACATCTTTGACAGTAATGTTTCACTCCCCTTCTCCACCTTACAATCACGCTTCAGGGTGTATAACCTTGACGTTTATACATTTTTGGGGTTAAGAGTCCAGATATCGAAACATCCAACACTAAAGAATAATCCCTCACTCCTGGCTCTAATCAGTAACTTGTACAAAAGGGGACATTTAGTATTCCTAGTATATAAGTTACTCCTGCCTAAAACCCTCTGAGCTCAAATTCGAAACGAGAAAAAAGGTGATAGAACCATCCAAAAGCAATATAAAATTTGGCTGGAAACGTATCTACAGATCCACTTTTACAAAAAAAAAATATCACCAATACCGTCTGAAACCAAATACACGATCATTCACAGATGCTACTGGACCCACAAAAAACTCCACAAACGTTATCTCATACAGGATCTCAAATGCTCGAACTCTGGTGTACAAATTGGTGACATGGCCCACATGTTCTTTTATTGTCCCATCCTCCGTCTAGAACTATTGGGATAACATCTTTAAATTTTTCAAAAACAACATGGGTATTACTCCCACTCGCAAATTCTCATATATACTTATTGGTCAGCTAGACCCTCACATAAAAAACGAGGCAGATTAATCTCTTTTAGACCTAACGCTGATACTTGTCTGCAAACTGATTCTCATTAACTGAAGCAAATGGCTCACATTTCGTAGGGGGGACGGATAACACCTTTCTACAATTATCTCCTTGGCGTCTACCCATAGACCAATGTGGAGCTCACTTGAACCTACTACACTCCACTTTGAATCACCATAGGCCCATTTACTTCTCATTAGGGCCTGCCCTATACGTCCCAAGATGAGTACGACTCTGGGTTTCCATCATTTATGATTCCCAAAAACCGAATCGGAGTTAAATGAATGTACTCTCCTGTATTCACTCGCTCACTGTATTGACCTAAATGGACTAATTCAAGTGTTGACTGTTTGTTCCATGGCATTAATGTGGTATTTTAACCAAACCCAAATAAATTTAAAAAAAATACGTTCCCATACTCACTCACTTACTGTATTGACTTAATGTACCAATTCAAATGTCTGTTTGCCATTATGAGTATAAGATATGACTAACGTGGAATTTTAAGCACAATCTTGACACCTTCCCTCTTATTTTATGTACCGATTTCACTTATGCTTAAATAAATCAATTGTAACAATGTAATACGATTAGTAATTTTAAGCACACTGTCTCTTATCTATTTGCATTAACAAACTTTTCTTATGTTTGTGTTAGCGTACAAAAATCAATAAAAATTATTTGAAATAAAAAAAGAACTATTCATTTCCACTAAAACATCACTAACCAATCCCACCATTCTACTGCTAAGTTGCCTTCAACCAGGAGGCAAGTAATGCTCTAGGTTAGATATCATATGCAGACTCTAATAATGCTGTGGTAGTCCCTGCAAGCCTGTCATAGTTTCCTGTGATATTCTGCAAAATGGTTTTGATTAGCATCAGAGGCTGAATTATAGAACGCGTCCAAAGTGATCCTACAGGGGTGCGCATCGGTTGTTTGCACACCCAAAGTTTTTCGGTATTACAGAAAAAAGCCTCAGACCCTTGTGCAGCCACTTCTGTAATACAGATTGCGCTGGTGCAAAATATGTACCCATGCGATCACGAGGGGGCAATCCCTTACTTACATGGGGGTGTAGCCCTATGCAAATGAGGAAGCTCTTTGCCTTTGCACCAGCGCTGTATTTTTTATAAGCATTTGTACATTAAAGTAAAATTGTGAGCTGTCTAAGGTGGTAAGCCACCTACAAACATTATGTGCATATCCATGACCTACATATTATTGGGTGTTAAAATGTTTTGCAGTACCATCCAAGGAGAAATTAAGAGAGAAATACAAATTTGAGGTATTCTTTCACAATCTTTATGAGTTGATCTTGACAAAAGATTGACAATTGCCGTGTTAACAGCAATGCAATGCTGTTACGATCTACCTCAATTCTTGAGATGTTCATTGAAAGCAATCAAATTATTAATATTGTCATAAGTGGCACTGAGCTGTACATCACCTGTTAGCGCCCTTCTTAAAACTTCAATGGTACAACGTAGCCTGCCCATGAGTTCCAAATGAATCCTTACAAAGAAGGCACTTCCATTGGTTTGCTGTGGTTGTGACTGTAGCTGTTATAACTTACAGCACTGTTTTGCTCACAAAGACTGGCAAGCATGTACAGAGTTGAATTCTAGCATATCATAATTTAGATTTTCCATCAACACTATGGCACTTGTGGTTCTCCTGCTAGGATCACATATTTTTTCTCTTAAGCTTTGGGACTCTCAAAGTATCCTTGGAGTACTCATGGAAAATTATTTAGTCTTCGTTTTTCACAAGCACTTACAAATGTGAAGTTTCTGCACATGGAACTATACTTTAACTGTGTAGTAATAGATTTATCGTGGTTTGCTTGTTTCAATCACTCAATCAATAAATCAGGGATTTGTAAAGCACGGCAAATCACCCGTGATGGTCTCAAGGCACTGCTATTTCTCCACAAGAAGAATATTTTGCTGTGGAAGAAACCATTGGCCCTACTTAACTTTCTAGTATTGTCTCCCAAATTTCACACTAGAAACACACTTGCCCCTGCTCGGCAGGAATAAGATTGTGAGCTGCCCAAGGTGGTAAGCCACCTATTAGAGGTATGTGCATGATCAAGACCTACACATCTTTGGGTGTTCAAAATGTTGAAGGACTGTCTAGGGAAATCAATAAACCTCACAACTTTAGGCATATGAATGGAGTAGCTCACTATTGTGGCTATTTTTTTCTGTTTCAAATATTAGTTTCCCTAAATCTTCTATGTTCTGCACTTACAAATTCCACTTCTGAGATTAAATTGAATCAGTTTTGAATAGTGATTAGGTAATGTCAATGTCTTTGTGTTCACACCCAAGTTGAATTTAGGTAGGCAAATAGTCAGACCCAAAAAGATCAATGTAGCCCATTGTGCCAAACTTGACAAATAGGTACCTTTATGTAATAGACTTCGCATAATCCAACACTTCAAAACTATGGTTAAATTAAATGCAAGCAAATTTAGTGCCACCTGCCAAAAATCATAGATAGCTGGTATCAAGTCATGCATTTAACACCCAGCCAAAATCTACTCTTTGCACATGGAGTACAGTGCCTTCACTGTGATAGTTAATCAAGTGTGAGGAAAATGTGATCAGTAGAGCGCCTGGCGAAAAATAAAAATAACAAAAGTGTGTTGTGTCACACACTGCTGGACCTGGTCCTTTTTGCAGGGTTATCCCCAAACTTTTTGCCTTCTTCTGCTTATTTTTCTGACCCTCTCTTTGTTGGCTTTAGGACTCTGGGCACTTTACCACTGCTAATCAGTGCTAAAGTGCATGTGATCTCTCCTTTAACCCCTTGACCGCGATCGGAATTCCGCTCGTGTGCTGGACATTCCGATCGCGGGTGTGGTCGTGACGAGCTCAGCTCGTCATGCGCACAGCGCTACCGCGCAGCATGACGAGCTGAGCTCGTCACGAGCATCGAAGGGGTTAAGCATGGTATGATTGGCTTACACCTGTTTAGCATATTTAATTTACTTGTAAGTCCCTTGTAAAGTGGTATCCCATATACCCAGGGCCTGTAAATTAAATACTACTAGTGGGACTGCAGCGCAGATTGCACCACCCACAGAAGTAGCCTTTAAAACCGGTCTCAAGCCTGGCACTTCAGTACCTGTATGCACAGTTTACTGCCACAGTGACATGGCATTCAAAATTACTTGCCAAGCCTCAAACTCCCCTTTTACTACGAGCGAGTCACCCCTAAGGTTGGCCCTAAGTAGCCCTATGGGCAGGGTGGCATGTAGGTAAAAGGTAGGACATGTGCCTTTATTGTGTGGCATGTCCTGGTAGTGACCAACAGCCTATTTGGTTTCTCACTACTGTGAGGCCTACTCCTCTCATTGGCTAGCATTGCGAATTCCGTTATATACGTTTAAGTGGTAATCCCGAATCTGAAAGGAGTAGCACTGCCAAGTTTAGTATGTTTGGAATAGTGGTGATAAATTCTGCTAATTGGTGTAGGTGGATTTTTCATTACTATTGTAGAAATGCCACTTTTAGAAAGTGGGCATTTCTCTGTGCTTATAACTCTATGTGATTTGCAGCCTGACTCAAATACACATCTAGGGCAGAGTAACAGTTACACTTTGTGCATACTTTCCACATAGCCATCGCACAGAAGGGGCTGGTTGCATCAGCAAACTGAATGGTCTGCCTGGGCTGGGAGAGAGGGAAGCGGGTGCACTTACATTTGTATAGCCTGTGTCCTGCCCTCACACAAAGGGCTCGTTTACCCCCTACTGATTTCTGGAGCCAGGGCTGGGGTTGAAAGGAGTTGTTGTTCACTTCTAAGTTTTCTTTTGAAGTCACCTTTACATGAAAGACATTTTTAGTATAAGTACTGGGGCTCTGACCCCACATTGAGAGAACACTTTTGGAACTGGGACTAAACCTCTGTCTGAAGGACTGCCTGCGCTGCACAAAGGACTCAACTGGATAGCTCTTCTGTTTTTGTCCTGCTGCCTGCTAAGTGCTGGGTAGCCTAAAGGACTCACTGGATTGCTTTTCTGTTTGTTGCCCTGCTGCCAGCTGACTATGGTCCCCCCAGGCACTGGTGTACTGTCAGGAGGAACCGCCACTTGAGCAATTACCCTTATTGTATGCTGACCTGCCTGCTTGCCCTGAGCCCCAGTCTTTTCCATAGGCTTGTTGGCTGGCCCCTTCCCAGTTCTGTTGGACTCTCAGGAGCTTAAAAGAGTTCACTAGTGACAAACCCTGCAGTAGGGGCCTGAATCTGGAAATTCTGACCTTGGAAAGTCAGGGCATGTGGAGCGTCTCTTATGGTACAAAGAGATAAGAAGGTGTGTTTGCCTCTGGCACTAATCGCAGCGCTGCAGGAAGCTCCAAGGTCATGGCCCGGTCAACAGTGTGCATGGAGTGCTTTCTATTTTGTTTTCTCTTGAAGAGAGGGGTGTAACTGCTCCCGTGCCGCTGCCCCGAGGGAACCCCCCTGTGAGGCCCTTCCTACTACAAGCCGCAGCGCCGAGCAAAGGACGCATCGCTGAGGGTTCGTGTCGGCGGCTCTCTCTCCCAAGTGGTAGCCCGTCTGTGACCAGCGCAGAGGAGTGCCGTCGTGCCACTCAGCTGAGGGCACTGCGGGGCAAATCACCGAGGGTAGGAGAACCACGCTTCCCCAGTCTGCTGCAGGAGCGGATCCCCACTGACACAAGGACTGCTATCACCACAGCAGGTGCTGGGGATAAGCCTGGCCCTCTGCAGCGGCACCGTGCGAAGGCTGCTTTGGCTAAGCTACCAAGGGGGTCAGCATGGGTTATCTTAGGTGTGTAGCTCCCTTACCCTGACTAGAGTGGTGGTTTCTGCCTGGCTTAGGTGCATACCCTAGCCAACCAAAAACTCAATTTCTAATACACACTTACCAATCAGCAACACTCCACCTTCATCCAAACTATCAAATGCTCCCCCAACGCTGTGAGAAAGCTACATGGGAATTGTGATCAATACAACGCCTGGCACAAAAATCCAGACGAAAGCTGGTGTGAGATGTCACTGATGAATTATTTCAAATGTTGAAAGTTTGAAGAAGTATATCAACCCCTTGCCTACAACTATCTTCCAGTGAACTGAACATAAAAGGTGAGCTTAAAATGGACCCTTTTATATTTTAGTAGAATCACATGCAGCTGTTTTCAAAGCCCAAAGGGTCAAATGTCTAAACCAGGGGTCTCTAGCGAGTAGCTCAGGAGCTTCTGGAAGCTTTTCAGCACCCTCAAAGTAGCTCTCAGAGATGACGTCAAACCAGAGAGCCTGTGCATATCAGAGAGGGCAGCACTCCTCGTTTCCTCTTTAATATTTTGTTACTTGGCGCTACGCACACAGGCGTAAAGTCTGCACTTTTTTTGCTCATCACATTCCTTCACTCTTAAGAATGTCCTGGGCCTGCTGTTTCCAAGCTTGCCTCACCCCAGCTGAGCCATGAGCCAAACCCTAGCTATAATTATCCAATGAGAGGCTCAGGCAGGGTGCAGGCGTTGTGATGAAATAGGTGAAAGTGAAAGCAGCTCGTACAAAGATTTTGGAGAAACACAGCTGTCCTGAACGGTGCATTCATCTTTGAAAAATTATCTGCCCTGCCACTGGCCGCATGAAAGAAAGTTATAGTACCAGTCTGTAAGATAAGTGCCAGTGCTGAGCATCAGAAACCACTGGCACAAATTAAGCACTGGCTAATGCAAAAAGAACAACTGATGGACAGAATGTTGAACAATGTCAAACATTCACCCCAGTACAGAGATCTAAGCCTAAATCCATCATTTTTTGCTCCCCATGCAATTCCAGTTTAGGCCCAGCCATATGCAAATCAGTCTTGACCCTGCTCCCTATGGGAACAGTCCAGCCCGAACTGCCAGGCCATGTCTTCCCTGGACTAAAAACAAGCATCATAGGACTGTTTTTCAGGGTTTCACCCCTCATCAGCCAGACTAGCTTGCGTCCAGTGGCATGGAGAGCACGGGACCTACGTCTGGTCATACCCGTCCCACTCGGGGTGACAAATGCAAAAAGAACGATTGATGGACAGAATGTTGAACAATGTCAAACATTCACCCCAGTACAGAGTTCTGGGCCTAAATCCATCTTTTTTTTGCTCTCCATGCCATTCCAGTTTAGACCCAGCCATATGCAAATCATTGTTGCCCCTGCTCCCTATGGGAACAGTCCAGCCCGAACTGCCAGGCCAGGTCCTCCTTGGACTGAAAACAAGCATCATAGGACTGGTTTCGTGGTTTCACCCCTCATCAGCCAGGCTAGCTTGACTCCAGTGGCATGAAGAGCATGGGACCCATATCTGGGCATACCCGTCCCACTCGGGGTGACAAATGCAAAAAGAACAATTGATGGACAGAATGTTAAACAATATCAAACATTCACCCCAGTACATTGATCTGGGCCTAAATCCATCGTTTTTTTGCTCCTCAAGCCATTCCAGTTCTGACCCAGCCATATGCAAATCAGTCTTGATCCTGCTCCCTATGGGAACAGTCCAGCCTGAACTGCCAGGCCAGGTCCTCCCTGGACTGAAAACAAGCATCCTAGGACCGGTTTCGGGGTTTCACCCCTCATCATGGAGGAGCAGCGGCGGGGCAGGTAATGGGCTGCATCTAAGGAGAAGCACTGTGTACTTCTCCATTACCGCGCTGATTAGCCGATGAGGCCAATCTTTACTATTTGAGGGGTTGGAACCTGGAACGCCTACCGGACGTTCAAATAAGCACATTGACGCCTAATAACCTGACTCTAGGTACAAAAAGGAATATAGAGTGTCGCCGTCTCTGATTCCCATTTTTATTGTTTTTTTACCACACCACGGTCCTGAAGAAGCGCAATGGGATCCACTAGGAACCAAGTCGAAGCGCGAAACATGTCGACCTAATTTTCTCACTATCACCTGCACTTACACTCACGGATAAGAGAGCAGCAAGAAAATACTCACTCTTCTACAATATTTCTAAAGAGGTCCTCCTTGTCCACTGTTTTTAATCTTACCACTCGGACCCTTCGATAAAGTTCTGGTTCTGGGTACCGAGGGGGTAATTTTAATTCACTCACTTAGCTTCTTGACCCACATACCCGCACTCACAACTGCGGCGTCACTCCTAAAAAGATCTCCGACAAAGAGCCCTCTCGCAGGGCCCGTGGGGGACAGCAGCGCCACCCCCACGAGGAGCAAATGTCCGATGATGATGCATGACACCCGCATGGGTGTGTGAGGGCACTCCTTCCTAAAGGAGGAATTCATCGGTATCCAACCTCTACTGTGAGTTACATTCACTCACAAATCTTTTTCAGCTACCAAACTGGGATGCTTCGCTTTTCTTTTTCCTATTAGGAACAGTTACCCCCTACTGATTACTAGTGGGTGATACTGCCTCCATTCTGACCCCTAGTCGGTATGATTAAAAACAGGAGAACTACTTAGGACTCATGAGAATAATTTGCCCAAATCCTAATGGTCGACATATTTCTAGCCTACCCCTACGGCTATTCTTCAGGACCTAGTATATGATAATTGTGATACCTAGTTCCACTCCTGCTGTTGGTCTGCTAAACACAACTCATATGTAGTGTATCAATCGCACAATTATACACAGGTGCAGTAAAGAATTAATATCACCTGGTATTCCTATTGTAATTAATGTATTATTGTTAAAGCTTAGCCATGGTTCTGGCGGCGGGAAGTTCCGCTTTTAGTCAAACACTCATCAAAGCCTGAACTCTGCTTGATACCTACGTCTGATCCATCTGATCCTGTTTTTAATCATACCGACTAGGGGTCAGAAGAAAGGCAGTATCACCCACTAGCCAGGTATTTTTAAACACACACTTTCCTTTACCTCACTCCTCCCTAGCAGAATCACCTGCCTCACAGTCATTACATTCAGTGCTCCCGCCTAGTTCGTCTGGTCGCAGCACGCCCCATTCCGTAGCAGAATGGGAAGGACCCTATGATGAAGCATGCCACTAAGGGGTAACCCTGGTGTGTGAGGGTTTTAACGAAAAACTTTGTTTTTCCCAAGTGAAGGAACAAGGAAATAAATAACTCCACGCGACATAAGGCTGGGTCCTTTGTTTTTGTTCACTTAAGTTGTGTAAAATCAACAAATCAGGGGAGGAAGGAAATTCACGCTTCAACACATCAAGAATCTTTGCACAGAGAGAGAAGATCAATCAGACTTTGAAAACGTTCTGCAAAATAGGTTTCACTACTACTTCCTGCGCTCCGACTATATTTTTTGACTGCCATGCCTAATAGATTGCTGTATTAAGAATCTAAAAATGCACAAAAGTTGTCATGGCATGAAATTCAAGCAACATCGGAAAAGTGACCATGATACCTGATTAGGTGTTGCCAATTCAACTACTTTAAACAAATATATTTTAAACCACTTCAGATTCTAGTATGCATTTGGCGTAAAATCTGTAGGTACATTAAATCCCCCAGGACAGCATATATATATATATATATATATTCACTGAAAAAACCATAGGTTTTAGGGAAAGTTATAGTTAGTTGGACATTGCACTCGTACAAAACCCGTGAAATTCCCCCGTTATAGTTAGTTCAGCTAACTATAACTCGCGCCCCCGCAATGCACTGCTGATGACGTCACATATTACATCACTCATGACATGGTCAGTGACATCACTGATGACATCACTGATGACATCTCAAATGACATCACTGATGACATCACTGATGACATCATCCACGTGATAATCTGATGCACCTCCTCACACCCTAATATAACCTTTGATACACCCACTCTAAATTACAGACTGCCATTCGCAAAACCATAGACACTCCAACACCAATAACTACATACCCACTCACTGATTCTTAGGTCTACACACACATCCACTCACTCACCCATACAGTCACTCATACTTACGGTCACTCAGTACAGGACTATCATATGCACTCATACTCCTATATAGACACTCAAAACACGCCACTCATCCATAGAGGTACTCACACACCTAGTCAGTCATGCAAATAATTAAACACACTGCCATTTACTCACCTATACAGTTATCCACACACCAGCTCACTTACTCATACAAATACTAGCACATTCTTACGCTCTTATACAATCACTGATACAAGCACACACTCATCCATACAGTCACTCTCACAATCACACACTCTCGCTTATAGCTATTTATATACTCCAACACACATATATACTGCCTTTCACATATGTAGTTACTCACACATGTACCACTGGGACATACATTCACTCACTAACACACTCTTACACACACTTACCCACCCATACAGTCTATCACAGATGCAATCTTGAAACCATCCACCCAGTGAATCACCCACTCACACATCTATGCACAGAGTCGCACACACCCCACCCACACAAACACTCAGGCACCCATACAGATACTCAGACAACCAATCAATAACTCATATAGACACTCATGTAGCTATTCACAAACCCATGCAGCCACTTACACAGCAACAGACAGACGGATACAGACATTCACCCAGTTTAGTCACTAACCCATGCATTCAGTAAGATACGTTTAATCACTCACTTATAGAGTTAGTCACGCACCTACTAAATCATCCATACAGACACTTATACACCCACTCATTCTTCAATACGACTTTCCCTATATATATAAAAAATATTTAAACTTTACAGAAACACACAGTCACTGGATGATGTCATCAGTGATGTCATTTGAGATGTCATCAGTGATGTCATCAGTGATGTCACTGACCATGTCATGAGTGATGTAATATGTGACGTCATCAGCAGTGCATTGCGGGGGCGCGAGTTATAGTTAGCTGAACTAACTATAACGGGGGAATTTCACGGGTTTTGTACGAGTGCAATGTCCAACTAACTATAACTTTCCCTAAAACGTATGGTTTTTTCAGTGAATTTCAAAGGTTTTTTAAATGCTAATTTCGAACTATAACGTGTCTGAAACCTATGGTTTTTTCAGTGAATTTCAAAGGTTTTTTAAATGCTAATTTCTAACTATAACTGTCCCTAAAACCTATGGTTTTTTCAGTGAATTTCAAAGGTTTTTTAAATGCTAATTCCTAACTCTAACATGTCTGAAACCTATGGTTTTTTTCAGTGAATTTCAAAGGTTTTGTAAATGACAATTTTTAAATGTATTAATTGTTATATTTATTTTTTTGATACTGATTTACTACATTTTTTTAAACTATTCATTTTTAGATATTTTATTTTTTAAATTACATTGTAATTACATTATACATTACATTACAAAATATACTTTCTCAGAATGAATTACTTTAGTTTAAATACTTTGCAAATAGGCAATAGACTTTTAAGTACAGTAGTTACAGTTGTTGCAATGGGCAACACAATTTCAAACAATGCAAGATTGAGCTCAATGTGAATTTCTAGTTAAATGCAATTAGTTACTTTATGGATTACTTTACTAACCACAGGACTGGATCCTAGATTCAGTCGTGGGACATCTGCTGTAAACAGTTGAGTAAAAGCGTTTTGGTTACAGTAGTGATTTTTAAGGAATATTATTGTATTTTAAAAGTTGACACTTAGAAACTTTTTCACATAGAATCACCAATGTTATCCTATGGGAGGAAATTCACTTAGCAGGTAAGTAGTGTTATCGTTACTTTTTCTTACTCAGTGGTGGATGGATCCTGGATCCAGCACTGGTGCATCTCCTGTAAACAGTTGAAAGAATGCGTTTAAGTCATACAGGCGATTTTTAAGGAATATTTGTAGTTGGTGAAAATCGACACTTTGAAACTTTCCTGCTGAAAACCAGACAATGGATTCCTATGGAAGGAAATACAAGTTACTGGAAAGTACGGTTAGAATTACTTTTCAGGGTCAGTGCTGGGCTAAAAGATCCAGCACTGGGTTCTCTCCTGATAACAGGTGAGTAAATCGGAATTCGTAGTTCGGCTGATTTTAGAGGAATATTTGCACAATGGTGAAGGGAGGGGCGGGGCCTGAGGTGACATGTCTGCAAACACGCCCTGTGGCGCGTTTTAAGTTGGAGAATTAATTCCTCCTCAATCCCGAGGGTCCCTAGGGGCCAACTAGCCCACCAGATACCTCCAGTATGCGCCAGAGAGCTGCGTTGCAGAGAGGTGTTCAGAGGCCACGCCCCTTTTGCACCTCTCTGCAACGCAGCTCTGTAGCGCTTTCTGGACGTACCTGGTGGGCTAGTTGGCCCCAGGGACCCTCAGGATTGAAGGGGATTTAATTCCCCATCTTAAAACGCGCCACGGGGCCTGTTTGCACACATGTCACCTAAGCCCCGCCCCTCCCTTCACCACTGTGCAAACGCGCCCCGTGGCGCGTTTTAAGTTGGGGGATTAAGTCCCCTTGAATCCTGAGGGTCCCTGGAGTCCAACTAGCCCACCGTGTACCTCCAAAAGCGCCACAGAGCTGCGTTGCAGAGAGGTGTAAAAGGGGCGTGGCCTCTGCACACCTCTCTGCAACGCAGCCCACTGGCGCATACTGGAGGTTCCTGGTGGGCTAGTTGGCCCCAGGGACCCCCAGTATTCAAGGGGAATTGTTCCCCTCTGCAAACGCGCCAGGGGCGCGTTTGCAGAGTGGTAAAGGAAGGGGCGGGCCTCCCGGCACGATGCCGGCCTTTTGTCTTTTTTTCTTTTTTTTTGTATGGGAGGGGGGCTGTGTGGCCCCCCTTCCCTCTGCCACTTTTGGCCCTGGGGACCCCATCCCCCGGGGCCTGAGGATTTTCTTTTTTTTGTAATAAAAAAAACGGGAAGGGGGCCGCGTGGCCCCCCTTCCCTGGGCCTCTATTGGCCCCGGGGACCCCATCCCCCGGGGCATGCCCTCTTTTTTTTTTTTTATTAAAATCATTGGAGGAGGGCTGCGTGGCCCCCCTCCTCAGGCCATTTAAGGCCCCGGGGACCCCATCCCCTGGGGCCGGCCTTGCCCTTTATTTATTTATTTATTTTTATTATTATTTTTTGGAAAGGGGGGCTGCTTGGCCCCCATCCCGGGCCACTAATGGCCCCGGGGACCCCATCCCCCGGGGCCTGGCCTCTGGTTGGGGACTGTGGGGGGGTCCCCAATCCCCCCACAGTCCTGCCGGCTCCCCGCATCCTACGGGAGCCGGCATTGCTTTTCCATAAGGGGAGCTGCTGACATGCAACTCCCCTTATGGAAAAGCAATTCTGCTTTGCTTCATTGAAGCGAGAGCAGGTTTCCCTGCTCTCGCTTCAATGAAGCAAAGCAGTTTGCAATGGCAGGACGGGAGCCGCGAGGCTCCCGTCCTGCCATTGCAAACTACAGTGTCCCGGGGGTAGGCACCCCGGGACACTGCAGGAGCCGGCCCTGGGGGGTGGCGGTCCCCAGGGCCACCACAGGCTCCAGGAGGGGGGCCGCGCGGCCCCCCTCCCTTCAATTGCACAGCCCCGGGGAGGTGGTGGTCCCCGGGGCTTCGGGGGTCCGAAACGGACCCCCAAATTTATTTTCTAAGTGCCCCGGGGAGGTGGCGGTCCCCGGGGCGTGTGGGGGGGCTGGAGCCCCCCACACAGGTTATTAAAATTTTTAAAAAGAAGCCCTGGGGGGTGGCGGTCCCCGGGGCTGCGGGAGGGCGGAGAGCCCTCCCGCACCATTTTTTTTATAAAGCCCCAGGGGTGGCGGTCCCCGGGGCTTGGGGGGCCTTAGAGGCCCCCCACATAAACTATAAACGCCCCCCCGCATGCCCCCGGGACTTGGCCCACCCGGGGGCAAAATAGCATCGAAGCGCGGGAGACCGCGCTTCGATTATTTTTTTTTTTTATCGGCGGGATCCGCCCAGGGGGTCCTTGTGGGACCCCCTGAGCAGACCTAGGGGGTCAGGGTGTTTCTACCCTGCCCCCTTGTTGCGCTTTGCGCACTTGTTTCTGTGCCTCTAATCACGGCGGGATCCGCGCACCCTAAGCGCCTCCCGCCGATTGAAAAAAAAAAAAATGCTTTTTTCTGCCCAGGGGGTCCTTGTGGGACCCCCTGAGCAGACCTAGGGGGTCAGGGTGTTTCTACCCTGCCCCCGTGTTGCGCTTTGCGCACTTGTTTCTGTGCCTCTAATCACGGCGGGATCCGCGCACCCTAAGCGCCTCCCGCCGATTTTAAAAAAAAAAAAATGCTTTTTTCTGTCCAGGGGGTCCTTGTGGGACCCCCTGAGCAGACCTAGGGGGTCAGGGTGTTTCTACCCTGCCCCCTTTTTGCGCTTTGCGCACTTGTTTCTGTCCCTCGGTTCTACCGAGGGACAAAATGGCTGCCAACACTTCCTGATTTGGAGTGTTGACAGCCACTTGACAGCCAATTAGCATGCAGCTCCTGATCGGGACGGTGCGCGCAGGGTGCGCTCAGGATACGCGGACCCTACTCGGCCATAGATATATATGTGACTTTACTTTTGATTTTCTCAGGAACTACTGAACGGATTTACACCATTTAAGCAAAAGGCACGACACTGAACCAAGGGCTACCTCTTTGCCAAATTTGGTGTAATTCCGTTCAGCAGTTCGGGCTGTAGCTGCGATGAAAGAATCCTATGGAAAAATGAATGGGGAAAACGCGTTTTGGGACCCCCCTTTTTTCTCGGCCCCCGCTTGACGAATCAACTTGAGACTTTCAGGGTAGGAGCGGAGCGGAGCGCTCCAACAAGTTGGAAGCTTTCGCGTAGATTCGTCAACCGGCGCAAGAGTTATTTCAAATAGAATGTTGCGGATTTCCTATGGAAAATAGGTCCTAACTATAACTATCTACTGGCGACCGCCAGTAGATAATATATATATATATATATATATATATATATACTGTGAACTCAAAAAGGTGGGGCATTAAGATTTTATTTCAAGCAATTCCCAAGAGACGCATTTCGGCACTTGCTGCCTTTGTCAATCTTGCTTTCTAAAACATAGCCATTTTGATTGCACAGTTATAGCCCATCCCCCTGCATTGACATGGAGGAAATACTTTTTTTGAGGGCGCTTGGCGGTAAGCTCATCCGTGAGCCACCTGCGATCAGGCGCATCCCGGCACAACCGCGTTGGGAGTGCTGATATATATATACACTATACTAGACTATGTGATCAAGGTGGCAGTAACCATCGAAACGCGTCGTCCTTTGTCAGCTTCTGCCAAGTAATAAATTTGCTTTTGGAATTCCCTGTTGCCGGAGCCTGCTTTGTGAGAGGAGAGGGCAAGCCCTTGTGGTGAAACACGTTGGTGGTAGTGTTGGTGACAGAATAAAAAACCCTTGACAAGTATCTCTGGAGTGCGGCATTCCTTTGTTCTACAAATATATATATATATATATATATATGTATGTATTTCACAATCCATCACTCCACACACTTTTCAGGGGAAACAGCAGTTACAACGGATGCGTTACAACGCATGCTTTTACCTTGCATGCTGTTGCAACGCAAATGGCTTGTTGCAGGGGGTATAAGGTGTTGGATTTAACTCCAACACCTTCCCTACTGTTGCACACACTGGAGTTGGAATAGTAAATTATACTATTCCAACATCCAGCGCACCCCCGACAGCAAGTAGGGGTAAAAATTTGCATTGTTACGGCATGCGGGGTAAAAGCATGCGTTGTAACGTCATACAGCCCTTTTCAGAGAGGTTTGGCTTAAACATTTACAGAGAAAGGATGATTAGGAAATTTATTGTAGACAGTTAGGTGTTCTTTCAGAATTTGACAATTTAGGTATCAGTAGGTTTCAGTTTTCAATTATGCATCAGCAAATTTGAAATATAATAAAAATAGTTAGATATTCTGCCTCAAACTAGGCATTTGATACAGTGGTTAAATATGCCCATCTTAGTATTAAGGAACTGTGCTAAAAATTAACCAATGACAAATAAGGTGATTAAGATAAAGGAAAAGGCTACAGCAGAGGCACTATGAGCAGGAAAAGAATTAAACAGCTTAAGTTTCAAGAGAGAAGAGCCCAAATGGCCTAATAAAAGTGGCACAGTAGCATAATCTATCACAAGAGAATTGGGGGACTAAAAACAGTGAACAGAGAAAAAAATCATACGGGGAAAAAAAATGTAAGTCAATACAAAAATACAAGTTTGCACAACTCGGTCTCAATCAGAAATTACCAATATATTTATTTGAATATGAAAAACAGGCATTGCGCATATTTCATTAAAACTGTGAGAAAAACAATGATTCAGTAAACACAGGAATCGAAAAATCATAATATTATAACATGAAAATAATAAAAACTACAAGAGGAAAATGTATATTATTTTACTCAACCAAATAAAACATGCCTATTATTATCAGACTCAAAATATAAGCGCAAGGAAAAAATAATATGGAGGATAGTCCAGTATTAGTACACCCAATGCCTGAAAAGAAAATGAAACCAAAGTTATAAAAACAACATGGCCACCAAAGGAAAACCATCAACATTCCAGCCCAAAAAAGGCCTAGTGTGCAGAACCTACACATAAACTTTTTATAAATGGAAAACATTTAAGTGCAAAGAATGATAAATGAAAGAAGCGTAATGTCTAGAATCATGTAGGTTAAATAGTAAAAGAGTTCTTATCACACTTTTTTCACGGTGACGCATCAGACTTCCTTTCATCTTATGGCTCAAGTTTGCTGGCGTATTTGTACCTCTAGGAAGTGGAAACTGCTAAACAACTCTTAGCGCCAGTGCCATACCTGTTACCATGTCGTACTAAACTATTTTAACGCTCCGATATGAGGTTTTTAAGTGTGCACTCCTCTCTTTTTTCAAGAATGTATTCTAAGTTTTTACAACACACTTGTGTGCTGACAAGAGCTGCTCCTTCAGGCTGGAAGTTCAACTCGAGCATTTTTGTGTTGCACGCGCTTCTAACAGATGCTTGTTGCGCAATTTAAGATTGGCCAAATAGCGTTTCATTCACAACACATAGGGAATGTAGAAAGCGAAATTGCTCCAAGTGTTAGCTTGAATAAAATATGCTTTATTCCATATTTCTAATTTGTTGCATTTACTTGAATACATACTTTTGTACTTCATAGTACGAAAGCATTTGGGCATACTGGTGTTCATCAATGGGCATTTGTAATCTGGTTGCACACAGAAATCCCTAAAACAAAAACATTAAAGACTACTTGAGCATACACACAGAAAAGAACACATTTAAAATAGGACTAGCAGTGTCGATTTAATCTAACATTTCCGCCCCCCAACCCCCTCCTGATATTTTACTTACTTATTTAGTAATTTACAGTTTATAATGCACGGACATTCTCCTGGAGGTATCTTTAAGCTAAAGAGTAGGGTCAGATAAACTAAATTCAGAGCTGGAAAAATAAACTGTGATTGGATTATAGAGTTTGGAAAAAGCATGTTTTTAGGATATTCCCTAAATAGGTCCTATCTGGCAACTGTTTGCCTTGATAGTGAGGCCTGCATTTTGCCGAGTTTCAAGGACCTTTCCCAGGTGGATCAGGTGGTCCTGCCAAGTAGAGGTAAAGACAGCAATATTGTCGAGATAAGCTGAACAAAAGGACTCCAGCCCAGCAAGGACTTTGTTCACCAACCTTTGGAAGGTGGCAGGGGCCTTTGTTAGTACAAAGGGCATAACAGTGAACTGATAATGCCCATCCGGGCTTGAGAATGCAGATTTACCCTTTGCTCATGGGGTCAGGACAATCTGCCAGTACCCTGATGTCAAATCAAAAGTACTGATAAATTTGACTGCCCCTAATTGGTGAATCAATTTGTCAGCCCTTGCTAGGAATTGGATGTGCATCAGTCTTGGTTACTGCATTGAGACCCCTATAGTCCATACAAAACCTCAGCTCTGCTTCACCACCCTTGGTGTGAGGTTTGGGGACTAAGACAACTGGGCTGACCTGACCCAGGGGCTCTCAGAGGGTTCACTGACTCCCAATTCCAGCTTCTGGCTTACTTTATCTACCAAGGCGAGAAACTTGGGAGTGATTTTTGATGACCAGTTAAGTTTTGCAGGACAGATTAATCGAGTGACATCCTCCTGTTTTTTTCTACTAAAGACCCTATGCAAGATCTTGCCTTTCATCCCCCTGGAACTTAGGAAAACAGTAATGAGTGCGCTAATCCTCTCAAAAATGGACTACGGCAACGCTTCACTCTTGGGCACCAACAAGTATCAGTTGGCCAAACTGCAGTCAGTACAAAACGCTGCAGCGCGACTATTACTCAATCCCTAAGTATCACTCTATCTCTGCTGGCATCAGGCTACTCCACTGGCTCCCGACACAGCAACATGTACAATTTAAGGCTCTTTGCCTGGTACACAAGGCATTTAATGGGGGGGGGGGGCCTTGGCTATGCAGAACCTATTTCTAAGGTACTCCCCGAAACGGAATCTCAGATCAGCCAACACGGGATTGGTCCAGGTTCCTAAAATTCGGAAAGCAAGATGGGGAGGCAGGAGCCTATCCCATCTTGCCGGTAGACTATGGAATGGGCTGCCGACCTCCATCAGGCTGCAACCAAACAGGCTCCTGTTTAGGAAATTGATAAAGACGTGGCTATTTCCCCCCAATTAAAGCCCCTTGGTTTGCCTAACATCACTTGTCACACTCCTCAGCGCCAAGACGCCTCGGCATTCGTGTGCTTTATAAATGTCCTACTTACGTACTTACTCACTTACTTACTTAAGGTTTGATGCTCTCTTTAACATGATCAGACTACTTGTAGATTTTATTTTTGACAGGTAGGAGGTCCCCAGTGTCCACATCATAAGTACACCAGTTGGTCTGACCAGGTGTCAAAGAGTAGAGCTCAGCATACTGGTGTAGGACTTCCTGCTGTTGGGCAAAGAGAGTGTCTGAAAGACAACTCCCTCTACTGACCTATACTTAGGGTTGTGGGAGAAGTCAGGGAGAGCTTCGCTCTCTTCTTACCGATCCTCATCAGTGACCATCATCATGGCCACATCAGCCCTGTCATGAAAGGGTTTAAGGCGGTTCACATGGATGACCCTTCTGGAGTTCCTGCAAGTGCCAAGGTCCACCAGATAGGTGACCTCCCGTTTTCTTTCTTTGATAGGGTAGGGCCCACTCCATTTGTCCTGAAGGGCCCTAGGAGCCACATGCTCCAAAACCCACACCTTATGCCCTGGTTGGAACTCAACCAGTGCAGCCTTTTGGTCATACCAGAGCTTCTGGAGCTCTTGGCTGGCCTCAAGGATTTTAGATGTTTTTTTCCATGTACTCAACCATCCTTGAACGTAGGCCAGGCACATAGTCCATTACGTCTCTCCCAGCCTTCCTTCACTAGACACAATGGTCCCCTTACAGGATGGCCAAACAGAAGAGCAAAGGGGGGAAACCCTACTCCCTTCTGTGGCACTTCCCTGTAGGGGAAAAGCAGGCATGGTGGTAAGCCATCCCATCTCCTTCTGAGTTTTTCAAGAAGTCCTTCAATCATACCTTTCATGGTCTTGTTGAATCTCTCAACAAGGCCATTGGTTTTTTGGGTGATATGGGGTAGTGAACTTATAAGTCAATACACATTCTGCCCACATGTGTTTCAAGTAACCAGACATGAAGTTTGCACCTCTGTCTGACACCACCTTCTTTGGAAAACCCACTCTGGTAAAGATACCAATGAGGGCCCTAGCCACTACAGGAGCAGTGGAAGTCCTTAGGGGAATTGCTTCAGGGTACCTGGTAGCATGATCCACTACTAACAGTATGAATCTGTTCCCAGATTCAGTTGGAGGGGTCAAGAGAGCCAACAATGTAAATCCCTACCCTTTCAAAGGGAACCCCAACCACTGGAAGTAGAATTAAGGGGGCCTTTGGGTGGATACCTGCTTTCCCTCTGGCTTGGCAGGTAACACAGGAGTTGCAAAACTCCTTCACCTTCTGGGACATCCCTGGCCATTAGAAGTGGGTGAGTAACCGACTCCAAGTTTTGGCCTGGCCAAGATGGCCAGCTAAGGGGCTTCATGAGCCAAAGTGAGTAAGAACCCTCTTTACATCTGAGGCAATACCACTCTCCTACTGGCACCAGGTTTGGGGTCTCTGGCCTCAGTGTAAAAGCCCTTCCTCCCGATAGGTCCTGTGGGAGCCACTGACATCTCCCTTTTCCTGATCAGCAGCTTGCTGTCTCAGGCTTTCAAGAGTGGGACAGGTCCTCTATCCCTGACACAGCTCTTCCCTAGAGGATCCCTCTGGGACTAGGAACTCTGCCATTTAAGGCCCAAGTTCCTCGGGTTTAGTTTCCTCTGGGGCCGACAGGTCCTCTCCCTGAGGTGAGGGGACCTGAGCTTATGGCAGATTTGAAGCTGGTATCCCAGTCTTCCTACCTTTTCTCTTGGAGGGTTGGGACATTCTTCAAGGCTCCAGCACCTCTTTTTTATCCTGGGTTTTGCAATGTACTCTTGTTTCCACACACACCCATTCAGGTATACCCAGCATAGCTGAGTGGGTTTTTATTTCGACCTCAGCCTAAACAGAGGACTCCAGATCATTGCCTATCAGGCATTCTACAGGAATTGCGGAGGATATCACCAACTTAGTTTGTCAGTAACCCCTCCCCATTCTAAGTACACCATTGCCATGGGATGGATCTTATCCTGATTATCAGTATTGAAGGCTGTGACTGTCTCACCAGTCAGGTACTGCTCTGAGGATACCAGTTTTTCAGTCACCACTGTATCTCTCAGTGCTTCAAATCTGAACCCATTTATATGAGGGTGTTGTCTGTATTTTTCCATTTTAATAGGCCAGACAGCAAGGGCAACGACATCCATCCCATTCTCTAAGACTAAAGTTGCTTCGGTGAGCTCTTTGACATGGTCAGGGCTCACCTGGGAGCCCATCTGGAGACTTACCACTGCATTCACTGCAGGTGCACTAGGGGGACTCTTTGTATTTGGACAACTAGGGTCTTTAGTGTGGTACCCACCAGCCTTGCAATTAAAGCACCAAGCCTTTTCAAGATCCCAGTACTTACCCTGGTACCCACCCTTAGACTTTGTATTGGCTCGGGGCCCACCATCCTTGACAGGTTTTTGGGGGCCTTGAGAAGACTCTTGGGTTTTGTTTTTCAACTGGTTACCATCCTTCCTGTGGAAGGACTCTGCGACCCCTTTCTTTTGGTCACTCCCACCATGAGTTGTCTTGGTGACTCTTGTCTTGACCCAGTGGTCTGCCTTGTGCCCCAACTCTTGAGGAGAAAGTGGACCTAGGTCTACCAGGTACTGATGTAATCTCCCAGGAACACAATTACTGAACAGCTAATCTTTCATAATAAGATTATAAAGCTCATCCCAGTCGTGCACATTGTTACCTTTCAACCAGCCACCTAGTGTTTTCACTGAAAAGTCTACAAACTGTACATAGGTCTGACTCTGGGTTTTTCGGGTCTACCTGAACCTGATCCTATATTCCTAAGTGGTGAGTCCAAAGCCCTCATGAAGTCCTAGGACTCAGCATCTGCCTCATTCAGTGTCAGGAGGGAGCCTACCCCTGCACTTTCCTGAGAACAGCTCCCAGAGAAGAGAGCCCCAATACTTTTTGTTGAATTGCCTCATTTTACAAGCCCTCTCAAAGTCTGTAAACCATTTTGTGTTATCATCACCCTCTGAGTATTTGGGGGTAATCCCCTTGGGGATCTTAGGGTCAAAAGCTTCATCTTTAACCCTATGTATTATTTTGCTTCCACCAGAGTTGGGTACTAGGTCCATCTCAGCTCTTACCTTTTCTATAGCCAGGATTTTGGCTACTAAAGCCGCCCTCCTTCCTAGTCTTTCTAGAATCCTCTGGGAGGCCCTCTTTCCCTTGGGGAGGAGACTCTACTGTCTCCTCACTTCCACTGTTTCCACTCTGACCCTCATAGAGATCAGTGTCATCCTCTGGATGGTTTATCCCCTACTCTGCCAAGAGCTCCTGCAGCTTTACTTTGGTAGGAGTTAGGCCTGTTTTTATTTTGTAAGTTTTACAGAGGATCGGTAACTGTTGCATTGTAAGCTGCAGGTAAGGGGTCAGGCTGAGCTCCTGAACCAGATCTTCTGTCGAAGACATTGTTGCTAAAGCTGGGACCTTATTAGAAAATGACAAAAAATTCTAAAAGAAACCTTTTGGGCCTAGCTAGCAATACTTTTTTAATTCTAAACAGTTTGGACTGGGGAACTTAACACAAAGCTCTAAGAGCTAGTTTAAACAACGTACAAAAAAAAAAAGCTTTTTAACTAAAAGACAATTTTGGATCCCTTAGTGGATTCACATACTAACCAAGTGGTAAAGTAGATGTCAAGTCCTGTACCCCACCCTGGCACCACCAGAGTAGGAAGCCGGCTCTTTATATGTTATATCAAAAAGAGGTATACTGTGCAAAGAGTCCAGGTATTCCCTTACTAGCAGACAGGGGCTTGCTCTAGCAATCCCAAGGAGCTCTTTTAGGTGGTAGTGTGGATGAACACCCTTAGGCCTATCAGAAAGGAGTGTTAGACATCTGCAAATACACACAATGGTCAATAAATGATGCACACAACTCAATATGGAGATCCACACCAATTTATAAAAATAACACATCTTTATATAGGTTTAGGCAACCAGAATCAATAAGATCAGGTAAGTATGTTTTTAAAGAGAAACACTTTTGCATTTAAAAAGTCGACACTTAGTGCATTTTTCAGAAACTGCAATGTTATCTTATGGGAGGAGAAATAAGCATGGTATTCAGGTAAATTACAGCGACTTACGAGTCAAACCTCCTGGACTTAAGGCGAGTATGGGGCAAGGTCCAAGGCAGCACCAACAGGTCACTTCGTGCCTCACTGGAGCGGCCGGGTGCAGAGGTGCTTTTCAGTGTCGGGTGCCCGATGTTACTCTTTGGGGATCGATCTGGTCGAAAAGAGGCTGCAGGCTTGGCCTGGGACATGGAGCGGAACCAAAAGGGGGGGGGGGTGGGCTCAGGTCTCCCAATGCTTGGGGACACCTTTGGTCCTCTTCTCCACGGGCCAGGGGCGACAGGTGCAGAGGGGTCTTCAGGCGTTGGATTTTCATCACCGAGAGCACTGGTAGAAGAGGTCTGCAAACAGAGGCTGCGTTGGAGAATTTACGAGGGATGAAACCAAAATGGACTGTGTCTGGAGGGCTTGGGGATCACATTGACACCATTGGTCAACTTCAACTCGGGCTAGTAAGCGCAGATGTATTGGTGCTTTGCAGCATCAGACCTTTGGTGTTCGGGAGTCTCTGTCTTCTTCTGGGTGCCTACAGGATGCAGGGAAGTAGCGACGCTGCTCCACAGGAGTCCTTGAGTCTAGGCAGTCGTCCCAGGCTTCAGGAGGCACGACAGCTTGCAGGACGAGCCAACTTTGGTGCAATTCGACGGGGAAACAGCAGACAGGCCGGAAGGACTGGGGCCAAGTCAGTTGCTCTTCCTTAGTCTTTATTTTTGTGGCCGTCCAGTGTCCTCCTTCTTCGCAGGTCATCAGGATCTGATTTCGTGGTGCCAGGGCTCCCCTAAATACCAAATATAAGAGCATTAGGCAACCATAGGGTACTAACCAATGGGCTACTTGCCCCTAGGGTAACTACGTCCCCTATATGGCCACTTCCTGGGGGAAGTGGGCATAACCCTGTCCCAGAGATTCAAAATTTGCTATAACAAAGATGGGCACTTCTGAAAAGTCTCATCCACTTTAGGTAGCCCAGTCCAGGGTTGGTGCTCGCCTGAGAGTGGACACGCTTATCCTGCCCTGCTAATTTTTCTGCCTGTCCAGGTGCCAAGGGCTCTGAACAAGAGGGTCGTTTCCTCTCCTGTGAGAGAAACCAGATTAGCATATCAATGGTGATG
The DNA here is from genome assembly GCA_963921515.1 of Calotriton arnoldi. Classification (NCBI taxonomy): domain Eukaryota; kingdom Metazoa; phylum Chordata; class Amphibia; order Caudata; family Salamandridae; genus Calotriton; species Calotriton arnoldi. The sequence continues at coordinate 186,148 of CAWUFW010002710.1, forward strand.
GACCTCTTTGAAGCTCTCTGGCCTCGGAATGCTAATTCGCAGGTCATCCAGTGGGCAGGGGTGTAAGGCACCCCCTGCTCGAGCCCCTGGAGAGCAGAGGCCCTCACCCTTGGGGGTCAGGCACTTCTCTCTGGTAGCAGTCGGATGAAAGCCAGTCAGTCAGCACCAGGGTTGGGTAGGTTTCAGGAGGCACTTCTAGGGCACCCTCTGTGTGCATGTATTACTAAATCTGCCACTGGCATCAGTGTGGTTAATATGAGATGTTTGATACCAAACATTCCTCTTTTCAGTGAAGCCATCATGTAGCTGGGGAACTCATTTTCACCAGTGTCCAGAGCATATTTTAAAATGGCTTCCCTGTTCCCTTGTACTGGTAGTAATGGAAATGACCAGCACAGGAGCATATTTGCTCATGCAGATTTGTCCTCACATGTAATATAAGGCACCCTGCCTTAGGGCTGTAAGGCCTGCCGTGGGGGTGGCTTGCAAATATTACATGTAGTTTTAAGGGGCATGGCACACAAGGATGTGTGTTACGTCATGTTTTCACTTTTGTCTGCAGTGGCAGCTTGTATGTGCTTGGTGAGAGCTCCTGAATGGTGGCACAATTTGTGCTGCAGCCCTTAGGGACCCTCTTCAGTGACTCAGGCCCTAGGTACGAGGGGTACCATTTACTAGGTACTTCCATAAGGTACTAAAGGTCGCTCCACTTGCGGAAAAAAGTTCACAGTTTTGGGAAAGAGATCTGGCACTGGGGAGCTGGTTAGCAGGAACCCAGTGCACTTACAGTCGAAATCACCTTGAATACCAGGCAAAAAGTGGATGGTGATCAGGTCAAAAAAGGCACTTTCCTACAGGTAAAACACACAAGATGATGGACGGAATGTTGCACATTGGCAAACATTCACCCCCAGTCACAGATCTGGGTTTAATCCATCGTTATTTTGCTTCACCACGCCACCCCAGTTCAGACATAGCCATATGCAAATCAGTCTTGACCCTGTGCCTCATGGGAACAGTCCAGACCGAACTGCCAAGCCATGTCTTCCCTGGACCGGTTTCGGGCATTCAGCCCTCATCAGCCAGGATAGCTTGACTCCAGTGGCGTAGTGAGCACGGGACCCACGTCTGGGCATACCCTTCCCACTTAGGGCGAAATGCAAAACACACAAGATGATGGACGGAATGTTGCACATTGGCAAACATTCACCCCCAGTCACAGATCTGGGTTTAATCCATCGTTATTTTGCTTCACCACGCCACCCCAGTTCAGACATAGCCATATGCAAATCAGTCTTGACCCTGTGCCTCATGGGAACAGTCCAGACCGAACTGCCAAGCCATGTCTTCCCTGGACCGGAATCAAGCATCCTAGGACCGGTTTCGGGCATTCAGCCCTCATCAGCCAGGATAGCTTGACTCCAGTGGCGTAGTGAGCACGGGACCCACGTCTGGGCATACCCTTCCCACTTAGGGCGAAATGCAAAACACACAAGATGATGGACGGAATGTTGCACATTGGCAAACATTCACCCCCAGTCACAGATCTGGGTTTAATCCATCGTTATTTTGCTTCACCACGCCACCCCAGTTCAGACATAGCCATATGCAAATCAGTCTTGACCCTGTGCCTCATGGGAACAGTCCAGACCGAACTTATAAAATAACTCCTGCTCACTCCCTTGGTAGCATAGCACAAGCAATCAGGCTTATCTCAGAGGCAATGTGTAAAGCATTTGCACATAACACACAGTAATACAGTGAAAACACTACAAAAGGACACCAGACCAGTTTTAGAAAAATAGCCAATATTTATCTGTATAAAACAAGACAAAAACGATAAAAATCCCACATACAATCATAAGGATATGAATTTTGCAAGAATAAACTTAAAAGACAGTTCCTTGAAGTCGATAGCTCTTTCCAGAGCTATCACGGCGTAGTGAAAAAACAAATCCAACAGTTCAGGCCACCCACGAGGTCGTGAGCCAGCTATGGTGTTGGAAAGACCTGCAAATAGTACCTTGAAAATGCATGGCGTCGTGGACCTTGCGATAAGCTCTGAAGGCGGCATCGCCAGCGTCGGCAGGCATCATTTCCGGAGGTCAGTGCAGGAGTCAGCGGGCCCTTAAAGTCACATGCGTTGCAGATCAAACTCCGTGAGGTTGAAGTCAGGAGTGCTGGCGTCGGCTGGCATCAGGGCTATGGTGCAAAGTGGAGTGGTACAGCGTGCGGTGCCCTCAGGTCGCTGTGCAGGCAGCGGCTTGGTGATGGTGGCGTCGGTGAAACCAGGGCTGCGGTGCGAAATGGGACGTACTTGTTGAGGTGCTGACAGGTTGTGGTGCAAGCAGCGGCGGCGTGGACAGCTTGGAGCGTCGTCATCTGTGAGACAAGGGCAGCAATGTGAGACAGTGCGGCGTGTGGTGCCAACATGTCACGGTAAAAGCAGCAGTTCAGAGACGGCGTCAGTGGGACCAGAGTTGCGTTGCGAAGTGCGGCCGTGCTTGTTGCTGTGCCAACAGGTCACGGACCCGGCAGCGGCGTCGTGGACTGTGTTGGGTTGCTTTTTCCCTCTAAGGCAGCTGAAACACACAGTTCCAGATGCAGACACCCAGAGGATGATGAAGTCTTTGGTGTGCCTGAGACTTCTAACAGGAGGCAAGCTCTACTTCAAGCCCTTGGAAAAACTCAGGAAATAAATTGCAGAAAGTTCATTCCAGTCCTTTCACTGCCCAAGACAGAAGCAGTCACTGCAGGCCAACAAAGCAAGCACATAGCAGAGTGGTAGTTCCTTCCGACAGCTTATCCAGCTCTTCTTCTTGGCAGGTTCCGTAGTCCAACGAGTTCTAAAATTCTGGGTCAGGGCCCCAATATTTATTCTACTTTTCTCTCTGAAGTCTTTGGCAAATAGTCTTCTCTTGCTCATTAAAAACAGTTCTGTCCCCCATTGGTGCAGCTTCACTACAGGAGGTGGGACAGCACTGTACATAGCCATCACAGGTACCTGTAACAACTCATTCCCCCACTCTAGCCTAAGATGGCCCATCAGTATATGCAGGGCACACCTCAGCTCCCTTTGCGTGAGTGTCTGGAGTGAATGCACAAACAGCCCCCGTCAGTCTAAACCCAAACAGTGAATCTACAAGCAAGCAGAGGCACACTGGTTGGTTAAGCAAGAAAATGCCCATTTTCTAAAAGTGCCATTTTTCAACACACAATTTCAAAACCATCTTTCCTAAAAGATGTGTTATTAAATTCTTTGCTAAGGGAGCCTAAACTCCAAATCTCTAGCTGTTCCTAATTGAAAGTTACACTGGTAAAATGTTACCAGGCAGCTCCTATGGGAGAGCAAGTTCTTGCAATAGTGAAAAACAAAATTAGCAGTATTTCACTATCAGGTCAAGTAAAACTTACTAACACATGTCCTACCTTTCAAACAGACTGCCCCCTGCCCACAGGGGTACCTTGGGCCTACCTTAGGGGTGCCTTACATGTAGGAAAAGGGAAGGTTAGGGCCTGGTAAGTGGGTGCACTTGCCAGGTCGACATGGCAATTAAAATCTGCATGTGCAGACATTGCAGTAGCAGGTCTAAGACACATTTGAAAGGCTACTTGGTTGGGTGGCACAATTAGTGCTGCAGGCCCACTAGTAGCATTTGATTTACAGGCCCTTGGCACACACAGTGCACTTTACTAGGGACTTACCAGTAAATGAATTATGCCAATCATGGAGAACCAATCATAACACAATTTACAGTAGGAGCATGTGCACTTTAGCACTGAATAGCAGTGAAAAAGTGCACACAGGCACAAAACTACCAAAAACGAAGTCCAGCATACCATCAAAACAGGAGTTCAGAAAGCAAAAAGACAGAGGAAACATTTAAAAAAATGTCAGGCCTAATACTATTTGTCTTAATTTTATTATCGGTAAAGGCCAGTTCCCCATTGCTGATGTTGTATACAAAGAATAAAGGTGTGATTATGAGCTAGACAAAGATGGATAATAATTCATTTTTTGGCTGCTCTGTTGGGCTCGACACTCCCTGACCTCTTCATGTTTTGAGGTGAAAACACTAATATCAGGGGAGGGTTAGAGCTATTAAACGGATTCAATAGAATCTGCGATACGGCATGTGACATGCTCATGCTCCCAAACACATCTAACAACGGGAAGAACGCTAAATGGTTTGAATCCAGCTGTTCTAAGGCTCATAGGCAGCTGTTGGCAGCACTCAAAGAAGTTTCTGGGAATTAAGAGTGGGTCCGCAGTTGCAGGATTGTGTACAAGAAGGCTTTAAGGGCCCGGAAGAAAACTATTAGTGAGGAAGCTTATCATTCCCTGGTACAGGATAGTGCCCTTGAAGATAGCAAAGCTTTTTGGAAGACGGTGAATAATAATTGTTTCAAGAGAACCCAGGAATCTGGTCTTGACACAGATATTCCATCGGAAGACTGGACTGCACACTTTACTCACCTTCATTCTGTCGCTGCTTCTATGAAGGGCTCCACCTCCGCAGACGCTGATGTAATTCCAACTCGAGCATCCGTAGTCAATGCTTCTTTTTCTCTGCCCTCGGCTCCGCCCTCCACGATTGGAGATTTAATTTACTGACGTGACAGCTGCAATAGGCAGATACCCTGTGGGGAAAGCTCCCAGGCCAGATAGGCATGGGCCGATCTTTTTAAGGCAAATATACCTCTGTGGGCTCCTCTTTTGACATATGTCTGCAAGATGATTTTAATAATGGGGCTACCTAAGGCCTGGTCCCACACGACCATTATCCCCATCTTTAAAAAAAGGTTTACCCAATATCACTGATTAATTCAATTGTCAAAATAATAGGAAACATTTGGTTGGTGCGCTAGCAAATTTGGGCAAGTGAGCATAATGTGCTCTCAGAGCTCCATTTTGGCTTTCGTCCTGGCTTAGGGACAGTTGAGCAGTGGCTCAACTTATATCTCCTTATAAGTAAATATACTGTGGCCAAGGAGGGTAAGCTGCATCTAGCATTCATGGATCTGCGCTCTGCTTTTGATTCTGTAAATAGAACCATGTCAACTTTCTGAGAGAACTTCATATAGAGGTGACTGCCAGTGGGAGGTACGCCCCGGAGGTGGGAGTGGGGGGTTCAGTTGACAACTGAACCTTTTAAACTTGCCAGAGGCTCATGCCAGGGCTGTGTTTTGGCACCCTTTCTTTTTTCTCAGTATTTAAATGGTTTAGAAGAGCATCTACTGGAGCTTAATGTCGATTGTCTGTCAGTAGGCAATCGCAGTGCCCCGGCATTGATTTATGCCGACGATACAGTTCTAATAACCTGGACGCAATTGGCCTACAGTGATTGCTTGACCGATTTTGCAAATCCATGGCCAATCTGGATCTCGTGGTCACTCAGGCAAAGACTCATGTAATGGTGTTTGGATCCCGAAAGAAGGAAGGTATTGTCCAACAATAATAACGTTTTCACTGTCCCTACATTCTCCTATCTTGGGATACAATTTGATGAGAAACTTACCTGGGGTCCACTGAAGACTATCAGGGCTGCTGCTCTTGCAAAAACAACAGAGGCTTTTTTTTGTTTTGTTTCCAGATTAGGAAGTAAGCCCATTAGAGAGCTTACCACTATATACAAAGCAAAATGTTGTCCAAATACCAGCTATGGGTCTGGTGTTTGGGGATTTAGTGACCACAGGTCGCGGTGCAGGCAGCAGCTTGGTGATGGTGGCGTCGGTGAGACCAGGGCTGCGGTGCGAATTGGTACGGTGCTTGTTGGGGTGCTGACAGGTCGTGGTGCAAGCAGTGGCATCGTTGCTGCTGAATCGCGGTCGATGGTAGGCCCAAGGCTGCGGTTCAAAGCGGGGCAGCGCAGTGTGCAGGGCCCACAGGTTGCGGGCAGGCAGCGGCGTCGGCTGACGATCTGGACTCGATGGCGCTGGCATAGGTGTACCTAGGCTGCGGTGTGGGATGGAACGGTGCTTTGTAGACCTTATGAGCTGTGCCCAAGGCCATGGGGATGGCAGCGGCGGCGTGTTGAACTTGAAGCATCGTCATTGGTGAGACAAGGGCAGCAATGTGAGGCAGTGCGGCATGTGGTGCCAGCAGGTCACGGTAAAAGCAGCAGTTCGGTGATGGTGTCGGTGGGACCTAGGTTGCGGTGCGAAGTGCGGCCGTGCTTGTTGCTGTGCCAACAGGTCACAGAGCCGGCAGCGGCATCGTGGACGGCGTTGGGTTGCTTTTTCCCTCTAAGGCAGATGGAACAAACAGTTCCAGATGCAGGCACCCAGAGGATGATGACTTCTTTGGTGTGTCTGAGACTTCTAACAGGAGGTAACCTCTACTTTAAGCCCTTGGAGAAACTCAAGAAATAAGCTGCAGAAAGTTCAGTCCAGTCCTTTCACTGCCCAAGACAGTAGCAGCCACTGCAGGCCAACACAGCAGAGTGGTAGTTCCTTCTGACAGCTTCTCCAGCTCTTCTTCTTGGTAAGTTCCGTAGTTCAAAGAGTTCTAAAATTCTGGGGTCAGGGCCCCAATATTTATTCTACTTTTCTCTTTGAAGTCTTTCGCAAAAAGTCTTCTCTTGCTCAGTAAAAACCAGTTCTGTCCTCCCTTGGTCCAGCTGCACTGCAGGAGGTGGAGACAGCACTGTACAGAGCCACCACAGGTGTCCGTAACAACTCATCCCTCCACTCTAGCCTAAGATGGCCCATCAGCATTTGCAGGGCACACCTCAGCTCCCTTTGTGTGAGTGTCTGGAGTGAATGCACACACAGCCCCAGTCAGTCTAAACCCAGACAGTGAATCCACAAGCAAGAAGAGGCACACAGGTTGGTTAAGCAAGAAAAAGCCCACTTTCTAAAAGCAGGGTCCCGTTTTACCATATAAATGCCCTGCACAAATTCCGGTTCTACCCCGATGGTATGAAACTCCCATATAGGCCCCACCAATCAGATCTTGACAAATGTGTTAACCTGACCATTTTTTGTAGCCTCACTGATCACACAACAGTTATTTGTGCCATGCACGGCACTGCGAAGCGCACCAGCCCATCACGGTAATTTTCCACAGTTACAAATATAGGTTAGCCCACACGTACGCAAGAGGCAGCTGGTACATTTTGTTCTTTCACAAGCAATATTTGTAATATTTTTAGTTATGAAATTTTCCGAGCATGCTCAAACAAAACCATAGACAGCACCTTGACACTAGAACATCTTATAAAAGTTCTGCTTTTCTTATAAATTTCCGAGAAGCGTAGGTTAAAAGTTATAGTTTGTTTATAAAATGCAGTCAAGCATCACTGACCACCTGATACAACACCTGCTTCACCATGATACCACTTCTGTGTTTTTATGATACCACTTCTGTGTTCTCACTATGTTTACCGACATAACTGTAAGCTTGCGGTCAAACGCCCACGTCTATGTGGTCAACAGTTCTGCATTAAACAGGTATAAAAGACCTGTACCCCTGCTAGAACACCGAACTCCTACTATAGTGCTCAGCACTTGAGTTCCCGGTCGACCGATCTCCTATCTTGGGCCTAGAAGCCTATTCTGAGGTGATAGTGCTCTTCTCAGTTTAAAAGTCTTTCTGACTTTGCCTTTTTCTCTAGGTTATTCATCTGCACCCAATTCCTTGCATTTAATTTACTTTAAATATTGTTGCCTTGGATGGTGTTGCTCTCTCTTTCAAGATTTGCCTTCTATGCACCTGCACTTTTATTAATACATATGCACAGCTATTTTTGCTTGACTTGAAATGTGATTTTAAATAATTCCTCTGAGCTAATGAGTAGATGAATGTTTCTCTGTGTTAATGTGTTAGTGCTTTGATAAATAAAGTGCCACTTCAGTGCCTTCGTTTCACACCTTTGTTCCTCATTTCTAGACAAGCTGTATTCCTGCTCTCGTTTAAACTGGTAGTGACCACCACAGTCAGTTCATTTACCCTCCAACAGCTGACGACCACGAAGGTCTCGTGCGGACGGTTCCTCTGCAGCGCGGACCTGGGACACACCTGCGGCTGCCCACGGCCTCTCCCCGCCTCTCCCCACCACCAGCCGGGTAAGTCAGGGACACTTTTTTCCCTTGCCTTTCCTCCGGTCTCTGATGTGTGTGGTCCGGTGGATTGAGCCCTCCGGGGTATCCCCGTGCCCCTCCCTGGTCCCCTGTAGTTTCTGTCGTGCCACGACCACCGCCCTCTTACCTCTGTGTGTGGTCACACCTCCACTGCGTTCCCGTGTATTCCCCGGGTTTTCGGTATGTTCTTGGTTTTCTTGTGGTTTGCTCTTTTACTATTATTTTGCATTGACGTTTGCGCATAGGTTTCTGTTAACTTATCTAGATTTTTTAGTGCCTTCTCATTGTGGTTACATTAACTGTGGTTATCCGGCTCACGTACGCCGAAGTATTGTGTTCTACAGGTTAGAGTCCTTGGAACCCTACAGGGGTGTCCTAAATTCTACAGGTTAGAGTCCTTGGAACCCTATAGGGGTGTCCTAAATTCTATACAGGTTAGAGTCCTTGGAACCCTACAGGGGTGTCCTAAATTCTAGACAGGTTTGAGTCCTACATACTCTACGGGTTTCAGTACTACAGGTTTGCGTCCTGATTTATTGTGTTCTACAGGTTTTAGCTCTGTTTCATTGTGTTATTACGGGGTCCAATACTCATTTTGTTATTACGCCTTTGAATATTCATGCTTCCATCTATCTATCTTGAGGCTTATGTATAACTTTCTTTTTCAATGCGCATTTCACTTGCCTACCTTCTTCACGTTGTTGCCTCTCATTCCTTCACAGCCTTCCCTGCTGTGTCCCTCTCTTCTCTTTACGATCTTGTTCTGCATGGATTGGGTGTGTTCTTCCTTTCGTCTATGAAAATACTCTTCCTCTGTCACACTCGTCTTTTTCCGTAACATTCACCTGTTTTCTACTGTAATCTTTTAATTTTAACTGCGCAGTTCTAAAAGAGGAAGTGCCTCTTCTCACTAACTCTCCGCGCTCCTCGGATTCCACCCGCCTTTCTAGTTACCCTTGTGGTTTCCTGCCTCTTCCCACAGCTACCCTCTTCATCGTGTTTCTAAATACACTTATCTTTCATTTTTTCTTATTTCCTTTCACTCAAAATATTTTTCTCTCTTTTTTCGCTCAAAACATACTTCTCTCTTCCTTCGTCTCTCTCGCCTTTCATTCCGCCCGCTCACTTCTCCACACCCTCTCTCCCCTTTCCTCATTTGTGGTCTCTCTCTCCCCGATGGTTCTTCTCTTCAGAATTCTCTCTTAGTGAGACACAATAACTAGGTTCACCACTGTACTTATTTTATGCACGTTTTTTTCTGAATGGTTCATTCACGTGTTTGAATGTTTTTTATTTAATGTGTAACTATTTTATGTTCATTATTTTTTGTTCTTCGTGCTTTTGCCTCTGTTGTATGTCCTGCTTGGTGCTCTCTTCCCAACGCTCAGCCCCTGCCCCTCCCGTTGCTGTCTCGGCATTTTCACACTCCATAGCAGAGTGTCGAGACTGCTAGTTAGAAGTTGTCTGGGTTGCAAAATCCACACTCTCTACTCCCTAGCCTGCAACTCCGCTAGGCAGCGCCCCTTCTTCTTGTTCTTCAAATAATGCCTCCTTTTCCACATTGCTTCTCTCTGCCCCGCTTCACCACTTCTCTTCACGGTCTCTTCTTCTTTCTCTCACGTTTTTGCCTACCATCTGTCCAGCCAACTGGTAGCCAAACAGGGGGTGGAGGTATTCCTCCTTCTCCCTTGCCAGCTCCAATCCGCCCTCCTTGACCGTTATGTCCATTAACCCACCGCATATCATTAATTTCGCTATCCATTTAGTACACGGTACTGCCACAGCCGTGTATAATTCCACTTTCGATCGCATTATTCCCCTCACACCACATCAGAGTGACATCCTCTCTGTTGCCTGGGACATCCTAGGGGCCACTCAAGTCCGCCTCTCCCTATTGTCTTTGACTGACCTACCTCCTTCCGCCTACACTCACACACATTCCCCGCCACCTCCAGATACCACTCGCCCTGATCTGCTTTGGCCTGATCATCTATCTGATTCTTCCACCACTTCCACTTTAAATTCAGATTGTGATTATTCCGTGTTCACATGTTCTATTTTGTGTAGTTTTCAGTATCAAGACCGGTGGCTTGTACACCGATTTAATAACTGTATTTGATCTGTTTTAGCGAGACAAGAATAACTAGGACTGCAAATGTATTTTTTTTTTTGATAATCAAGTTTATTGGTTTTTCAGAGAACAAATCACAAGAAACATTGGCAGCAGAATTAGGCACATTATACAGATGAAGTACATTGGAAAGAAGGACGACAGAGACTTGTACGTCACTCTTGGAATGGATAACACATTTGTCTATAAACATTCTTATACAAGACGCAGTCGCGCCCCTCAGGGCATTAAGTTGAACCATTTGCCCCATATCTTGCCAAAAAGCTTGGGGCAGCCCCGGGCCTCAAAGAGGGGTTCCTCCTGAGTTCCACACCAATCCACTCCCCGTCTCCATTTCCGCATAGTAGGTGGCTTGGCCTGAGACCAAAGTGCCGCTATATCGCGTTTCGCTACCGCCACCGCCGTTCCAAGGAAGCGCTTATCGGCCCGGGAACCATCGAGGCCGTCAAACACACCCAGGATCAGGCGTAGCGGGTCGTGGGGAACCTCCCACCCCAAGGTCTGTGTGAGTTCTAACTCCACCCCCGCCCAGAATGATGCAAGGACGGGGCATTGCCATGTCATATGGTAGAAGTCCGCAGGAGCGTGGCTGCATCGCGTGCAGGACGGGGAAGGCCGCATACGGGCGCTATATAGGCTTGCTGGGGTGAGGTATGCCGCGTGGAGGTAGTAGAGTTGGACTAGACGGAACTTGGAGGAGGTCGTCAGGGTCCTGGGAGCCATGAGAGCGTCCCTCCAGTCCGCGTCCAGCCACCCCTCCCAGCGGGCACACAGCAGGTCCAGGGATGCGGGGCCATTGTTTACTAAGGAGCGGTAAATCCGCGACACCCCCTCTGCCGAGGTTCCCCATCATTACTTGGGCCTCCAGGGGGCTGAATTCCGGGAAAGAGGTGGGAGATGGAATATGTACTCGGAGGGCATGCCTTAGCTGTAAATATTTATAAAATTGGGAGGAGTGGAGGGAGTAGCGCTGCTGTAAGTCAGTAAACGATCTGATGTGGTCCCCTACCCAGACATCTCCCAACAGCGAGATCCCGATGTGGTCCCATCGACGGAAGTCCCGAGAGACGAGACCTCTTCCAGCCAAACACCACTCCACCAAGGCGTCTGCCTGGTGAGTTTCCGGTCTCATTTCGTGTGGCGTAGGGCTGTACGCCAGGCCAAGAGTACCGTTCGGGTGCTGGGGGGGGAGGGCCTGCGGCACTGGGGCCCCATAAAGGTAGGCTTGGAGCTGTGGGAAGTCCAGTGACCGGAGCTCCACCTGGTACGCCGGGTCGGACCACCCGCCCGCGAACCAGTCGTGGATCACAATGAGTCTTGTGGCCAGGTAGTAGAGGTGGAGATTGGTTACCCCCATGCCCCCATCGTAGGGAGGTATGGGACAGTGCACCAGGGACAGTCGGGGCCTCCCGCCTCCCCACAGAAACCGGGTGAGGGCACTGTCTATTTCCCGAAACCATGCAAATGTATTTTTAAACATGCAAGTTGAGAGTCCTTGAGTCCCCCGTGAATATTATTGTTATATTAGTATATCCTGTTTTCAAATTATTACGTGTTGCTGAAGTCTCATCATCATTCAATAGCAATGAGACCCTGCTAGTTAGAATACCAAAAAAAATAATAATAATAATAATAAATAAAGTGGCGCAGTATCACAGTTAATATTACATTTACATTTACGTTCCCATAAGTTGCTAAACTCCCTGATTAGCTAAAGCACACAAAGACACCCCCTGCTCCATGTCATGACGGTAGGTTATAAATGCTTTGAAATACATTGTTACATTTAACTGGAAACACAGGCTTACAATTCCTGTTAATAAAAATATTAGGAATTACAAAAATAGGCTCACGAGTGGAAGAAAGTACTTAAGAGGAGAACATTGGAACGGAGCCAAAGGGCTACCACTCGGTTTACGTTGTTGATGAGCACTGGGAAGGCTCACACACGTAATAATTGATAACGACCAGGAATTAACAGACATATAGATGCAGTTACACTACAAGTACCATGATGTGCCTTAGCAGGCAACATGCAAGGTGTTGCATGACACGTGCAGCCGCAGCACCAAGCAATTAAGACCCAACTAATTTACTCTTACCTGTGTACGGCGTTTTACACAACATGCATGACAGGTAATGCCCCTCAGTTGGGTCTGTGGGAGCATGTGTGTGACTTCATGGTCACAAGTTCAGATGCTACCAGGTCTACTTAGCATTTTATCATTCTGAAGTGAATAGATGCGGGGTCTGTTCAGCCCTTCATCATTCTGAGGTGGATAAAGTGGGTACCATTGAGTTGAGGTACAATAAAGATCCACTATTCAGCGTCAAAATACCATTCTAAGTGAACGTGTGCTTACCCAAAAAAAAAAAAGAGACATGTTCTGTTAAAATAGGCTCTATTTAGCATTACGTTGTACAATTAAAAACAACACATGCTTTTTTTGAAGTTACGAGGAATTGAAGGGTTAAAGGATTTCTCTTGGGCTGCTGTTATATTAAGGCTGGCCGCAGAGTATGGGCGTTGAGCCAGGCAGGAAAAGAAACAGTGAAAAAGACTTCCTGGGTTAAGAAACAGAACAGGAAACTTGAAAATGAATATATATATATTTTTGTACACAGTTGGCAGAACGCAAAGAGCTGTGTGACTGAATGTACAGCATTGTAAGGGAGAGAAAAATAGGTTTAGTGTATAAATTCCTTGTCCAGTAAAACAATTTATGTCAAGTGCGTTGAGAAATATTATTGTTATTAAAAGAAATAGTTTTAAAGAACGAATATGGGGATAGACTGATTCTCTTCCCCCACCGTGGCAGACATGCCTATATTGAACTTGGGGTTAAGTTAGAAAAACAGGAACAAGAGAACAAGAGGAATAAACTGCCCAGGATCACACAATTTGGTAAAAGTGGGGAAGCAGATTACATTAAGGGTTTCAGGTTTGACGTTCTGCAGTTTAGTAACTGGGTATGTATATATCTATATGTATATATATACTTCGCTCCCCTAGGATACACTACTGACCAGTGACATCTTTGCCTGGCATCAATTAAATGGGTTAGAGTGGTGTTGAGGAAAAGTGGTGGGTTTTTGGCGGCAGCAGGAAAGTCAAATAATTGTTTTTTATCACTACGCGCATCACCATTGCTTGAAATAAAGCCAGCTAAGTGTACATGGATATATAAATATACGCATGTCCTTCAGTGACACATTTTTCAGAGAGTGTTGTTTGGCCACTAAAGGTAACTGGGGTATCACCAACAGGGGACGGTGTGTATGATGCAACTGATCCCAGCTTATTTGTTCAGTTGCGGCAACAAGAACAGACTGTTGGTAAAGAATGAGCCTATACAGATATTGTCTGCTTTTGGCATGAAGTACATGTAATAACTCAGAGTTTCCAACAATGTTTAGCAGGTCTAGTGGCTCAGGGTCTGTTTCCACAGCCAGCCATCATGCTATCAATACCATCTGCAGTGCCAAGTTGTGTATATTTCAGAGCTGGGGACCACATTCCCCAGGCATGTATCGGGCGCATTACCTTTTCTATGGAGAGAGTGAGACATCACTTATGCTGAGGGCAGATCAGCTCTGACAAGATAGACCTTAGATTTTGGAAGTAAGAGCACGGGGTGGACCAACTGGCGTGCTGTAAAAAAATAAAAGAGTATAAGTAACACAATTGTTTTAATGATTGACACTCTGCCCAAAGGGGACAGCAGTAGCATTGTCCAGAATATGGTCCACCATCGAATTCCAGACACACATCTATCTAGATTGCCACCCTTCAACTTTTCCTCTATGAAATAAATTTGGATTCCTCGATATTTAAAAGTTTCCAGTACACATTGAACGGAGTTCCCGACATATGATGGGTGGTGATCAGTATCAGGATTTATCACAATTGCCTTTGAGGCCAGGCATATCACCCAAATTCCGGCAATAACAAGATTAGTGGGGATAAGCGTGTTATTGGGTCCCTAAGAATAGGCAAGGCCTCATCTGTACCTTATCATGCATGTTTTTAGCACACTAATTTCTCTAGTACTTAGTATGGGTGACAGCAGCCACCTCTGTCTGGAGGTCCCACTGGTGCCCCTGAAAATATGTCCTCCAGTTGAATACACCCTACCAGGTACGAACACTGGCTATCCATAGTATATATAACAACTAGATCTAGAACAATAAGAGGCCAGGAAGCCCTGTCCGTGTCAGTACCACAAAAAGATAGGGCCACACCAATGTGGTGAACGTTTTTTTATGGTGTTAAATTCAGAAGGTAATAAGTATAACTCCGGAGCATTTCTGCCTACCGGCTGGTCTATAGTGGGTTGCACCGCCTGCACCTCTAGATTTCAATTAAGTAAAGCTGCTTGTTCAGCAGTGGGGGTCTATATTGGGTTAGACATTCTGTAATGCATACTTCGTTTGTGAGGGGGAAAACAAGTTGCCCTGTACAAATTCTGATAGGGAGCTGAGAATGATTTGTTTATATCTACCTGTGTGGTCACTAAATGGCCTTCTAGTGCCCGTATAGCACAGATAGGTCTACTTGATGTCTCATATTAATTAAAACAATGCCAAAAGATAGCTTGCTGTATCACCTTCATTATATTAGCAAATGATGTATTGTGATACAGACACTGTAACTTTTATATCAAATTTTAATTCACTGGTGTTCTAAATTGTGACACTTAGAGGCCATCCTAACACAGGGGCACTATGAGTGTAGCTGTGTGGCAGGAGGGAAGGAATAAGTTGTGGAATATGTGCAGCTCTGTGCAGCATACAAAATATGAGACAACGACCAGAGATCCGTAGGAATAGATTACCACAGATAGCAGCCAAAACGACTTCCTCCACACACGCCCCAGTGCTAGGAAATGTGAGGAATAAATAAAAGTTCATATATAAAGTGTATTTCAATATAGAAGGATAATATGCATGGAGTAGCGATGCTCAATATTGCAATATTGTCAGAATAGAAAGTATGTAACTTTAAAGGTGCCATTTTCAACAGCAGTTGAAGTCTTTAGAGGTGGTTGCATATATTTTGCAGTTCAACAACTATGAGTTTTTATTTCCCAATTGTGTTACTGGGATGGAGATTATTGAGATGTTCGTATCTCTTGGGAACAATTATTTATAGTACAATGTTTTGGTTCTCTCGCTTTCGGAGTTAATTGAGGTTTTGAACACTGCAGACATTATTTGTGGGTTCTTCCCCATGTCCCTAAGCAGTATACTAGGTTTCCTGTTCTCGGGAGGTTTGCATACATATGCTCAATATTCATGTTTCCACCGCCTCATGTCTCATTGGGAGTTTCACCAGTGTATTTGTATAATTTTATTTCTGAATGTTGTGCCTGCACAATGGCACAGCTACTGTTGCGCACCTAGCCACAGGTCATAGACAGAGAATGTTTGGTGAAGAGTAGACAACATATTGGGTATGACAGGTGGGTTAGGTGTGAACACATAAAAAATAAATAAATAAAATAAAAAAAGAGGAGTACAACTAAAACCCCTAGGCTGTAACAGGAAAAGAAAAATGTCATACTACAGGCCCTACTATAAGTTTCCCACACGTTTGGATCAAAGCTGGACCATGTGTCCACTGTGATATTAAAGCAGCAACAAATTTCAGCAGTGCCTGAACGGACTACTTAGAAATAAAATAGGCAAGATAAGTACCACAATTGAAAGAAAGAAATAAACAAATAAATAAATAATTAAGAAAAAATAAAAATAGTTTATTGCCTAGGGATCACCCTGTTTTCACTAAGACATACTCCAAGTTCTGATCAACATACATAGAACTGACATGACCTAAAACTGACACTGAAAGTTCTTCTGTATTTATGAAAAATGAAATGTAAAAATATTTGTATGAGTTAACAACGCGCTGCGAAGTTTCTTTCTACTCAGGTATCCAGGCGGAAGGAGAAGGGCCCCATCATTCCGGAGCTCCCACATATCAGACATTTTAAAGTAATAGACTCCTCACCAACAGCTGTCCGCATTGCCAAGAGGAAAGCATTAACAAAACAGACTTCAGGGTTGACCCTGCACCCCCTCAACACTAAAGGACTAACTAGAGGAGGGTAATAGTTCCCATTGACTGTCCAAGAAGAAGAAGACGGTGATTGCTTGGTCGTTTATGGATTCAGACGAAGCCGCAACACCCGCCGCACAGAAGTGTCTTATGCGAAAGATATGTATTCATATTGTAATATTTTACATTATTGTCAGAGTGGCACTAGGAAGATTTGATTAGCTCATTGTATTAATGGAAAGGCTTGTATTACTTAAAATGTTGAAGTTGCCAATGCCACTGTGCACCTCAAGTCACCTCCAATATACCTGCTAGCACATGCACTGAAAATGGCCCTTGTAGGAATGGAAAAAAGGTTCAACATCCTCTGCCAAGTACCGTCACCACCCCAAATACTTATGCGCAACCTGTGTCCTCATCTACTTCCCCTGTTGGAAGTAATAATGTATTAATGCAATCATGCAATAATGTGAATAGTGCCCAAGCAGTTAGACAGCATACTGCACATGACTCCCTTCACAGCAACATCTGGTAAAGTCAGATGACAACAATAGGTAGACAGAAGACTAAGGAATACGGTTATAGGACTCATACATTCTCCATGCAGTAGGCTCAGATAGACTGATTTTCCTAGGGAAATACTACCACACACTGTAGAATATCTCCTACACCTGTTCCTTTACAGAATAGAAGGGCAAGTTCAGATTATTGAGGCCAACATCTCGGAAGTGTTTGTAAATAGAACAGTATGAGACCACAGCCCAATGTTGCACAAGGTTATCACTGACAATTGCAGAATAGAAGGGAAGGTAACAAGGATATTTTAGATAGGTGTTCCTGATATGGACGTAGTGTAGCTTTTTGTAGGAACAATGGGTTTATGATGACAGGAGCACTATCAGACTGTAATGGCTCTTTGTCTCACACCATACATTGCCCATGCCAGAATAGAACTGCTTTATTATTATTTGAACAAAGTTACATCCATGACAAATGGAGTGCCCCAGCTTACTTGAGATATAGAGCAGCGTCCTTAGGGCAACATAGGGTAGACTAGGACTATGAAGATGGGATAGACTGACTGGAAGTCTACTTGGGGTGGGGAGAAAATGTCCAAAATTATAAAATGATTACAAATTGAAGTGACCTCTTCTCTGTTTTCTAGGATGGCAGGTACCTGTGGGGCGGGACGCAAATTGCAACAGCACCATTTTTAATTCGGACATAAAACATGGCACCTCCAGCCTAATGGATTTCTACTGGGCTTGCGGAGAACGTCTCTATCTCCAACAGCATCCTCGAAGGAGCAGCCTGTGCTCACTAGAACAATGCAAAGTCTCCCTGATCGTTCCTGCAGCCAATATCTCCGACATCCATGCCCATCTCTGGTTTGTTACCTTGCTCCACCGACATTGGCAGTATGCTGTATACTATGGATGGACAGCCGCCTATTGAACCGGGTCCAGCTATCTTCAAGAGAGCAAGAGGAGGGTATACCTTTGGATAAGGAGTCTGTGCTGAACATTTCCATCAATGAAGAAAATGGCTCCATCACCAAGGCCATCAACGACTTGAACAGGATGGAAAAGGAAAGGATTGCTGGAGGACGTGCCATAGCAGACACGGCCACTGATTGGTTGAACTTTGACTGGATACCTCTGTGGCTGTCTGTCGTTCTAAATGTATTTGCTGGTGCTCTTTTTGTTGTGTCCTGCAGATAGTATGTCATTGTTTGAAGAGATTCAGTACTGAAGTAGTAGGGATGATCTATGCCAAGACAGGGATATACAGGAAGTCCATACGTAGGGTCAGTGGACCAGGGAATAGGGATCAATTAGCACTATTAGAGATAGTTGAGCTCACAACAACTGGCTCACACTTGTTGCAGACCTCTCCTGACGTCAACTACTAAGTACATACAGCTCCCCCACTTCCCCCTGGTAGACACCTCGTAGGGGAGGATCCTAGTGTAGATCATTATGAAAAACTAGCTGACAGGCCTGAAGGAGAGTATATAGAGTTGAGGAAGACACAGGAGAGCCAATGTTCCAATATGAATGACACCCCTGGGATACACCAACTAGAAGGAGGGCCTAAAAGGTATGCTGTAGGAATTTTGTTAAAGAATGAACAAGAGGAGGGAAATGAAGCAGGGTCCCGTTTTACCATATAAATGCCCTACACAAATTCCGGTTCTACCCCGATAGCATGAAACTCCCATATAGGCCCCACCAATCAGATCTTGACAAATGTGTTAACCTGACCATTTTTTGTAGCCTCACTGATCACACAACAGGTATTTATGCCATGCACGGCACTGCGAAGCGCACCAACCCATCACAGTAATTTTCCACAGTTACAAATATAGGTTAGCCCACACGTACGCAAGAGGCAGCTGGTACATTTTGTTCTTTCACAAGCAATATTTGTAATATTTTTAGTTATGAAATTTTCCGAGCTTGCTCAAACAAAACCATAGACAGCACCTTGACACGAGAACATCTTATAAAAGCTCTGCTTTTCTTATAATTTTCCGAGAAGCGTAGGTTAAAAGTTATAGTTTGTTTATAAAATGCGGTCAAGCATCACTGACCACCTGATACAACACCTGCTTCACCATGATATCACTTCTGTGTTTTTATGATACCACTTCTGTGTTCTCACTATTTTTACCGACATAACTGTAAGCTTGCGGTCAAACGCCCACGTCTATGTGGTCAACAGTTCTGCATTAAACAGGTATAAAAGACCTGTACCCCGGCTAGAACACCGAACTCCTACTATAGTGCTCAGCACTTGAGTTCCCGGTCGACCGATCTCCTATCTTGCGCCTAGAAGCCTATTCTGAGGTGGTAGTGCTCTTCTCAGTTTAAAAGTCTTTCTGCCTTTGCCTTTTTCTCTAGGTTATTCATCTGCACCCAATTCCTTGCATTTAATTTACTTTAAATATTGTTGCCTTGGATGGTGTTGCTCTCTCTTTCAAGATTTGCCTTCTAGGCAACTGCACTTTTATTAATACATATGCACAGCTATTTTTGCTTGACTTGAAATGTGATTTTAAATAATTCCTCTGAGCTAATGAGTAGATGAATGTTTCTGTGTTAATGTGTTAGTGCTTTGATAAATAAAGTGCCACTTCAATTTCAAGTGCCTTCGTTTCACACCTTTGTTCCTCATTTCTAGACAAGCTGTATTCCTGCTCTCGTTTAAACTGGTAGTGACCACCACAGTCAGTTCATTTACCCTCCAACAGAGTTAACCTCTACTTTAAGCCCTTGGAGAAACTCAAGAAATAAGCTGCAGAAAGTTCAGTCCGGTCCTTTCACTGCCCAAGACAGTAGCAGCCACTGCAGGCCAACACAGCAGAGTGGTAGTTCCTTCTGACAGCTTCTCCAGCTCTTCTTCTTGGTAGGTTCCGTAGTTCAAAGAGTTCTAAAATTCTGGGGTCAGGGCCCCAATATTTATTCTACTTTTCTCTTTGAAGTCTTTCGCAAAAAGTCTTCTCTTGCTCAGTAAAAACCAGTTCTGTCCCCCCTTGGTCCAGCTTCACTACAGGAGGCGGAGACAGCACTGTACAGAGCCACCACAGGTATCCGTAACAACTCATCCCTCCACTCTAGCCTAAGATGGCTCATCAGCATATGCAGGGCACACCTCAGCTCCCTTTGTGTGAGTGTCTGGAGTGAATGCACAAACAGCCCCCGTCAGTCTAAACCCAGACAGTGAATCCACAAGCAAGCAGAGGCACACAGGTTGGTTAAGCAAGAAAAAGCCCACTTTCTAAAAGTGCCATTTTTCAACACACAATTTCAAAAGCATCTTTCCTAAAAGAGGTGTTATTAAATTCTGTGCTCAAGGAGCCTAAACTCCAAATCTCTAGCTGTTCCCAATTGAAAGTTACACTGGTAAAATGTTACCAGGAAGCCCCAATGATAGCCTATGGGAGAGCAAGTTCTTGCAATAGTGAAAAACAAAAATTTGCACTATTTCACTATCAGGACATGTAAAACGTACTAACACATGTCCTACCTTTCACACACACTGCCCCCTGCCCACAGGGGTACCTTGGGCCTTACTTAGGGGTGCCTTACATGTAGGAAAAGGGAAGGTTAGGGCCTGGTAAGTGGGTGCACTTACCAGTTCGACTTGGCAGTTAAAATCTGCGCGCACAGACAATGCAGTAGCAGGTCTAAGACACATTTGAAATGCTACTTGTTTGGGTGGCACAATTCGTGCTGCAGGCCCACTAGTAGCATTTGATTTACAGGCCCTGGGCACACACAGTGCACTTTACTAGGGACTTACCAGTAAATCAATTATTCCAATCATGGAGAACCAATCATAACACAATTTACAGGAGGAGCACTTGCACTTTAGCACTGAATAGCAGTGAAAAAGTGCAAAGAGACACTAAACCACCAAAAACTAAGTCCAGCATACCATCGAAACAGGAGGTCAGAAAGCAAAAAGACAGGTGAAACATTTAAAAACAATGCCAGGTCTAACACTAATTGTCTTTAATTTATTCTCGGTAAAGGCCAGTTCCCCATTGCTGATGTTGTATACAAAGAATAAAGGTATGATTATGAGCTAGACAAAGATGGATAATAATTCATTTTTTGGCTGCTCTGTTGGGCTCGACACTCCCTGACCTCTTCATGTTTTGAGGTGAAAACACTAATATCAGGGGAGGGTTAGAGCTATTAAACGGATTCAATAGAATCTGCGATACGGCATGTGACATGCTCATGCTCGCAAACACATCTAACAACGGGAAGAATGCTAAATGGTTTGATGCCAGCTGTACTAAGGCTCATAATGAGCTGTTGGCAGCACTTAAAGAAGTTTCTGGGAATTTAAAGTGGGTCCGCAGTTGCAGGATTTTGTACAAGAAGGCTTTAAGGGCCCGGAAGAAAACTATTAGTGAGGAAGCTCATCATTCCCTAGTACGGGATAGTGACCTTGAAGATAGCAAATCTTTTTGGAAGACGGTGAATAATAATTATTTCAAGAGAGCCCAGGAATCTGGTCTTGACACAGATATTCCATCGGAAGACTGGATTGCACACTTTACTCACCTTTATTCTGTCCCTGCTTCTATGAAGGGCTCCACCTCCGCAGACGCTGATGTAATTCCAACTCGAGCATCCCTAGTCAATGCTTCTTTTTCTCTGCCCTCGGCTCCGCCATCCACGATTGGAGATTGAATTTAGTGACGTGACAGCTGCAATAGGCAGATACCCTGTGGGGAAAACTCCCAGGCCGGATAGGTATGGGCCGATCTTTTTAAGGCAAATATATCTCTGTGGGCTCCTCTTTTGACATATGTCTTCAAGATGATTTTAATATTGGGGCCACCTAAAAGGCTTATCCAATATCCCTGATTAATTCGATTGTCAAAATAATGAGAAACATTTTGTTGGTGCGCTGGCAAGTGAGCATAATGTGCTCTCAGAGCTCCATTTTGGCTTTCGTCCTGGCTTAGGGACAGTTGAGCAGCGGCTCAACTTATATCTGCTTATAAGTAAATATTCTGTGGCAAAGGAGGGTAAGCTGCATCTAGCATTCATGGATCTGAGCTCAGCTTTTGATTCTGTAAATAGAACCATGTCAACTTTCTGAGAGAACTTCATATAGAGGTGGCTGTCAGTGGGAGGTATGGCCCGGAGGTGGGGGCGGGGGGTGGGGGGTTAAGGGGGGAGACAACTGAACCTTTTAGACTTGTCAGAGGCGCATGCCAGGGCTGTGTTTTGGCACCCTTTCTTTTTTCTTGGTATTTAAATGGTTTAGAAGAGCAGCTACTGGAGCTTAATGTCGATTGTCTGTCAGTAGGCAATCGCAGTGTCCCGGCATTGATTTATGCCGATGATACAGTTCTAAAAACCTGGACGGCAATTGGCCTACAGTGATTGCTTGACCGATTTTGCAAATTCATGGCCAATCTGGATCTCGTGGTCAGTCAGGCAAAAACTCATGTAATGGTGTTTGGAGCCCGAAAGAAGGAAGGTATTGCCCAACAATAATAAAGTTTTCAATGTCCCTACATTCTCCTATCTTGAGATACAATTTGATGATAAACTTACCTGGGGTCAACTGAAGACTATCAGGGCTGCTGCTCTTGCAAAAACAACAGAGGCTTTTTTTAGTTTTGTTTCCAGATTAGGAAGTAAAACCATTAGAGAGCTTACCACTATATACAAAGCAAAATGTTGTCCAAATACCAGCTATGGGTCTGGTGTTTGGGGATTTAATGACCAAATTGGGTTGGAGAGTATCAAGAACGGCTTTATCAAGAGGTTACTGGCTATGCCAAAATCCACCAGCTCCTATATCTGTCACTCTGAAACTGGGTTAGAGTTTATTAGTGACACTATCAAGATGCAGCCACTTCTTCTATGGTTTAAGATCTGACCGAAGAGCAAAACCTCTTTTAATCAGGCGGTTCTTACTGAATGCCTAAAGCTGGATCATTGAATGAAAATCCCCTGGCTTCAGTACATTTACAATACTTGTATCAGCCTGACCTAGACAGATCTTCTTAGGACCCCAGGAACATTTGAGGCTAGTTTCCCGAGTACATTGAAGGCAATGGTTTTAGCTAAATGCTACCAAAAGAGATTGCAGACAGAAACCAACAAGTCTGCTGTTTGGGCATATGCTGAAATCTGCACTAGCGGTGTCATTGAGCCATATTTAACCTGGGTCAGTGATTTGCATTATAGGCTCCTGCTAGTAAGGTTAAGATTGAATAATGCATATTTCTTAGTGGCCTATCCTTTGCAGGGTAATTATACTGCTATTTTACCTCCATGTCGTTGTGATGGTTGCTCTGTACAAGGAACTTTGTATTTTATGTTCCTCAGTAAATTGTACTTATTATTGAGGAAGCTGTATATTTTACCTTTTAAAAAAAGGCAAACTTTAGATATTGTAGGGCTGCTTTGGCATTTCTGCAATCTCTGTCAACAGTGAGGATTTGCTTCTTAACTGAAACTTATATTCAACCTGCTATACGAAGAGGACATCAGTGATATTGTAATTTAAGAAATCTTTTATTCATGTATTTTGTACTCTAATGTCTTTCAGATGTGTTATTCTATTGGTTTTAGGATTCTTTTATGGTAAGACATTGATCGACTAAAGATTGTTAACAACAAATAATTCGATTTCTATTTTTACTAATTTCATTAACCAGTATCAAATCTATGAACACAGAGTGCCAAAGAAGTGAATGTTTCAAGAAAATAATTGCAATCTGGTAAGTAAAAAAATAATGAACTGCTGGAACTGTAATCTTGAGCCTGGCACACACCAGCACATGTTTTTTGGGTGCCACCTATTAAACTCATACTGGACATCAATACAGACACGTGTCAGCATTCCTTAACACACCCATATCCCTGTCCTTCTCTATGGTAATGTTGGGTCCCTGGGCTTCCCCATCTCCGCCGCCCTTAGACGGTACAGATATGGCTCTGCTGGACTTACTCTTAACAATTGCAGTCAAAATCATACTTACGGAGTGGAAGTCTTTCCAAAACCTGCCATACCACACCTGGTAGGCTTGGGTGTCATATCTCCGTGGGGCTAACATAACACTTTCATGTAGGCACTCTGCATCATTAATCTCTAATATGGTGTGGTGGTCCATGGATAGGTACATGGAATTAGGCTCTCAGGATCCTATGACTTACCCCGCCACTGGGCCTGCCGCTTAAAGGTTAACACTGGGGTCATGAAGCAGACATCCTGACTTACACCCTTACGCATCCCTCCTCCCATACTCTCTGTTATGTTGGTGGTCTATTCCATCGGAAACCCATACTAGATTACCCTCCTCCCACGCACGGAATGGTTTGTGCCGAGGGGGGAAGGAAAAAGGAGAAATAAAGGAACCTGGGGAACAGGCCTCGTGGTTCAGAACACCACAGACACTGTGTCGTTGTCGCTTTATTCCATCACCCTGGCACCAGTAAGGCCTGTTCCCTTTATCCAACAGAACAACTGGTGATGAGGACGGTTGAACGCCGGTTCCCCTCCATGTCCTCTTGCCTGGTCTGGTGTTTGTTTTCACCGCGCTGCAGGGGTTGCCTCCCCGTCATCTTGGCCCACTGGCCGGTCCGTCCCCTGCGGGCCCTTCGCATTGTAGCAATTGGAGCTGGGTGGCTTCCTGGACACCACTACACCATCTACACCTCTGGCAGTGTGAACGCTGCCGACGTGGCCTCGTCCCTGCTGTCATCTCAGGTGGCCCTCAATGCCCGCAGCGCCTGATACCTCTCCCAACGGTGTGGGCGCGACCTTAGTCTGCCGCACAGATTTCGGAGCTCTACCCGCTCCTATTGGAAACCCCGGGGAGGTGCTCTTCGGTCTAAGCCTACGTCGGCTGCCTATGAGGTGTGCCCTCGCTGCTCAAGCAACACGGTCAGTTCGTCAACAGAGAGGCTTTTTCGTATGCACACCTCCCTCTGTCCCAAGTGGGAACTCTTCAGGAGACACAGTGTTTTTTTTTCTCCTCAGTCTCGGTGTGCATTTTCATAACCAAGGCGGTGGGGCTGCCCTGAACCTGCCTTCTACCCCAGCATTTTCTGCTCTGTGGGGACTGGTGTTGTGCCTCCTCCTTCAGACTTGGCTGACCTTTTGAAGGTGGATCACAGTCAGCTGGGGTTCCCTGTTCTGATCACCGGATTACACCCATCAGCAGTCAATCAAGTGCATAATTCAAGAAAGACAGCCCCCCTTAAGGCATTTACAATGAATAACATTCATTGTGTCTACCGTTCCGCCTATTGAGCCTTTCATAATTGATGTGCCGCCGTCTGCTCACGCAGCTAAATGGAAGGACCGGCTAGAGCGCCTAGAAACTTACTTTGTAGCGTTGGATTTTCACAATGACAAACAGCGCCCTATGATACTACACTTAGGGGGTGCAGCCCTACACAAACTAGGCAAAACCTTTGCAGAAGTAGGACCTCCGTACACCTATACCACGTCGAAAGGAGCATGAACTGCCCATTTCGGGCCCCTGGCATACCCAGATAACGAACGCTTCTTATTGCGTCAAGCAAGACAGATGCCCGACGAATCGGTGGATGCTTTCTACGCCTGCTTCAAAGATCTGGCTAGCACTTGCACCCTGCCAGATAAAAACGATCAATTAGGGGCACAATTTATTCAGGGGTGCGTCTCTGTCAAGTTGAGAGAAAATATTCTCCAGGTCCCAGGAATGTCCATGGCAGACATGCTGACAATGGGAAGGTCAAAAGAACTGTCCAAAGTGCGAGCTGCGCATAAAGAAGCGGTGTTGCAATACCAGGTAAAGACAGAACCCGTAACGCCGGCCTTGCCGGAAATTCTGACAAGAAGAAAACACGCCCCAAGCCTCACCCCGAGCCCAAGACATGCAAAGGGTGTGGTGGGCCCATCCTGCACCAAGAACCATGCACAGCCCAAGGGAAGAGATGCTCAGCATGCAATAAACCGAACCACTTTGCAAAAGTGTGTTGCTCCACCGCACAAAAGGGATAGAGGACCAAGCCCATTAATACCCTATACACCTCAAGAGCTCCTGAGGAGGAGGAAGACTTGGATGATGATGATGATGTCGAAGGAGCGGTCCATGTCATACACGCCATGCAACCAGATGGATATCCTAGGAGGCGGATCCCGAGATGCAGTGTGCTCATTGCAGGACACCAGGTACAAGCATTGATAGACACAGGGGCGTCCGTAAACATTATGGCATAATCTGCGATGCATTCACGCAACCAACACTATGCCCCACCTCTACACAAGTGTTTGCATATGGGTCCACCCTTCCACTTCCGCTAGCTGGAGTCTTCACCACAGAAATCACTCACGAATCCTTTTCCACTCGTGCCAAGGTGTATGTTACCAGAGGGGGGGCAGAAATGCTATTGAGCTGCCGAACTGCTGAGCGCCTGCAGCTGGTCGCTTTTGCCTTCAGCGTACATCAGGAGAGCGTGGAAGGCCTGTTGGCAGAATTTGGACCTCTGTTCGAAGGACTAGGATGCCTCAAAGATCGCATGATATATCTTCATGTCGACAGTTCTGTTCAACCCGTTGCCCTGAAACACTGAATTGTGGCTTTTCATTTGAGGGCGAAGGTGGAGGAAGAATTAATGAAATTGGAGCGAGCCGACATCATCGAGCGGGTGGATGGTCCAACTCCATGGGTATCCCCCAACGTGGTAGCGTGAAAGCTCAAACAGCCGGGAAAAGTGAGAATATGTGTTGACATGAGAGTATTGAAGCAAGCCATCAAGAGAGAACATCATCTGATGCCCACAGTAGATGACACTATGGTAGAGGTGAGGGGCTCCCAGTGGTTCTCTAAGATGGACTTGTGAGCTGGATATCACCAGCTACTGCTGGACCCGGAGTCGAGGGCCATCACAACCTTCTCTACTCATGTAGGTCTCAGGAGATATAAGCGTCTCAGCTTCGGGGTGTTGAGTGCAGCCAAAGTCTTCCAAGACACCATACAGGGTGTATTGGCTGGTCTTGAAGGGGTCCTCAATGTCAGCGATGACATCTTAGTACATGCACCCATGCTGGAAGAACACCTTGATCGCCTTAGAGCACGTTTCAGCGCCTGAGAGACAATGGCCTCACGCTACATGGAGAAAAATATGCCTTCCTTCAGAAGGAAATAGCGTTTTCTGGATACCGATTTTCCCAGCATGGAGTATTGCCTGATCCAGCCAAAGTACAGGACATCCAGTCAGCCCCCGCACACACAACTGTCACTGGCGTGAGAAGTTTCCTAGGTATGGTCACATACTGTGGATGGTTCATTCGGAATCTGACTGACCTCACCGCCCCCCCTGAGAGAGCTAATGAAGACCAACACTGGCTGGCAGTGGGGGCCTTATCAGGAAAGAGCATTCCAAAATAAACATGCATTGTCTGCTGACACCACCCTGGTGTACTTTGATCCTGCCCGGGAATCTGAGCTGTCGGTAGATGCTAGCCCCATCGACCTTGGAGCCGTGCTGTTGCAGAGGAATGGAGACTGGGCACCGGTGGCGTATGCAAGCTGTGCACTGACGAACATGGAGCAATGATATTCCCACATCAAAAAGAAAGCCATTGCGGTCTATTGGGGTTGTCGTCACTTTCATCTCTACTTCTATGGTCAACCTTTCGTGGTCCACATGGATCATAAGCCTTTGATTCTGTTATTCATGGGGCTGTCATCGAAACCTCCGCCGAGGATCAAGAAGTGGATTTTGCAATTACAAGAATACCAGTTCACGGTGGTCTATAACCCAGGGACCCAAAATCCTGACTATTTCCTCTCAAGACATGCAAGGCCAGCAACGGAGGAAGTCTAATTGGATGCAGATGAAGTGGAGGAGTATGTCAGGCTGGTAGTGGAGCGGTCCCGACCGTTGCCCATTTCCCTTGAGAAGATTGTAAAGGCCACGGCGAAAGACGAGTGTCTTCAATTAGCCCTCTCCGAGGTAACCTCTGGAAGATGGCAAGTCTTGACCAACAAAACACCATGCAGGACAGACGAAGCACGAGCAGTACTGGATTCTCTACACCATGTGCGCTTAGATCTGGCCATGCCACCCAAAGGCTGTTTCCTGAGAGGTACCCGTCTGGTAATCCCTGGGGCACTACAACTAGTGGTGGATCTCGCTCATTTGGCCCATCAAGGGATTGTCAAGACAAAGTCTCGACTAAGATGTAAGGTCTAGTTTCCGAATCTTGACATGCTCGTTGAACAGACAGTTCGCCAGTGCATTCTGTGCCAAGCGGCCATGTTGGCAGAGCCACCGGCCCCAATCATCACTGAAGATATTCCACCATTTCTATGCCAGAGAGCAAGTGCTGACTTTGGAAGTCTCCCCGACGGGAGACACATGCTGGTCATCATAGATGATTTCTTGAAGTATCCAGAGGTTGAAGTCATGGACTCGACGACAGCACATGTAACTATTCCCCCGGCTGGAGAAAATAATGGCCACCCCCGGGCTTCTGAAAGAACTGCACACTGACAATGGCCCTCCATTCACCAGTCATGAATTTACGGAATACTTGCAGTCCAGAAGCATTCACCACATAATGGTCACACCCCGCTGGTCACAAGTTAATGGAGAAGCATAACACTTCATGCGTACCTTAAATAAGGTGCTGCGGATCGCTTTGGCTCATGGACAGAATATGGAGTGTGCTTTGTACACTTTCCTTAGAGAATACCGCCTCACACCCCACTCAACGACCCAAGTCAGCCCTGGCTCTTTGTATATCAATCGGCCAATAGGTGATGTCATTCCCCAAGTGGACAAGCCTTCAGACCTTCAGACGCAGGCAGCTGAGAAGTTGAATCAGTGTCGGGCAAGGAATGATCACATGTCCCAAGCCCATGGAGCCAAGCACAGGTCCATCGAGGTCAGAGATTTAGTGATGGTAAGGACTTAGTGTTGATCTGAAGTGTGGTAGAACGTGATGCATTCTCTCTCTCACTCTTTTTCTCTCTCTCTCTCTCTCGCTCTCTTTCTTCTTTTTCTCTCATATCTCATTTTTAGCATTGTTTCTGAGATCTTTTGATGGTGATGTTACATTGGTCATCACCAGATTTTGATGCTGTTGTGCTTTTGGTTAAAATAAAGGAGGAATGTTATGTTGGTGGGCTATTCCATCGGAAATCCCTAATGGAGGGGTGTCCGAAGGATTAGCCTCCTCCCCAGCATGGAATGTTTTGTGCCAAGGGGGGGGGAAGAAAAAGGAGTAATAAAGGAACCCGGGGAAAAAGCATCGTGGTTCAGAACACCACAGTGTCGTTGTCGCTTTATTCCATCACCCTGGCACCAGAAAGGCCTGTTCTCTTTATCCAACAGAACAGTCTCCTTTTTTAGGTCAAGCCTAGAGGCAGCACACATGCGCTGCTCTGCGAAACTTGCTGTATTGGCGTATGCACTTGACGCCCCGCTCACTCTACACCCATATTTGTCATTGACTTGTCATTGCCCTTTGTAAATGCTAGCTTCTGATTCGTAAATAGGCTTGTTAGTCCCTCCTTAGTACCGCCTCGTCTTCATTTGTAACCTCCCATGGCGACTGGCCCTTTTACTTCGGTTGTTACACGGTACGTGTTATTTAGTCTGTAAGCACTATTTACTTTATTGAGTTTCTCTTACTGCAGGCAGGACATGTGCTGCTTCAGCTGGAACCGCGTGTGCTTTTTTTAAAATAACATGGGCGCCCGCTTTCTCCTTAACACGGGCACCCGCTTTCAATAACCCACGCACCCGCTTTCAATAACCTGGGCGCCCGCTTTCAATAACACCAGGGGCGCCCACTTTCACTTTAGCACGGGCGCCCGCTTTCACCGTAACACGGGCAACCGCTTTCAATAACAACACGGGCACCCGCTTTCACTTTATCCCGGGCACTCGGCATTCATTATTTCAATCCCCTACCCACCCCGTCGCAATGCTTGTCTCTTTTGTCTTCATTTTGTTGACGACTTTTGAAATATAGAGGATACAAATAATGCCAAATAATGCCATGCTTCTTGGTACTGAACCACACCTCGACTTAGACTCAACAAGTTAGGGGTCTTTTTGTGCTCTTGAACACATGTGCCTTGTTAGTTACACTGTGGACACAATCCTCCATTGTGCCCTCGCAAACCTGCTTGGCTTTGAGACTCTCTGCCATATAAACGACTACCTGTACTCAATTGTTTTCTCATGAGCATCCTGTACCGCATACATTTTGTTTGTATCGAATGTATGTCTGATTGTATGCCTTTTTCTCTTTCAAAAGCTAATAAAACTATTTGAACACAAAAATAATAATAATGAACAGATGAAATATACCTGAGCAGAGTTAAGACAGCTTTGCAATGTTTCTAATGTCTCAAGAATTGTTTTTAATTTTATAAGCCAGAAAACCTCTATCTAATTGCCTCATTTGGCCTGCATGTCGCCCGTAGTCACTTAATTATCAGCTATTACACTATAATTATGCTATATGATTAAAGAGCAATAATTGCAAGGGAAGTGCTCTTTGTAAAAGGGCATTAAAATGAGCCGCCAACCCCGTGTCTTTTAAGGGATGGAGCTCTAATGCACGAAAATAAAAGGAAGCATAATGATATTGCTGTCGCTTCTCCTGGTAAAATATAGAAGAAATCGTTTTCTTACACTATTACACGGATACGATTTCAATCATTGGCAAAAATAACATCCCTTCGATACAACCATTAATTCCTACTTAGAACTAAAAGAAAATATACTTCGAAAAATAAAAGGATCAATTTTCGCTCCCTCAGAGAAAGGTAATTTATTCAAAGATCCAAAAATTGCTTTAAAAACAAAGCTGCTGTATAAGCTAATGAACTTAGAATTTACTCTCTCACAGTCAAGAAGAAGCACACCACATTCATTGGTCAAAAAGCAGATTTGTTGCTGTAAGTGAGCAGTTTTACTTCGACAGCAATGCACACCAATAGATTTTTTAATCGCGGCTACCGCGGGCATCTGCTGATCTGTCTCACGTATCCCTGCATACATTGTCTAACCTGGATGAAAGGGAAAAGCTAGTTAAACAAAGTACAAATTAGAGACGTTCTCTCCTTCACTTTTCTTCCCCAACTTATTTCGATGCGTTTAGAAAATGCATTTAAGATTCCTGTAGCTTGATTTTCAAAACGGCCTAGAACCACAATAAGCACATGCGCCCGTTTAAGCACTCCCAAGGCACTTTGAAATGACAGAAAGGGCTACAGCTATTTATTCAGCACCTTTATAGTTAGGCATTGCACGGGCAATATCAATAAAGTGGGAATTTTCTCTTTGCATCGGGACATGTGACTAACTGCCCTGCCAAGTACCACGCATCAGGGGTTAGACTAATGCATTTTATTGCTGATGCCCACATCACTGCATTAAAATGCATTAGTCACGCATTCATTGCTCCCAGACCCGCTCTGGGGCTTATGCAGCGCTCCAAAAAACAGCCTTGTACGCAGCACTATATCACTGCACTGACTGCTGAAAAAATTCATGCTGCCGGTGCCGGGCCTGAAGGACTTGTTGTTATGGTTACCTCGGAATGGGATACATTGTTTCTTTCACGTGACAGGAACACAGATTGCGCTCCCTCTGTCAACCCTGACGGGCCTTTCTGAAATCCACCTGCAGTTGCTGAATCTTCCTGCGCGGGCGGGGCTGCTAAATTAAAAGTCATTGAGTGGGGCTAGGTTTCCTCTGGTCTCTGGCTGGAGCAGATGGCCTCCGAGTGTGAAAAAAATGAATACAATGTGTGTTGTTCACATTAGCGCTACTGCTGCCTGCCAGAGTAAGACACTCCCGAGCATCAAGAGGAGAGCTGACTGACTCTGCCCACTCGAAAGAAGCTTTGAACTGCCACCTCTGCTGCAGCCCAATGCACCTCTGCCCAGTTTGGTCGAAGAACTTCCACAAATCGTAGCAGCTCAAGAGAAAGAAAGCAGGGCATTCATATAAAGCATAAAGATTAAGTAACATCACCCATCTGTGTCACATCTCGGTGAGTCAGAGTGAAGTGCTGGGCTTATTCTTGCCTCTACCAATCGCCAGTGATGTGATCCAATAATGTACAGCTGACTAGCAAGTATATATTCACTGTATGAGCATGAACCAGAGAGCACCCTAATATCACCTGTGTGTCACTTCTCAATGAGAGACTGAGCTGTGTGTCAACTCTTGACTGCACTATGAGCCATGGACACTGCCAGTAATTTAATGCAAGCGTGTTCACCAGCAGGCCCACAGTAGTCTTGCAGTACTTCTCTGATACCGCACACCGTTGGTGACGCAGGGTTTAAAAAAAATGGGTTATTCTGTGTTTTCTTTTTGTTGAAATAATCTTGTATACCGTAGAGGCTTGTTGTGTTACGGAGGTTCAAAGTGTGAAGAGGGGGCATCTAGCGAGTGCCACATGTGTCTGTGTGGTGGCCACCTCTGGGAGTTTTGTAGAGAGACATTATCTGCTCCTTTAAGGAATGCGAGTCATTCCGCCCACATATGAAATGAGAGTATGTTGAAGTTTTTCCAGTTATTAAGAATCAATTTGCATGCTAGGGTCAGCATTAGGTCTAGTAGTAGGCCGATGTCTGCAGATTTTAGTTGTGGATCTAGTGTTATATTACCAGGTTATTCCCGTGTAGCAAGGCAGTTTATTTCTTGCATTGTCCTCACTATAACATTTAAGCCATGGACATTTGCACATATTTGCTTGCGCGACAATGTTGGAGTCGTTTCCCTGAAATTAAACTTGTTTACACATCTAGCTTCGCACAACATTATCACAATACCCTGAACATCATGTACAAGGTCTCTTTTCACACTATGTACAAATGTCATCTCTATCGTCATCCACGGGGCGACAAGGCTATCTGCATATCAGTGTTGAGACAGAATATCGAATAGGAAATGTTGACTTACACAAATATCGAGTTGGAAATATCGTGATTCAGAAATATCGACAGCAAGAATATTGTGGTCAAGAATATCGAATTTAAGGTAAGAAATATTGTTTTTAAAAATATAGAAGTCATTAATATTGTTTGCAAAAATATAGTTGTTTAAAATATCGATTTTTTTATTAGTTTTATGTATTTTAGTTTATATTTTAAATGTATGTGATGTATGTTTTTAGTATAAGTATTGTTTATGTTTTTTAATATAAATGTTTTGTAGTTATCAATTTTATTTTAATTAAATTTTGCGTTTTTAGTTCCGTAGCAGGTTGTGGGTTTATAGGGGAATAGCGTGGGAAGTAATTTAATTACAATAAATTAATGACTATTTTTAATTTATTTAATTTAGATTTTATAGTTAATTGTGGGAAGTAATTTATTTGTAATTAATTATTAATTGGTTGGTAATTAATATTAATTAATTGATGATTAATTATGGTAATTGTGTGATTTTTTTTAGGTGCGGGTTGTGGGGTTTATAGGGGTAAAGGGTGGGAAGTAATTTATTTTTGATTAATTAATAATTAGTTGTTAATTTATATTAATTGATTGAAAATTAATTATGGAAATTGTGTAATTAACTTTAGGTGCGGGTTGTGGGGTTTATAGGGGTAAAGGGTGGGAATGAATTTATGTTTAATTGATTAATAATTAGTTGTTAATTTATATTAACTAATTGATAATTATGATAATTGTGTGATTTCTTTTAGGTGTGGGTTGTGGGGTTTATGTTATAAAGGGTCGGAAGTAATTTATTTTTAATTAATTAATAATTAGTTCCTAATTAATATTGATTAATTAATTGAAAATTAAATATGGAATTTGTGTAATTAATTTTAGGTGTGGGTTATGGGGTTTATAGGGGTAAAGTGTGGGAAGTAATTTATGTTTAATTAATTATTAATTGGTTGATCATTAATGTTAATTAATTATTTGACATTTAATTAGGGTAGTTTATATTTTTTGTGTATTGGTTTCACTTTTTTAGGGGCAAAGGTTGGGGAGTAAATTAATTTTACTTACTTTATAATCAATTTTTATATACTATTAGTTTTTTGATTGAAAATAGATTTTAATTGTGTAATTAATTTTTTTACAGTTTAATTTTACCAGTGGTTTGTGGGTATTATAGGGGTAAAGTGTGGAAAGTTTATTAATTTTTATCAGTTTTAATTTGTTTTTTAATTCATATTTCTTTAATTGGTAATTAATTATGTAAGTACATTTTTAATAAAATTTAGATGTGGGTTGTGAATTGTGTGGTGTGATAGGGTAGAAAATGAAAAAATTACATTTAATTAATGTTTTGATTCTAAATAATTTCTAATTAAAATATGTATTTGTTTGAAAATAATTTTTTATTTTCTTTAATATAATATTTGTAGGTATTTGTTATATGCATTCAACATTATATGTTTTTTAAATTTGTAATAAATATATTTGTATCTTAATTTTTAATATATTTATATATTTTTTTATTCTGTTTTTTCAATATTTTTATTGTTAATATTTTGTTTGTTTTTACTTTTGAACTGACTGGAGTGAGAATATTAATTGTTACCCCTTTGCAATCCAACATTTTCCCTACTGTTGCCCTGATTGGAGTGGGAATAGTAAATTTTATCCTGCCACTATCCAACATTTTCCCTACTGTTGCACTCACTGCAGTGGGAATAGTAATTTTTACCCCTACGCAATCCTACACTTTCCCTACTGTTGCACGTACTGGAGTGTGAATAGTAAGTTTTACCCCTCCGCTATCCAGCACTTTCCCTACTGTTGCACTCATTGGAGTGGGAATAGTCATTTTTACCCCTACACAATCCAACACTTTCCCTACTGTTGCACTGACTGGAGTGGGAATAGTAAGTTTTACCTCTCCGCTATCCAACACTTTCCCTACTGTTGCACTCATTGGAGTGGGAATAGTAATTTTTACCCCTCTGCTATCCAACACTTTCCCTACTGTTGCACTCAGTGGAATAGGAATAGGAATTTTTACCCCTCTGCTATTCAACACTTTGCCTACTGTTACACTCACTGGAGTGGGAATAATACTTTTTTTACCCCTCCGCTATTCAACACTTTTCCTACTGTTGCACTCACTGGAGTGGGAATATTAATTTTTTACTTCTCCTCTATCCAACACTTTCCCCTACTGTTGCACTGACTGGAGTGGTAAATTTAAGTTTAAAGATTTTTAAATAGTTTAATGTTTTAATTTATAATAGAATGTTTTTTTAATAGATTTTTTGTCATTGGTATATATACATATATATACACAATAATAAAATACATTAAAATTAATAGTTTATTAATTGTTTTAAAGTAAATATGTATAAATATATATATTGATTATTATGTATGTGTGTTCATTTGGGGGATTCTTGTATCCACACCTACACACACTCTAGGTAAACTTGGAGTAGGGTTTACATAGTAGAAGTACGCTCGATTACTGCCTTGTTTTGTCAGCATTCCATCCATCATTTGTTTGCTGTAACACTTTTCGCCCTAAGTGGGATGGGTATGCCCAGACGTGGGTCCCTTGCTCACTGTGCCACTGGATTCAAGCTAGCCTGGCTGAAGAAGGGTGACATACCCTGAAACCGGTCCCAGGATGCTTGTTTCCGGTCCAGGAAGGACCTGGCCTGGCAGGTCGGTCTGGACTGTTCCCATGGGGCACAGGGTCAAGACTGATTTGCATATGGCTGGGTCCAAACTGGGGTGGCGTAGTGGGCAAAAGAATGATGGATTTAACCCAGATCTTTTGACTGGGGGAGCATGTTTGCATTGTCAGCATTCCGTCCATCATTGGTTTGCTGTAACACTTGTTTTATATGCCTGCATATATACACTGTTTTAGCACCATGGTAGAACTATATCTACTATTTACATTTTTGGTACTTGTAATCACTTTTATCTGCTTCTGTCTGTTAATCATTGCAGCACACGTATTTTACACAAGAATAACGTTGGTTCAATAAACCTATTGACAACGTCCCACTGTGTATTCTCTGTATACTTCTCTGAGAATAAGTGAGCACAAGTGACTGAGCGAACAGTTTCCATGATCCCTGAGGGGTCAGGGTTGTCATGTTCAGTGGTTGTCAGAAACCATTCGTTCCCTTGTAAGGTTAGGGGGCTTACGCTGGCATTGTGAACTAGCTGGTCTATAGGCCAACATATCCTGCAGGGTGTCCGGAATCAGTCTAGGCACGAAGCCCTTAGTTTATGTTGTCCAACAAACGTGCAGATCCTACTATTAGTAGGAACTACACAACACCAGATGGCCAATAATTATATATGAGAATTCTTGGGTGGGAGTAAATCCCAAGGTTTCCTTTATGAATTTAAATATACTGTCCCAATACTCCTTAAGAATGGTACAGTGGAGGAGTATGTGAGGTAAATCACCATGATGTATCCCACAATTCCAACATTTGGGTTCTTGAATGAGTTTGAGACTGTGGAGTTTACCCGTGGTCCAGGATGTTCTATTGATAATCATGTATTTGGTCTGGGACATAGCAGGGGAGATTTTGTTTGTGAAAGTGGATCTATAGATGTGCTTCCAATTGTATTTTATGTTGCTGTGATTTGGCTCTGCTTCCCATTTTTGTACATTATGAGTATGGGCCTTGCGGGGACTAGGGAGAAGCATTTTATATATTCTGGACACAATGAGCCTTGTTTTGTCAAGGCCATTAATCAATATAGTGAGTGTAGGGTTGTTCATCAGTAATTGGTGCTTAGAGATCTGGACTCTCAGTCTTAAGTACTTGTAAAAGCCCATATTATCCAGTCCAAATCGTGCCTGTAAAGTGGAGAAGGATAGAGGTAGGTTGTCCTCATAGCCGTGTTTGATCAGGTTGATCCCCTTTTCTGACCAGTTAGACCCTAGAATTGTATTGCCAACAATTTCAGTTTTGGAATTGAGCCATATGGACGTCATATTAGAGTTGCTGAGTTTATCTTCGGACCGGTAGACGATTTTCAAAGTAGCTTTTTTGGTATTGTGCATTATGTATTTGGAATGGGGCAAAGGAAAATTGTGCAATGATCAGAAAAGTACTAATAGGTTTCCCCTTTGAGAGAGATGTCTCTTGTTTTACCCAGATTGGTTGGCACTCTTATCCTTCAAGGAACCAGTTAGTGCCTTGTTAAAAGAGGTAGGCCGTTTGGTAATACCTAAAATTTGGAAGACCTATTCCTCCTTTGTCTTTAGAGAGTTTGTGTTTTTTAAGTGAAATTCTTGGCTTCTTGCTGTGCCACAAAAATGTGGTAAACATGCTATTAACTCTTGTCAGGAAGTCTTCAGTTAAGGATATGGGCAGCATGCTAATTAGATAATTAACTAAGGAGGTGATCATCATTGTAAGGTATTCTGCTCTGCCCCACCAAGAGAGAAATTTTGGTGACCATCCATCAAGGAGATCATTAATCTTCTTGAGCAGTGTCTTTTTATTGTGGTGTAAGGTAGTGATGAGGTTGCTGGTGAATTATATCCCTAAGTACTTAATACATCCGGCCTGCTAAGCCAGCCAGAGCTGCCCAGAATATCTTTGTTTCCATAGTTATTGAGGAGTTTTACTTCTGACATCTTTATTGAGAGTGCATTCCAATACTTCTGAAAACTCCTGGACAGAGGTCATTAGGGTGGGTATAGATGTTTGGGCATTCTAAGTGGTGACCAATACGGTGTCTGCATAAGCAAGCCACTATTTTCACAGTGGTTCACCAAATGGTACCCCAGCAGTATCTCTGTTCTCCCTTAGTTGCCATCAGAATGGTTCAAATGCTAGTAGGAATGGTGGGGACACTCAGCCTTGCCTGGTTCCTTGTTTCAGGGAAAATGCAGATGAGATAGCACTTCCTGCTCTGACTTTAGCAACCGGTTTATGGTAGAGTGCCATGATTAACCCTGGGCGGTGAACTCTGCTCCGCTCGCGGAGTTTTCTGCACTCCGCGTTACGCAGAGATCGCGGAGTTCTGAAAAACTCTGCTTCGCGTTGCGGAGCAGAGTTTTTTTCCTCGCTCGCATTCATCAACATCAAGTTGGCGACCGCGAGCGAGGAAAATCAACCTCCCGGCGAGATTTTTGCTCATTCGCGATCGTCAACATCAAGTTGGCGAGCGTGAGCGTGGAAAATCAACATCCCAGCGAGATTTCTCAGCGCGGGGGGGGGTCAGGTTTCTCATTGCGAGTGGTCCCGTATGCTTGCGACCGCTCGCGTTGAGAAACTGCCCGTTCGCGTTGAGAAAGCTGCCGCTCGAGTAAAAATCTACTCGAGCGGCAGAAAAGGAAAGCTTGCGCAGTGCATGGTGCCGTTCGCAATGATTGCACAGTGCGGACAAGCATCCGGCACTGTGCAATCACCGCGAACGGCATTTTTCTATTATACACCGCCGCTCGTGGATCTCTACGTAGTGCGACAGAGTATTTTTTGCACTTCGCGGTGTTCCGCATAGTGCAACTCCGTGAACTCCGCACAGGGTTAGCCATGATCATGCGGATTAGGGGTTCTCCAATTAAAAAATTTTCAAGGGTCAAATGTAAGTATTTCCAATCTTCCTTATCGAACACTTTTTCTGCTTCAAGAGTGGTGGCTACAGTGGGAGATTTCGTTGTTTTTGGGCATGACAAAGTATCCTTGTGTTGTTGCTCGAGGGTGTCTATTTTTCAAGAAGCCTACTTGGGAGGGGTGGATTAGTTTAGATATGTATTTTGTATTCCGGCGGAGAGTATCATAGCATATATTTTACAGTCCAAATTGATTATTGAGATTGGTCTGTAGTTTTTTGGGAGTAAAGGGTCTTTTGGTATCACCGCAATTATTGCTTCTGTTGGTGTACCATTTACTTGTCCAGAGGGGACATACTGTGTATATAGCCTTAATAATGGTTGGATAAGAGTTTTAGATAAGGCTTTGAAGAACTGTGAATTATACCATCCAAGCCAGAGGCTTTGTCGGTTTTCAGTTTTTTAATGGCATCTAATATTTCCTCTTTAGTTATAAGGCCATTGATAAATTGTTTTTCCCAGTCCGTTAGTTAGGGAAGTTGAGCTTTTTCGAGATAAGATTTACATTTTTCATGTTTCAAGGTATTATTATCCTCATAGAGAGTTAGGTAAAAAAAATTAAAGACCTCTACAGTGTTCTTTGGATTCGTTTTTACATATTCCTTCTGGTCTTTGATGGCATTAATGGTAAACGTTTGCAGTTTGTGTTTTAGATATGCTGCTAATGTTTTGTCTGTTTATCTGAGTCTCATAGCTTAATACTTTTTTGTTTATTGAGCCAAATACCTGCTCTAGTACTTATGATCTTGTTGTATTCATATTTCTTTCTAGCAATTTCATTTAAGATCTGGTTGTCTCTAGTGGAAATATGTTGTTTCTCAAAAGTTATTATTTCTATTTCCAATTTTAGAAGTCTGTTAGTGACTTTCCTATTCATATTAGATCTGAATTTTTAGAGCTTTTAGAGATTTTGAGGGCTTCCATCCTGGTGAGGTCTGAGGTTTTGTCTTCCTTATTGTCTTTAAGGAAATTTACTATGGCGTCTTTGATACATCTCTTGTTACTTTGATCCTTTTGAGGGTTTATCGTTAAATCTCCATTGAGTTTCTTTTGAGTCTGGTGAGGGATCCTTGATGGACATTGTTATGCAGAAATTCAATTGTCATTTGATCTACTGTCTTAATGGAGTGGCCCGGGATTAACATATAGTCAATGTGTGTATATGAGTTATGAGGGTAAGAGTAAAAGGTATAGTCCCTTTCGTCCCGATTCTGTATTCTCCATGCATCTACCAGATTGAATTCACTACAAAGATTTTTAAGAGCTTTGTGTGATTTCTTTGGGTGGAATGGACATTGTGAGTTTCTGTCTAGAATAGGGGCTAATGGATAGTTGAGGTCACCTGCTAGGATGAGTTTGGCTGAGTATGGTATAATTCTAAGTTGTGCTGAGAGTTCGCAGCAGAATAAGGGATCGTCTTTTGTAGGTACATAAACGTTAACCATGAAAAATTCAGTGTTGTTTTTAGAAAGTTTGGAAATAATCCATCTTTCTTGGCTGTCTGATAAATTAGATATTATGTCTATTTTTTTTTGCGTTGATCAACGCCATAACATCTTTTTACCAACTGCGGCAGAGCAGGCTACATCTGAGAATTCTCTGTTTCTAAGAGATGTCACCTGTGTGAAATCAGCATTTGTTTCTTGAAGGAGGATAATGTCTCCTTGAAGCCTGTATACATCGTCAGTGATTTTCTTTTTCTTAATCGGATGATTGATCCCTTTCACGTTTAGTTATGCTATCTTACTATTTTGTGAGGGGACTGTCATTTGAACATCTGTATCAGCATGTAGACCCTAATTGCATGGTAACTGAGTTGTATGCCAACATAGGTATAGAGGCATCAAGGTCACCTTGGTAGGTTGATAAAGTGTAGTACTGGTCGTGTTACAGTCCTAACAGCATTTGCTGTTTAAGATATAAAAGGGTATGGTGGGATTCCTCTGACTGAGTCTCAGGGGATGTATTCGATCCCAGGGAACATTGTAAGTAATTTGGCCGGTGTCTTATTGACAAGTAAGGTAAGTCGAATTCACATTTGTGATTACAAATAAAGAGTAAAAAAGAAGAGTAAAAGGCAGAGCATAAAAAACCACAAATCAACTAAAGTAGCATTAACCAACAATCCTTCATTTTGAGCAATCCCCTCTCCCGTCCTCCCTCCCACCTTAGATACACAAAAGACATGACAATAGGAGGACGAAACTGCTCCTCCAGGAAACAAGAGTTCAACATCAACAGTAGATAATACAAAAATTGCTTTTTCGGTGAGGAAACTTACTATTTCTAATAAACTCTGTGGGTGATGATTTTCCGAGTTACTGTTTGGCACTCACTATTTATTGGTGTGTCACTATCGCCTATTATCTGTATCAGTAGTGATCAAAAGGAAGGAGGAATCACCCAGCCTCCTAATGTTAAGACCAAAGTTGATCCAACTAAATAATATAATTCAATTCCCGAGCACACACTCCCAAATTCAGTTACATATAAAATACACAACAATTTTAGAATTCTCGGTCTTTTGTTCTTTATTTTCTTTTTGTCTAAAGTGCCCAGCCATTACGTGTTTCGTCGAATCGGGTATTTCCCACAACTTCTTCAGGGCTGGAATACAATGAGATATTTCAGGTTGTAGTGTTTAAGCATACACACCTCATATCAATATTTACATTATTGGTAGGAACCAAAAACCTTCACCTGAGTGTAATAGCACACTGTTAAAGAAATATATAGGGTCATTGTTTATACTTTGACTTGGCACCCTTTCTATATTGGATGTTATCCATCACCCTAAGTATAATGTGAAAATACATGTCCGCTAAGATTGACTCATATTACACAGAGTACATGCATGAGATTATGCGGGACGTGGTGCAAGTCATAACCCACATTTAATGAAATAAATATTATTTATAAGAGCAAAACACCGATTCGTGAGTCTAAATCATATTCGCAAAGTAGGGCTGTGGTCATACAGAATCTGCCCTGTTATAACCCAATTGGGCTGTGGTCATACAGAATCTGCCCTGTTATAACCCAATTGCATAGTTTGGCTCATACCGGTCTTCTTCTTGTCATGTGCATCAAACACCTGTATGGCAATTAATTATTCATGAGGTCAGTGTTTCTGCCTCACTGTTATCTAAACCAGAAATTGTAAATGCATATTTTGTCTCTTTCTGGAAGTCCTACCTTATCTCCGGTTATAATTCCGTCGCTGCAGTTTTACTGAATATGTTTTACCAGTTCCAATCGCTTATTTTTTTCTCTGATTCATATGTTTCCATTTTTCAATGTCATTCTGTCGTTTTACCTTCCCAGCATCTAAGGAAAAGGGACAGTACTTATGTGTCACTCCATGTTCCCTTACGTGTTTTACCCCCGCTAATACACAAATTCAAATGTGTCCTCTAAGATTCTATTAACTCCTACCTGTCACCATGACGTTCAGTCAGTCCACGTCTCACACCGTTGTATCTCCGGCTGTGCCTTTCGCGCCAATACCGGAAGTACTATTTAAGTACCAGAAGTAAAGGGAGCTGCAGTGATGTAACGTACGATCATAAGGCACCGTTTGGGCGCCATCTTAGGGGTATTCCATATCTATTCCCTCATCCTATCTAAGCAATTAACATTTGTTTTTTCAACGGGAGCCGTTTTGAAAGTGTTCAGTTTCAATTCCCTGCATCTTATCTAGTTAGTCGTACTATTGCTGGTATGTGCGCCTCTTGCAAGGTGTCTATCTTATGGGCACTGTTTTGAGAACGTTCAGATCTAATTTGCCTCATCTTCTCTAGTCAGTCGTTCTTCTGCTATCTTATGTGCCTCAAGCAAGATTATTAATATATATTCATATGTGGGTAATATATCCATATTGATACATAACGAGTGCTTTATCTGTTGGAGTTGTAT
The DNA here is from genome assembly GCA_963921515.1 of Calotriton arnoldi. NCBI lineage: Eukaryota > Metazoa > Chordata > Amphibia > Caudata > Salamandridae > Calotriton > Calotriton arnoldi. The sequence goes on from CAWUFW010002710.1 coordinate 228,416, forward strand.
TAGTTATAATGCTGCCAAAGAATAGTCACTTTGCATTGTAATATGTTTCCATATGGCCCCTTATGGACTCCATCTTGGGTATATTTCAACTCCAAATTTCAATCTAGCCTTATCTGAATGGTTAGTATTTATTTTATGTGGACACTATAATAGATGTATTCAACTCCCATTCCCCACGTATTATTTGAATAAATCGTATTTCCGTAATCTTTGCGCCTCATAATGTGAAATCTAATTTGATCCAGTATGGGCAGTGGTCCCAAAATCAAGAGAGGTCGATTAGGAATATGAGATAATATTCACCTATTGTTGTCGGCATGACATATTGTTACCGTTACAGTATAATGTCTAATTAGATTCGTGTACCATTTTATAATATCAATCAGACCAATCCGCAGCATAGGTTACCCCCTATATTCTGTGTAGTAAAAAGTACAGTACTCCTGTTCTGATCATGTCTTCTTGAATTGCATAACATCCCAATCACAATAGTGCAGATTACTTTCAAATCAACTTATTTTAACATGTATTCCAATTATGCATTTCATCCTAGATTAGAACATGTACATATATATTGATTATTAGCTAAGGAGGGATTGAAACAATGTTCTGGTTGTTCATAAAGTCTTCTCCATTTACATAAAAGTATTGCTAAAAAGAGAATAGAGCAAGTACCATGTTGTTTATAACATTGATTTAATCCCCTAAAAAATATTTTAGGTCATGGTCCGTATTTAGGCCATGTTCCACCGCACCGAGACGCATTATCCAAGATGCCTCCTTACATCTCAGAGTGAGCTCTCTGTTACCCCCCTCCGGGGTCAGGTTGAACATGATGCATGCCAAAATATGCAAACCTCTCATGTGTGCCCTGCATACTGCATTCTATCATATGTGTCGCCATTGGGTATCTCTGATCTTGGTGTATGACTGCCCTTATATGTTCCTTGATACGCTCCTATTTCGAATGTTTGGGTTGTTATTTATCAATTTGTATTATGGTCAAAGAGGTTTGTTAGGTAAGATGAGCTAATTCTACATTGATGTTTAATTATGTTCAGCAAGGTGTTCACAAAATATTTATTCATCGATCTATGCTGCAGATTATAACCTTAAGACACTTACTCATTCCTGCACGGTGACAGTGTCATGTATATGTTAAGGTGGTAGCCACATACAACTACATGGTATTACATGTTTTCCCGAAATAGGTACATATTCGAACAACTAAATTTCCATACCTTGCAAGATGGCAACTGCTCACTTAAACTGAACCAATGTGATTTGTCACATCATGTTATTAATTAACCATACATACGTAAGGCCTTGTTTTTCCATTCAAAGTTTTCCGTCTGGGAAGATTCATAGTCGGGAAGTAGCTTATAGCCAGTTGAGCCTATGGGTGATGAGGCACTGCTCTCAATTCGCGAGCTATCGACTGGTTCTTGAAGCTGTAGAATTGTGTGTCAAGGTATTCATTTCAACTTAATCTTTTTCGTCCAAGAATTACTTGAGTGTGGTCATTGAAGGTGTGTGAGGTGCCTTGTATTGTTACCCGGTATCTGGCCAGGCCTGCGAAAAAGTACTGGAAATTCATTGCTTTCAGTCTGGGTTGTAGGGCTAGGAAAACCTTTATGGTCTTGATCATGGATTTAGAATAGTCCTGTGAGACAAAGATTTTGTTGCCTCTCCATTGTATGTGGTGGTGTTCCCTCATGAATGCAAAGATTTGTTCAACATGTTGATAGAGGAGTGGTTTGCATACAATGGGGCGTGGGTGAGACTGGTTAGGAATCTTCCTCGTATGGACTCTGTGCACCCTGTCAAATTCCATTTTTTTTCGAAGATTATATCTGTGTTTATTATGAACCATTTCTCTAGGAAAGGGATACAGGAGTCTTCTGTTCCCTCTTCTCCTTTAGCAATACCAGAAATGTGAAGATTCCCTTGTCAGTTTCTATCTCTGAGTTCCGTTAGGTCTTCAATAGTGATCTGGTGGTGCTAGTTAGAGCAGAGATAGTTATGTGTGTTTTGTTTTTAGAGTCTTCAAGATTACAAACTCTATTCTCGGTCTCAGCAATCCTGGTATTGATTTCTTTAATGTCTTGGCAGATGGCACAGATTTCATTCTGCATAGTGTCAGTATTTTCTTTAATCGACTTAGCCATGGACGTACGCCAGTTTCTTTAAGATCATCTCCATTGTAACATTTATGTAATTCTTGCCCTTAAATGACGAGTCTGGGTTCGGTGGGTCAGGCTTGATCCGTTTCAGGTTTGTTTTATTCTCCTTTTCTACCATATGTTGTGCTTTTGGTTTCTGATAGGGTTGGATGTTGTTGCTTTGTTATCTTGTTCGCTATACTATGTCTAGTATAGTAGTATAAGTCGGTCTAGTGATCTGAGATGCAGTACAATCGTTGGACTATTGTGGGCAGTATTGTAAGCCATAGCCGATTTTCAGGCTCTGGATGCTGGGCCAATGCTCCTTAAGTTGTTTGTCCACTCCTTGTATAGGTATTTAGTCTCACTTAGAAGCACGGAGAGTTATATACTTAACGTCTGATTTCTTTGAGTTCTTTGAAATGTTTAGTGTGCATTGCTTATTATCTTGCTGACCTGGTTTGGTTTGCTGTCTTCGCTGAGTGTTTGTCTATATTTGTCTCCTTTGTATGTTTGGTATGATAAGGCACCAGAGCACTTCAGTGAATAGTCACCAGCTGAGTACTCTGTCAGTGCTACTACGTTGTCTATTTAATACGTTAATTGGGTTGCCAGACAGTAGCAGGACAATAGCAATCAAAAGCAGGATAGCGCTAGGTAGTTCACACAGAGTCACGCAACGGCAGAATGTCAGGTTTATAGTTTCACACCACGGTGATCTGGAATATGGACCACATCGGTCAGTTGGGTTCTAGTAGGGAAGAACTGTTTCTAAGTTGTCACACAGGTAGTGCCCAAGGTGCCCTGAGTATTATTTATTCGTAGGTTAAGACATTCGGTTATGTTTTTTTATCCTGTGTGCAGTTGTATATTGGACATTAACAGATCGCCAGCATAGTGTGCAGAGCTTGCAATAAAACAGGGCTGCAGCAAGTGGTGTTTAGGCATCCGCCATTTCACAGATATTTATTGCTTATTTCGCGCTCACTTTGGAGTTGCTCATCAGAATGTTCATGCAAGCACGCTTACAGTTGCAGGAGGTGTGTCACGACACCGCAGTACTGGTGATCCATCAGGGACCAGGCACAGCCTCAAGTTTAAAACCAGGTACACTGGTATTGTAGGCGTTTGTTTAATGCCTTGAAGTGGTTAAGGTGCACTATTTAAACGGCGGTCTTAGTGGAGACTGTCTAGATGCTTGTTACTAGCACTTTGGTCACTGGTTACAGTCCTGGAGCTGCCATTTTGATGTTGGGTGATCAATGTACGTGCATTAACACTTAAGTGCTGTCGGGGTCAGGTGTAGCAGTACTATCCGTGCTTGTGGGGTTTATGATGATAATGATTAGGAGTACACCAGATTGTTGAGCGGCCCTCAGTGACGTTTTTGGATAATTACTTGCGCACTGACCAGGGAATAGCCATTTTGGTATCGGGTGAACAACGCAACGTGCACTAACAATTAAAACCTTACTGCTGCTTACAGTCCCTAGTAATGGAGAGCAGACCGTTTAGGCCGAACTTTTAAGTTAGCGCTTGTAAAACGGTCGTTGACATTGCCAGTTACAAAGCATGTTTGCGGTTGCAGAGGTGTCATAATGTTGCATTCTTGGTAAGCCGCCAGGGACCAAGGATCGCCTCCATCGTAAGACCGGATACAATTATATTATATTATAAACGCTTAAGTGATGTCTGGTGGTGGTTAGGAGTGCACCAAATTGAACGTCTTACTGTAGCTTGTAGTATTGGGTAGAGCAGAGCGTTTAAACTAACGCTTGCAGAATTGCATGAAAGACTTGCTTTGTTTTCCAGTGTAGTTCGAGTCCTGATGGCAACAGTCAATGCATGTGTCAGTGCGTCTCTGGCCTCCGACTTCAGCGTTGGTAGAGCGTGATCGTGTGGCCTGTACAGGCTGTATGTGCTGTGTCTTTTTGAGGCTTTTGACCCGCTACCTCGAGGAGAACATCCTGGACCCTTCCCAGTCCGGCTTCCGCAGCAACCACAGCACCGAAACCGCCCTCATCGCCGCCACCGATGACATCAGGACCCTGCTAGACAACGGAGAAACAGCAGCCCTCATCCTCCTGGACCTATCAGCCGCCTTCGACACGGTCTGCCACCACACACTACGAACACGCCTTCACGACGCCGGGATCCAAGAGAAGGCCCTGGACTGGACCACATCCTTCCTTTCCGGCAGAACACAAAGCGTCCGCCTCGCCCCCTTCCGATCCAAGGCCACCAAGATCATCTGCGGCGTACCCCAAGGCTCTTCCCTCAGCCCAACGCTGTTCAACATCTACATGGCACCCCTCGCCCGACAGCACAACCTCAACATCATCTCCTACGCCGACGACACCCAGCTGATCCTCTCCCTCACCAAAGACCCTCACACCGCCAAAGCCCACCTCCACGAAGGAATGAAGGCCGTCGCCGAATGGATGAGGACCAGCCGCCTGAAGCTGAACTCGGACAAGACGGAGGTCCTCATCCTTGGTTCCAACCCTTCAGCCTGGGACGACTCCTGGTGGCCAACATCACTGGGAACAGCCCCGCCACCCACCGACCACGTACGCAACCTAGGGGTTATCCTCGACCCCACCCTCTCCATGACTAAGCAGGTCAACGCCGTTTCCTCATCCTGCTTCAACATCCTCCGAATGCTCCGCAGGATCTTCAAGTGGATCCCCACCGAAACAAGAAAAACAGTGACCCAGGCCCTCGTCACCAGCAGGCTGGACTACGGAAACGCCCTCTACGCAGGAACGACGGCTAAGCTCCTGAGACGGCTGCAACGCATCCAGAACGCCTCTGCACGTCTTATCCTCGACATCCCCCGACGCAGCCACATCACACCCCACCTGAGAGACCTGCACTGGCTCCCTGTCAACAAGAGGATAACCTTCAAGCTCCTCACCCACGCACACAAAGCACTCCACAACTCCGGACCAGCCTACCTCAACAGACGACTCAGCTTCTACACCCCCACCCGCCAGCTCCGCTCGACCAGCCTCGCCCTCGCCACAGTCCCCCGCATCCGGAAAACGACCGCCGGCGGCAGATCCTTCTCCCACCTCGCCGCCAAGACCTGGAACACCCTCCCCACCAACCTCCGACAGACCCAAGACCTACTGGCCTTCAGAAGACTCCTCAAGACCTGGCTCTTCGATCAGTAGCAGCACCACCCCCCCTCTTCCCCCAGCGCCTTGAGACCCTCGCGGGTATGTAGTGCACTTTATAAGTGACATGATTGATTGATTGATTGATTGATCGTGGTGTTAAAGTTATCGTCTTAGTCACAGAAACACCATGTTTCCATTTTCGTCTTCCTCATTCACAATTTTCATCAAGAAGACAGAGTTTTTACTAACCGTGGGCAATGAACTCCGCTCCGCTAACGGAGGTTGCGGAGATTTGCTAACTACGCATTACATTGAAAACACGGAATTCATGCAGAAATCTCAGACTCCACCACATAGCGGAGGCAGCTACTGCACCCACAACCCTTTGATAAAACAACTTTACCTTTACATGCTAAAAACCATATAACCAATTCACAAAAGTGAGCTTTGAAAAATATCAGGCAATGAGAGAGGTGATGATTTTGGGGTCCCCCCTAACCTAGGGGGAGGACCAAGCAGATGCCTTGAACACAAAGAGCATATCATGCTTGTTGGACTTGGCCCTTTTTAAAGGGTCATCCCTAAACTTTTTGCTTTTCTCCTAGCCTTTTCTCTGACATGGTGTTGGTGGTTTTAGGCCTCTGGGCACTTTAGCACTGCTGTCCAGTGTAAAGTGCGTGCGCTCTCTGTGTACATTTGGTAGGATTGGCCTGCCCTCCCATAGGAATGCATTGGGGATTCCCTGATAAGTGTGTCAGTGGTAATTCCTGGGATGAGAGGAGAAGCGTGGTCGAGTTTAGTATGTATGGAATTGTAATAATAAATGCTGCGCAATGGTGTGCGCAGATTTATTATGTCTATTTGAGAAATGCCACTTTTAGAAGTTGGCATTTCTGTGTGCTATGTGTCTACCTGCCTGATGTGAATTGCATGTCTGGCTTTTGAGTGACAGGGGCTGGGAGGTGTGTGTGGCTCCAGGAGGGGCAGGGTGAGTCAGCGCTAGGCTGAATAGGACATCTACATTTGGAGTGGTGGGAGGAGTAGTCCCCTGTCCCTGAATAGGATTGTGCCTGCCCTGTACAATGCTGGCTCCGCCCCCTGTGGTGTGTCTGATCACCTAGCCCCCACCTGACAAAGGGGAAGAGGAGCTTGGTAAACAAAGTGCTCCAATTCCCCCCTGAACCAGTTGCATCTGGTTCCCCCTCAAGCCCTGTGCTGTAGACAAAGAGATTGTGTGGTATAAATGTAGGGGCTGTGACCCCATATTCTGGGCTGGTGCTTGTTCCTGAACCTGCTGGGGCGTGCTGCTGCTGGGGCCCATGAGTAACCGCCATGAGGGCTTGCCTCCCTTGGCCCAGCATTGCCCCTCCTTGAGCCCAAAGGACTTTTTGGGACCTCTTGCGCCCTGTGAGCGCTTTTATTTTAATTATCCTGAAGAGGAGCGCTGTGCTTTACTTTCCCCAGGAGAAGGGAGTGCTGGGGCTTCGCAGCGCTAAGCTGCTCATCATGGAGGAGGGAATCCCCGGCGTAGGGATTCCCCCATGCTGCGACAGAAGCGGGTGCCCACCCCGCATGTATGCTTACTGAAGCAGCGGGTGCCTACCCCGCATCTGTGCTCTTTTTAATATGCGGGTGCCCACCCCGCTTTGTGCCGTGAATGGGAGCGAGTGCCCATCCCGCAATTCTCTTTAATTATGGCGGGTGCCCACCCCGCGTTTGCCGAAGGAAATCACCGCCGCGACCCGGGGAAGAGGAGCGCCGAACCGGAAGTCAGGCGAAGCTGCCTGATGTTGGGCGGAGCATCAGCCGCCATGGAGAAGAGGAAGTCCGGTGAAGCGGGGCTCCCGTGTGACAGGGAGAGCCCAGCGATGTCAGCGGTGTGGTGATTGCGGCGCAGGGGGCCCGAGGCACATTGTCGGTGCCTGCCCCCGCCGCATTGAAGGAGAAGCCGCCAGAGAAGGAGAGAGAGTCCCCGAGGAGTGGGGGCTCTCCTGTGCATGCTGCCCGGGACCGGAGGAGTCTCCAACGGAACTCCGGTGAGTGGGGCTGCATGCTGGCACCTTGCGAGAGCCTATTTCCTGAGCGGACCCGCAGGAGAGCGGGCCGCTCCAACGAGGGGGCATATTTGTTTTTAGAGGGCCCAGAGGGGCCCATGCCCCTCTCAGTTTGGCCCTTCTTACAGCTGCCCCACCTGCTAGAGGGCAGCTGCACCGAAGAGGGCTCCGGTGAGTTGGTGCAGATCGAGGCACATGGTCGGTGCTTTTTGGCCACAGTTGCCCCGCTTGACAGTGGGCAACTGCAACGATGGGGCCAATTTTATTTAGAGATCCCCAGTGGGGCCCCGAGGGCACAGTCGTGCCAGGGCCCATTTACTTTGTTCCCAGCTGCGCCGCACCAGCGCGGGCAGCTGCAACGTTTTGGCATATTTCTTCAGAGGGCACAGTGAGTGCCCAGGCCCACGTTCTGCTTCACAGCTGCACGGCAATTAGCGGCAGCTGCAACGTTTAGGCCAACATTTCTTGGGGGGCATTTTGAATGAGATAGGAGTGAGATACACTCCTCTGCCCCAGCGCAATTGCGCGCTTTTGGTTTCTACTGCATTGGCAGCCCTGACATTATGGACATAGGGCATAGGGCATTTGAGCCCTCTGAGAAGGCCAGTTAGCCAGGGGGACTGTGAGGTTGATAGGGCGCCAGTAATTACTGGTTGTGTTCTACGTTTATTATTGGTTCTACATTTACTATCGTTACTTTGTGATGGTTCTGACAGTGGCCCAATTGGCCCTGTCATGTGTATATAATCCCCTGTAAATATTGCCTAGTGCCAGTTGGCACAGTGTATATTGTGTGATTACTATTCTAATGTGTTTATGATAATACAAAGGCTATTTTTATATATAACCTTGTGTGGAGTTCCTTGTGTGGTGTGCCTAGTATGTTGTTGCTGTGTATGTGTTGCGCAAACGCTTTACACATTGCCTCTGGGATAAGCCTGACTGCTCGTGCCAAGCTACCAAGGGGGTGAGCAGGGGTTATCTTCAGCGTGTAACTCCCTTGCCCTGACTAGAGTGGTGGTTTCTTCCTGGCTTAGGCGCAAGCCCTAGCCAACCAGAAATCCCATTTCTAACAATGCTGAACGATTCGGTGGTGGTCCCATCCTCCTAGGACTACCCCAAGCAAAGTTATGGGCAAAAATACAATGCCAACCAAAGGCCCAGCAAAGCATTATGGGGCGAGATTCTAGAGTGCAGTGAATATTATAGTATTAGTTCTCAGCTGAGCCGGGAGAGCCCCTGCCTTGAGGAATGTTTTGATATTGGATACTATAATATTCACTGCACTCTAGAATCTCATCCCATAATGCTTTGCAGGGCCTTTGGTTGGGATTGTATTTTTGCCCATAACTGTGCTTGGGGTGGTCCTAGGAGGATGGGACCACCACCGAATCGTTCAGCATGATGTGCCCTTTGTGTTCAAGGCATCTGCTTGGTTCTCTCCCTAGGGTAGGGAGGACCCCAAAATCATCACCTCTCTCACTGCTTGCTATATTTTCATTTTCACTTTTGTGAGACTATATGCATTTTAGCATGTAAAGATAGAGTTACTTGTTTTGCCAAAGGTATGTGAGGTTTCTGTTTTATTAATTGGGATGAGATGGAACCGAGTTACGGAGCGGAGTTTCACGGAGTTTTTGTTCAACTCCGCAGAATTCCGCATAGTGGTACTCCGCCAACTTCGCCCACCCTTAGTTTTTACCGTATGACTGTCTCCCTGGAGCCGAGCTGCAGGCTCACACCGCCATCTTCCTCACTCTCTAAGCCACACCCCCCGGGTTATTCTGTATTTTAACAGTATCATTACATAAGCAGGATTAACAAACTTTTCAGAACATGCTTTTCACGGGCGCCTCTTCCTTCTCTGCATAAATTATCTTGGTTCCAGCACCACCCCTTACTCTCCGTCTGTTTCCCTACCCCCCCTTCCTTATAACTCTCAATCATATCTCGCTTTCAATTTAGCACCTGAATACAGAAACCCTCCAGCACATCCCGGCAATTAACATCACCAGCAGCAGAAAGAAGAAAGAGGCGGGTACGGTTAGTCTCAGACTTACTATAAGTCTCACCAAACGAAAAAAAAAGCTACACTGCCCCTTAAAATAACCCTGACATAGACTGTGCGCAAGATAAATGTTACATTTTCCTTTTGTGATTATTTTCCTCATGCAGGCATAATGGGCACAAATGTGTCAAGCAGAAGACCAGGTTTGTTTTATTCACACAGAATTAGAGTAGCGCCGCAGCTGTACTTTTAACACACGGTTATATTAAGCACTTAGAAAATGTTCATTAGAATGTAAAACACTTAAAGATGAAGGAGCGCAGAGAGGAGAAGGATAAGGAAGGACACCAAATTTGGTTTTACCCAAGGAGTTATCATAGCAAACTCTGGCTCAGTGAACAAGGTGCACTTCCCCCTCCGACAGTCTTCAAAGCCACAATTAGCCTTGGCTCATCGGCACATTCCCCCCCCCCCACACCTCACCCTTCATCACAAGAGATCCAAGTGTTATCTGACAGGGAGCTCTAAGTGGCAGGTAGAGGGCCCCTTCCCTCTGCCCCACCTCAACCAACTGGCTATTTTACCTTTTGTACCTTGCTAACTACTGAGGATTGGGTTAAAACCCATCCCTGCATTGCCTCACTCCTGCTCTTGATTACAGCCAATATGCCTTGCATTTCATATTTAATCACATTTCCCCCAGAACACATGGGGTTGGTTATTTTAGTAAAAAAGTGCGGGTGTGCTGGAAGGGGCGGGACTGGGATGGGAATAACCTCTGCTGTGTAGCAGGAATATACAATCTGTTCCAGCTGTGAAACAAACGGGGTGATGGGGTCTTCGTGGGTTTGAGTGGGCACACTGGGGATTTCATTAGGGGTACCAAAAAAGTAAACAAATGTATAAGCATGGTGTGCAGTAGTCTCTGCAGAGTAGCTGAGGATCACACATGAGCAGAACGTCAGATTGATTCTATCTGCCCCACATATAGAATAAGAGTGGTGTAGTGGGGCCATCCTAGCATAAAAGGAAGAGTTCTATGAATACTTCAGGGAGCGCATCAATGCAAAAGAGCTGCCGAGGATTATACCTCCTGTTCAGCCTGAAGGCAGGAATCTTCTTTGTTACCTCAATTGGTTAATGCAATAACTGTAGAGATTGTGTGTGTGTGTAAACAGAGAGAAACAGAATTGAGTACTGCTTAGTGAACTGGGAAATGGGTACTTCTGTATTATAGTGCTACGAGGTCGCAGCCTGTAACTAAAAGCACTGAATATGCATACTGTTTTAAAATTGTATTACACACAATATAAGACAGGCTGCAGCAACCCGTGCAGGCATACATTTAGTGTTCAATAAAAAGCAAGTGTTAACTTTCCATGTTAGGGGTTTTGCAGCAGTTTGATGATAATTTTAGAACTTCTAATTGCTCAAAAGGGTGTAATTTCTGATATTTATTACCTTCAATGCATTGCTTGGTTTTGGCTTTACTGGCAAGAAAGTGTCACTTTACGTGTCACACATTTGGCAGTCGAATGTCACTCATAAGCGAACTGAAAGCATGGAAATGTCGCACATGAGAAATTTGGAAACTTGGCAGCTGAGGCCCAAGTAAACTAGTGAACCCCTTTCTACATTTGCTTACATCATATTGCAAATGCAGGCCATTGACAAAAATTGCCTGGGAAGAAGCTCTGTGTGCCACATAGTTTGTCAGATATTTTTGTTAGCGTTTGAGTTTATTTTTAATACCCATTCATCAGAACTGGATATCTGCAGTCACAATTTGAGTAGGATCATAGAAGAATATAAAAAAGATGTTGGGCATTGAGGACGTCTCCCTCTATCATTAATGGGCAGAGTGGCCCTATACAAACTGATTACTCTGCCCAAATGTTTATATGTTTGCAAAATACACCATTTGAGGTCCCAGAGCGTTATCTTCGTATGGTCGTATTATGGGATGGATATGCCCCAACGATAGCCATAAGCACACTAACAACAAAGTTGCATCAAGGGGACATCACCCTACCAAATTTAAAATTATACTACTGGCAACCCAATCACTGGTGGTAAACGAATGGGCATTTGCCTCTCAACAGGAGATCTCACTATTCGCAGACAGAAGAGCGATGGATCCGAGAGGCTACATTAGACTACTATACTGTAAAGGTAGTCATATTGCTTACGCCACACCGACAGTCAAGGTGATCAAGACAAGGAGAAGGGGGGACTGAGAAATTGTGTCAGAGAATTAAACTAATATTGGAGTCTCCTCTCTGGGACATGGATATCTTCATAGATCTGTAGATTATTGAGGGTCACAGGAAATGGCATCTCTTTGGTATCTCAAAGGTAGGGGCTTATGGAACATCACTTTTTATAGGTGAGACATGCTCTTTATAAAAACAGATTTGCTGCATGAGGTGGTAGAAGGAGTTTCATTACAATATGGAATTTTAGGAGCACCCATGAACAAGCACACAGTCTCACAGATATACACTACCTTGCTTCACAATAGTCAGACTCTGCTGACAAAATTAAGAGACAAGTGGGAACAAGATCTGGTGAGGTGAGAGAACAAGGAATGGCAAGAGGCTTGTAGATACTCAAAGGAGGAGGCCATTTAGGCTGGGTTTCGCTTGGTCCAAATGAAAATACTGCACAGGGCATAGTATACTAGAATTAAATTATATGAAATGGGAGGATAGATAATGATAGCTGTCTGATGGGCTGTAACTAGAAGAGGACACTATTACATGCCATTTGGGAATGTCCATTTACCCAGGGATACTGTAATGGAGTGAGACAACCAGATGCTATGATCATAGGGAAAACTACAAAACTTAAACCACGCCTGGTGACATTGGGTATCTGGAGAGCAGAAAATAGCTAAATATGCACTACTATTTTATAATGTTGCTTTAATGGTTGCCAGAAGGGACATAGACTATTTCTAGGGAGGCACATCCATTCTGATGCTGGAGCTTTGGATGTCCAACATAGATTGGTGCATATGGGCTGAGGTTATGGTATATAAGGCACAAGGATGTCCCCAAAAGTTCTCTTAAATATGGGGCCCATGGGAAAATGTATGGGAGGACATTTGATAATGTCAGGAAGGATGGGGATGCAAAGAGTTGGTGCTATAAAATTATGAAAGGATTAGACTACTACTCAGTTTATGGGCCACCACCATCAAAACATTCAGGGGAGGCGGCGGAAAGTAGCCCCAGGATAATATTTCAATTCCTGCCAAGCCTCAAAAAATCTATTCGCCCAATTGCTAGGATGAATCTATTTTATCAGGGCAAGCTTTTTTAGTGTCTACTGGCTCGTTCTGGCAGGAGAGGTCGAGCCGCAAAAGAATATGTGTTCTATTCATTATGAAAGTGAATGAGCAATAAAGATATCTTTTAAAATGTGTTTTTATCTCGTCACATTTGTTGTCCATTCAAAGACAGAGGTCAAATGTCAGCTTATGCCTTAAAATGCTGCTTAGTTTATCATGGATACTGAGGTCTACTATTTTTTCTCAGACTCCAAAGTTATAGGAATGTGTAAAGTGAACTTTCTGACAATACTGCTGGGGTATAGAAAGTGTAATGAAAAGCTGTATGTCAGTGATTCTTAACCTGTGGTCTGGGGACCCTAGTGGGCTGCAATGCCTTCTCAGGGGGTTCACCACTGCTAAGAAAATTAAATAAAAAAATAACAGATCAATAAAGAGTATATTAATAAAGAAGAAACATTTAAAAAAAAAATAAAAAGCTGTAAATGTGAAGGAATTTAAAAATGGAGGCTAAAAAAGTTTGTATCCTCCATGCTCCTTGTAGGGCATTTCAACTGGATCAAACAAAATATAGTATGGAAGATGCGTGACCTCAATTGAATTTAGAAAAGCTCCAACCTTCCCACTAAAATTAAAATGTAGAATTTCTTTAATATTTGTTTGCAAATAAATAAAATATTGCATCATTTGTGTGTTTGTTTGATGAATGCTTGTTTCTGTATTTTTTGGGTATTGTTTTGCGGGTCAAATCATCAAAATTGCTTACTGGGGGTCCCGTCTTCCAATAATAACTCAATGAGGGGTCCCCGGATTACAATAATGATTCAAATGAGGTCCCTGGGTTCCAGTAATGATTAAGTGAGGGTCCATATAAGTCTAAACATTAGGAACCGAAGCAGTGGGATGTCTGTTTTTTTTTCTAACACAACATTTAAACACCTTTAGAATGAACTGTACAAATATTTCAAAATATATCAGCAGCTACGAAAGCACATTTTTTGTAATTCAGAAGTGTGGTGGAAACAAATATTTGAATAGGATCAAAACAAATCAGACCACTTTACTTGGTGATGGCAAATGATAAATATTTGCTGGAACCCGATTTCCTCACAATATCGTTTGTACGCTATATAGTTTTATCAGTAAAACTACAGGTCAGTGGGATATTTTGAGGCCATTTCAGTGGAAAATGTGCCAACTGAATGACAGCACGCTACCATATCATCTTACAAATGTATTTATAAAGGTGTGCTCCACAAGTCACCACTGGCTACATCCCACACCCTACAGATCTGTTATTTGTAGAGACACAAAGCAACATGACTGTTTTTGTGTCTTAAACATGTTGTCCCTATTGGTTCCCAAAGAGGAGATATAACTGAGTTTTTTCTTTCCATTCCTTCAGAACTGCCAACCCTGGTGCTGGTGTTTTAGCAGATGTTTACTGCATCTCACCCACCTTCTGCTCTGCAGAAGTGGACGAGCTAACAAATTAACATGGAGAGCAGAGCCGAGGATTGGCTATCTCTGACAGTACAAGCAGAGGAATGTATGATGATACAACGCGTACCATCACAACGCGGTATGTTACATCGCGGTCTTGACAATGCAAGTCGTTACATCGACTTGCGCTGGAGGGCGCTGGACTTAGGAATAGTGTGAATTACTATTCCAACTCCAGTCTACGTACAGTAGGGAAGGTGTTGGAATAGTAATTCACACTATTCCTTAGTCTAGAGCGCCCTCCAGTGCAAGTCGATGTAACGACTTGCGCTATGAAACCACGATGTAACCATACCGCGTTGTAATGGTTTCGTGGTAAAAGGATGTTTCCCCAAGCAGAGCCTTAAAAATATTTGGCATATAAATCGTTCACTAAAGATCATGTTAGAATTGTTGGAATATGCAGTGGCGGCTGGTAGGGAATGGTGGCGGGGGGCAGGGTTAGGGGCCTAGGAAAAAAAAGAAAAAGACTTACATGCTGGTCGCCGTTTGCTAGCCGCCGCCTCTCCTCGGACCTCCCTGTTTTCCTGGCTCACTGCAGCACTCAGAATCCCCTAGCCAATCACGGTACTGCTGTCACCAGCATAACACTAGTGTTGCGATTGGTCTGAGCAGCCTGCTTCGGTGCTCAGACAGGGAGTGGGAGCCTGTGCTGTGCAATTCTGCCGAGAGGAGGACATGCGAAGTGCGCATGACGGTTTAGCTGGCCCAAGACGGCTGGCCAAGCAGTCATGCACACTCATGGTGCACCAGCCACTCCTCCTCCCTTTGACGTCACGCAAGCCCAGCCCTGTCCGCCTTAACCTGGCAGCAAGCTCCATACTAAAAATAAAATGATAATAACATTCTATTATTATCATTTAATTTTTCCTTTACACTGCTCAGAGAGCAGTGGGGCGACGCTCCTCCGCCTTAGCAGAGGAGCCGCCATTGAGAATATGATGCAGTGTCTTCGAAATTCAAAAAAGTGTATTCTTTTAATACATGTACTTGGTAAATCATAGCACATTAGATTACATCACAGCATTGAGAGTATTTATTAAAAGTAAGAGTTGTAAACATGAACTGAAAAACATTCCTGCCCCTTTTCTGATGACACCGCTATTAGTAAACTAAGAGGCCAGTAAAGGGTTATGTGCACCTCGCAGGCTAGATACTTATTATGCATGGAGCAAAGGTTTAGTCTATTAAATTACATAAAATAGTTTTGTGTGCAGCAGACATGCTGAACTCAAATATTTGAAAGTGCTCTCATATTCCTAATAGCAGTTCCTAATAGTTGTGCTTGGTTTATTGCGGACTATTCTTCTCTTTGAGCTGTTGTTAGAATTTAGAGTATAATGTCTTTTTTTCAGAACGGTTATAGTAATAATTTTTCAGTTTCCTTAAAGACAGATTCATCATGAAATATTTTTAAAGGTCTGGATTTGGGTTTATGGGCATCCTAGAATAAGCCATGGATGATGGAAGCTTATGGAATATAGGAAAGTGCTTCAATTTGTTAGTTTTGAGAACATACTTGGAGAACTTCCATCAGTATGCAAACATGCTGTCAACATGTCTGTGGGCAGCGATCTCCACTGCACTCGGCCTTCGGGAGCCTCTGGGCCCTGCACCCAATATAGCTAAGCACGGGCCATGCTCAGCGTGGTTGGCCACAGGACCAGGCATCCATCCAGACCCTGCACTCAACTCTCTGCAGGCAGCCACATTCCTGCTGTAGCCAATGGTCAAGCAGGGGAGGTCAGCTGAAGTGCCTGGCCATGGCCAGGCCAAACTTCGCCCCATAGCCGCGGTCAACCCTCACAGGTGGCAAACATAGCATAGTGCACTTAAAACTTATTTCCATTTATTTACAGGATTCGCTAATCCATGATGGATTTACAAATCTTGAGGCCATGTAGCGTCCACGGGACTCTGGAAGGGTAAAGGATTTGTGAATCCACCAAAGGATTCATGAATCCTGTGATAAAAAACTTTTTTTGATACTTATTTATTGTCAGAGGAGGTCCCTTTGGCCCCCTCACACCCAGATAGGCCTCAGGGTCAGAGTAGGTTCACCCTGTCCCCTTATGCCCTTTTTCTTTTTACTAATACAAGCACAATGCTCTGTGCACTGTTGGGTAATAGCATCCACAACAGAAAATTTTATGCGCCTGACAGCCATTTAGAGTGCGGCTGATTCTCGGATCTACAGCCTGATTTGTGAATCTGCAATGCAAAATGGAACATAAATCTCCCTAGTCTAATGGAGCGCCTTTATTTTATTTGGTTTGTTTCTGCAAATATTTTGGTAGTACTAAGTAGAGAATGTATGCAGTCACTGTACAAAACTTGTCGTAGACCGGACATGCCTTTTAGACTTGTGAAGGAGGGGGTTGAACGAATATCATGATTCATAATAAGGACCTGTATGCTAACTATACTGGGGATCGTTTATACAGACCTGGTTTCCAAATCTATGCCTATGATCAAACTCTTCTGTGTACTTATTTAGGCTGTATGCAGCAGGGGTAGACTGAATAACATTGCAGGTCAGTACCTGAGCCTTAATGTCACCAGCCATCCTTTGGCTGTGTGCAGCAGAGGGCGGGGCATAAGGTCGACTCTCTGGTCAGGCCATGTGACCCGTCCTTCACAGACATCCAGCCTTCAGAGTGTATGGGGATGAGGGTTCTAAAAGTGGCATAACCCATTATAACTCTTGTAGCATTCTTTGCTTCTTTAGTCTTTTGTTCAATGTGGTAGCAGTTTTGTTTTTGTTGCTACTTCAGGACGGTCTCAATATTTTTTTTAAATAAAATAAGACAATTTTGATACAGAATTTTAGAGTTTTAAACTTTTTAGAAATGCTTTTATTAAACACACTTTTTAATCCATTATTTATTTCTTTACTGCAAACCTTCCATGTGCATGCTAAGATTTAGACACAACTATAGTTACAATATTATTCCACCAATAGCCGTGCTTTTCTGTTAAGCTGTCACAGTACTGCTGTTGCTTTGTCTCGAACACAGGGATATGTTTAAAATAAAACCCATAATGCCCTCCTGAAGCCTGCCACTGTAGCACGGTAACTGTAACACAGCCATTAGGGGAGTATTGCACAGTGCACCCTTAAAAAAAACTCCAGCTTCCCTATACGCCATTACCTCACTTGCAGGGCTTTAAAAAAGTAAAAAAATAAAAAATTCAGAGGAAGCTCCAAATACAATTATCAGTTAATGGCAATATTTAGTAGCCAATTGACTTTATGCAACAAAAGCAAGCAGTGGCATTGTAACCTAAATGGACACACAAAGGAAGGGGAGGACAAAGACATTGACATACAAATATTTTAAAGCAAACTATTAGTTCGTGCCTCAAGTTCTTGAAAAAAGAGATAAATGCCCGCCCTTTTGTACAAGCTTCATAGAACTCCTTCCTATATATGTAGCCAACTATGTTCCTTCCTCTATTAACAGAGAATAAAGTTTAAAGCATGCGCTTTCACGGCGATTATGTCATATAAAGAAAAACACAGACTAATTATAAAATAATGGAAATTAATCAGCAGAATGCCCGCTTTATATTCCTACATGGGTTTAAATTTAGCCCATCAATGCATTAAGGCTGCAATTTGGACTCCATACTGAGTTAGAACAGTGCTTCTTAAATAAGAAATTGAATGAGCAATGCTCCAGAACAGGTGTAACATACTGTAAGACATTTACATCAGTAGTGCGTCTATAATAGCATATCATTCTGGCACCCTGTATTCAGCAGAACTCGATTACTTTAGCTATCCCAATGTGTGAAATCTGTGAAGAGATATTTTTAGCTTTTCTCTGCTTCACTTGAGATGAGTTTGAAATTAAATTTCAGGGGTTTCTACACTTTTTGCCCATTTTTTTATATTAAATTGTGATTCGCCTGGCATATTGTATTACCAAGGATTTTCATATGCAGCAGAGTGATTCCAAAACCTAAAAAACAAGACATATTTCCTGGTACTACGCTAATCATTGGACTCCAAAAACCGAAACGGATGATTGCAAGTGTGATGGGAATGGGTGCGGATGGCTTACCATGTAATCTGTTAAAGTAGAAAAAAAAATTCAGGTCTAACTGCAGAGTGTAAATTCTCCAAGTAAGAACCTGCTGTGAATGGGAAGAACAGACAGGAAGCACTAAGTAGTTAGAAAAATTTGGAGCCTAGGGCGTATCTTAGTCAGTGATACTGTGGATGTGTGAACCACAGATTTCACAAAAAGCAATACAACACCTGAAGTGGTTTGTAAAAAATGCAGCGTAGACGTTCAGGAAGTAGTGGAAACAGTTCAGGCAAAGGGCCGTATCCTGAAAAGTAAGCTCATTGGTCTGTATTACATAAGGTGAGCATTCTAAATGCCAATTTAAGACACCTAGGCACAGATATACTAATACAAAAAACACATAGTTGCCAACATTTGGGAAAAAAATTCAGGGGCATTGCAGCACAGCTTTCAATTACTTACTTGAAAATGTACCCCACCCGCTGCCCCAAAGCTCTGCCCACTCCGCCCAACCCACATAATTAGCATAATTTAACTCCGCCTACTTATAGTGCAGATTATAGGGTCTACTCAATAAAGAGAGATTTGCAGGGAATTGAGATGGGAATTTCAAACTTAAGGCCAAAGTAGCTGAGTTGGACAAATTCTCTCATTCAGCTGCATTGGAGAATTTTTCCAACTCGGCTACTTTGGCTTAAAGTTTTACATTCCCATTGCAATTTCCTGCAATTCTCTCTTTATTGAGTACGCCCTTACTGCCTGGACGTCCCGGGATAGTGAATTAACCGGGACAGTCTCCAACTTGCCAGGATTGTCCCGACAAAAACGGGATAGTTGGCAGCTATGTAAACACAGACCAAGATAACACATTTAAACCCAACTGGGCACAGAACAAAACAGTCAAAACAGAACACAACACAGCAGTCACAATACAGTGCAATAATGCAGCACAAAAACATTGCACATCAGCACCATAGCACAATGTGTCAAAATAATATGGTCAAACGTTCTTGTCACTCATTCTTACTTCAAGATACTTTAATAATACAGTGGTAAACGTTGTTTGCACCAATCACTGGCATAACTTACCACCAATGACATGAAAAACAAACAGTCAAAAATGTTTTGTAATCCAGCTGATGGGCTCTGCCACAGTTGTGGGCTGACTGGCATTTAAAATAGTTCTAAAGCTGGAGCAGCGCTATTTTCCCACCTTCAAGAGAGGTGCATGTTGCGTGTCACTGGAAATTTAAAGGCATGTGTTGTTTTTGGCTACAAAGGTAACAGCATTTGTAGACACATCTAAAGTAAACAAACCATAACAATAACGAACAAAACAACATATCAACACAAAACATAACAGGCACAATACAATAGAACAGTCAAAACAGAATGCAGTTCAAGAACCAGAAAACAGTAGCTCATAAAAACAACAGTACACCACAACAACAAAATGGCCTCGACAATTGCACACAAACATTCTTGCCACACAATACTACCTCCAGACATCTTCTATGAAATAGTAGCATTCAGAAATGTTTTGTGATCCACCCACTTTACCCACTGTTGTAAACAATTATCATTTTACCATCTATTAAGTAGGTTCACAATGTGGCTCTAGTTTAGCTTGCACTATTTCTGATATCCCAGTACTGAGACATCTGCAGAATTTGCAGATTTTACATATCACAGAAAGTAACAAAAAGTCAAAAATTTAGAGACAATTTCTAGGAGTATCTTGAGCCTCTGCAACAATTAACATTTTTCATTTTGATAAAATTTCAATATTACTCAACTACGTTTAATTTTACTGATGCATAGATGTAATAGGCATACAATTCTGCATGCGAAAATGCTCAATAAGAACAAGTCACTTACCTTCAGTAATGCTCTTTCTGGTGGATACTCTATATAACCGCAGGTTGGTCACCTTTAGAATATCCCTAGGCTCCAGACTGAATCCAGCAGGTTTTTAAGCATAGCCCCTGCTTGCCAGTAGATTGTGTTGTGTGGATCCGCGTTGACTCCTTGTCAAGTTTGCTCTGCCCCGAATGTGATGACTGGAGCAAGCGTGCTGACGTCAGTTTTTTTCTTGACATTATCACGCCCTCAGAGCGCAATAACCAATTGTTTATACAAGTGTGCAGAGCTCTCCTTTTTAGATGGGAAAAAGCCATTCCACAGAACGAGGTGGGTGGGCTGTAAGGAATCTTTAGTTAGATAGAGTATCCATCAGAAAGAGCATTACCGAAGGTAAGTAACTTACTCTTATGTTAGATATTTCTAACTGAAGATTCCTCACCCTTAGAATAGATTCCAAAAACAGTTGATCTCCTGCCAGAGGTGTGTCTGTGGAATAAGTCAGACAAAAAAAATCCTGCAGAACCAAACGGCCGAAATGCTCTTCCCATTGGACCTGGCTGTCAAGGCAGAAGTGCTTTGTGAACGTGAGCACTGATGCCCACGTAGTAGCTTGGCAAACATTCAGAACAGGCATCCCATGTGTCAGCATGGTAGCAGCAGCATTTGCTCTGGTGGAGTGAGCCCCCAATACCTCGGGGGCCTGCTACTTGACCAAAGCACAGCAGATCTTGATGCAGAGGACTATACACTTGGATAGTATCCTCTTCTGCACTGTCTTGCCTTTCTTTACCTCAGATTAGAACACAAAGAGCTGATTGCCCATCCGATGGTCTTTAGTGCGATCAATAGAAGAGCTCAGCACTCTTCTGGGGTCCAACTGATGGAGTTTCAGAGTTACAGCCTTGGTAGAAAGGTCACTGTAGTCTAAAGAAACCAATTTGTCTTGAACAAAGGTGATGTAGGGCGGCTCTAATGAATGAGCTTGAAACTCACTCATGCGATGAGCTGAAGTAATTGTGCTGAGGAACCCGGTCTTCAGGGTCAGGAGACTAAGAGGACAGCTGTGTAATAGTTTAAATGGGGTACACATAAGGAAAGTAAGGAACAGGTTAAGATTCCACTGAGGCATCACAAAAGACTTAAAAAGAAACATGTGGACCAAACGTTTGAGGAAACGCATCACAATGGGTGATGTGAACAAGGACAGCTGGTGCGGTAACCGCACAAAGGCATTAAGGGCCTACAGGTAACCTGTCCAGTCCACTGGCATCTTATAGGTCCACATAAAAATTCTCATCATCTTATTGAGGGGCAAATTCATCTCCACCATTACCATTTGGTAAGAGCTGGAGCCGAAAAAGCTGGTGATGCGCTGGAGGGTGTCACCTCAGCGAGGCTACTATTTTGTCAGCATCAGATTGCATTGGGTCCAGGCGTGGTGGAACTGTACCAGAACACAGCTTCAGTCAAGGTCCACTGTTCGGGATTCGACAGAACAAAAGGATCAATGTTTCTATGCAGTAGAAATCAACCAGGATCGTGGTGACAGGTGTGGAATTGGCTCTGAAGCCAGAGCTGAAACCGACGCGAGTTTGGGAGGCACAGACAGCACCATGGGGGAACCGCTGGCAGTAACCTGACTGGAGGTCTCCACTGATCCACAGGCTCGAAGACACACCAGAGGAAGCTGGTAGGAAACGGATCATGGCCTCCTTGAATGCCTCAATCAGTTTAGGTGTCTCCAATGGACCCAGAAATTCACAGTGCAACGGGACCAGCTGCATAATTGGCTCCACAGTGGGGGACTGGAGCAAGCAAGGGGGGCACTTTGACATCCTTGTGACTTCTCAGAGGGAGAGTGGTGAGGTTGGGACAAGGCCCTCCTGGTGAAAAAGAGCACTAAGCAGATTCCAAACATATCACAGTGTTGTCAAGGTTTCTAGACCTGCAGTGGATGTTTAAGCACAAGAGTAAGTGTATAAGCTCACTCGTCAGACTTTTGTCAGTAGTCAGTTGTACTTGAAACAGGATTAGGAGATGTATTGGTTAATAAGGAAGTGTTTCAGTTGTTTATTGAAAGCATGTAGAAAGGAAATAACAGTGTTAGACTGGCCCTTTTTGCAGGTTTATCCCCAAAATATTTGCCTTTTGTCTCCTATTTTTCTGACCCTGTTATTGTTGGCTATAGGATTCTGGGCATTTTATACCACTGCTGATGAGTGCTGAAGTGCATATGCTCTCTGTGTAAATTGTGAAAATGATTGGCTATTCATGATTGGCATATTTGATTTATGGATAAGTCCCTAGTAAAGCGCACTGAGTGTGCCAGGGCCTGTAAATCCAATGCTAATAGTGGGCTTGCAGCACTAGTTGTGCCACCTACATGAGTAGCCCTATAAATGTGTCTCAGACCTGCCACTGCAGTGTCTGTACGCGCAGTTGTAAACTGCCATGTTGACCTACTTGCCAGACCCTAACATTCCCGTTTCTTACATTAAGTAACCCCTAAGGTAGGCCCAAGGTATCCCCATGGGCAGGGTGCAGTGTATGATAAAGGTAGGACATGCACTGGTGTGTTTTACATGTCCTGATAGTGAAATACTGTGTATTTTGTTTTTCACTATTTAAAGGCTGTCTGTTCCATAGGATAACGTTTGGGGCTGCACTGTAACATTATACATGTGTAACTTTCAATTGGGACAAGATAGAGAAATGGAGTTTAGGCTCTCTGAACTCAGAATTTAATAACACCCCATTTAGTAAAAGGTCGTTTTTAAATTTTGCATTTTAAAAATGGAACTTTTAGAAAGTGGCATTTTCTTGCTTTACCATTTTGTGTGCCTCTGAGTGTTTGTGTCTTCAGCGTCTGGTTTTGGAGAGACAGGAGTAGGGGATGTGCATTCACTCTAGACAATCACAAGGCGGGTGAGGTGTGTCTTGCCTTGCATGGGTGACTTATCCCTGGACTGAATAGACCTGTTCTGCATTTAGAGTGGTGGGAGGAGTTTCACTAACACCTGAATAGGCTGTGTCTCCTTTGCACAGTGCTGCCTCCACCCCCTATGGTCATGCGGGACCAGGGAGGACAGAACTGGTTTGGACTGAGCTCAGAGACTCTACCACAAAGAGAACAAAGAAAAAATGAAGTATAAGTATTGGACCTTAAACCCCAGGACTTTAGATTACTTCAAGAAACAAGAGGAACCTGCCAAGAAGAAGAGGTGAAGAGCTGTGTGAGGAGTGCTGCCTTTTCGGTGTGAGGGGAGGGGTGTCCTGCAGTTGCTGCTTCTGTCTGTGGTGCAGGAAAAGGGCTGACTCTTTTTGTATGGCTGTGGTATCCTGCTTGTGAAGAATCTCCAAGGATTTGTGTGTGCTTGCCTCCTGTTGGAAGTCTCATTGAAATCAAATACTTCATGAAAAGATCCTTGCTGGATCCCAAAGTAACCTACCAGGAAGGAGAGCTGAACAGCTGCATGAGGAGCACTAACCCTTCTGTTGTGTGAGGGGTGGGTTGGCCTGTTGTTGTTGTTCCTGGCTGAAGAAGGGCTAGACTGTCCTTCACCCTTTTATTGTAAAGGAGAAATGTGTTTAGGAGATTTCCGAACCAGCGCATGCTGAGCGCTTGGGAGTTGCCTGCCTCCCAGCGTGTGGAGCATTGTCTTGGGCCATTTCCCTTTTGTATAAAAAGTAGTGCATGTGGAGCACTGTGTGAGGGCTGCTGGAGCACGAGGCGAGGCGCTGGAAGATGAGTTGCTCCCGACCTCTTCCCTACATGGCGTGTGGTGCTGCAGCCTTGAGGGAGAAACCAGAGCATGCCAAAAGTGTTGTACTCACACTTCCCTCCCGGGTACAGGACGAGTGCTCCTTAGGATCTTCTGAATGCCCTGTAAAAAGGCATGTGGTGCCGCTGTATCAGCGCCTCCCGGCCCGAGCACTGCAGGGAGCTGTGAGGGGTGGAAGTGCCCCTCCCGGTTGGTATGGCTGGGGGCGCATGCGACAGCCGCAACGGGGCTGAACAGCTGTGTGTCTTGCCAGCCTCTGAAAAGCGAGCCACAGCTTCTTCCCCGACAATGCAGGCCCGTGAGCAAGGCCACCCTGCATTTCTTCAAGGGCGTGCTGCAGGAGGGACACCTGCATGCGGGAGCAGCTCTGGGGCATCTCACCGCGTGGTTGTGGGCAGCTGCCCTCTTATCCCTGGTTACAGTGGGGAACCTGGCAAGGTCCACTTCCCAGCCTCCACTAAGTGTGTCCCACCCCTCCGGTGCTAGTTGGACCATACTGTGCGGAGTGTGTGGGCTGTCTTGTAGGGCGGATCCACAAGGGAGGCCCCGATTGCCCCTGGGGGCTTGCTTCATTCCAGCCGCCTGCGGGAAGCTGGTAAAGTTACCGTAGTCCTGCTAAAAGGCCCACAGGGCTGCTACGTCCTGCCCCTGGTACCAAGTTGCTATATAACCTACAAAAGAAGCACAGAAGCACTGTGGCTTTGTGAGTAGGGTGATTTATGTGTGGTAAAACCTACATGTTGGGTCCTGGTTAATGATGAAGGTGTGCTCACACCATGTATTGCAGGCTAACGTGTCTTAAGGCATGAGCTGCATAATATGTACAGTGATGGTGTAAGGTGTTATTTTCATAATGTTTTATCACTTGTGCAACTTATAAGTATTTGCTTTATGTGGTGTTATGACAATTGCCTAGTTGGCAAAGTGATCTATGAGCTGTAATGTTATGACAATTGCTTAGTTGGCAAAGTGATTTATGTGATTGTGGTCTTATATGCTTTATATAAAATACAAGTGATATTTTAATATAACCTTGTGTGGATTCTCCTTTGTGGTGTGCCTAGTGTGTCACTGGTGTGTGTGTATGTGTGTGTGCTACGCAAACGTTTTGCACATTGCCTCTGGGATAAACTTGACTGCTCTGCCAAGCTACCAAGGGGGGAGAGCAGGGGTTCGTGTGTGTGTGTGTGTGTAACTCCCTTACCCTGACTAGAGTGGTGGGTTCTGCCTGGCTTAGGTGCATACCCTAGCCAACCAGAAACCCCATTTCTAGCACACGGATAGCCAGGGGAGTGGAGTTCCAGACTATGGAGGCACATCCATAGGACTGAATGGATGTGCATATTTTCTTTAAAAGGATTAATTTGAAGTAATATTGGCTAATAACTACGGAAATCCGGCAGCTACCCGAGTTCTTTAGTTTCATAGCCAAATAGTGTGATTAGTCAGACTGGATATGTTTTTGAATAATGAATGCAAGTTTAAAATTGATTCTACCTTCAATCACAAGCCAGTAGAGTGTGATTAGGATGGGGCGATATATTTGAAACACTGAACTGCTGGGAGTAGGTAATAAAAATGGGAGCTGCATGTTATTACACGGAATACTACACAGATATGCCAGGACACAATAGTCACTAAATGAAAACATCACTACAAGTGTATGTAATATATATATATATTTTTTTTTTCCACCAATTGCCCTGAAGCTTCCAGGACGCACACGGCTGCAGATCAACCATCCGGCTTTCAAGGATATCAAACGTCTCAACATCAAGGTAAGTATTGGTGCCTTGCCTGATGCGTTTCAGGGCCTTCTGCCCCTTACTCGTAGGCTGCTGCTTGAAAGTGAAGTCGGATTTGCTCTTTTATTCAATTTACTTTGCACGCTTTTGATTGGTTCTTAACCCAAAGTGGGCTGCACAGTTCGTAAATAATTGTAATGCATGCTGGGAATTGTATTTCACCAAGAGCCTTTCAATTAAATCACTTAGTGTGCTCCGCTTACACTCACATATTTAAAAGCATGAGTACTGCTCCTTAGTAGGATCCACGATGCTGTGACGTATACTTTAAATCCGACCTGCTGCGCTGGACACGGATTGAAATAGTTTCATTCCCCAGCCTCTTCTTTCCATTTAACCGAAGATGGTGCAGTCCTGACATGGCAGGACCGCCGCGTTGCACATTTTTTCCACCAATTGCCCTGAAGCTTCCAGGACGAACACGGCTGCAGATTAACCATCTGGCTTTCAAGGATATCAAACGTCTTAACATCAAGGTAAGTATTGGTGCCTTGCCTGACGCGTTTCAGGGCCTTCTGCCCCTTACTCATAGGCTGCTGCTTGAAAGTGAAGTCGGATTTGCTCTTTTATTCCATTTACTTTGCACGCTTTTGATTGGTTCTTAACCGAAAGTGGGCTGCACAGTTCGTAAATACTTGTAATGCATGCTGGGAATTGTATTCCACCAAGAGCCTTTCAATTAAATCACTTAGTGTGCTCCGCTTACACTCATATATTTAAAAGCATGAGTACTGCTCCTTAGTAGGATCCACGATGCTGTGACGTATACTTTAAATCCGACCTGCTGCGCTGGACACGGATTGAAATAGTTTCATTCCCCAGCCTCTTCTTTCCATTTAACTGAAGATGGTGCAGTCCTGACGCGGCGGGACCGCCGGGTTGCACATTTTTTCCACCAATTGCCCTGAAGCTTCCAGGACGCACACGGCTGCAGATAACGATGGATTAAACCCAGATCTGTGACTGGGGGTGAATGTTTGCCAATGTGCAGCATTCCGTCCATCATCTTGTGTGTTTTGCATTTCGCCCTAAGTGGGAAGGGTATGCCCAGACGTGGGTCCCGTGCTCACTACGCCACTGGAGTATAGCTATCCTGGCTGATGAAGGCTGATAGCCTGAAACCGGTCCTAGGATGCTTGATTCCGGTCCAGGGAAGACATGGCTTGGCAGTTCGGTCTGGACTGTTCCCATGAGGCACAGGGTCAAGACTGATTTGCATATGGCTATGTCTGAACTGGGGTGGCGTGGTGAAGCAAAATAACGATGGATTAAACCCAGATCTGTGACTGGGGGTGAATGTTTGCCAATGTGCAGCATTCCGTCCATCATCTTGTGTTTTTTTACTTCGTGATTGACTCAGTCCCGAAAAACAGACGAGGAGGCAACAGGGAGAAAAAAAGTAGGCAGCTGGAATCAAGACATATATTGATATTAGATACCAAGATTCCCCAGGGCCTTAATTCAGATGAAGATTTGCATGTCCATCTGTAGGAGGTGTGACAAAAAGCTTATTTCCCCGCTGACCTGCAGTTACGTTGTTAAAGAGAATGTTAAAATAAGTTTTATATCAGTCACTCATGCATACAAGAAAGAAAAAAAGATTAAAGAAAGAAAAGATATCCTGATTTTAGTGCAATGGATTTGGTGAGACAATTTCATCAGAGTGTAGAATTAGTTGGTATAATGTATTACTATAGCCCTTGTTGCCATTATGAAATGAATTTTTAGAGTGTTGCACTTGCACTTTAACAATGTCTACAAATTTTGGGAAAGTCGGTATAATTTTTTTTTAAAATGGTATAATATCGAGTGGGCAAGAGGTAAATAGCTTACAGCGTATTTTGCACTCTTTCTGATTGATGGGTATTTATAATCTTCGCACTTAGTACTAGCAGTTTATTATGTACAGCGGTTCTGGGTTTTTTATATGATGGCATGTACGTCTAGTGAATGAGGGTCATTTCGATAATAAGATTACTTAAAAATTGATTTTAAGTTAGAATTACAAACGTAGCACTTTAGTGACATTGAGGTACTAGCACTTTATGTCATAGGCCCTCGAGTATTGGTTAAATTCATAACCCCCAAGTAATTTGGCTCAGTTTTTGCACTTTATAGCATCAGTATTTGCCACAATTGTAAGTTTGAAAAGGTAAATTCTTTTGGACAGATATGCACTTGCACTTTACTCTGTGAAGCACCATTGATATTGCGGCGCAGTGTCTTTGTGTTCCCACTCAGAGTGAGAACATCTTTTGTCCATCTTTGATATCTACTTTCGGTCTGCAATGTAGTTGGTAGATGCAGGATCTTGCGAATTAAACACTTGTGAAAAAGTAACAAAAGAGGCAGTAATGGTCAATGGTATTGAATAGATTGTGACAATTAAAAATTAAGTTTTGATGCACAATGGATAGAATCATATACTCACTGTACAAATGTAGTGCAAGTGGTTCTATTGTTATGACATGAGCAACTGATACAAGTAAATGATTACACAAAAATAAGAAACAAAGAAAGCAAAAATATAAAAACAAAAAATTTAACACTTAAATGGCTTGAAAAGAAACAGTAATGTTATTGAATTGTTGAATTTATGTATAGATACACATTATGCTTTCTTAGAATGCTGTTTATGTCTATGACATCATGTGACCCAGTACTCCCTATGAAGGGAGGAGATTTTTAAGCTCTTTGTGTGAGCAAGGCAGGGGATCCTGTCGAAATGCGTTACAACAGCACAGTATTTCAACAAATAAATTCAGCAGTGTCGGTGTCCGGTTTCTGTGGAGGACCCAGTGGTGGTTTGGATATATATATATATATATACATACATACATGTAGATAGATAGATAGATATTTAGATAGATGGATAGATAAATAGATACATCACTGAAAAAAAAACAAAGGTTACAGGGACATTATAGTTAGGCTCAGA
The DNA here is from genome assembly GCA_963921515.1 of Calotriton arnoldi. Taxonomy (NCBI): domain Eukaryota; kingdom Metazoa; phylum Chordata; class Amphibia; order Caudata; family Salamandridae; genus Calotriton; species Calotriton arnoldi. The sequence goes on from CAWUFW010002710.1 coordinate 256,979, forward strand.
TTTCACTTGTACAAAACCAGTGAAATTCAATAGTTATAGTTACCTGAGCAAACCATAGCTTAAGCCCCTGCACTGCACTGCTTATGACCTCACATATTACATCACTCATCACATGAGGACATATATGCAGAGGTCACTACCACATGTAATTAGTTTGTTAATCTTTAATTGTTTGCCTGCAGCCATCTTATAAGTTCTGATGTTACTACTCTTCTAGCAGGCCTTACATCTCCCACACTTAAAGAAACCTTTTTGTTCTTGTAACCAGCCCTCTCTTCTGTTGTGTGTGCCAGTATAGCCATGTACAAGCTGTGTACAAGGATATCCCGCAGATTAGGTCTGCAGTAAGTGATTTATGGGAAAAGGGTAACTCCCTTACCTATCACAGAGTAGCTCTTGAAAAAGTGCCAATGCTTGGCAATCATCTTTTTGATAGCGTGACTCTCATTATTGTCAGTGGTTATCAACCTTACTGTGTTTTCTTCCTTCTTTTGCCTCCTGGTCAGAAGGGCATCACACATAGTGCTTGACGCTTTCAACCTGGCTGCCTCTAAGACCTTTGTAGGGTACTCCCTGGCACGTAAACTTCCTCATATGCCTTCTCTGTACTGCAGTTGTGCTTGGCACGGATAGGCCTGGGCGTTGAACTCCGCTCCGTTCGCGGAGTTTGCAGAGTTTTCTGCACTCCGCACTCCGAGGAGCTCGCGGAGTGCAAGAAAACCCTGCTTCGCGTAGTGCAGCAGAGTTTTATCCCCGCTCGCGCTCGCGAACGGTAACTTCGTGAGCGCGAGCTGCAGCTCGGGTAGAATTTCTACCCAAACAGCAGCAAGACCAGCGCGAACAGCAGTTCGCACTACACTCCGCCACTTGCGGAACTTTGCAGAGTTTTTTTTGTAACTTCACGAAGTTCCGCATAGCAAAACTCAGCGAAATACGCCCAGGCTTAGGCACAGAGCAATTCCCCATAGGGGATGCTCCACTTGAGGTTCTGAGGGTGGTGGCTATCTGGGTGCAGAATGCTGTTACCTGCAGTTTCTTTCCGATACAGCCTGGTGTTAAGTTTCCCTCCTGTGACCTCAACCGTTACATCCAGAAAATCCATAGAGATTTTAGACATGACTGCTGAACGAAATAACACCAAATTTGGCAGAAAGCTGGCTCTTGGTCCAGAAAGAGTCCTTTTGTAATTTGGTGTAAATCTGTTCAGAAGTTGTGGAGTTATTACAGAAAAAATACATTTATATATCAAAGGACACGAATCCTCCTCAAATCCGACAGATCTGATGCTGAGATCTGTTTGGCTGCCAACACAGCAACCAAGAAGTGTTGGCAACCATCTTCGGATTCTGATTCATCCGAGTCCCAAGAAAAAAAGGCAGGCTCCCGCGCTTGTTCTGTATATGCCCCTTGGGTAGGCCAGGTCCCGGGGTGGATTAATAATGATAATGGGGGAGGGGGAGCACGTGCCCCCATCTCCCTAGGTCGATTTCAGCACTGGGAACTCCATCCCCGGGACCCAACCACATTAAAGAACATGGTCCCGCTCCTGGACTGATTATAGCCCCAGGGACTGCTAACCCCCGGGACCTGGGCATAAACAAATAGGAAGAGTGGGGCCACACAGTCCCCATCCCAAGGGCGTTTTCGGCCCTGGGGACCCCAACTCCTGGGGCTCGGCTGTGCCGTCAAAATAGATGGGGGCTGTCTGGCCCCCCTCCCAGAGCCATTAATGGCCCTGTGGACCCCATTCCCCAGGGTCGGGCTCCTGCTATGTCCCGGGGTGCCTAACCCTGGAACATAGCGGTTTTCCTGCCCGTACTACTGTGGACAGGGAAACCTCTGTTTGCTCTTACTCGGTGGGAGCATTTATAACTCCTGCCAAGTGAGGGCAAGCGGGGGTATTTATTTATTTTTTATTTATTTATTTATAGTAGCATGAAAAATGCTGCCGCCCACTGGGAGCGAACTTTCATCTGTTTACCCACCTTTTAAATATGAAGTGGGCGCCCTATGTAAGCTCCAGGGCAAATATCATTTGTCACAATTTATTAGTAATTCCAAAGTCTTTGGAATAGGTGGGCTAGGTAGGTTTAGGAAATATGGAATAGGGTAGGATAGTCCGCAATACTGGTCTACTACAAGTCGATCTGACTTAGGAAAGTACAATGTCATTGAAATTGCCTTTTCCTGTCAAAAAATATTTTTTGCGAGAATATTTATTTACTACTAATCTTTTTTTGACTTTATGTCTTACATCAGCATCCAGGGCCAAGAAGAGGTCATCTGAGTCCGGTGAGGGAGCTCAAGGTGCCTCCCGGTCTGAAGTACGTCCCTCGGCCGATGGCTATGCTGGCCCCAGTAAGTCCTCCTGTTGTTAATATTAATATATATTTCCTTAACTTTTACCGCTCCTTATTTTGAATTATTTATTTCTACCCATTTCCAGATTTTTTCCAAATCCTCTGTGAGCTATAGGTTTCTAAATTCTTGTTATCCCTGCATTATCCTATTTACTTATTTTCTATATTCCTAGTGTCTGTATTTTAACTCAAACTATCTCTGTACTAGTCGTCTGTCTGCAGCTTTCTTTCTTCTGCTTTGTCAGTCAGGTTTCCCTCTGCCCTTATATATTTTGTGGATTGCATAGTGGTGGTACTGTAAGGTTCAGATAACCCATTGGTCATGGTCACGCACTACTACTAGTACTACTACTCTGCCGTGCAGATTGCAAGCCCAAGTAAGGTATTCTACGCATGTCTGTTAAGATGAGAAGGCTTTCTTTTACTTTCTCATGCTCAATCAGTAAAACAAGAGAGTGGCCATGGTCACGTTGGACACCCCAAAGTTGTGTCTTCTTCTTAGCTATGCCTAGTATTATTAGCAGCAGTTGGTGGCAAACTGATTACCATGCACCATGGCTGGAAGGAAGTATGAAGAGGAGGAGGGCAGCCCCAATGCATTTGCCAACCAAGAAGACCTTATGTCCATCCAGTTGGCTGCTCTTATTTCTTTTCAAAAACTCAGATTCATCCATAGCTCTAGCCATTCCAGTTCTTTACAGGTTGTCTTTAGAGGCTTTTCAAAAATTGCCACCAACAAAATGCTCAACCTGCTATTTTTAATAGAAGATACTCTCTGTATCTGAATTGTAGTGATGTGTGTGATGTATTTTGAATTTTGCCATAAAAAAATAAATGAATAGGGAGAGGCGTATCTGGCATCTAAAAATGTGTAATGCTTTTTCTAGCCACACCGACCAACAGTGCTGGGGCCAGTGGTGATTGTGGCGACAGCCACTTAGCAGATGCGTCAGAAATAGGGGGTGAGCCAGCGGCAGTGGCAGGCAGTGGTAGGTCATATTGTTTGCTTATTGACAATTAATTATATACCTTACTGCAAGGGTTCTGTTTAGACTTGTGAACAGTTGAACACACCGCTCTTATACAGCGAGAGTTGAGTAACTAATGGCCTCTTCTATCTTCAACTCAGCAGAGAAAGTTTCATGAAGAGTCAGACATTGATAGGTTGATGGAAAAGGGAAAGAAGGATGGAAGGAGGAAGGACTGGTGAAATGTAATACGACTGGAAGAGAAGGATGCGTGGGTAAAAGGATGCATATACTATAGGTGGCTGATAGGATGCATGGTTGGATGAAAGGTGAAAGGATGCCTGCCTGGTTGGGTGAAAATGTATGGGTGAAAGGATGCCTGCCTGGGTGGGTAAAAGGAATCCTCCGGTGGGTTTGATGGTTAAAAGGACGCATGGGTGGGTAAATGACAAATGTATGTTGGTGAAAAGTTTGTTGAGAATGAGAGCCATGTTTGGATGGATGGTATTCATAGGGGAAGACTGGATGGAGAGAATGTAAAACTTAAACGGTGAGTAGCAAAGCCAAGGGTAGAGGATAAAAATGCTAGAAGAACAATGCAATGATGAATGGAAAAATCCCTGGGAAGAAGAGTAAACAAGGGACTAGCGTGCTCCTCTGTAGTGGCATTCTTCTCAACTTCTTTACTTGCTTGGAATGGTTTTTATCAAGGTTTTTGATTCAAAGGGTTGAAGTGGCATTTCAGACTACTCCCCTGACTCACAGTAGTTTTCAAGCGCAACATATATTATGTATCCTTCCTAGTACCCACCTATCATCGTTCATCGCCTCCTTCCGAGTCCATACCCCCCCTGGCATTTCACCAGTGACACATATGGGTGACCTATCTGGTGCATGGTTGCGTCGGCGGCACTGCATTGTTGGCTGTGCAATGTGCGCCTGCCTCAGTCAATGTGTAGGCCCCTTTACAAATGTCATGGCAATGCGAAAAATAAATAGTAGTGTTTCCCTTCACTCCCAGTGCTTCTTCATTTACTTCCTAGTACATAAGCAACTCCTTTCCTAACTTCCTTGTTCTGTCCCAGCCTTCCATAAAAATTTTAAAAAACATTCTTTGCAAGCGCCATTTTCCTCTGGCCATCCGATATATTTTATTATTGCTTCCATAGCGGATGTCAGTTCAAATGTTTCCCTTTCAACAATTACCGAACAAAGTAACTCACTACTAGCAAAAACTTAGGCACTTGATGATGATCAGTGAAACGTCTACCTATCCGGCTTAATCCCTCTAACTTACCTGCAGTAGTTAAGAAGTTAATAAATATTTTCCTTACTGCCAAGCAAATCTATTTTGTTGGAAAAAAGTAATGTCAAATGTGGTGGCGGAGGGTGAGGCCAAGGAGTAAAGTGGAACTAAGAGTATGTGACTGTGCATTTTGTGGATGGGATGGTCTACCTCACGTGACGAATATCATTCATAGTAACTATTCATCTACCTTGTAGTCAGGGTGAATTTGAGGCATTTAACAGAGCATGGCCATGTTAGGAAAAGAGATTGTCTAGTACAGCTGCCCCACCTGCAGACAGTAGCAAAGTAACGCAACACGAAATTGTCTGTCTATGGCACCAGCTAAGCTGGCATGCCTACATTAATTTAGCTCAACAAGAGAGAGAAGAATGCTTGTATACTCCATAGTGCATAATGCCTGAAACTCTACTCAGATCAAAATCGAATGGCCCGAGGATACCTGCAAATGTACTGCTACTGTGCCACTTTATAATTTTATGTGTTTTGCTAGGAGTATGGTTTCCAATTCGTCTTTTTTCTTTCTTGATATAGGTACTCCTACCAATTTGACACAACCTAATAAGCAGGAGATAGCAGCCAGGGTCGAATATCAGAAGCTGGTGGCCGAGGAGGAGGCGGCGACAGCAGCTGCAAATGTCCGGGGCCACAGCCAGGCCCCAGTGCCTCCAGTAGTCCGTCACTGAGGTCCCAAGGTAGCCACCCACCGCCGTTCCAAACACTGCTGCTCGCCCTATTTTAGAGTATTTCAGCGCCGCATTCTGCAGAGGCTGGCACGGGTGGAAGCTAGGCAGGAGGAGCGTCTGGACACATTGGAGAGGCACGTTAGGAAGCTCCTAGCTTGCCGCTAGGCCTCTTTTTAAAATCTTTTTTTGGTGCGTGGGACTTGTTGGGGAGAGGGTGGGAATGTGGGAGTTGGGGCATTTTGGGGATTTTTTTATTTCTTTATGGATAATTTCGTTTTTGGACTTTTAAACTACTTTGGACATTGTTTGGGGTAGTGAGAGGGGTGGGCCAGTTGTGGGTTTGCTAGTTTATTTATATATTATATTTGTTAGATAAATACATTTTTTATAATTGTACATTATGATTTCAATCTTTTGGGGGTTTCTGTTTTACTTCGCACTGCTACCTTTGCCGCAGCCAGTTTTTAAAATCTGCTGATAGTGTAACAACAACAAAATAGTTATGTGGTACCCTCCCTTGTCCTACTAATCTCCTCCTAGTCTCTGCAGTCAGCAACTATATTACCCCTAAGGACTCAGAGGGGGAGTGGGTGTGTGAATTTCCATTGTATATAGAATTATTGCAGTTCAGCAATGAATTACCCACAGTTCTCCTGTCACCTGATTAGATGAAGCGATAGCAGCATGGTTTCCCAAGGTGCCATGGTGGTGGTGGTAGTAGTAGCATGCTAGCGCACTAGTCAAACAGTGGAAGCACCAGATTCAGAAGCGAGGTCCCACTCCCTCCTAGCCGAACTCAAACTGTAGGATAAGGAATATTTATCGCAGGGAACTAAACAAATTGAAATAAAAAAGGATTTAACGCCGTTATTATATGCAAGATTTTTTTTTTAAAAAGGAGACAGTCACCAGAGACACTACCAGTACACAAGAAGAAGAGAGACAATAGAGAAAATATGGTAAGCAATGCTAAATTAAAATAATTAGAATGATGAGCTAGTAAAAGTTGCAAAATGAAGTCGACTTGAGCTATGAAGTGGACAAGCATAGCCTTTGATGCAATACAGTGCCTGAAGGATGATGCTGGCAATTATGTTCCTCTGAAAAAATATTGAATACCGTGTGTGGGTGGCTAATATAAATATAATATTGCCAGTGTGGGCTATACTTAGAGCTGAAGAAGATCCTCACCCTGCACTGAGTTGGTGTTGTTTTCACCACATCCACCCCACCAAGTTTGTGATCAATGAATGCTGTAAATTTAGTCACACCTCAATAAATCACACAGCCCGGGGGAAGAGGGTTAGGGGTTCGATGAATGAATGGGAAGGGGGATTTGAGAGAAAGGTTTAACAAACACTACACAAGGACAACATTCATCTTGGCAGCCGACCATCATAAATCTGTTATGGGAGGAAAAGGAAATGGAAGAATGATGAGTAGTACAAGTAAACCAAATCAAATTGTCCGTCTGCCCCCAGAGAGACCCAAGTTACATTATGTTCTGTGGTATTAAGCTTTGAAAGATAGCAAATATATAACATTAAAATATCTGTAGTAGTCAAATAAACATAAACAAAACACACAGTTCTAATGATTACTAAGAGAATAAATGATACTGTATTACCAAATTGGGAGATGCATCTCCACTTCTCTTGGACTGTCCATCAATCTTGGGTGCCTGGTGGATGCAGTTCGGTAAGCGAAGCGCGAGTATGTTATATTGTTTTTCCAGTATGGCGCAGGGTAGGAGGGCCTGTAGATTGAAAAAAAAAAAATGATATTGAAGAATCAAGGAAAGAAGTTAAACTGCATAAGGAGTGCACCGAGAAGACTCAGAGACAGCATGGGCAAATGTCTGCTTCCAGCTACCTTCAACAACAGCCCCCCCAGCCACCACTTAGCTTTGAATTTGAGCCAGACAGCACTGAGCACACACACACACTCAGCAACATTGCATTTTCCCAATCAAGTAAAATCAATGCTCACTTACCACCATTAAACAAAGTTGTGTAGGTCTGTTGCTTGCCTTTGGGCCACTTCAAAGTCATCACCAAATCGGTTGGTTTCAGTGAATTTGAAAACGCCCATCTTCTGGTGGAAGTTCTCGAAGTAGTCACACCCTGAGTCATTCCATCATCTCTGATCCTCCTGAGTCTGACTCAGAGTATGGTGTCCAACTCCATACCAACTGTGTCCTGGGTCCCGACTCAAATGCAATAGATCAATCTGCAGTACAATTTTGTTGTTGCACAACAAGAAGAGAAACATTGAGTAATTTTTTGTGTAGACTAGATTTGTATTTGCGTTATCTAAGGGACTGGTCGGGTCTGACTCCTTGATGAGTATAAATCAGAAACCAATACAAGAAAGCAGTGTGGAGTGGACCCGGTGAAGGAATCTCGCTATCTCCCAAAAGAGAAGGAAATAAAATCACCTTCAGTGGAAAATTGATCAGCCGTCGGTAGGCCACCACATTGTAAATCATCACAAACAGATTTTAAGCGTAATATTTACAGATAAACAAACACCCAGTGTCCCACTGCCTGCCACCACATGAATCATCTCTCAAAACACATCACAAGTTCACAACAAACAACAATCACTCAGTGATGCATGTCATTTACCTGTTCTTCCGGTGGCTCACCGTGATCGATTCGTGGTACATTGCAGAATGCAGATCCATTTGTTCACAAAGCAGAGATTAGCCAGTGTAAATCAAATAATGTCACATGTGGGGCAGTCCCTCAAGGCTAGAAAAGGATAGATAGTCACGGCCCAGGGTTGGAGGCAGGCACTCATTTGTTTAAATTCTCCATCCAATGCCCTTGAGGGAAATGGGTGTGGGGGGGTTGCCGGGACTGCTTCACTGCACAGAGTTGCAACTCCAATCCGTCAATAAAATGTGTCTAAGAGTAAAACGTGGGGATGAATCAGTCAACCAGCCTCAAACAAAGAAAAGTAAATAATAATGTTCCCCTAGATATATCTTTTTTTTTGGTGTCAAAGAAAGTAAGCAGATCAGCGATAGACTAGAGACAGAGAGAAAGTTCTATGGTTGTTGGCCCGGGCCTAGTACTAGTTAAGGAAGTAGAGTTCGTCCTCAAACTCTGGTGGTTGTTCCAGAAGTAGGTCATCTAACACACTACTTCCATAACCTCAGTCATTCCTCCTGTTGTATTTCAGGTATTGAGTAATCCGGTGGTATAAAGTGCTGATTAATTTTGATCATGGTTAATCTCTCCACGTTTTGGGGCTAGAGACTGGTCCTTCTCACTGTGACAATGGCACCAGCAGCACTTAAAACACGCTCAGTGGAGACACTGGCAACCGGGCAAGCCAAATAGTTTATTGCCAGACTGCTGAGCATTGGCCATTGGCGCCTCTTCCCATACCAATACACCAATGGGTTTTAATCAAGGTAGACCTCTGTTACGTCATAGAGATAGGCCTGGACCATCCACTCAATGATCATTGCTGATGCTCCACCTTGCTTGAACTCTTTTGCCTTCTCCTCTGTATTGGTCTTAAGCCCTACCAGTTGAAACCACTCAGTTGCAGATTTTGGGGCTGATGCTCCTTGTCTTGTTGTTGATGGTGTTCTTGTTGTTGGTTTTAGCTGCTGTGAGCCAACAGCACTGCCCTCAGGCTCTGAACTTGAAGGCTGCCCTGTAGGACTTGTGCCCTGGAGGAGTGGGCCTCTAATTACCTGCCGTTCTTTTTCTAGCTCACTGCCTTGCTCAGCTATCCATGTTTTATATTTTCTAACATCCCTGTCTGAAAAAGAAATGATAGTGGACAGTAATGGTTTGTACCATGGATCAAGAATTGTGGCACACATGTAATGTTTGGATGACACAATGACTCTTTGCACCCTTGTATTAGCAGACAAGTGAAGGATTAAGCTTTCCACCAAGTTATATGCATCTTTTGTTTCCTCCACACCTGTGTACATTGCAGACACTTCCTTTAGCAGTTCCTGTAGCATGTGAAACAACGGGATAGCTTGGCCCATGGTACTGTCCTCTTTGCTGACTTCCTGGGTGAACACCTCAAAAGGAAGCAGCATCTCTATCAGGCATTTGACTCTGGCCCCATTGGTCCATCTCAATGATCATGCCTTTCACAGTTGCATCCCCTATTTGCATGACATATTCATTGATAGGTCTGTACTGCTCAAACAGGCGTTCAAGCACGTAATAAATCGAGTTCCAACTTTTTGGCACCTCCTGTATGAGTGCTTTAAATGGCATTCTATTATCACGCTGAATGACAGTCAGCTGTTTCCGGGCGTTAAATGAATGGCTGAATTACTTGGTCTTCTTTTTTGAGAAAGTCCTGTACAATGATGTTGCTGAAGTGCGCCAAACACAGGACCCTGAAATATCTGCCATATACTATGGCCTTAACTATATTACTACCATTGTCCATGGCAACAAATCCAATCTCAAGCCCTCTTGGTCGCAGCCATTCAAAGACCTTGTTGTTAAAGTCTTCCAAAATGTTTGCACCTGTATAGGATTTCTCCATGGTGAATATGGCTGCTATCTCATGCTTCTGAGCAGCATTAAAAATCTCAGCAGTGTCAACACCTGCAGATATCTTTTCTCTAGCCCCCACAAAAGAGATCCAGTGTGCAGTAATGCACATGTAATCAGTGGCTTGGCAACTGGTCCACATGTCTGTTGTCAGGTGGATACTGTTTACAGCACTCTCCTGCAAAGCTTGTCCAAGCAATTCCAGCACATAGTGATGTAGCGCTGGAACAGCAACTCTGATGAAATAGGACCGGCTGGCAGCCTTCCATTTCTGGCAGATGGCTGCCACAAATTGAAGATAACCCACCCCTTCCACAAAACAAAAAGGGGGGAGGTCCAGCATTAACATTTTAGCCAGCTTCACGTTGTACAAACGTGCCGTTGGGTGGTTGCGTTCATACTGCCCCGCTGGCCTAAACATGGCAGGAATAGTAGCCTGGATTTTTTTCTTTTCTGATGACACTGATGCAGGTGACTCCTGAGAGCAGGCAGTGGTAGGCTCAAAGTACTTTGCAGCAGGGCAGTCACTGTGCTCTGTGACCGGAGTCGTGTGCCATTGCGATGTTGCTGATGTGGGCGATACTACTGCGCTGCTGGGGAGAGGGCTACTTTGAGTAACGAAAATGTCATCCTCTTCATCACCTTCCACCGTGATCAGATCAGATTCGGATTCCTTGCTCAGTCGGCTTTCACACCCTTCTCCAACATCACTTGCAGTTTTTTGGCCGCTAAGGTGCGCCTTCCAATGGATCGTATGGTGGTTTCTCAAATGGGTTGTTTAGCCCTCGGTACCATAGTTTGTACTAAGCTTACCCCAACTAACACTTGCTCCGCAAAGGGAGCATATGGCGATGTTCACCTCCTTCTGGCTAACCGAAAGGAAGTCCCAAACTGGGGAGCTCAACTTTCTGATGCTGGTGCCACTGCCAATGTCGGATGAACTGGCGGTAGGTGGGCGTTTTGACGTTTGACTCGCTGCAGCACCTACTTCTACTGGGGTGGTTGTGGATATAGGTCGCTGCCGGGACTTTGCAAATATGGCATCTGCCAGTGGTTGGATCTGTGGTGCCACTGCCACATCCCCCCCAGAAAGTTGGGATGGAGTAACGTCGGTCTCCACTGGGGCTGGGCTAACATCCTTGATGCCTGGCTAGTTGTTATCCTCCTCTTCTACATCTGCCATCATAACTCTAAGGCTTTCTGGAACGTTCCTTCTCCCTAGCCTCGTTTCGTGGCGTGTCTCACTCTCAGACTGAGGTGGGATCCGAGTGGTGTCTAGATCATCAGAAGGGGGGCTTGAAGAAGAAGATGGTGCACCACTAACCCTCGACTTTCTAGCTGGAGAACTGGAAGACAATGGATCTTCTGAAAGAGCAGATTTCTCAACTTCCTCAGCATGAAGCTCAATGTCTTGAACTGCTCCTACTTCGGGAGGAACTACTATTGGTTGTTGTGGCTGATGTTGTCCACTTCTGAGTTTCCGGCAACAATTGGGTACTACTTTGTGATAAGTAAATTTCAACATCACTGTTCATCGGCGCTGCTGTGATTAGAATGGTTGCCTCTGTAACAGACATGGGCTTGGGCCTAGATTGGGGTGGGTCCACTGATGTGGGGGTGCTGCTCCCAGTTTGCTCCCAAGAGGCAGGTGCAGCAGGCACAGGTTTTTTTTCCCAAAAAAGAACTGGGGTGACATACCAGTTGTGGTAAGCTCCTTCTTCTTTTTCCTGGCTACTTTCTTGGTAGCACTTTTGTTTGGAGCCATCTTGAAGCTGTCAGTTAGCAGTGGAACTTAGCTTCACAAGTTGAAGACCTGTCTGTGATGTGTGGGTCACGTGTCACGTCGTGCACAAGGCCTTCTTTCTGGCAGTACTGTGGGTGATGTTGTCTGTCTAAATGAAAAGAAGCAAGAAGGACATCAGTGAAACGTGGAATTGTTGCAGGTCAATTAGTAGTACAAACAAACACAATATCATTTAGTGTGGTCAATGGTTACTCATTATAGATAATTAACAAAACAGTGTATCTATTCGCACAACGAAGGGAAATCCACAACAACAAACTTTCATGGTGACAGACTGTACACTCAGGAAGGATAAGAGAGCAAAAACAACAACATACAGATGTGACTGTTTGCTTTATGTGCATCACATGACATCACTCACATGTGATGTGGCACTCAGGGAGGTGCAGCAGACGAATGATAATGGAAGGAATAATCCCTGGACAATTAATGCTGTTGAGCACCTATAGCAGACATGGGGTTGATTGATGCCAGATGTAGTGAAAATGGTATGGATAAAAAAAAAAAAAAAAATTTAAATGAAAAAAAATATATATATATAATTTGCCATTTAAAAAAAATGGGAAAAATAAAAAAATAAATATAAGTGAAGTTATCCTCAAAGATATAATAATAAGTTATTAAATTGGTATCTCGTTGCTCAACCATCCATGCAGCCTATGGCAAAAGGCCACACTGGCTGGACGCACAAAATGGCTGCCAGCCAGTGCCACACTGTCATCAACAACAACAACACTGAGCAGGAAGGCATTGATAACAAAGAGAAGACATGCAGGCCTATGGGGAAAGCACACTGGCTGCCTACACAAAATGGCCACCGACACATGGTCACAAGAGAACACATGCAGGCCTACGGGGAAAGTACACTGGCTGGCTAGTGGTAACACAAAATGGCCACCAGTCACATGGTCACAACAACAAAAGGCAGGAGGATGAGGCCTGGAAAAAAAAAAACACATGCAGGCCCATGGACACTGACTGTATAAAAAATGGATCCTGGCGACATGGCATGTGGAAGAAAGGCAAACAGTGGCTTATGGCAAATTCACACACACACACTGGCTAGACAAAGGAGGCATGGTAAAACAGAGAACACAGCATTAATTCAGCAATGTAAAAACAAACATTAACAGGGCTAAAAGTGTTTACAACAGCACACATCCCTCAAAGGCATTACCCCACCTAAACACTGTTTGCAGGAGAAAATAAAACTTGAAATACTCCAAAAAAAAGAACGTTTTGTATTTTAATCCAATACCATCCATGCCCTAAAGAGCTGTTTCATCCAACAGACAACACAGAAACAGTTGTTTCATGCACCAATGACTAGTACTGAGCCTACTGGCTGGAAGGCCCATAGGCAGACTAGGCATCACAGTGAATTAAACTAAAAGAATATTGCACATGTATTAGAAAACATGGAGAAAATGTACTAAACTGGGCAACATTTTTCCTGTACAAAATATGAAAAATTACATGACATGCATAACAACAACAACAACCAGCAAGGAAGAATGGCCACAAACAAAAGAACAAATAAAAGGCTATCGCAAACGCACACTGACAGCCTGTGCAAAATGGCCGCCAGCCACATGGTCACAAGAAGAAGCAGGAGGCTTGGCTTAGAAAACAAAGAACACATGTAGGCCTATGGCAAAAGCACACTGTCTGCCTACACAAAATGGCTGCCAGCCACATGCTCACAACAACAACAACCAGCAAGAAGGCATGGCCACAACAAAGAAAAGACATAGGCCTGTGGCAAAAACACACTGACTAGATACACAAAACGACTGCCAACCACATGATCACAATAGGCAGGAGGCCTGGAAGACAAAGAGCACATGCAGGCCTAAGGCAAAAGCACACTGGCTGCATACACAAAATGGCCTCCAGCCACATGGTAACAACAAGAGACAGGAAGCCTGGAAAACAAAGAACATATGCAGGCTTATGGACAGTACACTGGCTATACAAAATGGCCCCTGGCCAGAGGCCACACGGCATGTGTAACAAAGGCAAATGGTGGCCTATGGCAAACACACACACACACACACACACACACAGGCATGGTAAAACAGAGAACACAACATTAATTCAGCAACGCCAAAAATGAAAATTAACAGGGCTAAAGAAAATGTTTACAAAACACATCCTTCAAAGGCATTATCCCAGCTATACACTGTTTATAGGTAAAAAACGTGAAATACCACAGAAAAAAACACATTTTGTTTTCAATCCAAATCCATCCAGGGGCTAAATGATGTTTCAAATTCAACAGACACCACAGAAACAGTTGTTTCATGCACCCAGGACTTGCAGGGGGCCTACTGACTGGATGGTCAATTGGCAGACTAGGCCACATAGTGAATTAAATCAATGTTGTAAATGTATCAAAAAAATGGAGAAAATGTAGTAAACTGTGCAACATTTTTCTTGTACAAAAGAAGAAAAATGAAACGCAAAGAAATCACTAGGGCCATACTGAAACAACAGGCCACCCACACCACAATAAATTTTAAAAATCCAATTAAAAGTACTAATAAATCCAGGTGCATGGCCCCAATCAAACACCGTTTTTTCAACTTACTTAAGAAATCTCAAATACAAAGTCCTTAAATCCAATGGGATATGCAGCAGACACAAAGAGGGATCCTTCCAGCTCCAAATCCAAAAGTGACCAGGAGAAGGACAAAGCACTGGGAGGAGCCTGCTGGAAAGGGACAGGAAGTTGGAGACTCTGTGGCACTTTCTTCCAGTTGGAAAAAAGTTTTTTTTAAAAAGGACTCCTCGCACAAAAAAAACAACGCCAAAGGTCCATTCTTAACTCCAAATTGTCATTTCGGGAAGATTTTGATGCTTCTTGAGGAGAGAATCTTCCCCAGATTGCAGCCGCGGTATATTCTGCACGTTCGGAACCAAGTACAGCAGAAAACATCCGTCGGAAGTCACTGGCACGCTTGAATGATGTGTTGGTGACTGCAAAATCTCGCAGGAGCATGCAGCCGGCTAGCAAATCTCGTGAGGCCGGCGAATGGCCCTGAAAATCTCAGGGGCGATTGTGAGCACCCAGCAAGTCGCTCCCGAAAGGACATTTCTGGTGCGCTAACCCAAAAAAATCTGCTTTGTTGCGGAGGGCTGAGTTTATCGGTAACTTAACGTTCTCCGCGGAATGCGGAGTTGCCAAATTCGGCAAACTATGCAAGCGGAGCAGAGTTTTACGCCCAGGCTTAGTTATATTGGCATGTGAGTGGGTTCATCAAAGATTCTGTAGTTGATATCATCAGTAATGTCATCAGTGATGTCATTTGAGATGTGGGACTGTGTCTGTGAGTAAGTGCATGTGTCAGTGGTATATGGATGAGTAACTGGGTATGTGAGAGGCAGTATAGGTGAGTGATGGGGTATATGAGTGACTGAATGGGTGAGTGAGTGAATGTGAAAGTGGCTATATGGATGAGTGCATGCTTCTGTCAGTGACTGTATAGCTGAGTGAGTATGTGTGTGTGTAACTGTTTGGGTTAGTAAGTGGCTGTGTGATTGACTGTATGGGTGAGTGTCTAGGTGTGTGAGTAGTTCTATGGTTGACTCACTCAGTGTGTGAGTGCCTGTATGGGTGTATGAGTGGATATGTCAATGGCTGTATTAGAGAGTGAGTGGGTCTATGAGTGGCAGTATGGGTGAGCGAGTGGATGTGTGTGTAGATCAATGAATCAGTGAGAGAGTGTGTAAGTACTGGTATGGCTCTGTGAATGGGTTTGTGAATGGTTGTGTGGGAGTGGCAGTACAAAATATTCTTTAGGGGTGTGGGTGGGTGCGTAAGATGCTGTGGATGATGTCATCACTGATGTCATTTGAGATGTCATCAGTGATGTCACTGACCATGTCATGAGTGAGGTCATATGTGGGGTCATAGGTAGTGCATTGCGGGGAAGCGAGTTATTGTTAGCTCAGTGCCGGTTTTGTACCAGTGAAACTTGAGCCTAACTATAACATCTCCATAACCTTTGGTTTTTTCAGTGAATTGCTAAGGTTTTAATAAATGAAAATTCCCAACTATAAAGTACCTCTAACCTTTGGCTTTTTCATTGAATTTCTATTGTTTTTTAACTAGTAGTCGCGTTTCCAGAGTAGTGGAGAATGAGGGCTGGGCCTTCGACCGGCTCTTAGCAATCCCGCTGTGTGGGACTTATTGGAGATAACAGGAGGGGTAGTTGGCCCCCAAGGACGTCTTTGGGGGCCAACTACCCCGACTGTTGCCTCCAGTAAGTTCCACACAACAGGACTGCTGAGACCTGGTAGGAGGCCATGCTCCCTTTCTGCACCACTCCGCAAACGTGGCTCCTGGCGCACTACTAGTTGGGGGATGAAGTCCCCTTGGCTCTTGAGGGTCCTTGGGGGCCACCTAGCCCTCCTGTTACTTCCAGTAAGACCCACACAGTGGATTTACTGAGAGGTTTTTGGTGACTACGCCCCCTTTCTCCATCACTCTGCAAACACACCTCCTGGTGCACTACTAGTTGGGGCGCGAAGTCCCCTTGGCTCTTGAGGGTCCTTGGGGGCTAAGTAGCCCTCCTGTTACCTCCAGTAAGAACCATACAGCTGGATTGCTGAGAGGTCGTCAGAGGCCACGCCCCTCTTCTCCACCACTCTGCAAATGCGCCTCCTGGCACACTGCTGGTTGAGGGCAGAAGTCCACTTTAGACCGGAGGCCCTCAGGAGGCAAGGGGGCCTCATTCCCCCACCAGCAGTGAACCAAGAGCCGCGTTTGCAGAGTGGTGGAAAAAGGGGCATGGCCTCTGACCACCTCTCAGCAATTCCACTGTGTGGGGCTTACTGGAGGTAACAGGAGGTCTTGTTGGCCCCTAAGGATCCTCAGCAGCCAAGGAGACTTCATCCCCCAACAAGCAGCGCGCCAGGAGACCCGTTTGCAGAGTGATGGAGAAAGGGAGCGGGGCCTCCGGAGAGTTAAGTTTTTTTAATTTAAATTTTCTCTTTAGGACAGGGGGCCGCGTAGCCCACCTTCCCAAGACCACTTTGAGCCCCAAGAACCTCATCCCCGGGGTGTACCACTTTTTTTAAAATAAAAAGAAACAAATGGAGGGGAGCCGCATGGTTCCCCTCGCGGGCTGATTTCTGCCCCGGGGACCCCATCCCCAGGTGCCCAGCCTTTTATTTTGTTTTATATAATTGAAAGGGAGGGGGGCCGAGTGTCCCCACTTCTGGGCCATTGTCAGCTGCAGGGACCCCCATCCCCCTGGGCCTGCCCCTTTTTTGTAAAATAGTTTTTTTTTATAAAAAGGGAGGGGAGATGCGTGGCCTCCCTTCCAGGCCGGTTTCAGCCTCAAGGACCCCATCCCCCGAGGCCCAGCCTGTAGTGTGTGTGTGCCCTGGTCCGACCCAGGGCACTCACATTTTCCACAGTGGGGACTGCGAGGGGAGCCTGAAGGCCCCAACGGTCCCTGCCAGCTCCCCGCCTCCTGCGGGAGCTGACATTGCTTTGAGCCCCCCTGGGTCTCAAAGCAATTTGTCAGCGGGCAGGTAAACAGACATGCTACGCTTTCAGCAAGCAAGAGCATTTTCTGCTCTCGCTTGCTGAAAGCGGTGTTTGTTATGGCTTAGTGGAAGCAAACCGCAATGTCCCAGGGGTGGGCACCCCGGCACATTGCTGGAGCCGGCCAGGGGGTTGGCAGTCCCCAGGGCCATGCATGCTCCAGGAGGGGGGGGACCACATGACTCCCTTCCCTCTTTTAAGGCCTGCCCCTGGGAGGTGGAAGTCCCCAGGGCCGAGAATGGCCCAGAAGGAGAACCACATGACCTCCCACACATTTTAGAGTTTGGCCCTGGGGAAGTGGTGGTCCCTGGGGCCCAAAGGCTACGTGAGGCCCCCACTAGACAAATATAAAAAGCCCCGGGGAAGTGGTGTCCCCTAGGGCAGGGGGAGTCCATGAGGCCCCCAAATATTATTGTAATTAGCCTCGGGAGGTGGCAGTCCTGGGGCAGGGGGTTCGTGAGGCCCCCCATAATCTTGTAATTAGACCCGGGTGGTAACGGTCCCGAGGCTGTGGGCGGGCCAAGTAAGCCCACCCACATATATAATAAAAAGTGCCCTGGGGAGGTGGCAGTCCCCGGGGCTTTAATAAGCCCTAGGAGGGGGGCCCGTGTGCCTCCTCTTATAGTTATGATATGCCCTCCGGGACCTGGCCCACCCGAGGGTTATTTAAAAGCAAGCGCAGGAGCCCGCACTTGTTTTTTTTGCTGTGAATATCGCAATTTCGCCACAATTTTTTAAAAAAAAAATGCTTTTATGCCATGGCAGGGTCCCAGGGGGACCCCAAGACCATGGCATGGGGGTCAGGGTATTCCTACCCTGCACCCTTTTCTTTATTTCCACTTTTTTCCTTTGGACTTGGTGAAGCCGAGTCCCGAGATGGCTGCCAACACTTCCTCGCTGAAGAGTTTGCAGCCAAACAGAGCTGTGCATTTCGCTGCACGAGCTCGTCTTTTTTCGATAAGCTTTCGCAACTAGAGATATCATTATAATTTTCAAGTTACATTTCTGAAAAACTACTGAACGAATTTGCACCAAATAACAAAAAGTTCAATCTGCGTAACAACATCTACCTTTCTGCCAAAGTTGGTGTAATTCCATCCAGCAGTTCGGGCTGTAGCTTCAAAAATGTGTTCCTATGGGAATTAAAATGGGTAAACAGAAGGATATGATGGACGGAGCGCTGAAACTTTTCAGACACTCACCCCCAGTCACAGATCTGGGTTGAATCCATCATCGTTCTTTAGCTCACTTTGCCACCCCAGTTCAGACACAGCTATATGCAAATCAGTCTTGACCCTGTGCCTCATGGGAACAGTCCAGCCCGAACTGCCAAGCCATGTCTTCCCTGGACCGGAAACAAGCATCCTGGGACCGGTTTCGGGCTAACAGCCCTCATCAGCCAGGCTAGCTTGAATCCAGTGGCAAAGTGAGCAAGGGACCCACGTCTGGGCATACCCTGCCAACTTATGGCAAACAAAGCAAACACAAGGATATGATGGACGGAGCGATTAAACTTTTCAGACACTCATCCCCAGTCACAGATCTGGTTTGAATCCATCATCGTTCTTTAGCTCACTTTGCCACCCCATTAAAATGGGTAAACACACTTTTTTTTAACCCCCTTTTACTCAGCTCCCACGTAACGGATCACCCCGAAACTTCCCATGCAAAACAGAACTTACTTTGACACCTTTTTTTCAAAATGTCTTGAAGAATCGTCAAACGGCGCCAAAGATGCAGGCAAGTCAAAAAACGCTTTTTATATGGAAACTAGGTCCTAACTAGAACTGCCTACTGGGGACTATATACATACATATGTATATATTATAGTTAAAACCTAGGGGGTGATTATGATGGCGGTGAACCCGCCACCGGCAGCCTGCCCATCGTGCGGCCAATTAACGCCCGCCAGATCAGGATGGCGGGCGGTATGCCAGGCGGGTGGAAAACCGTCCGCTACGGGTCCAACCCTGTCAGACCCACCCCGCATCCCAAAAATGGTGGCGGTGCCGAGCAGGCACTGGCTGCCAGATTTGGATGCTGCATCCCTGCCAGCGTGTCTATGGCGGTTCAACCGCCATTGAAAGGCTGGTGGGGATGTACTTTGAGGGCCCGTTGCGGGCCCACCTTGTGCAGGGGCATGTTAATTTTACACTTTCGGGGCACCTATGGTGCCACCCTATAGTTCCCTGCACCAGGTGGCAGGCACCGCGTGGTGCCTGCCACGTAGTGCAGGAAAATATACAACATGCATTTTTAGCATTGTGGCGGGTGCTGCCGCCAGCAGCACCGCCGCAATGGTAAACATGCACAATGCGACCGCCACAGTGGAGGTCACATTGTAATTTCATGTGCGGGACCACCGCCATATAGGCAGGGGGTCCCAATTCCCGGGACGATGGTGGACGGACTTAAGTCCGTCCGCCATCATAATCACCCTCCTAGTTTCCATAGGAAAAGCATTTTTTGACTTGCTTAGAACTTTGGCACTCTTTGCCGGATCTTCATGAAATTTTCCCCAAAAAAGTGCTATCTTGAATCTAGTTGTGCTTGGAAAGTTTCGGGGTGATCAGTCAGATGGGCGCAGAGACAAAGGGAGGATCAAAAAAAGTGTACCCCATGTTAATTCCCATAGAGATTATAGACACGACTACAGCCCGAACCGCTAAACAGAAGTACACCAAATATGGCAGAAAGCTAGATTTTGGTCCAGAAAGCATGCTTTTGTGATTTGGTGTAAATCCATTCAGTAGTTTTTGAGATATTAAAGAAAAACCAATTTGTATATCTAGGGACGTGGACCCTCTGTTCATCTTGAGGATCTTGTGCAGAGATCTGATTGGCAGCCAACACTTCAACCAGAAAGTGTTAGTAGCCTTCTGGGGACTCAGTCTCAGCTGAGTCCCAAACAAAAACCTTAAAAAAAAAAAGAAAAGAGGGCAGGCTAGGAATATCTTGACCCCGTAGCCCCGGTGCTGGAGTCCCTCAAAGACCCCGCCAGGACCAAAAAGCATTTTTTTTTACATTTTCGCAGGAAAAATCTCCAAGATTCGCAAACTCCGACAAAAATAAAAATAAAAGCGCGGTCTCCCTGCTTGTTTTTGATAATGCCCCAGAGGGGATTATTAATATTATCTGGATGCAGTACTGGCAGGGCAGGTAGCGCCGGTTGCTGTCCCTTGTAAACATTGCGCTGTCAGGATAAGGACACAGCGCCAACTTGCAGCTGCTATTCTGTGGCCTCTTGCGAACAGTTGCCCTGCCTTCCATTAGCGATGACATCTGGTTCTGCCTCAACTGGCCTAGCACCGACCTTACCCTGGTGCGTATCACTTGAGAATTTCTCAGTAGGAAGGTACTGTAAGCTCACGATGCCGAAACCACAAGAGGAGGAGACGATGAAACAGAAGGTGGCAGAGAGGCGACAGAGAGAGAACAGGAAGGAATCAAAATGCACACCAAAGAAACACCATGAGGCAGCACCGCCGGAGTGGCCCTTGGTCCCGCCATGCTCCTAGAGGAGCGCGGCTAGCACATGTGAGTGCTAAGGTGGAGGGCAGTGAATGGCGAAAAGAGTGGGGCAAATTAGGGTGGGTTTTAAGAGTGAAGCCCTATGGATGTGTAAGCGGCTGGGACACCTGTACACTGTGAAATTGGGCAGCGCTGGGCGGCATGGAGCCTGCTGTTCTGCGTGCTGCTGGGCAGCCTTGGGCACATTAAGGGGGCGCTGTGGGGTGGCGGGGAGGGGGTGCAGAAAGTGAATCAAGCCTGGGTGCACAAGCTCCATTCTTTGGAACAGGAACACAAAGGGGCACAAGCTCTTGAGATAAGACAGATCTCTGAACTTTGGGAATTGGACTGATCTCTAAACTTCGGGGATCACAGAGCTAGAGAGATGTTCACTCTAGAGATGGGACGAGGGAGAACTTAACTTCAGGGATGGGGCAAAGCGAGCTCCCAGTTCAGTGAAATGGACAGAGTGAAAACTAGAGAAGGGACACAGTAAGCGCTTAAATTTAGGGATATGACAGAAGAGTTAAGGACCCTGAGAATCGGACAGAGCGTAGTGTGTGGCTGGGACAAAGTGGGCTCCAAACTGCAGACAGAGAGCCGGAGCACTGAAAGTAAACTGCACCATTCCTGCTGCTGCGGCTCTTGGGTCGGAGTACACCTCTCACTGCTGTGATTTATTGCGTATGTTATTGTTCGCCACATAGTTTTTGTTGGCTCTGCCAATCCCCTCCGCCTTTTACTCTTTCATACCTATTCTTCCTGGTCTTCCATGTTTCACCAGAATTCTTACCCCACCTTAAGCACCCTGCCCATCGTCTGCCAATCTGGCCTTTATTTGCCTTGGGGTCTAAAGAGAGTGTGGCTCCTCCCAGAGCTCGGGTGCTGTAGAGTCTGCGCTAAACAGTGTTTGGACGCTGGCTTGTAATTTGTGTCTGTTTAAAAGAATCTAAGATGCATACACGAGGCACACATTAGGTTTCCTCATCCATGCTGAAGTGTCCTACATCCAGTCAAACTAATTGTGAGGGGCTACAGGGTAGGGGCAGTCCTCCTCTGAACACCGCAGGTGGAGAATGACAGCCCCTCAGTTATGGAAACTCTTGTATTGTTGGCAGACGGAAAACTGGTCTCAAAGCTCTAATTTATCTGCAAGGTCTTACGTAAAGCCTGGCCTGTGGAACCCACTTCCAGTCCCACCACCCTCCTCCTCTGCAGCAAACCCCTTCCCCAGGGTGCCTCTCCCTTTTTCCCCTCAGATTCCCGCACAAAAGGGGAAGAGGGAGGGGCCACCAGCCCTCTGGGATCCGGTGCATTCCTGCAGCCAGTTATACTTTTGGGGAATAATCAAACAAGGTTTTTGGTTCTTGAAAATGCAACATTTGCCGTTTTTTTGTTGTGGGGGGCATTCTGCTCACAGTGGCTTTAAGTTTTAGGGACGGCCTCTTATGCTGTGCTTGAGGCGCTGAACAGTGGGGGCAGGGGCACCAACTCACGAAGAAGACCTGCTAGACAGATGCCGGGCCACCAGTCTGCGCTTTGTCACATTTCCCCCCAAGGCGCAGCCTTTGTCTACTATTTTGACATTTATTTACCTACAAACCATTGGTGCTTATGTTATTTTTCTGAACTTTCCATTGCTTTGAAAGTACTGAGGCAGGATTGAGAAAAAGCAACTGTTGCCTTTTCTGTTAACTGGGAAAACTCTAGATGGCCCAACACCCTTTTGAGAAGCTCTTCGATCCTAAGAAATATTACAATCCAACTGATGAATCTGAAGGGGCTTTAATAACTTGCATCCAGGCCTGGCCCCCCCAGGGGAGGTTGGCACTGTACGCCCGGGTGCAATGCTTCCTCAGGGAGGTTTTGGCCCGCTGCAGAGACGTTACAGATAGAAGCCTCCTGTGATTTATGCAGTCTGTGTGTCTGGTTTACAGCAACTTCTGTATTTTCATCACTAACAACGAGATTCTTGTAATATTATTCATGAAATGTTACTGTGTGGTGTTTGTTTTTAAATCAAACTTGTGCTCTATTTAAGTGATAAGTAACTTGTTTGAATGTTTTCTCTAGCAGCAGTACTTGTTTCCACGTTCAGTGGAGAAATTTATATGTTTAGACTGAACTATAGGAAAGGGATTTTATAGATGGCTAATAAAATGACATTAAATCACAAAAAGGTTGCTTATGGCAGGTGGTGCTAAGGTTGATTAACTGGAGCATGTGTTTTAGGTATGAAGTGCAATATTCTGGGTAGATATTTAGAGAGGCTTAGTAGAATATATGCATAACCTGTTGCATACAGTCCCTGTGGTTTTCCTTTTTTATGCTGATCAGTTTAATGTAGGAGTTGCCTTCTGCATGGTAGGTACAGCATCCCCGGCTCCCTCTCAGCATCTCTATCCCAAAGTTCTTACTCATCTGCCTGTTGGCTTATCAACCTAGAGTAGGTAGAAGGGGAAATCCCTTTAAAATAACTGAAGAAATTCACTGAAAAAAACAAGGTTACAGGGATGTTATAGTTAGATTCACATTTTACACACACAAAACCATAGAATTTCAGCAGTTATAGTTAGAGGTATCTCAAGTAACTATTTATTTAGTTTTGTATAGTGCGAACCTGACCCTAAAGTATCAGAGCGCTTTACAGAGTTAGCACAGCAGCAATTACACGAGTTACAAAAAGCGGCGTATTCAATAGACAGTAGTATATGTAAATGACATAGCAGCAATTGCACAAGATACATAAAGAGTAAATAAAAATACATGGTGACAGTATATAAACGAAGTAGGCAGTAGGAAACAAAAACGATAAGGATCTGAGGTAGTTATGGTAGGGAGTTGCGAGAGTGTGGAGAGTAGAGGTACAGTTTCTCCCCCCCCCCCCCCGAGGTAGCGATGCTCAGATTTAAATGGAGGGTGTGTGATAGGAGCATCAGGTCAGTCAGAGGGTTTAGGGTGGGGGAGGATTTAGGTATTTATTAAGAAGAAGAAGTTTACGTTTTTTCCTGAAATGCGGGAATGACTGATTGCCACGTGACTCATAAGGCAGCGACTTCCAGATTTTTGGAGAGCGGGTGTGAGATTTTTCTTTCTTAAATTTGGGCAGAATCAGTAGTAACCTGTGAATAGGTCTCTCTTGGCCAGCTTTTGATCGTTTTTTTACTAGGTAGACTGGTTTTTCGGTGTAGAGAGATTTGTGGGTTATGCAGGCAGTTTTGAATACACATCTTTCTTCGATTGGTAGCCAGCTGAGTTTCTTGAAAGTTGGAGTGATCTGGTCAAAGGACTCTCCCTGGACAGTAGTCTGGCCGCTAAGGGGCTAAGTGCCTGTGATCATTGCGTTACCGTAGTCTAGCTTGGAGAGGACTAGGGATTGCACCACGGTCTTTAGGTCTTCGATGGGGATGAAGGTTTTTTTTTTTTTTTAGGTGTTTCAACATGTAGAAGGCACTTTTAACTGAGGCATTAATATGCTATTTCATGTTCAGGTTTTTGTCAACTGTAATCCCCAGCGATTTGACAGAGTTGGAGATAGTTTGCAGTTTAATGCAGTGGGGTTGTGGAGCCAAATATCTGCGGGAAAGGACTTTTCTTTTGATCGGATGAACAGGAGTTTGGTTTTGCTGGAGTTGAGCTTAAGATGGTTGTTAGTCAGCCAGGACTTAACCGATAAGAGAGTGCTATTTAGGTGCTGGATGTTTTTAACTGACGATATTTTAATGTAGAGTTGTGTGTCATCAGCACAGAGATGATAGGCAATTCTGGCTTGTTTCAGATCATTGCAAGGAGTTCCATATAGAGTTTGAAATGGATAGGAGACAGGATTGATCCTTGAGGCACTCCTTGTTAGACTGGTGCTGCTTTTGAGGAGATGCTGTTTAGTTTGATTAACTGTGAGAGTTGGCTCAAAAAAGAAGCAAACCATTGAAGTATAGTTCCATTGATGCCTGCACGTTGTGAGAGGGTATTTAGTAGGATGTCATGGTTGACAGTAGCAAAGGCAGCTGAGAGGTCCAGGAGGACTAGGAGGCAGGCCTGGCCATCATCCATAGATCTATGTAGGTCATCTGTGATGTTCAGCATTGTACTTCAACCTTTCCTGAACCCAGATTTGAAGGTGTCGTGCAGGTTGTATTTTTCAATGTGGTTGTTGAGTTGTGCAAGCACACATTTTGATGGTTTTGGCAAGGAGAGGGAGGCTAGTTATAGGTCTGTAGTTGTTAAGGTTGTTTCGGTCGGCATCTGTTTTTTTGATGAGGGGGTGACTTGGCCGGTAGAAGGAGGCAGCTTTAGCATCCCACCAAGGGTCCAGGACCTAAGGGCAGCACTTGGGGGCTAGGACTCACTCCAGTAGGGACCGGCAGAAGCAGGCAGGTAAGTTACAGGATATCTGGAACTTGTTGTGTACTCGTAGCTCATACAAAAGGCCAATCAGCTAGCACTTGGAGTCGTTCTGGTGGTCCTGGGTTCAAGGAGCAAGGCAGTCCTTCCAGAAGGAGGGCAGTCCATCTCCCGATTCTTCCACAGGTCCAGAAGTGATCTAATTTGGAGTCTGAGAGTGCCACCTTTTATCCCCAGTGCCACCCTTTGTGTGGTGGGCAACACCAATCCCACTCCCCTGCTCTTCCTGGGTTTGGCTCTCAAATGTCTGGGGTGATAAAGGCTAGCACAGGTTCCTTTGCTGCAGGTAAGGTCTTTTAAGTGCAAGTAGGACTGGGTACAGCTCTGCCCCATGGAAAAACAACAAGGTGATGGATGGAATGCTTGAATCAATCTTTGCCACTGGCATGGGCTGCATCCCAATCCATCGGTTTTTTTTGCCCACCATGCCACCTTAATTTAGACCCAGCCATATGCAAATCAGCCTTGACCCTACTCCTCAAGGGCACATCCAGCCCCAACTGCCAGGCCAGGTCCTCCCTGAACTGAAACACAAGCAACCCAGGACCAGTTTCTCTCTAGTTAGGGATCTTCAGCCAAGTATAGCTTGGTTCCAGTGGCACAATGAGCCTGGGACCCAATTCTGGGTATACCTGTCGTACTAATGAATGATACAGATAGTTAGGGCTCGGCTAATTGAATTAAACAGAGACAAAGGTTTTATATATTACCACCCACTAACTAACATAAACCCCTTTTCTATCCTGTCAAGAGGAGCTTGTGTACGATTATGCAAGGGCAGCTGAATGTAACATACATTAATTAATATGCTGTTTATTTCATCTTCTTATTGACTATTAATTTCCACTCCAAATACTGTAAATTGCATTTAAAATGGGCACAAAAACAGATGTGTTTCACTTTAACATGCATACACTTGCTTTCATAGTAAATGTAATTAATTTTAGTGGCTTTGATTGTCCTGGTGCCAACAGGAACGAGGCCGAAGGGGCTGGCAAATTAAGGCTAGGCTCTTTAATATAATTTCTACTGGCTGCCATTCAGGGAAGCAAACTTATTAAGTGTCTCTTCCGCAAAAGAAAACACTTCTAGTACATGGGGGCATTTATTAAGGGTATGCTATTACATCAGCATCCTTATCTCTGAGTCATTACAACGCAGGTAGGGTGTATTAACTTTACATCAGTAGTATATTAATTCACAGGTAAAGACTGATTAAAATATTAAACCATACCTAATCATATTTGTGTGTGTGTCTGTGATTAACCTTCAAAATTAATTTCTAAATTATATAAATAAATGATATATAATTAACAAATATTTAACATTATTATATATCTATGCATATTACGCAGTGTTGACCGCCACTATATTGTTATAGTTAAGTTAAAGCTTTCATGGCAAGCAGATTTTTGGTTTCGTTTGTACCACTTGATGCATTTCGGAATACTGTATTTTTTCAATAAACTATCATTTTTAAAATAAATATTTTTCAACATTTTTACATGGACGGCTTTTATTTATCCTAATACTTAAAACTGGTTTCAGATTAATATTTTTAAATTACGCTTGTTAATAGCAGACGCCGCATTTTGGTGTTGGCAGGGATTAAAAAATGTATATTTGTCATAAATTACACCTTTCACTTGATTCCTTTGCTGGGATTAGTTGATTTTAATATAATAAATTGCCTTTGCATTATTGATATATTTATTTATTTATGGGGAATTTATTTCCAGGTTTTGAAAGACTGCAAATTGAATAAAATAATGGAGTACGCATTCATGTTTCTTAAAAATCAAGAATATTCGTTACAATTTTCAAGATTTTTCCCTAGAGCCCACTCCCAAAAAAAAAACACCACACAGAAAGCTACTTATAAAGTGAGTATGTTTTCTGGATTTTGAATGATTTGCAAAATTGACTAAGGAGAAATACTTTGGAAACAACAAGTAAATGTGGGATGGAGCCTTAAAACCTTAAAAACCCATGCCTGCTTAAAGAACAGATCTGTTTCCAGGTAGTACAATGTATTCAAATTGTGTAAAAGATATACATTACACACAGGAGATCAAGGTTGGTAAGAAACTGCTTATGAGTGAAGAGTGTAGAGTTAGTTATGGAACATGCTAGAAATGTAAAATGTAAGCAATGTTTTGTAGGTAGTCTGTACAACCAAACAAGCTGAATTGTTAAAATTTCAAAAGAGCTTCTTGTTTATTTCTTTGATTTTCTTTTAGAAATGTGTGCTTGTAGTCTACATACAAAAGACTGGGTGAATCTTTTTTCCTGAAATATTTGCTCCTCTCTTAAAGTTTCTAGGAAATTATAGAAATTGGGATAGGTCTTTCTAGGCAGTTGAAGAATCAATTTATTCCAGCCCTCAATGGCATTAGTTTTCATCTCCTCCTCTAAACAGCTCTAGTAGAATTTCCACAATTCAACTAAAAAACATTGTGCTCTTCTGCAACCCGACCTGCTTAGATGGTCAGTCCTTATTTCCTCAAAATATTTTCGACAGGGGGCCTATTATTGTTCATTTTGTGTATAATAATTGGATTTTATGGTTGAAGTTTACAAGTGATCCACACTTTTGGGTGGAACAAAGGCTAAAACAGTTAGTCAAATTGTAGTTTTCTATCACTCACGTAAAAGATGTTATTTGAATTTTTCATCATATTGCTTGTGAAAAACTAAATAAACATTGTTGCAGCTGTGTTTTAGTATATAATTTTTTATTACTGTTATGATGGTCAATTCAACATCAATAATTATTTGTTCAGGAATTTTTTCATTACTTTTCCCTTTTATTACAGTTCTGTGCATGTGGTAAATTGTTTACCTGGTAGAAAACAATAGAAAAGGAGCATACCATTAAGATTTATGATTATTTTAGGCATACGGTTATGATTTATTATTTAGTGTATATTTGGAGGAATAGCTGAGAGAACATTTGAAAATACCACCCATCATCTAAATATTATTGTTTTCTAAGGCTAGTATAGTATTTAGCATTGCAAAATTATTATTCTTATTTCAAGGCTTTTATCACCATAAAAAAGGAAATGGTTTTTTTTAAAGGTGAATGTTAGTTCCTCTGGGATGTTAATGTTGGAAATAGTTTTGTGTGCAGGATGAACATTACTCATGTCTTTTGCATGTGATTACGCTTTTTAAAATCTGGGTGGCTGGCATCTGTCCTGTGACAAGTACAGGGATATTTGTGGATACTTCTCTTCGAAATAAACCTGAATGTTCATTTGAGATGGAAGCCAGTAATCTAATTTGTTCTATGTTTTCTCTAGCTTGCTTAACCATTGCAAAGGAGAATGGTCATGTTCACTTGTTCTTTCAATGTTAGCTCTAAGTGTAACTGCTCTGCCTTTACAATGTGCAGAATAATACCCAATACACCTCTGATGTGCTCTAGGTTAATTAAATCATTCTTTACAGTAAAATGTAATTCATATTGAGATTTTGCTAGGCCTTCATTGTTGTATATTCCTTTTAGGGATAAAAATAGAAATCATTTGAAAATTAAACTTTACTTTTTTACCTTAAACAATTTGCTATTTTATTGTTGAGGCTTCACATTTTGTTTCTTTTGGAGGAAGTTGTTTGCCAAGCATTATGTTTGATTTTTATTGATTTTCAGATTACAAGTTAATTTTTTTATCTGAAACTTTATTGAACAAAAATATTCAACTATGATTAGTTCATTTGAAAATTTTCCAGAAAAGTATAAAAGGAAAGAAGAATGAAAAGGTATGTTTATTTTTCATTTTACTTGTTTCTCTCACCTGAAATAAAAATGTATCGTGTTGGGTAAAAACATTTCTAAATTATTTAATAACATCTAACTTTAAACACTATAATTAAAAAAAAAAAATACTTACCTTATTTCTTTATCACATTTACATTCTTTTTAAATATTGGTATGAAATTAAATAAACATTTTCTATAATATACAATTTATGTACTATAAAATGTTTATTTTTTAGAAAGAAAATACGGATTAGTACCACAAGGAACAACTTTGGAACAAGAATCTCACCATACACCTCTTAGAAGCTTTGCCAAATGTGACAAAGGGCAAGAAAGGTCAAACAGGGCGGAAGAACAAGGCCCAAACAAAACCACTAATACATCAATAAGGCCAAACAGTGAGACCTCGAATCACCAATCGCAAAAAAGAAACTGATCTTATGCAAACAACCAGCGGACAGACCATCTGGAGACAATTAGTTAAAGGACGCTGGAATGGGCACCGGGCCCAAATGGAATCGGCCCTGAAATATTCAAGGAAGAATCAACATTTTGGGCCAAGAGGTTAGAGCCACTCTTCAAGTCCGTTCCATCTAGTCGCAGGTCCCCCGCATCTTATAACGGCTCAGTGATCTCGCCAATATTCAAGGAGGGAGATAAAAACAAGCCTGAGAATTACAGTTTAGTGGCATTAATTGACAAACAAAGCTAAATACTTCGCAGGAATCATTCTGAAGGAACTACCGCAGTGGGCCGAGGATCAGCTTACTATTCACCAGTGCTAAGCCTTTTTTTGGCTATTTGGGGTAGTTTGCGTTTAGGCCTCTATAACTTTTTCTTCACACAACCTTTCCATGGCAACTTAGCGTCCTTTTTTTTCCAACATCATGGAGCTTCTAAAGGGTTTGTGAATTCCCCTGGAAGGCCTGAGAAAATAGCCAAAATATAGCTACATTTTGGGTTTTTGGGGGAAAATAGGAAAAACATTGCTTTGGATGAAAGTGTCTGTTTTTTTTCCATAGAAATGGCATTAACAGTCTGGTGTGCTAAAGTCACCATCTTCCCAACTTTCAAGAACATGCACACAGTTTTCACATTTTTCAAAAAGGTAGCCCAATTTCCTATTTTTTGTGCGCTCATCCTACTTCCTGTTTGTGGTGGAAACCAGTGTGAAACCAATGGGTGAGCCAGAAAAGCTGTAGACAAAATGTTTTAATTCAGCAAGGGGTCACATGTGTAGATCCCTCAAGGTTTTCCCAAATAAACTAACTGTTGAAATAAATGTAGAAAAAAACAGCTATTTGTGACAATGTTTTCATTTGCAACTTTTTGTCACAATGGCCGATTTACAAAAGCAATATATCATTACGTTTGATAGGCCCTTCCGGTTGCAGTGATGTGTAGGATTTGTAGGTTTTCCATTTCCAAGAACCCGAGTTACCCAGAGCCAACAACTGAGTAGCGCCGTATAATGTTTTTTCATTGTGTACTGAGTAAAGACCAATTCATATGGTGAAATCTGTGAAATGAAAAAATGGGCATCAAGGAAACCTATGTATTTCTGAAATGGGCACCAAATATGTAGTTTACGTGCAGTGGTTAGTTGTACATCTCTGAACATGTACTAGCATATGATTTAAAGAGTATTTTTCAAAATGTCTTCTTTCTTACACACTGGCTTACCTTTGGAGGCACAAACACCGTGAAATCCAATTGGTAATAACAAATATTCTACTATTCCATGCTCCCACATGTTTTCTGATAAAAATGATACCTCACTTGTGCGGGTAGGCCTAGTGCCTGAGACAGGAAACTGCACAAAATGCAACATAGATATATCAAATTTTTCCACTGAAAACTGACCCGTTTTTCAAAGGTGGTAGCTGTAGATTTGTTGTCATAGCTCATCCGGTACCTACGGAAACCTAGTAGTGAAAAACCCCTACATTTGTTGTTTTTTACTACTGCAAGGCCTGCCTCTTCTATAGGATAACATTGGGTTACCTTATTGCATTCAATAAGCGATAACTTTCAATTGGGAGCAGGTGGGAAAGTTGAGTTTGGTTTTAAAGAATTGCAATTGAAAACCCTCCTTAAAGGTAAAGTTGAATTTTATTTAAAAATTCTGAAAATGCCACTTTTATAAAGTTGCCATTTTCTTGTCCTAACTATTTGGTGCCTGCAACCTGGGTCACATGACTAGGTGGGGCTGGCAGCTGGTCTCTGTGTATTACTCCCAGAGAGTGAGACAAAGGGGGAATAGTGTTGGCAGGACGGGCCATCTCTGACTTGATAGGGGGAGGAGCTGTCACCTACCATACTTAGTCACAAAGGCTCTGTCTCAGCACACTCACAAAGGGCTTTTCACTAGGCTTTTGCGCCCCCAGCCAAGGTGAGCTCAGCGCAGGGAAGAAGGAAATCCCTGACACCTTTGGGGCAGAAACTTGCAAAACCTTCTCCTATTTCAAAGCTAGCACCAAGTATAAAATATTGAGCCCTCACACCCAACTGTTCAATACACCTCTGGACCAGTGGAAGACAGAAGGACTGCTGTGCTGCTCTGTTGCAAGGACTGCTACTTGGTTGCCCTGCGACTCTGCTGACTTGCTGCCTGAGTGAAAAGGACTGGACCTGCACATAAAGCCAGACCACAAGAGTGACTCCAAGGGCTAGTTGACTTGACTCCTGATCAGAGCCTCAGGGACAGACAAGGCTCCAACCACATTTAACCCAGCACCTGGACACGATCTGCTGTGAGTCTTGCTCCCCCAAGTGGTGCTTCCCAGTCCTGGACCCTTGGAAGTGGGCCTGAAGATGCTCTACCATCGCAGTTGTGGTCCAAGCAGAAATGACGAAGCAATGCATCACCTTGCAACCTCGCATCGGAACCGCCGCTGCACGACGCATCCCCAATGCAGGACCTCACAGCTACTCAGAACTGCTGCTGCGCAATGCATCCTCATCGCATAACTCATAGCCTCCAATTGCAACCCGGAACTCCTCAGAACCGCCACTGCGCAACGCATCCTCTGCGCAGGACTTCGCATCGCAGCCCAGAACACCACTGTGCAATACATCCTCGCCACGGAATATTGCAATGCTCTGCAACTAGGATTCAAGGTACTTTGCTCAGAGGGCCTAACTTGGTCCCTGTATCCAGGCCGTGCTAGGTCGTAGGCGGCCTGAACTTGTAACTTTGTCTGGTTTCGACACAACCAGATAACCACAGTTATAGTGCTTTTAGGTATTTTTTACGTAATATTTAAAATTGCACATCTCTGGTTCTACAAATTGAATTTTTGTTGTTTTGGTCTCGAATAATTTATTAAATGTTACTCTTTTTCTCTAAATTGGTGTGGAATTATTTGTGTTGTGTTTTCACTTTTCTACTATTTGATGTGCTGCATAAATACTTTACACATTGCCTCTAAGTTAAACCTGACTGCTTTTGTGTCAATCAACCAGAGGGTTAAGCACAGGTTAATTTGGGATTGGCTTCTGTTTCACCCTGTCACGAACTGTGGATGCTGCTTGAGTAGGGTTTCACCCCCTCAACAAGTAACCCAACTTCCTACAGGCATGATATGTTTGATGTGATATAGAAGAGCACATAAGATGTAACTTTTTTTTTTTAATTAAGGGGCCTATTACGATGGCGGGCGGACTTTGTCCGCCCGCCACTGTAACGGTAAACGGGACCGACCGCCAGAGGTGCGGCGGTCCCGCTAGGCCAATTAGGATGCGCCCGCCACCCTGGCGGGCGCATTCTTGCCATTAACATTGTGGCGGGCGGTGCTGTAAACAGCACCCGCCGCAATGTTAAAGGTGCATGTAGTGCATTGCAATGCATAACGTGACAGGCACTGCGCGGTGCCTGCCACCTTGTGTATGGCAATGGTACCCCCCAGTGCAGCCACCCACCCTCCACCCCCCTGGGGGGCCCCCAACGGGCCCCCAAAGCCAATCTCCGCATGCCTTTCCATGGCAGAGTCTCCGCCATGGAAATGCATGCACACCGCACGCATCATAATATGGATGGCGGTGCCTGCAAGGCACCGCCACCATATTGTGTGCCTTTTCCGCCCGGCCGGCAATCCGACCGGCGGAAAAGCGGCGGACGGTCTTTCCGTCCGCCGCGGTGCCCCTCGCCATACTAATATGGCGGGGGTGTCACAGGGACATTTGGCGGGCGGATCGCCACCGCCGGCCCGGCGGTGACCACCGCCGACCCGACGGTGGCGATCCGCCCGTTATCTTAATGGGCCCCTAAGTTTTAGGTTGGATGTTTTTGACTGTTACACATAAACCATTTGTTAGATATATGACGACTGCAAATATCATCGCCTGTTTATACAAACATTTGGCACAGCCCAATTGGGCAAAAAATGTCTGAGCAGGTCTGAAGTGGGATACCATATGATATACAACATTGTTCTGAGGCATACAACAATATATACCGTGATAGTTACACATAAAGTCTATGGTTTGGGATTTGACTAATCTAAGATGGCGCCCATGGTTGAGATAGCCTGGATCCCTTTGACTTTTCATTATGTATTTAGCACTTGGTTCTGTGAGCCAAAATGCTTTATGGAGTGGATGTGAGCACACAAATAAACCACCTATTAAGGTATCCAGATTGATTGCAATAGTTCCTACTAATTGGTAAAGTCAATGGAATACTGCGCTGGAAGCTGCAAGCCCAGTGCCAGGCTACACTCGTGTGAGGGTTAGGCATATATATATATATATATATATATTTTCATGGAAAGAGGACAAATCGATGCGTTTCAGTCGCACACCACAACCTTGTTCACGATAAAGCGCCACGTTTGATTTACATCATAAATACTACTTGATTCATCCATAGTGCACTGTATGAACATAGAAAACGGACAAATTCTACTTCGTGACGAGTGCCATCTTGGAAGGGAAAAAAAGACTATATAAAATTGTTATCATTGTGTTCAGATTTAAACTTACTTCTTCATCCAAACAGTATAACAACAAATCACAAATTTCACATTCTGCAAAAATATATCCATGGCAATTCAATTAACTTAAAAATATCAACATAGAACGCCATATGATCAACTCAAGTGCTTCATCAAATTTCAACTTTAAACGCCATATGATCAACTACAGCACTTCATCCTCAATTGCAATTATGCATACCATATAATAAATCAGAGTAACAGATTATAAGCAAAAGATAAGTCAATAATATAATCATCCTGTGTCAGGGGAGCGCACCAGTAAGTTATAACCTAAGACACTCATATGTTTGTGAGCTCAGAATCACATACATAGTAGATGCTTAAATACAGGGCATGGCATACAGTCCAAGTGGGCATATAAAACAATTGATTTCCTAAAAGCTCTCTGATGTCAAAATTTACACCAAACTGAGGTATAACAACTCTCTCACATTATACAGTGTATAGCTCAGAAGAAGTGTTGAAGGGACCTATATGCAAGTGTATAAATGGCCAATCCTATATTCATTGTTTTCAAATTATTGCAAACCATTCCGTCAAAGTGGGCAAGAAACTCTTCGAGATGCACTGTTGTATATCCCTCTATTGAAAAATTAGACTGTATGCTATACTCTATTTAGAACATGCTTTCTCTGAGGAAGATCTTAGAAGAAGGTGATGATACTTAATGAATTAAAAATAGTCAAAGAAAGAAAACAAATGTTATCACAAAACTATAACATCTCCAATACATAACCCTAATCAAGACAGATGCTCTCACTTCTACCTACTTCTAAAATTAAATCAATTCAACCTCACAGTGCCCCTAGCCTAAACTAATAATATAATGTGTTAAAAAATCCTGTGACACAGAAGGCATCCAAGCGAGAACAGGACAAATTATCTGAGGCATGTGTACAGTTCCTCGTCTATATTCAAACTGTGACGTTCATTTCTATCCATGTCTAGTATAAATCTACTTTCCAGCTGACTGAGCTTGGTCTCTTGAGCCCCATCTCTCTGTTGGTCACTAGGGATTTGAGCAATGCAGCTATATTTCAATAAAGACACTTCGCTAGCATGCGTTTTCTCAAAATGTCTTGCGACTGGGTAGGTCCTGTCTTTATTAATGATAGCCCTCAGGTGTTTAAGTATGTGTTTATGGGCGGGTAGTGTGGTGCTACCTACAGAGACTTTTGGGCAGGAGCACCTAATGATATAGACCACATATTTACTTTTGTAGACAAGTCTACCCTTTATCCTTATGATTGTGTTGAAAGGTAATTTTATCTGTGGTAAATTCTCACCATGCTGGCATGCTTTACAACGTGTACATCTAGTGAAACCCTCCTTGGGAGTGAGCCATATTCTTTTAGGTTCTGTCGGGCCTAAGTCCCTTCTGACCAGCTGATCCCTTAGGGAACTGGCACGTCTAAAGCATATCTGTGGGCGGCTTGACAGATCCTGACTGATCACCGGGTCATGTTTAACCTGGTGCCAGTGTCTCTGGAGTGCTAAGCGTAATTTTCTGTGTTTTATGTTGCATGTGGTTAAAAATCTCTGTAACCTGTTCTTGTTTTTTCGCTTTTTAAGTGAGAATAACGCTACCTCCATTTTGCAAGATCTTGCTCCTCATGAGGCTGCTTCCAGAATGCTCTCTGAGTACCCCCTAGATTTAAAGCATGTAATGATTTTGGTCTCAATTTTGTCATACTCCTCTTCTGTGCTACAGAGCCTCCTTGCTCTGGAAAATTCTCTGAAGGGGATACTCTTTATCAGGGGGCCGGGTGGAAACTGTGATTATGCACGATTGTGTTACCAAGTGTGGGTTTCCTACACACAGTGGTGACCAACTTGTCTCTCTCAACTCTCACTAGTACGTCCAAAAATTAAATTTCAGTTTTGCTGATAAATTTCAAATTCCAATCATTATGATTGCTACTTGTTACAAAGCTCTCTGCTTGGGATTCAAGGCCCTTCCAAAGTAAGAACAAATCATCAATGAATCTTGCATCTAAAATAATGTGATGAGCCCATTCCTCCATATTCATGCCACCGAGCACCTGCTCCTCCCATCAGCCCATATGCAAATTAGCATAGCTGGGGGTGAAGCAGTTACCCATAGCTGTCCCTCTGAGTTGATGATAAATCTCACTGTTAAAAGAGAGATGCACCACTATCATTTAAGTAACATTTTGTTGTGTTCTACAAATTTTATAGGCCTCAAACTTAAAAAATGTTTGGTGGCTTTCAAGCCATCGCAATGTCTTATACTGGTATATAACGCTGTTACATGCAGAATCATTATGCACATGCCCCCTTTCCATCTGACGTCAAGATTCTGCGTACGACGTCAGCGGTGTCTTGAATATATAGGATGGTTGTGTCCTTACTATAGGATTCAAGAAAAAAAAAATCAATGTACTTTGACACATTTTCTTAGATGCTACCTTGTGCCGGTATGATTGGGCGACCAGGTAGCAAATTGGCATCATTATGCACCTTAGGAATAAGGTAAAACATTGGCAATTTGGAATAGGGCTGTTTCAAAAAATGTCGTTCATCCCAACTCAGATGATTTTGCTCGTTTTATTCCTTGAGTAACTTTTAAGTATTCTAGAGTAGTGATTTTTCAGTAACACTCGTGTCATTTAAGTGTCTATATGCTTCCTTTAGGTATAGCGGTCTGTCCCACAATACAACTTTACCTCCTTTATCGGAAGGTTTCACTAATACATTATCCATATTGCTTATTTTTTCCACTGTATGTTTTAATTCAACACTTTCAGCATTCCAACTTCACTTTCTTTTGTTCTCTGTGAGATGTATAGTGGGTATCTCCTTCTTCATATTTTCTGAACAGGTGTCGATGTTATCTTTGCCAGTTTGGGGGATATACCTGGACCTCATCCTAACTGTTGCTTCTCCTCCTTCACAGATATCATTACTGGAGAGTTCATGTTCTAGTCTTTCTTCCAGAGTTTCTTCTTCGGTTTCCTGTTCAATCTCCAAAAGATCTTATATTAGTTCAAAATCCGAGACAAGTAAATTAGTTTCACCGTGTGGGTCCTTCATTATAACAGTAGGTCTTTGCACTCTTTTGTTTTTATAGATTTTAGCCAGTTTGAGAATCCTCACAAATTTGTAGGGATCGATTCTAATTTGTGAGTAATTGAAGTTTCCTTCCTGGCAAAAAGAGAGAACTAGCGACAAATTGTGAATATCCTCATCTGTGAGGGGCACGTCTGTGAGATTTACTACTGTTTGTGTTTGTGGGTGGGAGGTGATAATTTTCAGCTTCTCCTGGTATTCCTTCCTGGAACCTACTCCTTTCGTCTCTTGCCCTGACCCCCTCTACTTTCTTGTCTTCTTCTCCTCTTGGCTTCTGCAGTCTCTCTTTGATTTTAATTCTGTTCTTTGATCCAACATTAAAAAACGAAATTCATCTGCAAGAGATGAGCGATTTATACTTACTTCTCTTCCCCCTGTTTCATCTACCTCTGATCCAGGGTCTGGCTGAAATCACTGAATGTTGAATACTGTTGTGCTTTATTCACATCCTGTACTCTATGTAGTCTCAAAGAGTTGAACCTCTCAGCAAAAGTGTAAATTTGCCCACTTTTGTAATCTAAATGATCACGCTGAAATATGCTTGCCTTTCGTGTTTTTATGCTCGGTTCATACTTGGCTAATCTCTCCTTCAATCCACTCCTGAGTTTGAATATTTTCTCTGTGTCTTGATCTTTATCTATTTTGGCATTACGTTCCTTGATTTTCTTTAGAACTTCTACTCTTTTAACTCTACATACTTGGTAAGGATCTTGAGCATACCTTGCAAACTCTAGGCATTATGCCCTGCTCATTCTTTCAATAGATACGGATGGGGAATCTCATATGTAGGTACGATCGTAATCCGGAGACTCGTGGCACTCGTCCCACTTCTACATAATTTTTAAGTGATACACACACGAATACGGCACTCCAGGCTGATTTATAAGTTGCAAATTTATTTTGTGGGAAGAGGAAAAATTGACACGTTTCGGTTGCACACCGCAACCTTGTTCACGATAATGCGCCATGTTGGATTTACATCATAAATACTACTTGATTCACCCGTAGTGCACTGTGTAAACATAGAAAACAGACAAATTCTACTACATGACAGGAGCACCATCTTGGAAGGGATAAAACACCTTATAAATTGTTATAATTGCGTCCAGATTCAAACTTATTTTTTCATCAAAGCATATTATAACAATTCACAAATTTCACATTCTGCAAAAATATATCCATTGCAATTCAATTCATTTAAAAAATCAACATAGAACGCCAACTGATCAACTTCAGCACTTCATCTTCTATTGCAATTATGCATACCATATGATAAATCAGCTAAGGGATCAGCTGGTCAGAAGAGGATGTTTTCTGTCAATGCGGAAGTGCCTGTTGAGCGGCACCCCTGACATTCAGAAAGCACGCCTGCATCCACAACTGGGGAAAAGTATATATCTTCTCTAGTTAGCAGAGGTATGCACCTTGTCCAACTACGGACCACAATCCTAGTCAGGGTAAGCTAGATACATACTAAAAGATAACCTGTGCTCACCCTATGGTGGCTTGGCACAGAGCAGTCAGGTTTATCTAAATAAGCAACGTGTAAAGTATTTCTGCAACACACAGAAAGTAACACAATGAAAGCACCTCACAAGTACTTCACACAGGTTTGGGAAAATATAGAATATGTATATGAGTAAAACAAGAACAAAACAACAAAAATACAATAAGTAGAACAGGAGTTATCATTTTTTAAAGAATAAACCAAAATAGTGCTTAGAGGTCAATAGCGCTAAAAGGTTACTTGAGGTTGCGCTAGAACGGGGAAAATCCAAAGTTCAGGCCGATCGCGATGGAGGCCATGCCGGCTACAGGACTCAAACAATTCCCACTAACAATGTATCTTGAATGGAGTAAAGCTCTGAGTAATGTGCGTTGGTTCTGATTCGTGCTCTCAGGTTAATGCGTCGAAGTCGAACCTCACAGTCAGGATCTCAGATTGCAGCTGCGTCGTCGCCGAGCTGCACAGGGAGATCTTCAGATCGGCACTGCGTCAGCGTGGAAGAGCACTGCGTCGGTTCCGATCGGCACAGTGGTGACGATGTGTCGGTTTTTTAGCACAACAGCTGCAGACCTACTTCTGAGGCCAGGGACTGGAGGGGTCACCTCAAGCAAGGGAAAGACTCACAGAAGGTAGAATCCAGCAGCACCAGCAGAGTTGCAAGAAGTATTTTATGACCATAAGATGCCATAAACCAGGAGGCAAGCCAGCAAGCCCTTGGAGCCATTCTACGTTCAAGTGAGAGGGGTTCAGTCCTTATCCTCAGCTGGGCAGAGATCAGCAGGCAGCAGGGCAGCTCAGCACAGCAGTGAAGCAGTTCAGCACAGCAGTGAAGCAGTTCCTTAGAACAGTCAGTCAAGCAGAGTGGCAATCCTTGTAGCACAGCAGTCCTTAATCCTGGCAGAGTTCTTCAGATGTCCAGAAATGAACTGGCTTTGTAGGGAGAGCCCTAGTACTTATACCCAAAAGTGCCTTGAAGAGGTGGTGAGTTCAAAGCACAGGTCCCCTTTCATCCCAGCCCTGTCTGCCAGGCTGTGTGGGGGTAATTAGTACTTTGTGTGGGGACAGTACACAGCCTATTCAGATGTAAGTGCCTGCTCCCTCTCACACTCCCTGCCCAGGAAGGCTATCAGAATGCAGATGAGTCATCTGTCACATCCACCCTTACTGTGTTTGTGTTGTTCTAGAGGGAATGCACAAAGTGCAGCTGTCACCCACCCAAGACGTGTATTGGAGCCAGGCTGAAGGCGCGCAGAGATATGTTAAGAACAGAGAAATATCCATTTTCTAAAAGTGGCATTTCT
Organism: Calotriton arnoldi; assembly: GCA_963921515.1. Lineage (NCBI taxonomy): Eukaryota > Metazoa > Chordata > Amphibia > Caudata > Salamandridae > Calotriton > Calotriton arnoldi. Next base: position 296,769 of record CAWUFW010002710.1, read on the forward strand.
GAAATAGTAATGTCAAATCCAACTTTACCAATAAAGGGGATTTATCCTTACCATCCCAAAGATATGAAACACGATTTAGCTACTCCTTTCTTATCAGGAATTACATCTTTAAAGTGTTTTAAGGAATTCCCAAAGCAAGCCTATGAGAGGAGTAGGCCTCACAATAGTGCAAAATGAATTTAGCTGTTTGTCACTACCAGGTCATGTAGAACTTAAAAGAACATGTCTTACCTTTTACTTACATAGCACCTTGCCCATAGGGCTACCTATGGTTTACCTTAGGGGTGACTTATGTGTAGAAAAAGGGGAGTTTAAGGCTTGGCAAGTGGTTTCAAATGCCAAGCCGAAGTGGCAGTAAACTGCACACACAGGCCTTGCAAAGGCAGGCCTGAAACAGGTTTGAAAGGCTATTTATGTGGGTGTCACAATCAGTGCTGCAGGCCAACTGGTAGAATTTAGATTACAGCCCCTGGGTATATAGGATAGCACTTTACAAGGGTCTTATAAGTAAACTAAATATGCCAATCAGGTATATTCCAATGTCACCATGTTTGGGGAGAAGCACATGCACTTTAGCACTGGTTATCAGTTGTAATGTGCTTAGAGTCCTAAGACCAACAAAAAGATACAGCAAAAAGTAGATGTAAGCAGGCAGAAAGTTGGGGGAAGAGCACCCTAACAAAGGTCTAACATATATCCTTCTAGTAGAAATGAGAGCCACTCCACTATTCTAGATCTCATCTGTAAAACCGTTTTTGTACCTGACATATAATGTGAGACGCTGAACAAATGGAGACAGGAAATGATCTATGTATACATAGGTGTTTCCCAAAAATTATCAGATGAGAGAATAAGATGTCCAGGAGGATTCTCTGGATCCACATGCATCATAGGCAGGAGATAAAAGGTCTGGTAGTAGGTGTGTTATTTTTCAGAAACTGGAATTCATCCCAGTCCAGGATTGTTTTGTTATACCATTCTAAATATGTTTCTTTATATCTTACTTTAAAGTCAAGATAGCATTGTTTATTACAGAATGAGTCTGTCTTTGATTTTATTTTTAAATGTGGACCAATCTGACAGAAAGTTTGTGTGAACAAGACTCTGTCAAGTCTTTTTAGTTCAAAATGACCCGCCCCACATTGGGAACATAAAGGAAGCACTAACAATCGACATGAAAGACATACTTCAAACACGAAGTGAGCTGTGTGCATGAAATTAATAAACAAAAGCATGACTATAATATAATTACGCCAAACATAATTGGAAGATTACAGGATGGATGCTCTACACCAATTAAGTGATGTGGAATGTTATGAGGTTAGAACATGGGAACATTACAGGCATTCCATACGTGTAGACCATAAAATGTTACAGAAATGCCACTAAGAAGATCTTTTAGATCTAGATGAATACAGATTCCTAAGAGAGGAGCATCCTAGGATACCCTGTATATATTTCTTACCTAAGGTTCACAAAGATGCCGTACGGCCACCAGGAAGGCCTATGGTCTCATCCAATGGTTGCCTATTAGAGAACATGGCTATATTTTTTAATAAATATCTGGCGCCATATTACAAAATCTGACGTCAAACTGCCAAGATAGTACAGACTTTCGCAAAAGAATTTATGACATTATTTGGGAGACGCTTACAGTATGATTACCATAGATGCGTGTGCACTATAAACAAGTACAAGGCAGAATCAAGGAGTAGATGCAATATATGTACTATTTCAAAAGAAGATTCATGACTTTATACAGTCATATCTGTATGTTACAGCACATGATGACCTATTGTCCCGCGAACAATATATTTTTGTTTGAAACCACACTGTACAAACAAATGGGGACAGCGATGGGCACCTGCTTCGCCCCCAGCTCCGCAAATGTATTTCTTAGTTGGTGGGAGGAGCAGGTGGTTTGGGTGGAGGAGAATGACAGGTACAAAGAACACATACCATTATGGATTCGTTACATTGACGATTTATTCCCGATATGAGATGGGGATACTTCATTAGCTGTGGAATTCATTACTAAATTGGGGAACAATAACTTGAACCTAAATTTCACCTAAAACATCAGTGACATATGTGGAATATCTGGATATTGCTGTACATGTGGAAAACAACAAGCTGAAGACTACCCTACATAGAAAAGCTACAGCTGTCAGTAACGGTGCCTCATCCACGGAGCCATCATCCCAGCTCCCTTAAGCGTAGTATTCCCTATGGGGAGTTATTAAGGGCGTGAAGAAATTGTAGTCATGAAGAGGACTATATGATGCAACGAGATGTGATCCTAGATAGATTCTGAAAACAAGGATATGCTAGTAGAGTTTTACAATAAGCACAGAAAAGAGTCCAGGAACTAAAGCAGAAGGAGGTCCTTTTTCAGAACAAGCAGAAACAGACAGATAAAGATGGCACGAATGAACCAACTCCCAGATTTATCATGACCTTTAACAGAAAATCAGGAAAGATCAGGGACATAATGACCAAACATTGGAATTTACTCACAGCAGATCCCATAATAGGCAAGGAAATAGCAGAATGTCCGACTATTACATACAGAAAACCGCACGTCATCAGAAACAGCATTGTACCCAGTTGCATACACTCTAGTAGATCCACCTGGTTAGCCCCAATAGGCTTCAATAAATGTGGTGCTTGTACGGCTTGTAAAACAAGTTTAAAAAAACAAGGATAAGTATAAACTACTGGGAGGTAGAAGAAACAAAATCAAAAAATGTATTATATGTACCACAGATTATTTGGTATATGTACTTAAGTGCCCTTGTGGCCTCAAGTACATAGGAAGTACCAAATTGCCCGTAAAAAAGAGGGTCCTCGAAAATCTGAGGGCCATTGTAAATAATGATCAGACTTACCCAGTGGGCCGTCACTTTTTGAGAAACATGAAAGTAATCCTAAAATGCTAATGTACTATGGAATGGATAGGATTGCAAAAACATCAGACCGGGAGAAACAACTCAGGATCTTAGAGTTTACATACATTATACAGTTGAATAGTAAACATCCCAATGGATTGAATAGGGACGAAGAATTAGCGGTACACATAGAAACATAAACTGAGAGATAAATAGTCGGGCTTTAGCATACGGTTTCCAGTGAGGTCTGTGATATGAGACCTTGAAAGACTAACTGACCTGTTATTTTATTCCGTTCTTTATCATTAGGCTTCTGAATTAAATATTTTAGTATGCATATCACTTGCACACAATTACTTGCATTAACACTTTTCAAGGATATTGGTACAGATTCACATTTTTACCACACAGGCTATAAGTTTATCAGTAGTGACATGCAATTGCCATGATATTCATTATCTTCTTCCGGTATTCTTTGGGACCATTGTTATTAAATGGATTAAACCTCACTTCCTCAGAAACACACAGGGACACAGAGCATGCTTTGCTTTATTAGTATGGGCTATTCATTCTGGCAATCTGGTGAAGAAAGCATAATGTCCCCGATAGGATTGACTTGAGTACATTACTTTCACATGTGGCATAATTGTACATGGTAAAACTGTAAATGTTGGGTGTCTGATTTTAGTTTTCTAATTATCACATAATTGCATTCACAACACTTTTTACTGCCCCATGGGTATACGTTCTTGAAGCTTTTAACACACAATCAAGTATAAAATTATAGGCTGATGTGATATTATGTTTACAAGATATATGTGATATATGCAAGCGGCATTGATATTATTAATTCATTAAAAAGTCACTATTTCATGGGAATATCATCATGTTAGGGAGACATGGGAAACGTACTCTGCTATCAGTGTTTATGATTTTGGCAACTTGGCAAGTCCGTTATTAATGTCTACACTTCGTTCCCATGCTCTGAATTTCTTGAAATTATCTGTAATTAATTGTGTACTGAAATCGGATTCATTCACATTTGAAATTATGTTTCTGTAATTATGATATATTCACGCTATTGTTTATTAATTTCATGCATACAGCCCACTTTGTGTTTGAAATAGGTATTTCATGTCGATATTAGTGCTTCTTTTATATTACCGATATGGGGCAGGTCACTTTGAACTCGAAAAAGGCTACGGAGGTAGCTGAAATGCGTTGTTCTAATTATCAATAAACTATGGTGTGCCACAATCTTCTGTGGTTTGGAGAAGTAGTGAAGCTGAAATACATTGACGGATAGCAAGTTGTTGCGGGCACCTGCATCATCAGATGGTAAGTGGCCAGCTTGTTTGAGGTGTGCTGGATATATATAGATATATACATACACACACCCACATCTGTATAAATAGACTTGAAAAAGACATTCATATAAATATTTTTAAAGGGAGTTTGGAGGGTTTACCCCCCAAAATAGAAGCTAGCAAATAATTTTGAAAACAAAAGGGGAAGGCAGGGCTTAACCCACAGTAATACACATTAAAAATGTGATAATTAAAAAATATATATTTCTCTGTAAAAAAAGGGTGCTGGAGGAGTTTCCTCCTATTGAAACACACACATACACACAAATTTTAAATATGTAAAACAAAACAAAAAAAGCTAACATGCACAGCCTTTACCCTGTATAGAGGTGTTTGCAGAGAGGCCAGTTCCTCACCAAACACAACTATGCACAGCTTTTGCACTTCAGAATGCTGTGCACAGCATGGGGTCTGTTGCACTCAGTGGGGGAGGGAGTTGGAAGCAGGGCCTGACTGAATGCCATGTGTGGTGGGATGCCAGCTACCTGCAGGCTGGGGGTGAGTGCAAGGCCCAGCTGCAGGCCAGGACCTGTTATCAACTCCACAGCACACAGGGCCAAAAGCCGTACACAAGGGGTGGTTGGACACCCACGGTGTATTGTATTCACCGCTAAAGGATGTGTCCAGTAGAGGTTGGGGGTCGGCCACTGGGAATGGTGATTGCATATTACTTTACGTAAAAAAAACAACTAGAAATCCACTGAAAAAAATAAAGGCCACAGTGACATTTTTTATTTTTTTTAGAGTTTTATATAGCGCGAACTAGACTCGAGACATAGGGTATCACAGCGCTTTACATGAGTACCAGTTTCGTTACAGACGGACACATTCATTTTTGTTAGGCACAGGGAGATTAAGTGATTTGCCCAGAGTCACAGGATGTTGAGCGTCGTTGCCGAGACTCGAACCCGGTTCCCCAGCTTCGAAGTCAACCGCTCTAGCCGTAAGGCTACATCCTCTGCCCATAGTTAGGTCACTCAATCGTCATGCACTGCTTATGACCTCCTTTATTACCTCATAATTTGAATTACTCATGACATGTTCTATGATATACATACACACAAAGTACTGTGGTATGGATAATACTTCAATTACGAGGCTACTTCCCTAAATGTAGGGAAATATGTTACCTAATGGCTTATAAGAAAATATATATTTAAGGGAATGCCTCACTCACAACTTTTTGTGGCATGCTTCATCATTGGCATCCCCCCACACTGGAGTAAGATGCTACTATTCCAGTGGACTCAACCAAGGCCTGGGAGTTCTTCAATATTATTTAGTTAAAAATACCTAAGGGTCACATTAAAGTTTCTCAGGAGAGAAATGCACTGATTTAATTTTTCCTTTAAAAATCCATTACTCTGGTTATATTTATCCAATTGTGTTTGTTTTGGTGTTTAAATTTATATTAAAAAACTCTTTTATTTGTATACATTGGTGTTGGATTTCTTTTGAGTCATGTCAATGACTTATCGTCTATGCTGGTACCATGAAATACTCTACACATGTTCCTCTAGTAAAGCCTGATTGCTCTGTGCCCCACTAACAGGACTGAGCTAAGTAATTATTAGTGTGAATCCAAAGGACCTATTTGGGGTATTGTGAGATTATTGCATAGTAGCGCCTAACCAGCTTCACTGCATAATCACTTTCATACACGGGGAATACACTATTGATAAAATGACAACCTTGATAAACTAATTACTGAAAAACATATTGTGAAATTACAGTTACACCATTATTTTTGTTTTTTTCTTTTCAATTTTTAAATTATTTTTAATATTCTTTTAACTACTTCCAACAGGGCTTAATGCTGAGTTACACCAAATAGGTATGAGAGCCTTATGTCTCATTCTTTTGCATGCCTATGAAACCACAGGCTGGGTAGGGAGTTCAGTCGCCCTGATGAAGAACTATGGCATTAAAATCACTTGAACCATGTTGGCAACATCTTGCGGTTAGGTGAAACATTATTTTCACTCTCTAACCCCTTGCTTTAAACTTATATCAAGGGAACCCCGTAATAAAGGGAAACTCTTGGGGTATACACTTAGGTATTTTTAACTGACTATCTGGACCCTTTTGCTATTGTCCTAAAAATATTCATTTTGAAGAACTCCCAGTCCCGGGTGGAGTACTTTGGTGTAATACCATCCTACTCCAGTGTGGGGGGACGCCGATGATGAAGCATGCCACGATAAGTTGTGGGTGAGGCACCCCCTTAAATATATTTTCATATAAGCCAATAGTTAGATTATTCCCCTCCATTTCGGGAAGTAGTCTCGTAACTGAAGTATTATCCATACCCCAGTACTTTGTGTGTATATATGTCTGGGAAGTGCCCAGATTTTTCCCTCTAAGGGGCCGATTCTGATTTTGGTCCGAAACTCTTGCGACCGAATCGGTTTCGGAATCTTTTCAGACCGAATCGGTTTCTGCAAGTCCGACCGACCGATTACGATGCTCCCGAACATCGTTCGGTCGGACTCGAATTAACTCAATGGGAGCCTGTGTTCTGAACAACAACACAGGCTCCCATTGAAACAAGCATTGGCATAGCCAATAGGTCTCGCCTTTGGGACCTTATAAGTGTTTAGTTATCCAGCACAATATCCTTGGTGCAACAACATCAACTGTTGCATGGCTAAACACTTATAAGGTCCCAAAGGCGAGACCTATTGGCTATGCCAATGCTTGTTGTTCAGGTGTTTGAGCCATGCACCGCCCGTGTGTGACTGGCACCTTCTTCCACCAGCCCTGCCTCTCCACCACTCCTTGCATGCCATGCCATGCCTGCCCTGCTCAAACCACAGAAGCCTTGTCGGCGCAGCCTGCTGTCCGGCCTGGCTGTTGCTTTTCTACTCATGAGGAACGCTTGCCTTTTTCTAACTCCAGAACTTCGTTCAAATATTTGAAAGACGTTTAAATGCCTCTTACAGAGTTTCGCTGGTCTCCTTGTTACTGTTAAAACAGTGATTGGCCCTTGTGACAAATCCATTATAAACGGCTGAACTCATGACATCACTTTTCATAATATTTTTATTTCAAGCATGTCTCATATAGTGAGTGCCCTTAGACTTTTTTCGCTTAATAACTGCATCCTTGTTTATGGACCCCCGTCTCGTGCCTTGACTATAACTCGGAACGGAGTAACTGAGATCAGTTTGTTGTTGTAATAGAAAGGGATCATTCTCGGATGGCTCCTCATCTGCGGCCGGAAGCCCTTGTAGGGTGGTAGGACCGCGGTCCTTTCCTGGCAAGCCCTCCAGCATCTCATCCGTGCTCAGCAGATGTGACTGACATGGGAAATAGGCCTCACTGTCATAAAGGTTTGTGGTCTTTAACTTGTACTTATGTTATCAGAAGTTGGACTAAAGTTTCATCAGTTCCGGGCTGATAGTACACATCTAATTAGTTAATAACTAGATCTAAAGTGGCGTTTAAAGCAGGCAGGGTGAAACAAGACACCTTCCCTTCTTAAGACGTCAGCAGGACGCCTCGAGGACGCGCAGGCTTCCTGTGAGGATAATAAGGGACCATGAAACAGAACTATCCCCAGAAGTCTCGGGTTGCACAGTGTGAGCACCCTTGGCGCAGGGTCCGCTTCAGTGAGCAGAGATCGGGTTTCTCACTTCGCTCTAGGATTCGGAGATCCTTCAGTGTCCTTGTACGTCTGATATTGTCACAGAATGACCTGTGCACGGTGCTTGCACCACTCCTCTCGAAAATAGCACCCGTCACGTGCAGCCGCAACGGGATCTGTCGGTAAGTACCGCAAATGGTGCCGTTATTTTTATGCAAAGCTCCCTCTTGGCTGTTTGTGGACGCCTGTCACTTCTCTTAGACCAATGGCATTTCACGGCTTATCAAAACGGGTGCATAAGTGGTAGAAGGAAAAGGACGTTACCTCGAGTTCCTCTGTGGGCTGTCTTCAGGCTAGGTTACATTTACTTGGTTGTAATGAAGTCATGTGTGCACTGTTCTCGATTGTTTGCTAGTGATCATCCCACAGCGTATTAAAGATGTGTACCACCATTTTGTTTATCAGTGTTTAATGCTGAGATTGCAATGTAAGTTTGTAGGTTTCCAGGTGACAAAAAGCTCTAGAGAGTGTGTGCGAGTGAGAGAGAAAAGGAGAGAGAGAATGAGAAAAATGTAAAAAACAGAGTCTGGCTGGTGCTGCCCGGTGGGCAGCTCTCATGTTGTATACCCATAATCTGAAGTCCGGTTATTACTCCACCCTTCACATTATGATTGCTTGATGCCAGATGCGTCATCAATGAAGTACGGACTGCCAGCGTGCGTGGCTGCTACCAGAAACAAGTAATGATTTTTTTTTTAAATAGCTGTAGTAAATCCCGGGGAGAATGTGTGCCAATAGGTATGAACTTTAGAAGACAAGCATTGGCATAGCCAATAGGTCTCGCTTTTGGGACCTTTAAGCTAAGTGGTAGAGCAGCGTAAGCTGTACAAAGTGACTGGCCGGAATGTGTGGGTGAGGAGAGAGGCGTGCGCAATAAAAAAATAAAAAAAACCCACACAGCGTTTCCCTTACGGGCGCGAGCAGGGGCACCATCTGTTTCCAAGTTAATTAGAAACAGATGGTGCCAAAGCTCGTGCCCGCAAGGGAATCGCCAAACGTGCACGCGTTGCCATTCGAAGCAATGCAATGCGTGCACGTTTTTGGCAGCAAAACAGAATCGATGGCTAAAGGTCTTTTCCTATGCAGCGCATGCGCGCTGCGTAGGCGAGACCTAAAAAGGGGTGGGTGTGGAAAATCGGGCACCCTGTGTCGGGCACCCCATGGTGCCTACCACACTGTGCATGGTTGTACCCCCACGGGCCCCATTCAAAGGACCCCGGGTGAAGGGGGGCCTACTATGGGTCCCCAAAGTCAGATTCCGACAGCCGATCCGTGTCGGAACAACCGATTCGGAAAGGCTGTCTGAATCTGACATCGTAGTCGCTCGGTTGGAAACGAGATCCGTAGACCTGTACGAGTCGGGTCCGACCAACTCAGTTACTCCGAAAGCTGTTCAGAACCGAGTTGGAAAGTCTGTACGCTTTCCGAACATTGTAATCAGTTGTTCGGAAAAGTGTCTGAGTCTATTGGAAAGGCGGGTTCCGAATCGGATTCAGACTAAGCGAATGCCATTCGGAGCCTTTCCGACCGACATCGTAATCGGCCCCTTACTCTGACTTTGCGTTTATATGTTCTATGATATAACTGATAACATCACTGATGACATCTGAAATTACATCACTGTGCATGGTGAGTGCACGAATTATAGTTAATTGATTTAACTCTAACTGGTACATTTTTGTATTTTTTTGTTTAAAATGTTACTTTTTAACCTAACTATAATGTCACTTTATCGGGTTTTTTTCCCAGTGAATGCCTCTATATCAGTGCTTCTCCTTATGATGCCGTGGACCGCTGTGCGCCAAATCACGGGGGTGTCGGAAACTGACTGAAAAGGATTCTCCGTATCTAATTACACCAAATTGTCAAAGAAAACAGGCGCTGACACTCCGAGATGCTCGTTATCGCATTTTATTGAGAACCGCCACATAACGCTTTTCGGCCGCGTCCACCGGCCTTGATCACAACAAAGAAACACCATTTTTTGTGTTATATATACACGTGACATAAATCAAGGAGTTAGAAGTTCAACATTTGGATTTACACATTCTACAGTAGAGGCAGAGAAAATACTATGTCTACGTAATCCATGTAAGTACATATTTGTTCATTTGAAAACATTGAGTGTCATTAAAATGTTATAGACAAGTGACTTCTTTCATTACCTCAATGTTTTGGCGCTACATTTGGAAAGCACAGAATTCAACAATTACGCTTGTCCCACATTTCATTCAAAGATTTCAAATCAAGATGTAAATATCTCATCTTACAAAGATTTGCAGTATACCATCATGTGTTAAAATTCCAAGTGTGTGTGTAAGACTGGAGTTTGTGAATGCCCACAGTTGTAGAAGTGTGTATGTGTTCTGGAACTTAGAAGGCATGCTCCACCTTGCCACATCCATTTCATGCCCTTTGCCAGGGATTTACTACTACAGATTCCTCTGCACTTGTGGTACAGAAATCGACTGCAGTAAATCTATGCACACCTGACAAGAATCCCTTTGCGAGTTTCTGGCAGGTGTATGTGGTGGTATTTACATACATAAACTTGTCTGTAGCCTAAAATACCTTTGTTATACGGGCCCAGGGTTTATAGATCATTAAATACAATGTGTGTGTCTGTATTTTTATAATATTTTGAATTCTAAAGAGTAGTACTGATTGAATGAAAAAACAAAACCACAAATTGTACAATACAAAGAAAAAATACAGTACATGATGAACTACTTGCATCCAACATGGAAGAATTTGAGATTTATGTGAGCAATGGCCTATGACTAAGAAAGACAAGCAAGCCATCATCGACTTAATAAAATAGCAAACACATAGTTGCTCTCATGAATCATTGAAATCTTATCCCACAATAACGAAGGCACACCAAAAAAAAGATTCTTTCTAGCCTCCTGTAGAATGAATGTGGCAACACCCAGGTACTGTATACACAATCAAAATGTTCATGCATAATTTTCATTGTTTTATACATTCCATTAGTGTGTAGTCTACATATTCCAATGTTTGAACAATAAATTAAAATATAGTTCGAAATGTCTATAAAATGGGCGCAGCTTTAAAATGAAACACCATGACGAGACTGAGTGAGTGGCAACAAGTGACAACAAAGAGATATGCAAAACCGTGTTTGCAAACTGCTTCACATATGCGAAGAATACCGTGCAAGCCATATACAGGGCATGCACCGTGAATCTCAAGTTTTCATTTGGCAGCCCTACGTTGAAACAAACAACAGTCCATATATTTTAAGAAGCAGGATGCCAAGAAGCCACGTGCAATAGGTGTGCAAGCTCTGTGGACCCAGACATTAGTATGATAAACGAATGACTGTATGGGATCAAATGAGTAATTTGTTTAATCACACAAGATGCAATGTTGGGATATGGTATGAAATAACCGTTGCTTGATCAAATCTACGGCTTAAATTAAAAGCACCCTACAATATATCCTTACAGCTGCCTGTTCGACTTGGAAACGTGCCATGCATTATACACTGTGCGGTGCGCATGTAAGTAAAAAAAATAATCAGCTGGTGATTTCTAGTCTACCTCTTTTTTCTTCTGCCCGCCTCCGCAATGGCAAAGAAGCAGGATAGGCAGCAGGTGCCATAATGATGTCCTTAGATTCAGCGCCATGTTTTCTCAATGCTATTGCTTTCCGCATCACCTGTGGACCAGTACCGACACTTTCTTCCACGATTGGCCGACTGAACCACCAATCAGATGCAAAGAATGGAGACAACGGCATTCAGGGAACTGTAGTCAAACCACGAGCGCTGAGCTCAGCTTACGAAACTGGGAGGCGTGGCTCATTTCAGCCATCTCCGCTATCCATACTGACGATGGAAACAGAGCAGGTTCGGACCTTAATAATACGTTTGAGCGTTTACAGAATTTCGTTTTTAGGGGATGTGTAAATGGGGTTAAAGTTATCAATTTCAACTCAAACAAACATATGGACTTTTTCACACATATAAATATTTTTTTATATCTAAACGAATGTTAAGGAGAAACGTATCCAAAGGCGCGAATGAATATTATAAGAGCGACTGTTTCACTAAATTATTATGGTTGTTTGTTTACAATAGTGCAAAAATAGTTCAATAGAAAGATGGCCGCAGTGTGATTCCTTGTTAACGAACAGCCGCTCGGAGTATCTGAATCCAGGTCCGTTGCCAATAGGTAAGATCCTTTATGCGGCGCCAGCGATTCTAAGTGGCTGTGAGTTAGAAGAGTGATGGAATCAATCTACACAAAAGCTCACCTGTTGTGTTCTTGATACGTAATGGATAGCTGCCAAGTTTTCAGTTTGCTTACGTGGGACGACAAATCCATGTTTTGAGTCTGCTTACGTGTGAACTTCACTTAGCACAAGTACACAATCAAGCATGATGACTGTTTATACCGCACGGCCGGTATTAAATGTCCCTGCCGTACAAAAATGTGAAAAATTACCTAAAACCTGTATATTTTAAACAGTTGCCATAATGACTGACTGATAATTAAAGTAAAGGAACACAGAAAGGCCATATTAAAAATAAATGCAGAGAACATGTAAAGTTCTACTTACGCCCGCGACCATACATGCCAACATTGTTAAGTTAAGTGGGAGATTTTTTTTTTTTTTTTAATAATCAGGAGAATGAATTTCCATGTTAATTTCTATTGATGCAGAGTCAATTTCAGAAGGGTTACAGTTAAAATAAAGAAGCCAATTTTGGCTTAAAAAATCGTTTGTCTCCCACCCGATTTGGGTATATTGGCATGTATGCAAAACACTGCCTATAAGGAATACTTAAAAAGAAAAGAAGGAAAAATGTGCTTCAAATTCCTGCATTTAGCATTGCTGTTGGCGAAATGCCTAATTGCAATGGGATGGCTGGGGGCAAGGAGTGTGGCTTCAGCACACACTGGAATGGGCGACAACTGAGGAGGTACACGTTAGGACTTCACATAGAGACAATAAGGTTGTGGAGGATCTGGAAACATGGGAGGTATTAATCACTGCATTTAGAGAATGGAAAGAGGAGGATTGGGCGCACCAACGCCTACATCACAGAGGGAGGTGAGAGATTAGAAGGTCTCTCATGATGGGGCGCTAACAATTGAGCTGGAGAATCAGTTACGGGCTTATTTAATAAACTGTCCACAACTAACAGAAGGGATATGAACGTGTGGGATCTTAATAACCACCACATTACCTCCTCATCCGACCTCCCTGTCACAGTCCTTACATCAGTTAGCAACATCTCCTCCCGCAGCATTAATCAAGCAAACCAAAAAAAACACGTACAGCTCCCATCCATTCCCTCTAGGCCACACCCCCATCCTGTGGGATATAAAACCTCTGACCTCACATCCGGAAATCCTGTTGTTTTTTTCTGCAGTATGTCATAAAGCAGGTTTTTGGTTTTACATGTCTCCAGGATGAGCAGGTGAGTATGTACGGGTCTAACGTAGCGGCTGGTTGTGGGACTGCATTTTGCAGGGTGTTAGAGTCCCTGCTTTAGCTGGACCTGTTCTGTGCCGGTTTTGCCTTGAGTTGGAGCTCTGTTTAACGGGGTCCGCTTTCCTCTGTGCACCGAGCGTGCTGTGTACTGCTGTAGCTGCTGGCGTGCTCTGATGTGGGCTGGGTCGGAAGGCTGCACTTCCATTGGCTGGGACAGGGCCAGCCACTCCTTGGTTCTTCGTTGGGTGCCTCACGCTGGGGGCCAGGTGCAGTGGCTTAGTGGCTAGGCCATGACTGTTTGGATGCACAGGCATCCCTGATGCATGGGTTCAGGTGCCTCCTGAGGAGCCGTGGTGTTGGGTCTTCCTTTTCACACATTGGTTCGTCTGGTGGCTTGCATTTTGTCGGAGGCTCGCGCATGACAGTCCTTCAGTAGTGTGAGTCTCCGCTTTGGTGTTCTTTGTGTTAGGGGGGGCTTGCGTGGTGACTGGAGCAGCATAAGCCTCCATGGGGGTGTTGGTTGCTTCCCCCGGCTGCCCCTTCTTTTGCATGGGAGTCCTGTAACTATTGGTGGCGCAACCGTTTCTTCGGTGTTTCTTTCTTGTTTTGGTTGCTCCTAGGCTTCATTGGTTGTGTTCCCCTGGGCCTCCCATTCTTGCTGGTGGTTCGGAGGAGGTGAGGGGTTGATAATTCTGACTAGGAGCCTTTTGGTCTCCTGCCGCATGTTTTGGAGATTCCGGCCACCCTGGAAGCGGCAGACTCATGACCGGTCTTTGCTACCTACAGGGGGTGGGGGGGACCTGTGTCTCTTCTTGTCCTTTCTTTGTCCGGTTGGTTATGGAGTGTGAGTGGAAGTGTTTTTCCCATGTGAGAAGCGGGCCTGATATATGATGTCAACTAATGTAAGTGGGCACCTTACACCAGTCCAGACAACCCTTATGGTGATTTAGGAGGTCTCAGACAACCTTAGAAAGCTATCCAAGTAGTAGCTGTGGAGAGCAGCCTTCAGGCTTAGTCTTGAAGGAGTGTAAAGCAGCTTGTTTTACCAGAATTCAATCTTATAGTATAGATTAAATGAAAAAGAACCACACAAAGTATTTATAAAAATATGTATTTATTATATAACACTATCTAGTGCGTTATAGTATCTCCCACACGGAGTTAGACACAAAGCACACAATTCCTTAGCAAAGAAATCACAGTAAATAGCACTAGTACACAGTGGGCCCCAGGGGGGGACCAAACCATATACTAAGAAAGTGGTATAAGAACCACGACTCAAGTCAGGATAATGTCAAGAGGACGTAGAATTGATGGGGACCCACAGAACCACCCAAGGTAAGTAGATGGGGACCCCACGGAGAGCGTGTGCAGTGTGTGAACACGACTGCGTACTTCGTACAAGTCTATGTGCAAGTCGCAGTTGGATTTTTAAAGATTAGGGACCCTTCCCCGTGGACCCTGAAGAAACCTTGTGGAAGACAGACGGTTGGAGAGCCACCCCACCTGTGGTTACCATGGTACCCAAGTTACCTATCCCAGGGAAGCCGGGTGCATAGGTGTGAATTGGTGTCGGAAACCGTCGTCGAACCCAATGCAGGACTTCAGGAAAGTGCCGCTGCTGAAATGAAATGAAAAAGAGATTTATAAAGCGCAATACAATTACCCGAAGGTGTCATGGCGCTAGCTCATCTAGTAAAAAGGAGGGTTTAATTACACCATCAGAGATTGAACAGCCATGTTTTTAGTGCTTTCCTAAACGCCAGTAGGTGAGTTTAGTTTTTTAACCTCTGTGGGAGGGAGTTCCAGAGTCTGGCCGTGCCTACCAAAAAGCTTCTCCCGCCCCAGGAACTTTTCCTGAACCTAGGGATCACCAAATTAAAGGACTCAGCTGAGCGTAAGTGGTGCGTGGGAATGTATTGACAAAGGTGCTGCTTAAAAAAGGCTGGACCTATATCATGGGTAGCCTTAAATGCTATACAAAGAGCCTTGAACTCAATGCGTCTCTTTTCTGGTAGCCAATGTAGTTCTTTTAGCACAGCAGAAACAGATTTGTGTTTAGGAATATCTAACAGAATGCCCGCAGCAGCATTTTGCACAATCTGTAGTTTATTCAGAAATTTGATTCTGAGCTTGATGAAAAGACCGTTAAAATAATCGGCTCTGGACAGCACCAGTGCAGAAATCACCAACTTGCGTAAATTGATTGGAATGAATAGAAAGATTTTCCTGAGTAGTTTTAATGTATAAAAAGATACAGCGGTAACCTGATTTACATGATTTTCCAGTGTAAGCTTGGAGTCAAAGATGACACCCAAGTTTTTTTCTTTAGTTGTAGGGACTGGTAAATAGCCCAGTTCCGATGGCCAGAGAGCTGGGGACCAAAAAGTAGTATTACTACCAAAGAGTAGGACTTCAGTTTTGTTAGAATTCAATTTCAGGCAGTTGGTGGCCATCCAGTCACCAACTTGGCGGAGGCAGGTAAAGAACTGTGATGCTGTGTCCGAAAGTGTGCTTGTCACCGATACCACAATTTGGGTATCATCAGCATAGGAAATTGCTGAAAAGCCCAAGGACCTAATAAGCTGTGCCAGAGGTGCAACGTAAATGTTAAAAAGGGTCGGGCTCAACAATGAGCCCTGAGGTACCCCACACAATAATGTGAAGTTGTGTGACTTGAATTCGAAGAGAGCTACGAACTGTTCTCTGCCAGACAGAAATGACCTGAGTAAGGTGAGAGCTTTACCTTTTATTCCTATCCTCTCCAGGCATTCCAGTAGTTTTGTATGACTTACTGTATCAAATGCAGCAGAGAGGTCAAGCAGCACCAGTGCTGCATTGCCCCCTGCTTCGACTGTCTGCCTGATCTGTTCTGATGCTGAGATCAATGCCAGTTCCCTGCTATGGTGCTTTCTAAAGCAGAACTGGGCGGCATCCAGAAAGGCATGTTTCTCAATATAATCCGATAATGTCACATTTATGGCCTTCTCGACCATTTTAGCAGGCAGGGGGAGTCTGGAAATAGGGCGGTAGTTGTTAGGATCCGCCCCATCCAGGTTCACTTTCTTTAAAAGGGGGAGGACTGAGGCTAGTTTCCAATTGGTGGGGAATATGCCTGATGAAAACATTTGGTTAAAAATGGTGGATAAGTGAGCGGCCATTACTTCCGGTAGAAGATGATTTTTTTTTGGAGGGCATGGGTCTCAAGGGGATCCTGATTTAGTAGATAGGAGTAGATTAATGACCTGATCAGAGGTCAAGGGTGGAAAGGAGAGTAATTCCGAAGGATCGATAAGATTTGAGGTGGTTAAGAATGCTTGCTCTTCCCTATTAGAGGTGGGTGGCATACTTTGAGAAGAGGTAGGGTTTTGGGACATGGACATAGAAAAACCACTGTAAACTGATCTGACTTTCTCCTGAAAGAAAGTGGCCAAGGTTTTACAGAAAGTCTGACTTACTGGTGTATTGGCAATTTCGGGGGGTTTGGCCAGTTTTTTTTACTGTAGCAAATAGTTCTTTTGATAAATTTTTAGCTGCGCTTATGGCTGTGGTGTAATAGCGTGTCTTCTCTTCATGCATTAACCTTTTTTAGACTAACCGAGATTGTTTGTAGGCCATTTTGTCATTCGTATCATAACGAGATCTCCATTTACTTTCAAGTCGGTGACAGTTTTATTTCTGCAGTTTAAGATGTTTGGTATACCATGGTTCAGAGCATCTTGATCTTTGATTAGTGGTGGATTTTTCAGGTAGGACCTGACCAATTGCGCTGCGAAACCACTGTTCGAAGGCGGCTGCTGCTGTGTTGGGATCATTATTAATTCTAAGGGGAGTTTGGGCCAGGGAGCTTTCTAGGGTCTCTATTACAATATTGTTCCATGGACGGAACTTACTGGGAAATTTGTTTCTCAGATTCTCTGATCCCAGATGTTGAAGAGAGAGGGAGAATATGACAGCTTTGTGATCGGACCAGGTAAGCGGGAGCTACGGGAGACATTGCAGAGCGTTATTATTGGAAAATATTCCATCGAGCAGGTGCCCTGCAGCGTGGGTACTACCAGTTACTTGCTGAGTCAGACCCAAACTGTTCATGATGTCAATAAAATGTACTGTGTCCCTATCTGATGGATCCTCAAGATGTAAATTGAAATCACCCAAGAGTGTGAAATCCGGCGCCTGAGATATCACATCCAAGGAAAGACCCACAGTATTTAGGAAGTCGGCCCTGGGACCAGGAGGACGATAAAGTAATAAACCATTAAAAGTATAGCGATTGTTAATGGAAATCTTGAACAGTAGGGATTCCAAGGTTGACAGGTTATTTTGAGTAATAAATACCCCTTTCCAGCTGCTTCGATAGTTTATGGCCAGCCCACCACCCTTTTTTCCCACCCGGTTTAGTTTAAAAATAGTGTACCCAATAGGAACGGCCATAGCTAAATCTGGGCCAGATGAGGCGTCAGCCCAGGTCTCAGTGATGAAAGCTAGGTCAACCGCCTGAGCCTCTAGAAAGATGGCAAATTCAGCCGCATGCCTACAAAGTGATCGTGCATTGATCAAGGTGCAGATAATTGATCTGGTTCTGCCGGGCCCTCTTGCTACAGAGATAAGGGTCGGTGATGGTAATTGTGGTTTAGTGGGGTGAATATGAGCATTACACTCTGGGCTGTGAATAGGAGCCACGAACGGGTCGTCACACAGGCAAGGTTTCCACTTACACTTACTTGCATTATTAATGCCTAATAGCTGGTTCCTGGTGTATGCCAGTTTTGCGGTAGTTTGGGAACTAAAACTGAAACTGACAGAGTGACTGGCACTAGGCACGGGCCAGGCACGGACAGGCGCAGACGGACTTGCCTTTGGCGCACCAGCGGCACGCCCGCTGCACAGCAGCACTGCAGCCATGCTTTTACCTCCCCTGCTGTTCGGCATCTAGACCGCCGACCCTCCCTTTCCGGGACTACCGGAAGTGTGAAAAACAGACTAGCCCCCAAATCTGCCCTGCGAGAACGAGCAAAATGCTTCTGAAATGCTGCTGAAGGTAAATTATTTAAAAAGATTAAAATGGTTAGCTTAAAACAGATTCAAATTCACGTACAGTTGCAAAGTGCGCAATGTGCAATACAGGGTTTAAAATTGCTTAGTTGAGGCGGAGTACTTGCTAAAGACAATCACAGCTAATCTCAAGTAAAAATACAACCACTATATAGCGTGGTGACCGTCCGATTTACAAGATAAAACTAAGAGGAAGAGGGGAAGATGTCCGGAGGAATCCAAATGTGGATTCTTGAAGAGGAGTACCTGAAAGTGGAGGGGACAGAGTCTATGTCACGCAGGGGTGACCGGGCGACTTGGAAGACAAATGCCCTCCGATGTCGGGTGCTTCAGGAAAGATGATGGTGACCTTGTCTCTGCAGCTGCGAGGACCAGGCGACGCTGAGGACAACCAGGACCCGGATACGAGCTGTCCCACGAAGGATGTCAAGTGCTGAGGTGTCGGTGTCTGGCGGGAGTACCAACAAGCCTTGTCAAATGCAACCCACGCAAGAAGTCAAGAAGGTGCACGGTTGGGACCAGCAAGTTCCAGGAGAATCACCAGGAGCAGGGGAGTCAGGGCAGGCCCCAAGCAATCAGGGGAGCCCAAGGAAAACAAAGTTGACCCTCAAATGGACCCACAGGCCGGAGGCACAGGAGTCGCGAGAGGACCTCAAGCAGCTCGCCAAAAGATGCAGGCCACAAGGCACACGATGCGGTGTGGCTGAAGATTCTGGTCACTGGAGGGGCTTGAGGTTGGGGCTACTTGGAGCCTGAAGATCTTCTTGCAAAGATGACAACAAGCCTTTGCAACTGCAAAGGGGACGCGGTACATGGGTTCGGTTATTGCAACCCCCACGAGGACTACTGGCCTCAAACTTGGTACGAAGGTAGGGCAGGCCTTGGGAGTTGTGGAAAACTACTACCTGTGATGCAGAGCCCATAGAGTCCGGAGAAGCTCAGGATCTGCAGACCGGTCGACTTAGTTGCGGTGCCTGCGAATTCAGGGGAGTGACTCCTTCACTCCACCGGAGATTACTTTGGTTGTCTTTGATGCTTCTCAGGCCTTGGAAGGTTCCTGTATGATGCACAGGCACAGACGATGCAGCAGACTGGAAGGGAGAAGAAGTCAGGCCCAAACGAAGTCTTGCGAAGTCCAGAGTGCCCAGACGGTAGAAGTGCAGTGGTTTCAGTTCTGAATCTTATCCCACGACAAATCTAAAGACCTACACCCAGGTAAGCCCTTAAGTACCCTAGGGAAAGGGTTGGGAAGATTCAGGGGACCCTCCCAGGGGAGGGTCTGGACAGGGGGGAGTTTACTCCCATGTCCTTTGTCCAGTTTCACGCCAGAGCTGGAGCCAATGGCTCCCAGGACTGGTTTGAACTGGATTATGCACAGGGACACCAAATGTGCAGCTCATGCAGACTTTCAGGCACTGGCAAGTGCTCCCACCCAGCCCTAATACACTAAATCCTGTCTGGGAGGTGGTCACACCTCCCTGTGACAGGATGCCTATTGTTCTACCTTCCCCTGCTTGAGCTTGGCTCAGCAGTAGGAGGGCAGAAATGTGTCTCTGGTCGGCAGCAACCATTTTGTGCTATCCGGGACTAGAAGGCTGGCACCGGGAACACTGAGAGCCTAACGGAGGGCTCTTCCAGTGCTTGGTATCATACTCCCACACTGTTGACGGTGTGGGGGTATGATTCCAAAATGTTTGATACCAAACATGATAGGATTCGTTACAGCCGTTTTCGGGACGGTCATCGCGCGGTTACGCTGTGCCCCTCTATATGGTATATGGCTGCTTCACTGACAATCCGGGAGAATGGACTCCGTAGGCTGCAGGGGTGTCCTGCTCATGCAGGAGCACCCTCACACTAGGAACCAAGCACCCTGCCTTCAGGATTGATAAGGCCTGCTATAGGGATGACATATAGGTTTTAAGTGCAGTGACCCCAGATATAGGAAACCTATATCTTTAGTAAGTGGTGCTAGCTCCAGCTTACACAGGCTGCAATGGCAGGCCTGTAGTTCCATTTTGCAGCATGGTCTCCTATGGGTGGCATAATGCATGCTTCAGCCCATGGAAGACCTCTGGGATACCTTTGCCATGGGTACCTTAGTACCATATACTAGGGGCTGATAAGGGTACCCCAGTATCCAATCTGGAGTGTACCTAAGTACTCAAAACAACAATTTAGGGAGAAAGCAGATAGACTGGGGTCCTAATTAGCAGGATCCCAGTCAGACTTGTCAAAAACAGTATCACATCAAGCAAAAAGTGGGGGTAACCATAAGAAGCAGATCCTACTTTCCTACAGGCAATGCATACCTTTCAGGGTTTCCTGGCTGGGTGATAACCTCTTCTGGGTTTTTGAAGGTATTGCCTGCAGTGGTCAAAATGATACACCAGTGGCTGCATTACCGTTTCTGAGTTTGTTGGTGTCTGGGATAGCCTAAGGACAGCCCTCCCTGATTGCACCCTTCTCTTGTCTGCACTCTGTTAGGGCAGGGTCGGGCCTGGTTATTACCTGGATGGGTGATGGGGCCCTGTTGTGGTTGGCTTCCTTATGGCGATTGTTTATGGGAGCTGACCAATGACACCTTTGTGTGAGAGGCCCATGGGGCTGCATTTGCGCCCTTTTTAATTTTGGTTTGCCTTGGGCATCTGAGTCCCTGCTTTAGCGGGACCGACTCCTCTCCCATGTTGTAGGCATGGGGATTTGTGTCCCAGACCCCGTCTCTGTTCTCTGGCGCGGGTGTGCCTGGTGGTGGTCCGTGGGTGCATCTCTGGCTGGGGGACGTGTTGGGGTGAATTTGCATTGGCTGAGCCCACACATGCTCTCGCTTGGTAGATTTGTGCCTGCGTGTTAGACAGCACGAGTCTCCGGCTTTGGTTATTGCTTGTTTCAGGGTGGCCAGGGTGCTTTTGCTCTGGGGTAGGTCTGGTGCCTCTGGTGGTACATACTCTCTCGGGTCAAGGGTTTGCATCCTGCCACTGCTGGCAGAGTATCCTAAGGTGGTGTATTCTTACAGGGCTTTCTGAGTTTGGCAGCCCAAGCCTCTTTGGGGGCAATCACTGTTTCTGTATGTTGGACTTTGTTCAGCTGCATTTGCCGGCTACATGGTTCTGTCAAGACTGGGGTCCTGTCTGAATTCCGGACAATGTTTGCATGTCCGGCTTCTTCCAGTTCTTTTTGGGCTTTAGCTGCGGCTGCTGGTGCATCTCTTGCTGCCTGGGTAGTGTTGTGGCTGGGGCCGTGGTGTTGGCTCCGCCTGGGGTTTCCTAACCGGTATTGGTTTTCTAAGCTGTGCCTTTGGGCATCCCGGACACTCCTATTGACTTTGGCTTGGGTAGGCCTTTTTCAGAGGTCCCTTCCTATGGATCGCCCCTGCTGCGGTGGTCACCTCTCCCAGTGCCACTTCTCTGGATATGTGGTTCACGTTTTCGCTTGGGCCTGTTCACCAGGCTTCACTAACGTGGATGGGATTCTGTGTGGGCGGGTGCCATTGTCCTTTTGGCTGTTGTCCTTTCTGTGAGTTTTACACTCGGTTTGACCCTTTTTGTTGGGCTTCTTCCATGCTCTAGGGATCCTGGTGTTCCCTTTCTTAGTTGCTGGTCTGGTCTGTTCCTCTTCTTCACTAAAGCTCCGGCCCGGTTTCTGCTGGTCTGCGGTTTTCTGCCATGGTTTGGTGGGTTGATGGGCGTGGGAAGGTCTCCATGATTGCCTTGCAGGGTATGCTGGTTCCTGATGGATTCTTCCACACGTTGGTTTAGTAGGTGTTCCTTTTGGGAACGTGGGTGCGGTCTCTTATGTCTGGACTGGAGTCTGGCTTGGCCTCCTTTGCTTCCAAACCGAGTCCTTTGGTGGCGACTTTCCAGGTTTCATGACCAATACTTCATGTTTCTTCCTTGGGCCTGGTTCCCTTGGGTTTCCTTGTTGAGTCGCATCCTGTTGCCTTTGTCGTATCATCCTGGGCGACTGGTCAACACGCTAGCATTGGATTGATGTTTGGAGATAGGTAATCTGGCCTTGGATTTGCTATTTGTACACCTGCAAAACGTGGTCTTGTCGCCCGATGCCTGCAACCCAGTGGTCATCCACCTGGTGGGCATTGGGTGGTGCAGTTGGCACTGGTACTGAGTCTTTTGGTGGTGGTGCTCTGGGAGGTTCGGTTGAGTTTGGTCATCCCTTGGGTGGGATGCTTTTTTTCTCCTGCGGGAATGCCTGAGTGGCTTCTTTGGATGGGTTCGCATAGCGGATTGCCAGTGGCAGGTTCGGTTTCTGCTGTTTCTGCAAGCAGTTCTGCTTCCTGTGGTGCTGTATGCCGGAATTAATGAGGGTTTTTCCTTCCCGGTCTAGTTGGGGTTCCCGGTGTGGCTCTGTTCGTGGCTCCGGGGGTCACGTTGTGGGCCGCCTCGTGCTCTTTGTGTCTGTCGCACATGGTTTGGCCGGTGGTGGCACTGTCTTTCTCTGTGATGGGTATGGGTTTTTGTATACCTTTCCGCCATTTCGGTTGCTTCCCGCGGTTCTGGTTTGGTTTTTCAGGCATCCTGCTTCGGTGGTTCTGATGATTTTGGGCTCTTGTGGAGTGCCTTGGTTCCCTCTGGTGTGGTTGGTGGTGTTAAGAGAAAATATCGTTCCTAGGTAATAGAAGAACAAGATCACATTGAGTGTAATAAACAATAAAAAGACAATGAGGACAGAAAGTGGCAAAATTAGATAAAAACTGTGATTATTTATTTAATTAATATTCATATATATGAAACAAAATTAACAAGAATAAAAAACAATTTATAAATGACATATACAATCATGTAACGTAATACATTCATGAAAATACAAATCAAGTTTGATAAAATACAAGGTACATATAAAAATTCAGAGTGGCAACAAATAAATCTTCGACGCGCGTTTCGGCGCACATAGCGCCTTCGTCAGGAAAAGCCACAACAACCTAAAATCAATAAAAACATAACTGAACCATCATTGTCATAATTACATCAATATTTACAATAGTAATAGTAGTGATACATTTATAAAGTGCCTTCAGTTATAACTACAAAGAATTAAGACAGAAACCGGAGTGCCCGTGTTAAAGATTTAATTAAAAGAAAGGAATGGAAGAATAAGGTGAATAAACGAAATTAGAATAAAAATAGATAAAATACAGTAAAGCCACTCCCAAACCCGATATGCAATGGAAAGGGAACATAAGCTTACTTGAGAACTGATACGACTTAATAAAGATAGACGAGGCTTGGTCACTCGTTATTTTGTTATGCGATGAAACAACATCTGCAATAACATATGTAATACAAAGTTATCGGAGTATTCTAAATATACAGATATTGACGCATCAAGGGCATTATATATCATATTTAATATCTAGTTCTATTTAGAGCTATTTTATAATCAGGTATTTGTAAACTGAACTGAAGGCACTTTATAAATGTATCACTACTATTACTATTGTAAATATTGATGTAATTATGACAATGATGGTTCAGTTATGTTTTTATTGATTTTAGGATGTTGTGGCTTTTCCTGACAAAGGCGCTACGTGCGCCGAAACGCGCGTCGAAGATTTATTTGTTGCCACTCTGAATTTTTATATGTACCTTGTATTTTATCAAACTTGATTTGTATTTTCATGAATGTATTACGTTACATGATTGTATATGTCATTTATAAATTGTTTTTTATTCTTGTTAATTTTGTTTCATATATATGAATATTAATTAAATAAATAATCACACTTTTTATCTAATTTTGCCACTTTCTGTCCTCATTGTCTTTTTATTGTTTATTACACTCAATGTGATCTTGTTCTTCTATTACCTAGGAACGATATTTTCTCTTGGCTGTTTACCCTGTCCTAGGAATAGTACATTCATATATACAGGGGGTCCTTGATATTCACACGTGGTTGGTGGTGTTGCCAGGTGTGAGGTTTTTCCAGTGTGCGTCCACTGTGTTTTCCCGGTCTGTCTTTGGGGGGTCTCGCCAAGTTTCACTTGGCAGGCTGGCTGTTGGGAGGCTGGACCTGGTATCTTTGGTTTGTTGTCCTGTGGTTGCTCTCTTTCACCTGTATCCTGGAAACCGGTTATGTGGTGTAGTTCGGGTGTTGGGTTCTTTTCGGTGATAGTGTGCTGGGAAAATGTTGGTCAGCTTTTCCAGTGTGAATCTTTGTTCTTGTCCTTTCTTCCTGAGGGTTTTGTTTGGCCTTGACAGTTTCCCTTCTGTGAGCATAGTGGGCGGCTGTTGGGCTTCCACAGCTCGGACGATGGGAGGTTGCTTCCCTTGGTTGTGGGTCCCTTGCAGAGCTGCTTTCGTGGGGCCCGGTTGTGCGGTCACCTTCTCCTTGTTGGGTTGTGCCGTTGGGGGTGCTTTCGAGCCTGTGCTTGAGTTTCTCTTCTGCTTCTCTCCCTCATGGTGGTTTCTGGTGGCTGTTTCGTCTGCCTTTTGTGGGGGGGTGTTGATGATCCTTGCGGTGTTAAGGACCATTGTTGTCCTGCTGTCTGGATATGCTGGTTCTGGGGAAGGTTCATGTGTTGGTTCCTGGGGTGCCTTCGACTTGCCATTGTTTGTGGCTTGGCTTTCCTTGTTTTTTGTTCTGACCCTCAGCCTTGGATTGGGGATCTTCTGCACCTTTTGGAGGTGACCGGGGCCTTTTTGGTGTCTGTCTTGTGCTCTTCCTTTCGTGCTATGGCTTCCCTTGTTGTTCCTTTTGGTTGGCTGGGACGGGCCTGAAGCCTTCGGTGTTGGCTCTCTGTTGGTGGGTGTTGTGGGCTGTTGTTGCAGCTTTTTTGTCCATGGGAGGATCTGGGCCTAGCTCTGTTCACGGTTCCTCTGCCAGGTGGGTGACTGCCTCTTGTTGAATTTTGTGGGGGCTTCCACTGTGGGTTCTGTGGGCCGCCTCTTGGTGTTTGCCACACACTTTTCTGTCACCTTATGGTTTGTTGGTGGGCGGTAAGGTGTCTGCGTGTTTAGATGCTGCTGTGTTCTGCTCACCTTTCCTTCTGTGATCCCCTGTGGCTTTTGTGATACTTTCTGTTTCTGCACCGGTGGTGTGTGAAGCCGACGGTTGCTTCGGTATATGCTCATTGATGTAAGGACTGTGATGGGGAGGTTGGATGAGGAGGTAATGCCCGGTTACTTACCATTAAGGTTCATTACTCTTAGTCTATGACCTCCCTGTCACAGTCCCCGTTCCCATCCCTCCCTCCTTGTGTTCGGCTTCATTGGCTTTGGATTAACAGGATTTCCGGATGTGAAGTCAGAGGTTTTATATCCCACAGGATGGGGGTGTGGCCTAGAGGAAATGGATTGATGGGAGCTGTATGTGTTTTTTTTTCTGGTTTGTTTGATTAAGGCTGCGGGGAGGAGCTGTCGCTCATTGATGTAAGGACTGTGATGGGGAGGTCGTAGACTAGGAGTAATGAACCTTATCGGTAAGTAACCAGGCATTAAAATGTGAGCATTTATCACATGAGTGGGGACTACCACAACTAGAACTGTCTGTAATGGAAAGGTATAATGCTGGCACAGGTGGGGCTCTTTTACACAGTTATGTTTGTTATATGTAACATATTTAGTTACTGTTGGAGGAATGTATATGTATAAGGAAAATCAATGAAAACATTGTTAGTAAAAAGTTCTACTGAAGAGTCATGTCTGGGCCTTTGCAGACTCATAAAACGTGAAAAGATGACCAGTATTTTTATGCAGGAGAGATGACACGCTATGGCCATGAAAAGGGATACATTTCATGAGTTACCCTGTTTTGTGCAATGTAATAGTCTAGAAAAGACTAAAGGAATCGCAACATTTCTGAAGTTTTGTATTCAGTGTAACAAACTTACTTTCCTTTTATTACACGATCACAATGGAAAAATGCAAATACCCAGAATACAGAGTAATTTTGGCTAAAAATACTGGAGTGGAGAAATGTGTCAGTAACATATCAAACTAGGTCACCTGTGAGGTATGATGCATTATGGATTGTTTGTTCCAACTGTGTACTTGAGGACTTGGGGCGATGGAAGACTTTCAACTGGGACAGACAGCTACCGGTTGCCAGTCACAGCCTGGCCAAAACAAACATTCACAGAGACCAGACAAGGGTTGCCACCTGACTGGTTTTCTACTGCCCCCACTGCTATTTTTATGTCCAGGCTGGTACAAAGGCAGAAACGTAATGGTACACATGCATACATATGATTTTTTATTAAAAACATATTTAAGATCATGCCCGGGCCTTTGCAGACTCCTAAAAAAATCAACAAATGGCCGGTATTTGTCTCTTTGAAAGGTGGCGACCCTAGTACAGAGGTCTCAGAATTCCTAGGTATTTATTCTGGTACTTAACATTCTTGGATTCCTCATAGAATATATGAATATATATATATATATATATATATATATATATATTATCTACTGGCGGTCGCCAGTAGATAGTTATAGTTAGGACCTATTTTCCATAGGAAATCCGCAACATTCTATTTGAAATAACTCTTGCGCCGGTTGATGAATCTTCGTGAAATTTTCAAACTTTGTGGCCCGCTCCGGTCCGCTCCTACCCTGAAAGTCTCGGGGTGATTAATCAAGCGGGGGCCGAGAAAAAAGGGGGGTCCCAAAACGTGTTTTCCCCATTCATTTTCCCATAGGAAACTTTAGCCACGGCTACAGCCCGAACTGCTGAACGGAATTACACCAAATTTGGCAAAGAGGTAGTTCTTGGTTCAGAAAGAACCCTTTTGTTAAATGGTGTAAATCCGTTCAGTAGTTCCTGAGAAAATCAAAAGGAAAATCACATATATATCTATGGCCGCGTTGGATTCGCGCACCCTCCCGATCACGAGCTGCATGCTAATTGGCTTTCAAGTGGCTGTCAACACTCCAAATCAGGAAGTGTTGGCAGCCATTTTATCCTCGGTAGAACCGAGGCACAAGAAACAAGTGCGCAAACGCACAAAGGGGGCAGGGTAGAAACCCCTGACCCCTAGGTCTGCTCAGGGGTCCCACAAGGACCCCTGGACAGAAAAAGCATTAAAAAAAAAAAAAATCGGGATGCGCTTAGGGTGCGCGGATCCCGCCGATAAAAAAAACGAAGCGCGGTCTCCCGCGCTTTGTTCTTAATTGGCCCCCGGGTGGGCCAAGTCCCGGGGGCATGCGGCGGTTAATAAAAATGATTGGGGGGGCCTCTAAGGCCCCCCCCAAGCCCCGGGGACCGCCACCCCTGGGGCTTTTATTTCAAAATGGTGCTGGAGGGCACTCGGACCTCCCGCAGCCCCGGGGACCGCCACCCCCGGGGCTTCTTTTTATTTAATTAAATGAACCTGTGTGGGGGGCTCGAGCCCCCACACGCCCGGAGACCACCACCTCCCGGGGCTTTAAAGACATGGGAGGGGGCCGCGCGGCCCCCTCCTGGAGCCTGTGGTGGCCCTGGGGACCGGCACCCCCAGGGCCGGCTCCTGCAGTGTCCCGGGGTGCCTACCCCGGGACACTGCTGTTTGTAATGGCAGGACGGGAGCCTCGCGGCTCCCGCCCTGTCATTGCAAACTTGCTGCTTCATTGAAGCGAGAGCAGGGAAACCTGCTCTCGCTTCAATGAAGCAAAGCAGAATTGCTTTTCCATAAGGGGAGCTGCATGTCAGCAGCTCCCCTTATGGAAAAGCAATGCCGGCTCCCGCAGGACGCGGGGAGCCGGCGGGACCGTGCAGGAATTGGGGACCCCACCATGGTCCCCAATGAGTGGCCAGGCCCCGGGGGATGGGGTCCCCGGGGCCATTAGTGGCCCGGGTAGGGGGGCCACGCAGCCCCCCTCCCCAAAAATCAATTAAAAAAAATAAAATAAAAAAAGGACAGAAAGGCCGGCCCGGGGGATGGGGTCCCGGGGCCTTAAATGGCCTGAGGAGGGGGCCACGCAGCCCCCTCCAAATATATATATATATTTTTTAAAGAGGGCATGCCCCGGGGGATGGGGTCCCTGGGGCAAATACAGGCCCAGGGAAGGGGGGCCACGTGGCCCCCTTCCCGTTTAAAAATAAATAAATAAAAGAACAGCCTCAGGCCCCGGGGGATGGGGTCCCCGGGGACAAAAGTGGACGATGGAAGGGGGGCCACGCAGCCCCCCTCCCATTAAAAAAAAAAGAAAGCAAAAAAAAAAAAACGGCATTGTGCCGGAGGCCCCGCCCCCTCCATGCAGCACTCTGCAAACGCGCCCCCTGGCGCGTTGTAATAAGGGGAAGTAATTCCCCTTGAATACTGGGGGTCCCTGGGGGCCAACTAGCCCACCAGGAACCTCCAGTATGCGCCAGGGAGCTGCGTTGCAAAGAGGTGTTCAGAGGCCACGCCCATTTTTACACCTCTCTGCAACGCAGCTCTGTGGCGCTTTTTGGAGGTACATGGTGGGCTTGTTGGACTCCAGGGACCCTCAGGATTCAAGGGGACTTAATCCCCCAACTTAAAACGTGCCATGGGGTGCGTTTACACAGTGGTGAAGGGAGGGGGGCGGGGCTTCAGGTGACATGTGTGCAAACAGGCCCCATGGGGCGTTTTAAGATGGGGAATTAAATCCCCTTCAATCCGGAGGGTCCCTGGGGCCAACTAGCCCACCAGGTGCCTCCAGTAAGCGCCACGGAGCTGCGTTGCAGAGTGTTGTAAAAGGGCGTGGCCTCTGTACACCTCTCTGCAACGCAGCCCCTGGCGCATACTGGAGGTTCCTGGTGGGCTAGTTGGCCCCTAGGGACCCTCAGGATTGAGGAGGAATTAATTCTCCAACTTAAAACGCGCCACAGGGCGTGTTTGCAGACATGTCACCTCAGGCCCCACCCCTTCCTTCACCATTGTGCAAATATTCCTCTAAAATCAACCGAACTACGAATTCCGATTTACTCACCTGTTATCAGGAGAGACCTCAGTGCTGCATCTTTGAGCCCAGTACTGATCCTGAAAAGTAATTCTAACCGTACTTACCAGTAACTTGAATTTCCTTCCATAGGCTAACATTGACTGGTTTCACTTGGAAATTCTTCAAAGTGTGGAGTTTTGGAACTTTATAATATTCCTCTAAACTCAGCCGAACTACGAATTCCGATTTACTCACCTGTTATCAGGAGAGAACCCAGTGCTGCATCTTTTAGCCCAGCACTGACCCTGAAAAGTAATTCTAACCGTACTTACCAGTAACTTGTATTTCCTTCCATAGGAATCCATTGTCTGGTTTTCAGCAGAAAAGTTTCAAAGTGTCAATTTTCACAAACTACAAATATTCCTTAAAAATCGCCTGTATGACTTAAACGCATTCTTTCAACTGTTTACAGGAGATGCACCAGTGCTGGATCCAGGATCCACCACTGAGTAAGAAAAAGTAACGATAACACTACTTACCTGCTAAGTGAATTTCCTCCCATAGGATAACATTGGTGATTCTATGTGAAAAAGTTTCTAAGTGTCAACTTTTAAAATACAAAAATATTCCTTAAAAATCACTACTGTAACCAAAACGCTTTTACTCAACTGTTTACAGGAGATGTCCCAGGACTGAATCTAGGATCCAGTCCTGTGGTTAGAAAAGTAATCCATAAAGTAACTAATTGCATTTAACTAGAAATTCACATTGAGCTCAATGTTGCATTGTGTTTGAAATTGTGTTGCCCATTGCAACAACTGTAACTACTGTACTTAAAAGTCTATTGCCTATTTGCAAAGTATTTAAACTAAAGTAATTCATTCTGAGAAAGTATATTTTGTAATGTAATGTATAATGTAATTACAATGTAATTTAAAAATAAAATATCTAAAAATAAATAGTTTAAAAAAATGTAGTAAATCAGTATCAAAAAAATAAATATAACAATTAATACATTTAAAAATTGTCATTTTCAAAACCTTTGAAATTCACTGAAAAAAACCATAGGTTTCAGACATGTTATAGTTAGGAATTAGCATTTAAAAAACCTTTGAAATTCACTGAAAAAACCATAGGTTTCAGGCACGTTATAGTTAGAAATTAGCATTTAAAAAACCTTACAAATTCACTGAAAAAACCATAGGTTTTAGGGACAATTATAGTTAGTTGGACATTGCACTCGTACAAAACCCGTGAAATTCCCCGTTATAGTTAGTTCAGCTAACTATAACTCGCGCCCCGCAATGCATTGCTGATGACGTCACATATTACATCACTCATGACCTGGTCAGTGACATCACTGATGACATCACTGATGACATCTCAAATGACATCACTGATGACATCACTGATGACATCATCCATGTGATAATTTCATGCATCTTCTCACACCCTAATATAACTTTTGATACACCCACTCTAAATTACAGACTGCCATTCTCAAAACCATAGACACTCCAACACCAATAACTACATACCCACTCACTGATTCTTAGGTCGACACAGACATCCACTCACTCACCTGTACAGTCACTCATACTTACGGTCACTCAGTACAGGACTATCATATGCACTCATACACCTACATAGACACTCACACACCGCCACTCATCCATAGAGGTACTCACACACCTAGTCAGTCATGCAAATAATTAATCACACTGCCATTTACTCACCTATACAGTTATACACACACCAGCTCACTTACTCATACAAATACTAGCATATTCTTACGCTCTTATACAATCACTAATACAAGTACACACTCATCCATACAGCCACTCTCACAATCACACACTCTCACTTATACCCATTTATATACTCCAACACACATATATACTGCCTTTCACATATGTAGTTACTCACACATGTACCACTGAGATATACATTCACTCACTAACACACCCATACACACACTCACCCACCCATACAGTCCATCACAGATGCACTCTTGAAACCATGCACCCAGTGAATCACCCACTCACACATCTATGCACAGAGTCGCACACACCCCACCCACACAAACACTCAGGCACCCATACAGATACTCAGACAACCAATCAATAACTCATATAGACATTCATGTAGCTTTTCACAAACCCATGCAGCCACTTACACAGCAACAGACAGACGGATACAAACATTCACCCAGTTTAGTCACTAACCCATGCATTCAGTAAGATCCGTTTAATCACTCACTTATAGAGTTAGTCACGCACCTACTAAATCATCCATACAGACACTTATACACCCACTCATTCTTCAATACGCCTTTCCCTATATATATTAAACATAAATAAACTTTACAGAAACACACAGTCACTGGATGATGTCATCAGTGATGTCATCAGTGATGTCATCAGTGATGTCATTTGAGATGTCATCAGTGATGTCATCAGTGATGTCACTGACCATGTCATGAGTGATGTAATATGTGACGTCATCAGCAGTGCATTGCGGGGGCGCGAGTTATAGTTAGCTGAACTAACTATAACGGGGGAATTTCACGGGTTTTGTACGAGTGCAATGTCCAACTAACTATAACTGTCCCTAAAACCTATGGTTTTTTCAGTGAATTTCTAAGGTTTTTTAAATGCGAATTTCTAACTATAACGTGTCTGAAACCTATGGTTTTTTCAGTGAATTTCAAAGGTTTTTTAAATGCTAATTTCTAACTATAACGTGCCTGAAACCTATGGTTTTTTCAGTGAATATATATATATATATATATTCACTGAAAAACACAGGTTTCAGGGATGTTATAGTTAGGCTGACATTTCACTCGTACAAAACCAGAGAAATTCGGCTGTTATAGTTAGCTGAGCTAACTATAACTCGCGCACCCGCAATGCACTGCTGATGACGTCACATATTGCATCACTCATGACATGGTCAGTGACATCACTGATGACATCATCCAGTGAGTGTCAGTGTTTCTAAAAAGTTTAAGAATCTTATATATATTTATATATATATATATACGCCAAGGCGTATTTGAAGAATGAGTGGGTATATGAGTGTCTGTATGGATGATTTCTTGGGTGTGTAACTGACTGTATGATGAGTGAGTGATTAAACATGTCTTAGTGAATGTATGGGTGAGTGACTAATCTGTATAAATGTATGTATCAGTCTGACAGTTGGTGTGTAACTGGCTGCATGGGTTGGTGAGTAGGTACATGAGTGTCTATATAGGTTATTGATTAGTTTTCTGAGTACCTGTATGTGTGCCTGAGTGTCTGTGTGGGTGGGTGAGGGACTGTGTGACACCTTGCATGGATGTATGAGTGGGTGAATCCCTGGGTATATGGGTTCATGAGTTCGTCTGTGAGGGACGGTATGGTTGAGTGAGTGTGCATATGGCTGTGTCGGTGAGTGTATGGATGTCTCAGTGGTATATGGGTGAGTAGCTGCATATGTGAAAGGCAGTATATGTGAGTGTTGGAGTATATAAGTGGTGAGTGTGAGATTGGCTATATGGGTGAGTGTGTGCTTGTGTCTGATTGTTGAAGAGGGTAATTATGTGTTACTATCTGTATGAATAAGTGAGGTGGTGTGTGTATAACTGTATAGGTGAGTAAATGGTAGTGTGATTGATTCTCTGGGTGACTGACTAGGTGTGTGAGTAGCTCTATGGGTGATTGGCGGTGTGTGAGTGTCTGTATGGTTGTATGAGTGCATATATCAGTGGCTGTATTGATGACTGACTGTGAGTATGAGTGACTGTGTGGGTGAGTGGATGTGTGTGTAGACCTATGAATCAGTGAGTAGGTATGTACTAACTGGTCTTGGTGTGTCTGGTTTTGAGAATGGTAGTGTATATTTTCGAGTGGGTTATATTAAGGTGTGAGGATGATGTAATCAGTGATGTAATCAGTGATGTCATTTGTGATGTCATCAGTGATGTCATCGGTGATGTCACTGACCATGTCATGAGTGGTGTAATATGTGACGTCATCAGCAGTGCATTGCGGGAATGCGAGTTATAGTTAGCTCAGCTAACTATGAAACAAAGCGGGGGTAATGTTTAGCACAGGGTATGTTGTGGCGCTAACCTGATATCGTGAGTTTCACAAACGAAGGTAATCTGTGCGGTGCAACAGGTAAGGGAAAACCCCTAAGCCCTCAATAGTGGACAAGGGTCCGTTTCACACAAATGACTGCAAATCCTGTGCACACGCTCATAAGTATTTACAAAGACAGGTAATTATTGTCAACAGGAAAACAATGAAGAGTAGTTCTTGTCCTTCAAGTGTTGATTTTAATGTAAGTTACTTCAGCGGCCAGCCAACACGTGTTTCGTCAGTGGGTGTAAAACCCAAGACTTCTTCAGGGCTTACAAATAAAAGTGGTCACACTTCAGACCTTATCACTGGTGATAATTCCGACCCAGCGGGTCTTAGAAGCCAATGTTTTTGAAACCATTAATCTCCTCATGGTTAGAAATCTCCAATAAATCGTATGTTAGGGCCAGTATTTAACGTCTTAATCGGGCTTCGTATGCCAAAGAGGTAAAATATTTCCACAGTATCAACTCTGTCTGCCTCAGTACGGCCACAGAGACCGCGGTGTCATCCGCCGCTAACCAGCTCAGGCGAGTACACCCCGTGGTTGAATTCTCCGGCACCGAGTATACCGGAAGTGACACTCGATGCCGGAGAATTCAACCACGGGCAGAAAGAAGCAACAGGGGTGCAGACAGAAGCAACAGAGGTGCAGAAAGAG
The DNA here is from genome assembly GCA_963921515.1 of Calotriton arnoldi. Taxonomy (NCBI): domain Eukaryota; kingdom Metazoa; phylum Chordata; class Amphibia; order Caudata; family Salamandridae; genus Calotriton; species Calotriton arnoldi. The sequence goes on from CAWUFW010002710.1 coordinate 330,809, forward strand.
GCAAGAGAACTGCAGAAAGAGGCAAGAGAACTGCAGAAAGAGGCAAGTGAGTTGCAGAAACAGGCAAAAGAGGTGCAGAAAGAGGGAAGAGGGGTGCATAAAGAACCAACAGAGATGCAGAGAGAGGCAACAGAAGTGCAGAAAGAAGCAAAAGAGGTACAGGAAGAGGGAAGAGGGAAGAGGGTGTAGAAAGAGGGAAGAGGGTGTAGAAAGAGGGAAGAGGGTGCAGAAAGAGGGAAGAGGGTGCAGAAAGAGGGAAGAGGGTGCAGAAAGAGGCAAGAGGTGCAGAAAGAGGCAAGAGGTGCAGAAAGAAGCAAGAGAGGTGCAGAAAGAGGCAAGAGGGGTGCAGAAAGAGGCAAGAGGGATGCAGAAAGAAGCAAGAGAAGTGCAGTATGAAGCAACAGGGGCGCAGAAATAGGCCAGGGGGTACAGAAAGAGGCAAGGGGGTACAGAAAGAGGCAACAGAGGTACAGAAGGAGGCAAGAAAACTGCAGAAAGAGGCAATAGAGTTGCAGAAACTGGCAAAAGAGGTGCAGAAAGAGGGGACAGGGGTGCAGACAGAGGCAAGAGAAGTGCAAAAAGAGGGAAGAGGGGTGCAGAAAGAGGCAAGGGGGGTGCAGAAATTTGCAAAAGAGGTGCTGAAAGAACCAACAGCAGTGCAGAAAGAACCAACAGAAGAGCAGAAAGAACCAACAGAAGTGCAGAAAGAGGCAAGAGGGGTGCAGAAAGAAGCAAAAGAGGTACAGAAAGAGGGAAGAGGGCGCAGAAAGAGGCAAGAGAACTGCAGAAAGAGGCAACAGATGTGCAGAAAGAGGCAAGACAGGTGCAGGAAAAGGAAAGAAGGGTGCCGAAAGAAGCAAGAGGGGTGCAGAAAGAGGCAAGAGGGGTGCAGAAAGAGGCAAGAGGGGTGCAGAAAGAGGCAAGAGAGGTGCAGAAAGAGGCAAGAGAGGTGCAGAAAGAGGCAAGAGAGGTGCAGAAAGAGGCAAGAGAGATGCACAAAGAGGGAAGAAGGGTGCAGAAAGAAGCAAGAGAGGTGCAGAAAGAAGCAAGAGAGGTGCAGAATGAAACAACGGGGGCAGAAAGAGGCAAGAGGGGTGGAAAAAGAGGCAAGAGGGATGAAGAAAGAGGCAACAGAGGAGCAGAAGGAGGCAAGAGAACTGCTTTAAGAGGCAAGAGAGTTGCAGAAACAGGCAAAAGAGGTGCAGAAAGAGGGAACAGGGGTGGAGACAGACACAAGAAAAGTACAGAAATGTGCAAGAGAGGTGCAGAAAGAAGCAAGAGCAGTGCAGAAAGAACCAACAGGTACAGAAAGAGGCAAGAGGGGTACAGAAAGAGGAGAGAGAAGTGCAGAAAGAAGCAAATGAGGTGCAGAAAGAGGCAAGAGGGGTGCAGAAAGAGGCAAGAGGGGTGCATAAAGAACCAAGAGATGTGCATAAAGAACCAAGAGATGTGCAGAAACAGGCAAGAGATGTGCAGAAAGAGGCAGGAGAACTGCAGAAAGAGGCAAGCGAGTTGCAGAAACAGGCAAAAGGGGTGCAGAAAGTGGGAACAGGTATGCAGACAGAGGCAAGAGAGGTCCAGGAAGAGGGGTGCAGAAAGAGGCAAGAGGGATGCAGAAATTTGCAACATAGGTGCAGAAAGAAGCAAGAGCAGTGCAGAAAGAACCAACAGAGGTGCAGAAAGAGGCACGAGAGGTACAGAAAGAGGCACGAGAGGTACAGAAAGAGGCACGAGAGGTACAGAAAGAGGCACGAGAGGTGCAGAAAGAAGCAAAAGAGGTACAGAAAGAGGCAAGAGAGGTGCAGAAACAGGCAAGAAAGGTTCAGAAAGAGGGACCAGGGGTGCAGAAAGAGACAAGAGGGATAGAGACATTTGCAAGAGCGGTGCAGAAAGAAGCAAGAGCAGTGCAGAAAGAGGGAACAGGGGTTCAGAAAGAGGCAAGAGAGGTGCAGAAAGAGGCAGGAGAGGTGCAGAAAGAGGCAAGAGGTGCAGAAAGTGGAAGAGATGAGCAGAAAGAGGCAAAAGAGGTGCAGAAAAAGAAAGAAAGGTGAAGAAAGAAGCAACAGAAATGCAGATAGAGGTAAGAGAGGCGCAGAAAGAAGCAGTGGTTTGCACACCATTAGTACCAATTTAATACCCACATTTAGCAATAAGTAACAGGTGACCATTCTAGGTTTGCAAAGGGCCTTCCACCATGCTGTAATACTTGTCGCTGCATTTTTGGTAACGTTTCAGCCGTTTCAGCTAAAAACAAGTTTTCTTTTTTGCACAAAGAGGCAAGAGGGGTACAGAAAGAGGCAAGAGGGGTACAGAAAGAGGCAAGAGAAGTGCAGAAAGAAGCAACTGAGGTGCAGAAACAGGCAAGAGAGGTGCAGAAACAGGCAAGAAAGGTGCAGAAAGAGGCAAGAGAGGTGCAGAAAGAAGCAAGAGCAGTGCAGAAAGAAGCAAGAGAGGTGTGGAAAGAGGGAACAGGGGTGCAGAAAGAGGCAAGAAGGTTGCAGAAATTTGCAAAAGAGGTGCAGAAACAAGCAAGAGCAGTGCAGAAAGAACCAACAGAGGTGCAAAAAGAGGCCAGACGGGTACAGAAAGAGGTAGGAGAGGTGCAGAAAGAGGCAAGAGGGGTACAGAAAGAAGCAGGAGGGGTGCAGAAAGAAGGAAGAGAAGTACAGAAAGAAGCAACAAAGTTCCTGAAAGAGGCATGAAGGGTGCAGAAAGAGGCGAGAGAAGTGCAGAAAGAAGCAACAGAGATATAGAAAGAGGCGAGAGGTGCAGAAACAGGTAGGAAAGGTGCAGACAGAGGGAACAGGGGTGCAGAAAGAGGCAGGAGGGGTGCAGAAAGATGGAAGAGGGGTGCAGAAAGAGGCAAGAGGGCTGCAGAAACCGGCAGGAGAGGGGCAGAAACAGGCAAGAGAGGTGCAGAAACAGGCAATAGAATTGCTGAAAGAAGCAACAGGTGTAGAAAGAAGCAAGTGAGGTGCAGAAGGAGGCAAGTGAGGTGCAGAAGGAGGCAAGTGAGGTGCAGAAGGAGGCAAGTGAGATGCGGAAAGAGGCAAGAGGGGTGCAGAAAGAGGGAAGACGAGTGCGGAAAGAGATAACGGGTACAGAAAAAAGCAAGACAGGTGCAGAAAGAAGCAAGAGAAGTGCAGAATGAAGCTACAGGGGTGAAGAAAGAGGCAAGAGAACTGCAGAAACAGGCACAAGAGGTGCAGAAAGAGGCAAGAGGGGTGCAGAAAGAGGCAAGAGGGGTGCAGAAATTTTCAAAAGCGGTGCAGAAACAAGCAAGAGCAGTGCAGAAGGAACCAACAGAGGTGCAGAAAGAGGCAAGAGGGGTGCAGAAAGAGGCAAGAGGGGTGCAGAAATTTGAAAGAGGTGCAGAAAGAGGCAAGAGAAGTGCAGAAAGAAGAAACACAAGTGCACATAGAGACAAGAGGGGTGCAGAAAGGGAAGAGAGATGTAGAAAGAGGAAAGAGTTGCACTAAGGGGGAAGAAGGGTGCAGAAAGAGGCAAGAAGGGTGCAGAAAGAGGCAAGAGGGGTGCAGAAATTTGAAAGAGAGCTGCAGAAAGAGGCAAGAGAAGTGCAGAAAGAAGAAACACAAGTGCACATAGAGGCAAGAGGGGTGCAGAAAGGGAAGAGAGATGTAGAAAGAGGAAAGAGAGTTGCACTAAGGGGGAAGAAGGGTGCAGAAAGAGGCAAGAAGGGTGCAGAAAGAGGCAAGAGGGGTGCAGAAAGAGGCAAGAGAAGTGCAGAAAGAAGAAACAGGTGCTCATAGAGGCAAGAGGGGTGTAGAAAGAGGGAAGAGAGATGTAGAAAGAGGCAAGAGAGTTGCACTAAGGGGGAAGAAGGGTGCAGAAAGAGGCAAGAGGTGTGCAGAAAGAAGCAACAGAGGTGCAGAAAGAGGCAAGAGGGGTGCAGAAAGAGGCAACAGAGGTGCAGAAAGAAGCAACAGAGGTGCAGAAAGAGGCAAGAAAAGTGCAGAAAGACACAAGAGAGTTGCAGAAACAGGCAGGAGAGGTGCAGAAAGAGGGAACGGGTACAGAAAGAAGCAAGTGAGGTGCAGAAAGAGGCACGAGAGGTGCAGAAAGAGGCAAGAGGTGCAGAAAGTGGAAGAGATGAGCAGAAAGAGGCAAAAGAGGTGCAGAAAAAGAAAGAAAGGTGAAGAAAGAAGCAACAGAAATGCAGATAGAGGTAAGAGAGGCGCAGAAAGAAGCAGTGGTTTGCACACCATTAGTACCAATTTAATACCCACATTTAGCAATAAGTAACAGGTGACCATTCTAGGTTTGCAAAGGGCCTTCCACCACGCTGTAATACTTGTCGCTGCATTTTTGGTAACGTTTCAGCCGTTTCAGCTAAAAACAAGTTTTCTTTTTTTTTTTAATCAAATCTGCAGATTATGCTGCAGATGATGGATTATGTGGCAAATGCAGAAAATGTATAATTGTGCAAAAGTCAGTGCAGCCAAACAGTCGCATAATTCCAGTGACCCTTCTCATACCTCTGACTAGGTCCAGAAGTGCTCCTCAGTGGTTCCTTCTTTTTTTTGTCTCATTGAGTTTATAGTTTAGCTTCTATGGAAATGAGGAAGACTAAACCTGAGGTTACCACTCCACAACACAGACAACCATACCACATAATTACTCTCCATAACACATAATCCCACTCTACATAAGTCCTATACGCTAAATACCACATACTTTCTATCCACATAATTTCACTGCACAACATACCACATAATTCCACTACACACAACCTACATCCACTCCACTCCAAGAAACATTAGTAAAACACTTTTACATTTACAACGCCAATAGCTCTAACTCTCGCAAATGCGAAGCCTATTACATTGTAAATGCTTCTTTAACTAGTAGTCGCGTTTGCAGAGAGGTGGAGAAAGAGAGCTGGGCCTCCGACCAGCGCTCAGGAATTCCGCTGCGTAGGACTTACAGGAGGTACCAGGAGGGCTTCTTGCCCCCCCAAAGTCCCTCAGGAGAAAAGTGGACTTCATCCCCCAACCTGTAGTGTGCCAGGAGGCGCGTTTGCAGAGTGGTGGAGAAAGGGGGTGTGCCCTCTGAATACCTCTTAGCAATCCCACTGTGTGGGACTTACTGGAGGTAACAGGAGGGGTATTTGCCCCCCAAGGACAACCTTGGGGGCCAACTACCCCTCCTATTACCTCCAGTAAGTCCCACACAGCAGCATTGGTAAGTTCTCATAGCAGCCCATGCCCCCTTTGCCCACCAGTCTGCAAACGCGCTCCCTGGTGTGCTCTTCGATGGGGATTAAAGTCCCTTTCGATGCTGGGGGTCATTAGGGGCCAACTAGCCTACCTGTTACCTCCAGTAAGCCCCACCCAGTGGGATTGCTGAGAGGTGGACACAAGCCACACCCCCTTTGTCCACCACTCTGCAAATGCGCCTCCTGGTGTGCTCTTGGTTGGGGGATGAAGTCCCCTTGCCTCCTGAAGGTCCCTGTGGGCCAACTAGGCCACCAGGGACCTCCAGTAAGTCCCAAACAGCTGGATTGCTGAGAGTGGTCTGAGGCCATGACCCCTTTTTACACCACTCTGCAAACGTGCCGCCTGGCGCACTGCTGCTCGGGGGATGTAGTCCACTTTAGTCCTGAGGTCCTCAGGACACACGAGGACCTCATCGCCCCACCAGCAGTGCGCCAAGAGGCACGTTTGCAGAGTGGTGTAAAAAAGGGGGTGGCCTCGCACCACCTCTCAGCAATCCAACTGTGTGGGGCTTACTGGAGGTACCTGGTGGGCTAGTTGGCCCCTAAGGACCCTTACGATTCTTGGGGACTTAATCCCCCAACCCAGGACGCACCAGGAGGCATGTCTGAAGAGTGGTGCAGGGAGGGGGCGGGGCCTCCAGCGAGATGCCGGCTTTTTTTTCTTCTTTTTTTGTGTTAGAAGGGGGGCTGTGTGGCCCCCTTCTCTCAATATTTTGTGGGCCCTGGGGACCCCATCCCCCAGGGCCTGCGGCATTTTTTTAAATTAAAAAAAACAGGAAGGGGGCCGCGCGGCCCCCCTCCCGAGGCTGATTTCGGCCCCGGGGACTCCATCCCCTGGGGCTTGGCCACATATTTTTTTTTTTTTTAAATATAAAATCATTTTAAAGGATAGGTTGTGCGGCCCTCCTCCTGAGGCCATTATTGGCCCCGAGGACCCCATCCCCGGGGCTTTGCCTCTTTATATATATATTTTTTAATTATATTACGGGAAGGGGGCCTTGGGGCCCCCCTTCCCTGAGCCACTTCTGGCCCCGGGGACCCCATCCCCCGGGGCCTGGCCTCAACATTGGGGATCGCGGGGGAGCCCTAATGCCCCCGCGGTCCCTGACGGCTCCCCACCTTCTGCGGGTGCCGGCATTGCTTTTGAACAAAACGAGCTGCTAACATGCAGCTCCCTTTGCCCAAAAGCAATTCTGCTTTGCTTCGTGGAAGCGAGAGCAGGTTTCCTGCTCTCGCTTCCACGAAGCAAAGCAGTGTTTGCTATGGCAGGGCGGGAGCCGTGCTCCCGCCCTGCCATAGCAAACTGCAATGTCCCGGGGGTGGGCAACCCGGGACATTGCAGGAGCTGGCCCTGGGGGATGGCAGTCCCCAAGGCCATGAAGGGCTCGTGGAGGGGGGCTGCGCGGTCCCCTCCCATCATAATTAAAGCCCTGAGGAGGTGGCGGTCCCCGGAGCCCACAACGGACCCCCACCCTTAATTAAAATTTGCCCCGGGGAGGTGGTGGTCCCCGGGGCAGTGTGGGGAGGAGAAGGAGCCCCCCCACACTTTTTAAATATAATTTAAGCCCCGGGGAGGTGGCGGTCCCTGGGGCTTGGGGGGCCCACAATGCCCCCGCCCATATTAAAATGCCCAGGGGAGGTGGCGGTCCCCAGGGTTGTAGGGGCCCCCACGGGCCCCCGCTAAAACATTAATACTTTGCCCCCGTGACCTGGCCCACCCGGGGCCCTAAAAGCAATGAAGCGCTGGAGACCACGCTTCGTTTTTTAAAAAACAATTCAGCGGGATTCGCGCACCCTACGCGAATCCCGCCAAAAATATTTTTAAAAAATGCTTTTTTTGGCCCAGGGGATCCCTGTGGGACCCCCTGACCAGGGTGTTTCTACCCTCTTTTCTTTTTTTAAAATCATTTTCTTCCCTTTTTGCTTGTGACTCGGTTCTACCGAGTCACAAGATGGCTGCCAACACTTCTTGGTTTGAAGTTTTGGCAGCCAATCAGAGACAAGCTTGTGAGGGTTCGCGGATCCACCGCGGCAGCCAGATATATATATATATATATTTTTTTTTTTCTCAGGTACTACTGAATGGATTTACACCATTTAAAGCAAAGAGTGCACTCTGCACAAAGAGCTACCTCTCTGCCAAATTAGGTGCAATTCCGTTCAGCAGTTCGGGCTGTAGCCGCGACAAAAGTTTCCTATGGAAATTAACATGGAGAAAACACGTTTTGGGACCCCCTTTTTTCTCGGCCCCCGCTTGACGAATCACCCCGAAACTTTCAAGACAGGAGCTGACAAGCGCCCCATTAGTTTTGAAAATTTCGCGAAGATTCGTCAACCGGCGCCAAAGATATTGGCAGAAGAAAAAACGCTTTTCCTATGGAAACTAGGTCCTAACTATAACTACCTACTGGCGACCGCCAGTAGATAGTTATAGTTAGGACCTATTTTCCATAGGAAATCCGCAACATTCTATTTGAAATAACTTTGGCGCCGGTTGACGAATCTTCGCGAAATTTTCAAAACTTGTGTGGCTCTCCGGTCCGCTCCTATCCTGAAAGTGTCGGGGTGATTCGTCAAGTGGGGGCCGAGAAAAAGGGGGTCCCAAAACGTGTTTTCCCCATGCAATTTTCCATAGGAACCTTTCATCGCAGCTACAGCCCGAACTGCTGAACGGAATTACACCAAATTTGGCAAAAAGGTAGCCCTTGGTTCAGAGTCGTGCCTTTTGCTTAAATGGTGTAAATCCGTTCAGTAGTTCCTGAGAAAATCAAAAGTAAAATCACATATATATCTATGGCCGCGTAGGGTCCGCGTACCCTCCCGATCACGAGCTGCATGCTAATTGGCTGTCAAGTGGCTGTCAACACTCCAAATCAGGAAGTGTTGGCAGCCACTTTGTGCCTCTGTAGAACCGAGGCACAGAAAGAAGTCGCAAAACGCAAAAAGGGGGCAGGGTAGAAACACCCTGACCCCCTAGGTCTGCTCAGGGGGTCCCACAAGGACCTCCTGGGCAGAAAAAAGCATTTAAAAAAAAACAAAACAGGCGGGATGCGCTTAGGATGCGCGGATCCTGCCGTGATAAAAAAAATCGAAGCGCGGTCTCCCGCGCTTCGTTGCTATTTTGCCTCCGGGTGGGCCAAGTCCCGGGGGCATGCGGGGGTAGTTTTATATTTTATGTGGGGCCTCTAAGGCCCCCCAAGCCCTGGAGACCGCCACCCCCCAGGGCTTTAAAAAAAAAATGGTGCGGGAGGGCTTTCCGCCCTCCCGCAGCCCCTGGGACCGCCAACCCCCGGGGCTTCTTTTTTAAATAACTATGACCTGTGTGGGGGGCTCCAGCCCCCTCACACGCCCCGGGGACCGCCACCTCCCCGTGGCACTAACAAAAGAAATGTGGGGGTCCGTTTCGGACCCCCAAAGCCCCGGGGACCACCACCTCCCCGGGGCTTTACTAATGAAGGGAGGGGGGCCGCGCGGCCCCCCTCCTGGAGCCCTCTATGGCCCTGGGGACCGCCACCACCCAGGGCCGGCTCTTGCAGTGTCCCGGGGTGCCTACCCCGGGACACTGCTGTTCTACAATCACAGGACGGGAGCCTCGCGGCTCCCGTCCTGTGATTGCAAACTTGCTTTGCTTCATTGAAGCGAGAGCAGGAAACCTGCTCTCGCTTCAAAGCAAAGCAGATTGCTTTCCATAAGGGGAGCTGCATGTCAGCAGCTCCCCTTATGGAAAAGCAATGCCGGCTCCCACAGGACACGGGGAGCCGGCGGGACCGTGCGGGGATTGGGGACCCCCCCACGGTCCCCAACGAGTGGCCAGGCCCCGGGGGATGGGGTCCCCGGGGCTATTAGTGGCCTGGGAGGGGGGCCACGCAGCCCCCCTCCCCAAAAATAACAATTAAAAAAAAAAACGTAAAGGCCGGCCCCAGGGGTTGGGGTCCCCGGGACCTTAAATGTCCTGAGGAGGGGGGCCACGCAGCCCTCCTCCCCCTCCAAATATTTAAATTAAAAAAAAAAGAGGGCATGCCCCGGGGGATGGGGTCCCCGGGGCCAAAAGTGGCCGAGGGAAGGGGGACCACGCAGCCCCCCTCCCATACAAAAAAAAAAAAAAAGACTGGCATCGTGCCAGAGGCCCCGCCCCCTCCCTGCAGCAGTCTGCAAACGCGCCCCCTGGCGCATTTTAAGAAGGGGAAGTAATTCCCCTTGAATACTGGGGGTCCCTGGGGGCCAACTAGCCCACCAGGAACCTCCAGTATTCGCCAGGGAGCTGCGTTGCAGAGAGGTGTACAGAGGCCACGCCCCTTTTTACACCTCTCTGCAACGCAGCTCTGTGGCGCTTTGGAGGTACATGGTGGGCTAGTTGGGCTCCAGGGACCCTCAGGATTCAAGGGGACTTAATCCCCCAACTTAAAATGCGCCACGGGGAGCGTTTGCACAGTGGTGAAGGGAGGGGGCGGGGCTTCAGGTGACGCGTGCAAACAGGCCCCGTGGCGCGTTTTAAGATGGGGAATTAAATCCTCTTCAATCCTGAGGGTCCCGGGGGCCAACTAGCCCACCAGGTACGTCCAGAAAGCGCCACAGAGCTGCGTTGCAGAGAGGTGTAAAAAGGGGCGTGGCCTCTGAACACCTCTCTGCAACTCAGCTCCCTGGCGCATACTGGAGGTACAGGGTGGGCTAGTTGGACCCCAGGAACGCTCATGATTCAAGGGGACTTAATCCCCCAACTTAAAACGCGCCACGGGGCGCGTTTGCACAGTGGTGAAGGGAGGGGGCGGGGCTTGAGGTGACATGTGTGCAAACAGGCCCCGTGGCGTGTTTTAAGTTGGGAGATTAAGTCCCCTTCAGTCCTGAGGGTCCCTGGAGTCCAACTAGCCCACCAGGTACCTTCAGTAAGCACAACAGAGTTGCGTTGCAGAGAGGTGAAAAAAGTGCGTGGCCTCGGAACGCCTCTCTGCAACTCAGCTCTGTGGTCCTAACTGTAGGTACCTGGGGGCTAGTTGGGCCCCAGGGACACTCAGGATTCAAGGGACTTAATCCTGCAACTCAAAACGTGCCACGGGGCGCGTTTGCACACGTCACCTCAGGCACCCCCTCCCTTCACCACTGTGCAAACGCGCCCTTTAGCGCGTTTTAAGAGGTAGTTTTAATCCCCCTGCCCTATTATGTACTAGGGGCTTACAGAGGAGGTCATGCTAATCACAGGGGTACCCCAACGCATAGTGTTCCCTAGTGAATGTAGGTGTTTTAACTGTATTCTAAGTGTGTTTTAGCATAGCACTGGCTCTGGTTAGTCAGAGTCAGTTACCACCAGTACACGTTGGAAAAAGTTGTGGGCACAGGATGATTTTGGAACAAGGCCTCTTTCTGCTCCTCTGTTGGTTCTTTCTGCACATCTTTTGCTTCTTCCTGCATTTTTCTTCGTCTTTGTGGACTTCTGTTGCTTCTTTCTGCATTTCTTTTGCTTCTTTCTGTGCGTTTTTTCTTCTTTCTTCACATGTCCTACCTCTGTAGGCATAGTTACAAACTAGTATTTAAAAAACCTTTGAAATTCACTTTAAAAACCATAGGTTTCAGGCACCTTATAGTTAGAAATTAGCATTTAAAAAACGTTTGAAATTCACTGAAGAAACCATAGGTTTCAGACACGTTATAGTTAGAAATTAGCATTTAAAAAACGTTTGAAATTCACTGAAAAAACCATAGGTTTCAGGCACGTTATAGTTAGAAATTAGCATTTAAAAAACCTTTGAAATTCACTTACAAAACCATAGGTTTCAGGCACGTTATAGTTAGAAATTAGCATTTAAAAAACCTTTGAAATTCACTGAAAAAACCATAGGTTTCAGACACGTTATAGTTAGAAATTAGCATTTAAAAAACCTTTGAAATTCACTGAAAAAACCATAGGTTTCAGACACGTTATAGTTAGAAATTAGCATTTAAAAAACCTTTGAAATTCACTGAAAAAACCATAGGTTTTAGGGACAGTTATAGTTAGTTGGACATTTCACTTGTACAAAACCCGTGAAATTCCCCCGTTAGTTAGTTCAGCTAACTATAACTCGCGCCCCCGCAATGCACTGCTGATGACGTCACATATTACATCACTCATGACATGGTCAGTGACATCACTGATGACATCTCAAATGACATCACTGATGACATCATCCAGTGACTGTGTGTTTCTGTAAAGTTTAAATATGTTTAATATATATAGGAAAAGGCGTATTGAAGAACGAGTGGGTGTATAAGTGTCTGAATGGATGATTTAGTAGGTGCGTGACCGAGTCTATAAGTGAGTGATTAAACGTATCTTACTGAATGCATGGGTTAGTGACTAAACTGTGTGAATGTATGTATCCGTCTGTCTGTTGTTGTGTAAGCAGCTGCATGGGTTTGTGACTAGCTACATGAGTGTCTATATGGGTTATGGATTGGTTGTCTGAGTATCTGTATGGGTGCCTGAGTGTTTGTGTGGGTGGGGTGTGTGTGACTCTGTGCATAGATGTGTGAGTGGGTGATTCACTGGGTGCATGGTTTCAAGAGTGCATCTGTGATGGACTGTATGGGTGGGTGAGTGTATGTATGGGTGTGTTAGTGATTGAATGTATATCTCAGTGGTACATGTGTGAGTAACTACATATGTGAAAGGCAGTATATATGTGTGTTGGAGTATATAAATGGCTATAAGTGAGAGTGTGTGATTGTGAGAGTGGCTATATGGATGAGTGTGTGCTTGCATCAGTGATTGCATAGGAGCGTAAGAATGTGCTAGTATTTGTATGAGTAAGTGATCTGGTGTGTATAACTGTATAGGTGAGTAAATGGGAGTGTGATTAATTATTTGCATGACTGACTAGGTGTATGAGTACCTCTATGGATGAGTGGCGGTGTGTGAGTGTCTATCTAATAGTATGAGTGCATATGATAGTCCTGTACTGAGTGACCATAAGTATGAGTGACTGTACGGGTGAGTGAGTGGATGTGTGTGTAAACCTAAGAATCAGTGAGTGGGTATGTAGTTATTGGTGTTGGAGTGTCTATGGTTTTGAGAATGGCAGTCTGTAATTTAGAGTGGGTGTATCAAAGGTTATATTAGGGTGTGAGAAGATGCATCAAATTATCACATGGATGATGTCATCAGTGATGTCATGAGTGATGTCATTTGAGATGTCATCAGTGATGTCACTGACCATGTCATGAGTGATGTAATATGTGACGTCATCAGCAGTGCATTGCGGGGGCGCAAGTTATAGTTAGCTGAACTAACTATAACGGGGGAATTTCACGGGTTTTGTACGAGTGAAATGTCCAACTAACTATAACTGTCCCTAAAACCTATGGTTTTTTCAGTGAATTTCGAAGGTTTTTTAAATGCTAATTTCTAACTATAACGTGTCTGAAACCTATGGTTTTTTCAGTGAATATATATATATATATATATATATACCTATACCTATATTGAGCACTTATTTGATGATGCTTTCTCACCTGTTTCCATTGTTATACAATCTCCTAAAATGCCCTCATACACAATGCAAATTGTGCTATGTGTTTGACATTGACACAAACCCTTTTGGGACTGAATTTGAGGACTATAGGAATTGTGCTTGCATATGTATATTGATTTACAACGATTCTGCCAACTATATGACTATATTTTTCAATATCTAAAAAAAGATTTTATGCACTTTTTCGCACTAAGACACTTTGAATCATGCCCTTTTACATCTTTGCACTAAATAACTTTTGCAATTTAGCATACAACAAATAGGAAAGCGAAAACAAAAGGTCATGAGTGTTGTGTCTTGTGAGTTAACTATGACAGAACCCTTTTTGCTCATGATAAACTTTGTAGAGGTATGACGTAATGAATAGAGTGTATTGCAGTGAAGGCTGCTTCAGAATGTTGAGTTTACAGTTACACACAGAAAAATAAAGATGTGTGGTACCAAGCTCCATGTGTGGCGTAGTCAATTACGGGCACCTGGGCTGGGAAGACGCTACAAATGGCGACGAGATAGATGATTGGTAACCTGAAGATTGACAGTGCTCTTTCTGAGAGTTCACCATGGTCCAGGCAAACTCTTGTGTGTTATGTTAATGTTAACTGGGACTTCTAGAGCGCATAATCACCAACAGGTCTCTTGGCGCTATGAGAGAGAGCCTAACCTCACCACATCCGCATGTACATGCACCGAACTTGGCCTAGGTTGTGCCCCAGGCTTCAGTAAAGAGAAGCGTTTTAAGTTTTTTCCTAAATGGAAGAAGGGTAGGTTCCCTGCGAAGGCTTTCCTGCAGCCTGTTCCAGAGTTGAGGGATCATTGCTTAGAAGGCTCTGCCACATGTACAGTTGTGGAAGTATGGAATCAATGTTTGATGCATGTGGAGTTAAAGCGCAGTTCAAGCCGCTGTGAAGCAGTTCAAAACTAAAGGGTTTACAGAGAATCTACATGTCGTTGGTCCAAAACCTGTCAGGCCAAACATAAAGGTTCCGCACTACTATGCAACATAGAGCCATACCTAGTATGGAGTGGTAATGCTACGATTACAAGTGATGCCAGGTGTCAAGAAAAGTACAAAGTGACAGCCAAGTGCATGAGAACCCTGTGGCTGGAAGCAGACAGTCATATACTGGCAATATACGGCAATATACTTACCAGGGCTTTGGAAAAAGGAAGAGCTCTTCAACCTCAGTTGCAGGCAAAGAGACCCAAGAAGAAGCACAGGGATCTATCCAATACATGTAGTGGCAAACCATCAAATCTGCTGGGTGGCAACTCAGAATAACTCCAAAGTTCTCCTAGAAAGTGAAGGGCTTCAATGGAGACCAAGAGAGAGGTCATCATTCCACAGACTGACCATGACTACCAAGAGGCCAGCACATCACAGGGCCTCAGAGATGGTGCGGTTGATCCAGGTCCTAGCGGACGTCAGACAGTGTCGAAAGTAAATCTATCCTTAGCATCAGCCATTCCCAAAAATGGTTACAATGCTGCCGCTTTCTTGAAACCACTATCCTCATTTGATACCGCTAAAAAGCAAAGATTGGTGACTGATGGACTACGTGGATAGAGACATTTGAAGATTTAATTGATGCACTTGATGAGACTGATAACAAAAAGATGATCAAATATCTCAAAAATCTTGCTGGTAATGGCGTAAAGGAAGTCATAATGAAAATGCCATGAACTGACGAAGAAATCACTTACTATCAGATTAAAGAAACATTGAATCTCAAGTTTAATTCAATGCCAAATGTTGACTATCGAAGATATATTTTCAGTCAAGAATGACAAAGTTGGTGAACCCATTGATGAATTTGTAGAGAAACTTGACACACTCATCAAAACTGTAAGTTCAATTAATTAAATGGAAAGGCCATACGCCTCAGGGTCACTGATGTCAGATGCATTCAGATGGCAAATGCTGAGAGAAACTTTGAGTCTGGAATGCATGTTAATGGCTGCTAAAGCTGAAGAGTGTGCCAATCGACAAGCTTCTGACATGGAGGCTGGAGGTGCCCAGGCTGAATCAGTCATCAGTGTGAAAACCAAGTCACAGCAAAAGATAGAAGGACACAAGGTGATGTCTACACGTGAAAAGAAGTTATATTTAGATGTGGATTTTCATTTCCACACAAAGACAAATTCCCTGCCATTGGATAGATATGTAACGGCTATGGGAAGGAGAACCATTTTGTGACGTGTGCAAAGCAAAGTAAAAAGCAAGTGTGTCAAGGGGCGAAGACAAAATGGCCTCCAGAACGTTTCAGAGCCAGTGTTCTATGCACACCCACAAGGCCCAGCGGAGACTTCGGGTATGACAAATAGGCACTGAATAAAGTTGATTGCCATCTAAATCATCGTCCAACAGTTCCTCCATATAAGTATCAAGTGAAAGTGAAAAAGGTGGTTGTTCCATGTTGATGTTTACTTCAGAAAAGCGTGCGCATGTTGGACTGGCTGCATGTGAAGAAAAATGTCAATCAAAGAAAAGTCGACATGCTAAAGCACCAAAGTCATTCAAACATTGTCCAAAAATTAAACTAATAGAAAATGGCTGCTCAATACCTTTCATTGGTAGTGGTGCATTGATAAACATTATGCCTGAGGAAAAATACAATGAATTGCATCCCTTACCACAACTTATGCAGTCAAAAACCAAAGTGTATACATGGGCTGCATTGAAACCCTTAAATAGTCAAGGCTCATTTATGGTGGCAATGAAACTCAAGAAAACGGAGATGCAAGCACCCATCCATGTGCTTCAAGAGATAGCGTCAAGTTCCTGCCTACTTTACTTCAGCACAGCTGCTGATAGGACTGATTTCCGTGAACTACAACATGAATAATCATTATGAAATAGTAGGTCAGTTCCTGCATTGATTTATGGTTTGGGAAAGCTAAAGACTATTAAAGTAGAGTTGCATATTAATGAGGACGTCCTTCCTGTTGCTCAAAGACATAGGTAAATTGCTTTTCATTTACAAGATGCTGTTGAAAAAGAACTTGAATCGTTACTTAAGCATGATATTATCGAGCATTCTACTGGTCCAGCGCCATGTGTTTCTCCCATTGTGGTAGTGCCGAAAAGGACAGTGAAGGAGAGGTATGTTTATGCGTTGACATGTGTGAGCAAACAAGGCAATTGAACGAGAACGACATCCAGGTCCACACTTTGCTGACATGATAATGCAACTAAATGGTGCAAAGGTCTTCTCTTGCCTTGATTTAAACAAAGGTTATCATCATTTGGAACTCCAAAAATATTGTAGGTACATTACAACCTTTTCTGCACATGTTGGTCTGTTTCGATACAAAAGACTAAGCTTTGGTGTGTCATCCACTGCAGAACTGTTTCAAGACGTCATTTGATGTATCAGATAGGCTGTCATGAATGCGTTCAATTACAGCAAGGACATATTGGTTGTCGACACTACACAAAAAGAACAGGGCCACGGGTCCCCATTATGTTGCTTTCTTTGGTGGGTGAGAGGGTGTGAACCCGGCCTCGGGAGTGCTTCCATTTTTCTCGCTGAAAATAATTGGGACGAAGCTGATGAAGGTATTATAATCACTAAAGATGCGGTACAACCTTCTTCTAAATGGAGATGTCTTGGAAAAAGAAAAAACATACAATTGAACCTTGGTGCAGTCAAGTTGTGTAGCCTGAGCGTAGTGGTCTAATATTCAGCTGCATTAAATCAAATTATTTAACTCGCCCTAGTCCATTAAAAAATGTTATTATAAAAATCAACCTGGAACCAAGAGAATGGCACTTGGTAAATAAACATTTGATGTCTGCGTACAACAAATGTTATTTAGAGAAACTCTGTCATAGCACTGATTAAAGCCAGGGCAGGGCACCCTTTTTTAGGCTCGTGGCAGGAATATGTTGAGCAAAACAACGAGTCCACAGATTCAGCACTGGGTAGACAAATTATTAATTATTTAGATGGCAAAGTAGTTTTCAAGGAGATATCTGAAAATCAAATATAGAATACATTTAACTTTACATTACATACTATTAGATTACATACTACAAGCAAGTGAGTAGCTACATAAGTGGGTACGTCAGTGTGTAAGGGGCTGTGCAAGTGTCTGAGTATTGCTGTATGAATGGATTTATATGGCTGTGCAGGTGAGGTACTGGGTGTGTGAGTGGTTGAGTGGCTATGTGAGTGAGTGTATCAGTGCCTCTGTTGGTATGTGACTGGATGTGTCAATAGCTGTGTGTGACTGGGTGTGTTAGTGACTGTATGGGTGTTTAAATGGATATGTAAGTGGGTGCATTGATTGGTAACTATCCGTGTTATTGGGTGTTTGGGTGTGTAACTGTGTGTGCAAGTGACTCTGTTAGTAGTGGATACAAAAGTGTTGTGTGGGTGTGTTGAGTTGATGTGTAAGTGCCTCTGTCGCTGTCTGACTGGGTGTGTGATTGGCTGTATGGTTTTGTAAATAGGTATGGACGTAACTTATGGGTGGGCGACTGGGCGTATGAGTGTGTAAGTGCATGTGTAACTGACCAACTGATTGCTGGGTACATGAATGGCTATCTAGGTGTATGAGTGGGTGTGACAGTGCCTGTTTGGGTGTGTGAATGACTATGTAAATGGATGTATAGGTGAGTAAATGGGTGTTTGAATGGTTTTATGGGTGTGCAACTGAGTGTGTAAGTCACTGTCTGGCTATATGAGTGGTGAGTACATATGTGCTTTTTAGGTCTCGCCTACGCAGCGCTCATGCGCTACTTAGGAGGGCCTTTAGCCGTCGCTCTTCACTTTTTCAAGCACTTCACTCGTGCTTGTGGCGGCATCCACCTTGCGGGAGCGAGCAGCAGCGCTCCACAAGCACGAGTGCAGTGCTTGAAAAGTGAAGACTGCGCACGCACGCACCACTCCCGGGCTTGTGTTTTTTTAACGCAGTGCGGACTCGAAGGCATAGAGCTGTCATAAGCACCAGTCACATCGCACAAGGAAACATTTATTTTCTTTTTTGTAGGCCCAAGAGACAAAGTGATTTGCTTAGAATCACATGATGTTGAGCAGACGCCAGACTCGAATCCTGTTCCCCAGTACCAAAGTCGGCAGCCTTGCTTGTTACGCCACATTCCCTAATTACTATACCCTTATAAAGAACACTGACTTTTTCAAACTTAAATCATCCTTCTCAGCGGTAGGTGTATGCAATTACTGGCGTACCTTAAAAATTAATGTCAAGGAAATGTCCCGTTTCAATTGCATATATGTAGGAGAGGCAACAGTGGTCATAGAGGGGCTGGAAGCGGAGAGCAGAGTGTGAAAGCTCCCGGTGTGTGTGCTTACTCTAAATTCATGTCAGCGCAGGCTCCGCCTCCCCCTGGCTCCTATCCAGGACGGCGCTTTGCGGCAGCTGCAGTAAAATGAAGCGCCGCTGACTGCACGAGGAGCACCACTGCCGGCCAGGCTCAGGAGAGAGAGCAGACAGGCCCGCTGTCAGCTGCCCCTTGCCTGCTCAGCTGACTGCCTCCCTGTCGCTCTCCTCCTCTGCCGGTCTCTCTTTCCTCGGCCCTCTCCACCGGCTGCCATGTCTCTCCCCCGTGGGTGCCTGCTGCTCCTGCTCTGTCTCTGCCCGGCGCTGCTGCCAGCCCGCGGGGAGCCCGATGACTCCGACCTGGCTAAGGAGGAGGAAGAGGACCCCCACGGAAAGCACCTCTACAACGCCGAGATGTTCACTCACGCCATTACCGAGGCGCCGCATTTCATCATGTTCTTTGCGCCCTGGTAAATATGAACAGATACTTTAATGCGAAGAATAACACCCCTCCTTTAAAAAAAATCTCCCACGCAGGGTTGCTGACTGCAAAGTACTTAGATTCCCTTAACTAACGTGACGTCTTTCAAAGTCGCTCGCAGAATTTTAGCCGGATTGCAATGTGTGAAGTAAGAATAAGAGTCCCCTCCATCTATTTCAACCAAATTAAGTTGATTTCCATAGCATTGCTTGATTTTTCCGTTTTTGTCCTTTGTTTCTGGAGTGGTATTACAGGATTCAAGCTTGAGGAATACAGTTACAGGCTATTTACGTTTTGTTCATACATTCGAAGTGCATCCTGTTGCGTTGGGCAATTTTAAGTGAGGCAAACTAAGTCAGGCCTTCCTTTGTGGCTTCCACCAGGAAGTTTCCTCTCTTACCGGTAGGACCCCCCCCCCCATCTCGGATTGGACCAGCTGCCTTTGATTGCTTCAAATGTAGTGATTGTGTTCTGTGAGTGTCTGGCTACCTACTCCAGATTGTTCCTGCCCCCGCCCCCCCACACACATACTCCTACAATCTGTTTCTTTTGTGTGTGAGGGCAGCTTGAATGTAATACGTTCATGCCTCACATTCTGTGCACATCAGAAACTTTCTGTACTGATGCTCATTTGGCATCTGTGTATCAGAGGAGAGCTCATGTAACTGTTTTGTGGTAGGGGCGAACATTTGCTGTTCTATGCACTGTGCTTGTTCAGTGTGTGCAATTGATATGCTCCTGATCAGTGCTTGGTTTGCAAAATTTGCCGCAGCCAATGCTGATGAATGTCAGACTTGCTGAATACCAGTGGTTCAGTCTTGGTTCCACCTCATGCCTCTTTCTGTCACCACAACATACTCCATGCCCCTTTATTGCACCCATTCTGCTTCTGTCTCATCCCTTCTTCTTTCTCACCTTTTCCGTGAACTTCGTTATTCTCTTCCTCCTCCTCCGCCACCCCCCCTTGTTTTTTTAGGTCTTTAGGTTTAGGTTTAGGTTTTTTGGTGCAACAGTTGATGTTGTTGCACCAAGGATATTGTGCTGGATAGCTAAACACTTATAAGGTCCGAAAGGCGAGACCTATTGGCTATGCCAATGCTTGTTGTGAGTGTAACTGAGTATGTAACTGCTTGCCTAACTGTGTGAGTGGGTGCAAATTACATACTCTAAAATTACATACTATAATCAACTACGCACATCTAATATCAAACATAATCATTCATATTGGCTTAATAAAACAACTATATTTTCAGTATGGCAATTCCTCTCTACCTTTGCTGCTCACTATATTTTTAGGTCGAGCCTAGTGTCAGCACGCATGCGCTGCTCTGCGAGGCATGCAGTATTAGAGTATGGACTTGAAGCTCCGCCCATATTTTTCATTGGATTGTGTCTTTGTCCTTCGTAAATGCAGGCTTCTGATTCAGTAATCGGCTTGTTAGTCCCTCCTTAGTGCCGCCTTGTCTTCATTTGTAACCTCCCATGGCTACTGGCCCTTTTACTTCTGTTGTTACACAGTATGTCTTATTTAGTCTGTAAGCACTACTTTCTTTTTTCCTACTGCAGGCACGACATGCTTTCCTGCAACATTTAGCATGACATGCTTGGTTACACTTTCCAAGCAGCCCGTCACTTGTTTGAAATAATTGTGAACATACTCTATTAGCGTGGCGCCCGTTTTCACCTCTCCTCCACCACACTCTCTGCTCTCCCTCCCCCTTCCAATCAGTTAGCAGGCTCCAGCCTTCCTCACAGCAGAGCCAGATGTACGGAGAGGGAGTGTTGTGCGGCAGCCTGCCTCAGAGCAGGGGACACTGCTGTCTGTGCCTGCCCTTCTCCTCGCAGTTTCCCCGGCTGTGGACTGGCTCTGGTCTCCAGGGAAAACTGTTGCCTGAAAACTGCTGTTCAAAAAATGAACTCTGTCTGCAGCAGGGTCTTTTAAATGCATAAGTAATCTCTAAACACGGCACCAACCAAGGTCAGCGCCAGGTGCGGCTTCACTGGTCGCACTGCTCTAAGGACAGCCCTCTTCATACAGTCCATTCACTACAGTTTCAGAAGAAGTGAGTTTAAAGATACGGAGTGAAGCATGGAGGAGAAAACGAAACGTGAATGCCGTGAAGCAGCCTTAGATACACGGTGGAGGAGGAAGAAAGAAGGATGAGGAAATGAAGGCGAGGTAGTCCGGAAGTGAAGGGTGAAGAAGGGAGGGAGGCAGGAAGGAATGCTCAAGACACGACCAGGAAGAGAACACTTTCACCTTGCTCGGCCACTGTTTTTTAAACTTTGGAAGGGCAGAAAATATATTTTTTTTTAATGTGCACACTTTTACTTTTACCCAGATGTGTTTATTTTAGCCAGAAGGCCTGCGCGTGTTTCAGCATGTTGCAGTCTTACCACTACCAGTATGAAGTCCAAAGATGCTTAGTGCTTTTGGCTGCAAAACCAGGGCTGGCTGAAAGCCACCTTCATGACTTAGGGATAGTTTTTAGCTATGTGTGATCTGCATCCCCCTTGGGCAGCAACACCGTGCTTTATTCCTGTTAAACCCATGTCTTTCAGCGGTTTTTATCCACTTTGACGTGAGCTTCCTAAGTGTAACTGACATATAACAGACGCTTGAAAGTGCGTTCCAAACTGTCTTGTTTTCTTATTCTTACAATCACAATGGGGAACCGGGAGCCTGCAGTGCAATCTGTTCACGCACAGACTTCACCGGGGTCTAGAATGTGGAAGCAGGAGAACGAAGCAGAAAATTACAGCCATACCAGCAAACCTTGGGAAAGGTTGTTGATTTTTTCCGGTTATTTGAGATGGCTACTTTAATCCCTGCCCCCCTGGACTTAAAATAAACACCCTCAATAGAGGATACTACACAAGGAATGCTTGATCCACAAAGGAAATGTGAAATCTATAGAGGAAACAGATAGAAGGGAAACCTTTGGAGACCATTGTTTTTCTCTAGAAGTTTTGACTTTGGACGGTACTGTTGCTTCCGTAAAGAAAACGACAGAGCCCATTTTAAATCCTTGGAAGGCCCTGCTTTGTTAGGTCGAGCATCAGCGCGCAAGCGCTGTCTGCAAGACCTCCTGTAATCACTCTACCGAGTGTAGTCCAGCCTCCAGCTTGCAATTGGTTCACTCCTGTGTTGCTTTAATTTCCTGGCTCCTTATTGGTTAAAGCTCTGATACATCATTTCCGGTTTTACTCGAGGAGCACCGGCCAATTACATTTTCCTTAGACTCCTAAATGATATGTGTTTGTTGGGGACTACTTTATTTAATTTCATACAAGTGTGCAGCACTTTAGTAAAGCTGCCGCCCGCTTCTGGTTGCCGGACGCATTTGTTTGTTTATTGTGTGGCAGGCGCGCTTTTACTTTAGTAAAGCTGCTGCCTGCTTCTGGTTGCCGGACTCCGCCCACTTCTGGTTGCCGGACGCATTTGTTTGTTTATTGTGTGGCAGGCGCGCTTTTACTTTAGTAAAGCTGCCGCCCGCTTCTGGTTGCCGGACGCATTTGTTTGTTTATGTACTTTTTAACAAATGTGGACATACTTACTTTATCAGCGCGGCACCCGTTTCACGAGCACTGCACTGGTTTTGCTTTCACTGCTGTGTCTTTTCTGGTTCCTCTACACCCTCCCTCCCAATCAGTGAGCAGGCTCCTGCCTCGCAGCAGAGCCAGCAGGTGGACCAGAGGGAGGGCTGTGCTGCTTGCCTCAGAGCAGGGGGCACTGGTCTGTGTTTGCTCCTCGCAGCTGCCCCGGACGTGGGCTCTGGTGTCCGGTTAAAACTGGAGGTGCTGCGCTCTTTCACGAGCGCCGTGCTGGTTATGCTTTCATTGTGTCTCTTTCCTCACTCCTCCACCCCACTCTCTCTGTTCTAACTTCCCCCTCCCTTCCAATCAGTCATCGGTCTCCAGCTTGTAAAAATTACCTGACTAAGGCTGCACTTAATTCACTTAACCCACCTCTTGTCTGGCCAATAAACATATGCAGAACTGTGATAGCTTTTGTTAGCATTTATCACGGACCAATTGGGCTAAAGACGAGCTACCTGCTCTTCCGTCAGCGCACCTTAATTTCAGGTGTCCATAAATGTATCATGGAATTGTTTTATCATGGCAGGCGGCATGCTGCTGCAAAAAACAGCGTGGATTTTTTTATCTGCTCATTTTAAAAGCAGCACTTTTGCTCGGTGCGTAATAAACAACCAGATCTTCCAATTAGGGAAACAAGCAGCCGAGCGCAGCGGAACTGCAGGGTTCACAGAGCGCTGAACAGGAGGCACGTTACGTAAGGACAGCTTCTGCTTTGCCAATGTACTCAATCTTATAGCCGGGCACCACAAGTGCTAGAACCCTGTAAAAACTCTGTGATTTCTCAGGGTGCATTTAAATTCTCCATCAATCAAGGCACCAGAGACCGATTACTGATTATGGCAATCTTAATATTTCATTAGTATAAATGGCTAGGTAGTGCCACAGAAACCGTGTGTGTGTGTGTGTGTGTCAGTGTGTTTTTGTGAGATTTTATCTTGCTTACCAGGCTGCACCTTAAAGCGTCGTAACGCCACAGCAGAAAACTGCTGCCACTTTGATTGCCCCTCTTTTTTTGTTTTCGCAAATGCTTTTCGCTATAGCTAAAAAACATTGGAAAAGCCCATACCTCTAACTCTCACAAATACAAGCCCAATTTTCATTGCAAATGCTTGTCTATCTTTCTCTTTGGTTTTGTTTCTCCCCTAGCTGTCTTTCTCTCTCTTGCTCTGGAACCAGGTAGGATGATGATGATATATACACCCTGATCCCTAGACATAACCGCAAGTGGCCACACGCCACCACCACCGGCACAAATTAAGCATGGGCAAAAGGGTGTACGTACACAAGCATAGCTGGCTAGAGACGCCTGTACTCCTAAGATGCCACAAAGCTGCTCCTCCTCACTCCCTGTGAGGCCCAGCTCCTCCTCAGACAACAGCGTGCTCTATCTCACTCATTGTGAGGCCCGGCTCCGCAGACAACCATGTGCTCTCTCTCACTCCCTGTTAGGCCCGGCTGCTCCTCAGACAACTGTGTATGCTCCCTCATTCCCTATGAGGCCCGACTCCTCCTCATACAACTGTGTGCTCTCCCTAACTCCCTATAAGGCCCTGTTCCTCCTCAGACAACTGTGTGCTCTTCCTCACTCCCTGTGAGGCCCAGCTCCTCCTCAGACAACAGCGTGCTCTTCCTCAATCCCTGTGAGGCCTGGCTCCGCACACAACCGTGTGCTCTCTCTCACTCCGAGGCCCGGCTCTTCCTCAGACAACTGTGTGCTCTCCCTCACTCCCTATGAGGCCCGTCTCCTCATACAACCGTGTGCTCTCCCTCACTCCCTATAAGGCCCTGTTCCTCCTCAGACAACTGTTTGCTCTTCCTCACTCCCTGTGAGGCCCGGCTCCTCCTCAGACAACCATGTGCTCTTCCTTACACACGTGAGTCCCCGCTCCTCCCGAGACAGCTGTGGAATGTGTCTCATATCTATGTACCATGGACCCTGCAACAACAAGCATTTGCAATGCAATAGGTCTTGCATTTTAGAAACTTTGACCTATTGGTATTGTTAATGACAATGCCTTTTATTATTGCAGGTTTTTTAATCACATAAATAAAAGGCATTGTCATTTACAATGCCAATAGCTCAAAATCTTGCAATTGCGAGACCTATTGCAAATGCTTGTTTTTGGGTAAGAGAGTGCCTGCAATGTTTAATCCCTTTAGGAATCTGAGGCATTTATTCACTTATTTGGCCCCAGGCAGGAAAGAGACGATACAGAGAATTCTCTGCATAGAAAGGTGTTCATGAGAAAGACTGAAAACTATGTTTGGCATGTCTCAAGGGTGTTTTTAATTAATAAATTCGTCTTCATCGGATCACACTATCACATTATGGGCTAATGGTGTGATTTCAAGTACAGAGCTATAATTTGAGCACAGCCCTGTAGTAACATCGACATATTCACACAAAATGTGGCAATACTGTATTCATAAATGACATGGAGCATTTTGAGGGAGTTGACTAGCGAGTATTTCAAAAGCCTGAATGTTTCTGCCTTCTTATTGTCTAAAGGCATGTGTTATAGATGTTTAGGAGAGGAACATCAGACCTCCATATTTATTGCATGCCTCATGGTATCACTTCACTCTGGCTGATTGTTTAGGTCGAGCCTGGGCAGCGCATGCGCTGCTCTGTGAGGCATGCTGTATTCGAGTATACAGCATGTATAGACTTGAAACCCCGCCCACTCGCCACCCATATTTGTCACTGGCCTTTGTAAATGCTGGCTTCTGATTCGTTAATAGGCTTGTTTGTCCCTCCTTGGTACCGCCTTGTCTTCATTTCTAACCTCCCATGAGGACTGGCCCTTTTACTTCTGTTGTTACACGCTATGTCTTATTTAGTCTGTAAGCACTATTTTCTTTAATGAGTTTCTCCTACTGCAGACACAACATGCTTTCCTACAACATTCAGTGTGCCATGCGCGCTTTCACTTTCCAAGCAGCCCGAGGCAATGGCAGCCGCTTATTTGAAATGAAATAGGTCTCGCATTGACAAGAGTTTGAGCTATTGGCATTGTAAACGACAATGCCTTTTATTTATGTGTTAATTATCAAAACAGATAAATAAAAGGCATTGTCATTTACAATGCCAATAACTTAAACTCTCGCATATGCGAGACCTATTGCATTGCAAATGTTTGTTAGTTAATGTTCTCATTTAACCTCCCTTCTATTTTGCCTTTTAATGTAGTATCTAGATGTTAGACATTTTCTTTCAGCTTATATAAACTCATAGTTTTTTTTAAATATACTTTTTATTGCACAACCTAATTAACATACCTGTAAACTATCTTTACTGTTGCCCAACTTTTATTTTAATATCTGTTAATATCTGTTTACCACTGTAAACCTGAAGTCAGAAATATGGCAACCTTCCTCCACTCTCAGTACAAAAGTACCAATAATGGCTACCCTTCCCATTGGACTCTCACTCATACTTCTGTACTTAGCAAATCACAGACTTCATTTCGTTTTTTATTTATTTTTTATACCATTTCTAAATGGTCACTATTTTTAACCCTTTCCATGCTGCCTGTAAAGGAGCCCAGTTTGGTTGTTTTTTGTGTGGATCCGCGGATACACTGTGGGCTCAGTGCAGCCCCCCAATTGTGGTCCATGGTGGATCCACGGATCTACACGAAAGCCCTTAAAAGCATTAAACAAGCTGCTATTAATGCTTTTCATTTATATTTTACTCAGTAAAATGTGGTCATCACTCCCTACTAAGCGATGTTTTTTTTTTTAAAACAGATTTTATTGTGTCAATGATCATACATGCAGCAGAGCACCTGGGTCCAGAAGGCCACTGCCATAACATACATCTCAAAGCATTGTCATTGACCTTTAATTTACATAGTCTCTGAATCAAAAATATACAAAACAAAGCAACATAAACATTTCGAACCCCCCCCTTTGCACTGTTCCATTGCTGCGTCTCTTTTGCCACCACATCGTCCAGTCCAATCTATGTGTCCCATAGCTATGTGTTGGATCCCTCGCCCAATGGTCCCCTATGTCAGAGAGGGCAGAGACGCTTCCACAGAAGGCACCAGCTCTAAATACAAATCCCGGTAATCCGCCAATCGTTTCCAAATCTTTGGGTGCTTTTGCGGGCATCCGCTAGCCTTAAATATTGGTATCTCCAAGCCCATGCAGAAGTCGAGACCATTCTTACATGCCGCTATAGAGGGTGGGGCCGACGCCTTCCACAATTTTGCTATATCTCTTTTAGCTAGAGTCAGCCCCAACAGCAACAAGTGTCTTTTATAGATATTGCCTCCAATACCCTCCATGATGTTCAGGATTACTAATCTTGGCGTGGCGGGGATCTCCCACTCCATGACCTCTGTAAGGCAATTCAGAACCCCCCGCCAGAACCTCGTGAGTGCTGTGCACTTCCAGACCTTGTGAATGAGGGCTCCCTCCTCCTGACCACATCGCAGGCACATCTGGGATGACACCAGGCCCGCCCTCCACAGTCTCAGACGGGTATAGTAAGCCCGGTGTAAGTACTTGAATTGGATAAGACGGAGCCGAGTTGCTATTGACGCCCCCCCCGGGGGGGGAGGCAAGCGCATCCGCCCAATCATCCCCATCCATTTGGCCCAGGTCACGCACACACACCTCTCTAAGCTTGTCTAGCGTAGTAGAGCTATTTGTCACCAATGTCTGATAAATTATAAATTTTCGCAATCTTATGGTCATGCAGATCCCCCATAAACACCTTAGCTTCAATGGAGCTAAATTCGGGGAGAGCCTCTATTCCTGATATGCTAGGAGAAATGGCATGCCGAAATTGGAGGTACTTATAGAATTGAGTTTTCGGCATCTGGAAATCTCGCTGTAGATCATGGAAGGATTTCAAGGTAGCTCCTCACATAACATCCCCTAGCGTAGAGATCCCTATGTTATCCCACCCGCCAAAGCCAGGGAGTGCTGCCAGTTGTGGCAATCTGCCATTATGCCACAGCGGGGTCTCCCCTGTTAGCCTGCCCCACCACCCCATCTTGCGTAAGGACTGCCTCCAAAGGCGGAATACCACCCGCGTGGCCGATGGCAGGGAGTTGCGCAGGGGTGCCGAGTACAATATAGTATGGAGAGTGTATTCTCCCATGCACCACCGCTCCACCACATATGCAGGGTCTTGCCTATCCCCATACCACCATTCATTTAGAACTAACAGGTGGGACGCCATATAGTACAATTGGATGTCCGACGTAGCTAATCCCCCACAATATGTGGACTGAAAGCAAGTCCGCAGCGCAACTCTAGAAGCCCCCCCTCCCCCCACAAGAACTGGCCCAATGCCGCGTTGACCTGGCAAAACCAGGAAAGAAAGGATCGGGTATGCGTAATTCTGCAATTGATAGAGCAGGCGCGGCAACGACACCATTTTAAATATGGCCGACCTACCAAATATAGATAGGGGCATGTGCGCCCAGGCTTTCATCTCCTCCCGTACCCGCGCCCATATCGGGGCAATGTTTCTGTCCCATGCCACACCGGGTGAATCCGACAAGAAGACTTCCAGGTATTTCACTCCCTCCGTCGTTGTTTGAATCTGCGATGCCCAGGTCCCTAGGCCATCCATCCCTGCCAACACCCACAGGGTAGATTTGCTGGGATTCATAAACAGGCCCGAGGACTCCCCAAATATATGCATGATATGGAGCAAACGTGGCCCCATCCTATTTAAGTCTGTTAAGAAGAATAAGACGTCGTCCCCTTATAATGCGATATGGTCTGAGACTCCGCAATCCCACTCGAAGCCCCGCACCTGTGCGTCCATCCGCACCCATGCCGCCAATGGTTCCATCGCTAAAGCAAATAGATACGGCAACAGGGGGCAACCCTGATGGGTGCCTCTTCCAATTGGGAATGGGTAGGAGGTGGACCCTGCTACTCGCACTGATGCTGTAAGATCTGTGTATAGCAATTTCAAATACGATAAGAACCGTGGTCCAAAGTTGAGGCGATCTAGCAGTATGAACAGATACACCCATCTAAGGGAATCGAACGCCCTATCCATATCCGCAAGCAACAGGGCAGGTTGCTCCCTCGTTTCCTGGATGGAGGCTATGGCAATGTTGGCACGTCTGCTATTATGCCGCGTTGCCCTCTGAGGCATAAAGCCTGCCTGATCAGGATGTATCAGGTCTGTTACATGGGATTGGAGGCGGTTGGTCAGCGCTTTGGCCAAGATTTTGGCCTTGACGTTCAAGAGGGAGATGGGACGATATGATGCGTGTTGTTCCGGCGGTCGGCCGGGTTTGTGAAAGACTACCACCTCGGCATGTCTCCATTCCCATGGGAGACGGCCCCGGTCGCTTGCTTCGTCCACCACTCTGAGATAATGGGGCCCCAATTTGGAAAAGTATTGCTTAAAGAATTCACACGGAAACCCAATAGGGCCCGGCGCTTTACCAGAATTCAAATCACCCAACGCCCCTCCGAGCTCCTCCACGGTAACTGGGGCATCAAGATCCGCCCTCACCTCATCCGAGAGGGCACGGGGCGCAGATCGTCCAAGAAGCGTTTTATCATGTCTTCCTGCAGGAGTTCCTTTGGGGTATACAGCTCTGCGAAATAGTTCGCGAAGCTCGCCGCTATTGAGGAGGGGTTGCCAAGAGCCTTCCCATTTGGGCCCAGTATACTGGGAAGAACCTGGGGGTGTAAGGCCCCTTGATACATCCTATGAAGGGGTTTGCTAGACTTATCGACCCATTGATAGATTCTGCTATGAGATGCCAGCCGGGCCTCATCCATCAGCATATTCGCGTGTGTCTGCTGTGCCAGCAACAATTGACGGCTCGCCAGACTCCCCCCTACTACACTGTTCCAGTTCTACGATTTGGGCCTCTGACCTCAGCAGCGACTCCCGATGTAGTTTGCGTGCCGCTGTACAGCAGGAAATATCAACGCCCCGCAGGGTGGGCTTCATAGCCTCCCACAGGATTTCCGCCTCATCCACCCTTCCTATATTCAGGTCTAAGTATTGCTCGATTGCCTGCTTCATATGCGCCCAATAATTCTCATCCTGCAAATGCCAGGGGGAGAGACGCCAACGAAAGGCCTGTTTCTCAGGGCCTATCTGATACACAAGGATCACCGGAGAGTGATCCGAAAGGCCCCTTGGGAGGATCTCCACTGCCCCTACTCTACGAGCAGCGCCTGAAGGTATGAATATATAATCAAGGCGGGAGTAGGCATCGTGCGCCGCCGAGAGATAAGTGTACCCCTGCTCCTCTCCATGTAACCTCCTCCACGTATCTGTCCAGCCCAGTCCCGTCACCAGGGTGTTTAGTTTTGTAACTTGGTGGGCATTGGCGTAACCCCCGGCTCTCCACCTGTCTTTGGCCCGGTCCATCACGTCGTTCCAGTCACCCCCCAATAGCGCTAAACCTTCCGGCATGTCAGACCATAAGGTCGAAAGACGCTCAACAAAGGTCCATGACAACGGCGGGGGGGCATACACACAACCCAATATCAGCTGTTCCTCATAGATGGAGCCCATAATGAATATGTATCTCCCCTGGGTGTCTGTCCAAGATTTAATATGTTTGTAGGGGACCCTACGATGTATCAGAATCGCAACCCCCCCGAGACCCTCTAGTGAAACCGGAGTGGAACACTTGAATATAGCCATATCGGAGAAGACATAGCGCTTTAGTTCCCATCAGATGCGTCTCCTGGAGCATCAGGATGTCCGCATGATATCGTTTGGCTTGTTGGAGTATGGCCCTTCTTCTTACTTTGTCTAACACCCCTCTGATATTCCAACTCACTATGCAAAGGTCCCCCGCGTGGACCTGCACCCTATCTATTGGGACCGCCATCTGTGGGCTCGGGATCTCTGGTATGTGGGACGGTAATCTTCAAAAGTGTAAGCAGTGACCATGTAGGACAGTGATGCAGAGCAATTAAACAGCATGTTTTCCCCAACTTCCCCCTTCCCCCCACCCCATACCTCAAAACTGCTAAAGTATCTGTCGCGGCGGAGGTGGCTTGTCGACCCCAACAGGAGCCCCCCGCCCGCCCCCACCAATGGATCCCCAATAACCAGCCCATATTCCAAGGGCGTTCCCCTTGAGTAAAGAAGCCTAACAAAGGTACTTGCCCCCCCTCTTGCCTTATCGGCCTAGGTATGAATCTCAAATTGCCCCCTTCGTATGTGGCGACTAGGATGACGAGATCCCTTGCTGGGGCATCGATGTGGATCTGTTGGAGTCATTTCGGGACTTAGATCGGCGTCTGGATCTCGACCTTCATTTTTCCTCTAAGCTTGGACTTTGGTGGCTTTAGGGTGACATCACTGGACGATGAGTCTGATTCCATCCTGGGCGGCTTGTGGGCCCGAGTCCCCACTGTCTCATCCGTCCAGGTAAAGACCTTTTCTGGCGTCTCAAAGAATAGCGTGCGTGACTGATAAACTACCCGCAGTCTGGCTGGATAAAGTAAAGCATACTGAAGTTTCAGTTCTCGAAGGCGGGCTTTGGCTGCCATGAAAGACTGTCGCTTCTGCTGGACTAGGCGCGTATAGTCCGGAAATATAAGGATACAGTGGAGGCGTAGGTCAAAGGCTCTTTAGCTCGGGCCTGCTTCAAGATCATGTCCTTGTCATGGTAATTCAAGATCTTTGCGATGACAGGCCGCGGCCTGGCACCCGGGTGCGGCTTCTGCACCAAGGCCCTATGCGCCCTCTCAATGATGAAGCAGCGGGACAACGAATCTGGGGGAAGCCAGTCTGTTAGCCACTGAGTTAGGAATCGTTCCATGTCTCCCCTTTCACATCCTTCAGGGAACCCCACGAAGCGCAGGTTGTTTCTTCTGGCCCTGCCCTCCGCATCTTCTACACGGGACGCCAGGCCCCTAGTCAAGGTCTCCAATGACGCCACCTTCTTTTTCAGGGTAGTGACCGAAACTTCCACTTCTGATATCCTGTTCTCAGTTTCTGTAATGCGCTCCACCGCATTCCGCAGGTCTTGGCGAATAAGCATAACATCGGATCCCACCGCGTCTTTGGACTGCGTTATGTCCTTCCATAAGTGCTGCATTGTCTGGCATGCCTCCCGCTGCGCCCCCCTGCTCTGGTGCCGAGGCTCCAGTTCCGGTGTATCGATCCAGTGTACTCTGTTTGGCGGGTTCCGTCAACGTCTTGTCCTTCGTCATGGTGTATGCCGGACCCTGGTACCTCGATACAACACCACCAGACCACCCGAGTCGGGTCCTCAGGGCAAGACCGTGCTAATATGTCTCACAGTGTGAGGATCTACTGCTTTTCCTCCTCGTGTCCAACTGTGCATGTGGGTTACCAGGGCAGCGGGACTGGGGCTGAGGCCTCCCACCCACGAGCTGCACCGAGACCTAGCCCGCCGCCTCCGCAGGCAAGCGTACCTCCTCCCCCCTAATGGGTGTCCCACTCCCAGTCTGCTCGCTCCTAGTACCTCGTAGGGCCAGCGACCGACTCCAATTCTGCAGGCGCACTCCCCCACCGGGCCCCAGCCAAGTAGATTACTGCTTCCTATGGGGCCCAACCGCTATCCCGCTCGCTTCTGCTCAGTGGACCTATATTCATGGCCGGCCTGGAGGTGTGGGCACCCTCTCGAAATTCCACTCTATCTCGGAGCCCCTTCAGCAGGCGGCACGGTCTCAGGGGGGGAGGGCAGGGCGGAAGATCCCCTCCGGGCTGCCGCAGGAATCCTCAATTTCCAGCCGGTGAGGATGGTGCGTTACGGGGCCTACGCCCGTTTGCTGCTTCTGCGTATGGCGTCCCAGCGTAGCCCTCCTTCGTGCAGATGCCGCTCTCTATGGGGCCCAACCCCCGGTATGTTTGCCTCCGTTCCATGGGCCGATAGTTTGGGCAGGCCCCAGGACTTCCCCCCCAGGATCGGGGCTCTTCTTCTCCTCTGTGCCCCCACCGCTGTCTGCCCAGTCCCAGGTGGCCCTGCGTCTGGTCGGGCCTCTCCACACGTCTTCGCCTAGCCCCCCCTCCTCGCTGCCCGATCCGACTGCCGAAAGAATGCGATGTAGGAGAAGAGGGGGGGAGAAGAGAGGCAGGATAGCACTCACCGGGCCGCTGGAATGATCTGTCCGACCCCGCGTCCATGTCCGCGATGCTGCCAATGGTCTAGGTGGGCCCCCAGGGGGCTGATGCGGCCCGACCAATCTTCACGCCCGCGGCTGCTTTGGCGGAGTAACCTCCACCGCTATCGCTCCCGGCAGCCGCCCCGAGTGCTCCACTCCGAGGTCGCACACTAGGCCGCCCGGCCTGTACTTCACGGCCGCAGCCTCTGGATCCTGTTTCCAGCTCTAATGGGCACCAACATCGTCGCTTCCCATCTTCACTGTCGGCGCCTGAGTCGTTCCCGGCAGTGGATGGCCGATGAGGTAGGATAATTAAAGGATATTTGGCTGGGCTGAGCGGAGCTCGCCTAACGCTCGTCCACCATGATGGATCGCTAGGCCATGCCCCCACTAAGCGATGTTTGTACGCTAGTCTGCTTTTCAGTTTCACACAGCAGTTTGTTTTGTTCCCTTTTTGTTCCCTTCCCCCCGCAGTCTTTAAGCTCTGTTTCCGTAGTAACCATGTTTCCAACAGCCTCTGCCTACCAGTAGGTCAAAATTTCACAAGACTTTCTCTCAACAGCATAAAAGCTTCAAATTAACTTTAGCAGGTGTGGTTGACAGTTTGCAAATTCCAGGCATATCCCAAACAACATAACTTATTTTTGTTTTTCCAAAGCCAATCACGAGTTAGTTACTATTTTTCTTAAAGTTACTACCTAATTGTAGCTCCCTGTACATCTCCACCATCCAAACAAACATGTTCTTTTATACTTTACTTGGTGTCCTCCATTGTAACTGCCTTTTATCTTCAAAACTGCCTCAGTCTGCTGCAACCTTTCCCTGTATGCTACTCCTGCTTGTCTCCAAAATGGTCAGAGCCTGGATTTTAGGCCATAGTTTTGTGTGTTGTCCAGAGAGAGTGCTAGAATAAGTGGCATTGAGACCTAGGTTTAACTAATGTAGACATTACCCGGGTTGGCCAGAGAGGGTTAAATTGGCATCAATTGCTACCTTCGGTTGAAAGCATTGCTGATTGCCAACATCCAGACCTCATGATTGTGCACTATCGTAGCAATGACCTATGCACAATTACTGGGGTAGGACTGGAAATCCTAATGAAGGATACCTTTGGTAGATTAATATCACATTTCCCACATACTGCCTTGGTGTTCTCCAAAATTTACCAAAGACAGACGTGGCAGTGGTCAACCCAATTTTGTCTGCAGATAGTGAAAACCAGGAAGCATGTCAATAAAGTGGTTTTCTGAATTTCTCTGAGACCACATCATGGGCTCTATATACCATAATAACTTATGCTTCGACATGGACAGAATATATCAAAAGACGGAGTCTATTTCTACAGACCCAGGCAACAGGGTGTTCCTCAACAACTTAAAAGACAGAATCCTGTTCTATTTATAATTATCATTTATACACCATAAACGCAAAGGCTCTTTTCAGAGCCAACTCTTTTTCTGAACACTGCTTCTTTTTGTTTTCAAATACTTTTTTCTAATTTCTCACTCAGATCCATGGATCTGCCGCAGATCCTCAGCCAAATAAGGGGTCTGCCAGATATGTTGCAGGCGGATTCACAGATCCATCCCCAACCAAAAGCACACACTAAATACAAAACAACAACACGCTTAATGCAAACATATCCTATTACATATTATGTAACTGTATTACTGCCTGCATGTGGGTGTGTGAGTAGCTGTGTAAGTAACTGTGTGGGTGTGTGAGGGGCTATATGTGTCTGTGAACGGGTGTGTTTGTGGCTGTGTGGGTATGTAACAAGATGTGTGAGTGCCATGTGTGGGTATGTGAGTAGCTGTGTAGTGCCTGTTTGGGTATATTAGTGGTTTTCTGGGTTTGTGAATGGGTGTGCGTGTAGGTGTGTGAGTGGGTTTTATAAGTAGTTCTCTGAGTGGGTGTGTGACTAGCTGTGTGGATGTGTGAGTGTCTTCATGAGTTTGTGAGTAGTTGTTTGGGTGTATGAGTGTGTGGGGTTCCCTGCACAGTGGGTGTATGAGTGGTTGTGTAAGTGGCTGTGTGGGTCTGTGAGTCGGTATGTAAGTAGCTGCATGGGTGTGTACATAGCTGTGTGAGTGGGTGTGTGAGTGCCTGTGTGGGGCTGTAAGTAGGTGTGTGAGTGTTTCACTAAGTGGATGTATCAGGGACTGTATGGGTGTGTGAGAGGGTGTGAGGGTGATTATGGGTGTGTGAGTGGGTCAGTGAAAGAGTTTATGGATATGTGAGTGGTTGTGTGGGCGTGTGAGAGAGTGTGTGAGTGAGTCTGTGAGTGAGTGTATGTGTTTTTTTGATTAGGGTCTGGATCCGCCTATCTGCCGCAGATTCACACGGGGGCCGTGCTGAGTGCCAAGGTGGACCTGCCAATCATTGCGCATTGCAATTTTTTCCCCCTCATGATTTCTTCCCCATGAGGGGTCCTCACAGACCCCTCGATCAGTCCCATGGGGTCAGAATACCTCTATTCTGAACCCTTATATCCTATTACTACTCCCCCCCCCGGGAACCGTGTCCTGATTCACAAAATGTCGGCCACAACTTTTCTCTTAGATTGTAGCCAGTCAATCATGACATTGCTGTTGGCGCATGGCGTGTCTCTACAAATACATAAATGTTTTTCATTAATAACTCCAAAACTACTGAACAGATTTATCCCTATTTATAAAAAGAACTCTATCTGGACCAAGATCTAGCTTTTTGCCAAATTTGGTCGGTCTGTAGTCGTGTCTGAAATCGCTATGAGAAAAATTGCATGGGAAAACACGTTTTGGGACCCACCCCTTTTCTCAGCCCAGGCTTAATGAATCACCTCTAAACTTTCCAGACAGCAGCTGAAGTGACTGGCAAACTGGTTTTGAAAAATTTCATAAAGAGTAATCAAACTGCACCAAAGTTATTAGCAAAACAAAAAATACTTTCCCAATGGAAATTAGGTGTTCCTAGGCCACGCCCCTTTTTACACCACGCTGCAAACGCGGCTTCTGGCACACTGCTGCTCGGACGATGAAGTCCACTTGTGTCCTGAGGTCCTCAGGACACAAGAGGACCTCATCGCCCCACCAGCAGTGCACCAGAAGCCACGTTTGCAGAGTTGTGTAAAAAGGGGTGTGGCCTCGGACCACCTCTCTGCAATGCAGCTCTGTGGCGCTTACTGGAGGTACCTGGTGGGCTAGTTGTCCCCCAGGGACCCTCAGGATTCAAGGGGACTTAATCCCCCAATTTACAACACGCCAGGGAGTGTATTTGCACACTTGTAATATCAGGCCCCACCCCCTCCCTGCACCACTGTGCAAACACGCCCGCTGGTGCTTTGTAAGTTGGGGGATTAAGTCCCCTTGAATCCTGAGGGTCCCTGGGGGCCAACTAGCCCACCAGGTACCTCCACTAAGCGCCACAGAGCTGCGTTGCAGAGAGGTGTAAAAAGGGGTGTGGCCTCGGACAACCTCTCTGCAATGCAGCTCCCTGGCGCATACTGGAGGTTTCTGGTGGGCTAGTTGGCCCCCAGGGACCCTCAGTATTCAAGGGGAATTAATTCCCCAACTTACAACGCGCCAGGGGGCGCGTTTGCAGAGTGCTGTAGGAAGGGGGCGGGGCCTCCGGCGCGATGCCAGCTTTTTTTTTTTTTTTCCAGAAGGAGGGCTGTGTGGCCCCCCTTCTTTTCCCATTTTTGGGGCCCTGTGGACCCCAGGGCCTGACCCCTATTTTAAAAAATAAATAAATAAATAAACAGGAAGGGGGCCGCGTGGCCCACCCTCCCGAGGCCAATTTCGGCCCCGGGGACCCCATCCCCCGGGGCATGGCCAGACTTTTGTTAAATATATTTTTATTTATTTGGAGGGGGGCCGCTTGGCCCTTCTCCTCAGGCCAATTATGGCCCCGGGGACCCCAACCCCCGGCCTTTCCTTTTTTTTCTTTCACATGGGAGGGGGGCCGCGTGGCCCCCCTCCCGGGCCACTTCTGGTCCCCCCGGGTCCTGGCCGCTCCCTTGGGGACCGTGGGGGGAGCCCCAATGCCCCCACGGTCCCTGCCGGCTCCCCGCCTCCTGCAGGAGCCGGCATTGCTTTTCCACAAGGGGAGCTACTGACATGCAGCTCCCCTTGTGGAAAAGCAATCTGCTTTGCTTCATTGAAGCGAGAGCAGGTTTCCCTGCTCTCGCTTCAATGAAGCAAAGCAGAGTTTGCTATGACAGGGCGGGAGCCGCACGGCTCCCGCCCTGCCTTAGCAAACAGCAGTGTCCCGGGGGTGGGCACCCCGGGACACTGCAGGAGCTGGCCCTGGGGGGTGGCGGTCCCAAGGGCCATCAAGGGCTCCAGGAGGGGGCCGCGCGGCCCCCCTCCCTTTGTCAAAATAGCCCCGGGGAGGTGGTGGTCCCCGGGGCTGGGGGTCCGCTACGGACCCCCGAATTTAAATAAGTATGTGCCCCGGGGAGGTGGTGGTCCCCGGGGAATGTGGGGGGGCTCTTGCCATATCTATTTTTTTTTAAAAACAAGAGCCCCGGGGAGGTGGCGATCCCCGGGGCTGCGGGTGGCCGCGTGCCCCCTGCACATAATCTGCATAGCCCCGGGAAGGTGGCGGACCCCGAGGCTGCGGGGGCCCCGCGGGCCCCCAATATTATTTTTAGACAATGCCCCCGGGACCTGGCCCACCCGGGGGCCTCATTAAAATGAAGCGCGGGAGCCCGTGCTTCATTTTTTTTTTCTAATTTCAGAGGGATTCACGACCCCAATGCGAATTCTGCCGAAATTACAAAAAAAAATGCTATTTTTGGTCATGGGGGTCCTTGTGGGACCCCCTGAGCAGGCCTAGGGGGTCAGGGTGTTTCTACCCTGCCCCCTTTTCTTGTTTTTTAACCTTTATTTTACTGTTTTCTTGTGACTCTGTTCTACCGAGTCACAAGATGGCTGCCAACACTTCCTGGTTTGGAGTGTTGGCAGCCAATCAGAGTGAAGCTCGTGCCCGGGAGGGTTCGCCAACCCACTGCGGCCATAGATATCGAAACTTTTTCTTTTTCTAATTTCTCAGGAACTACTGAACGTATTTACACCATTTAACAAAAAGGGCTCTTTCTGAACCAAGGGCTACCTTTTTGACAAATTTGGTGTAATTCCGTTCAGCAGTTCGGGCTGTAGCTTTGTCTAAAGTTTCCTATGGAAAATAACATAGGGGAAAATGCGTTTTGGGACCCCCCTTTCTTCTCGGCCCCCGTTTGACGATTCACCCCGATTCTTTCAAGACAGGAGCTGACCGGAGCGCCCCACTAGTTTTGAAAAGTTCGTGAAGATTCGTCAAACGGCGCCAAAGTTATTGGCAAATCAAAAAACGCTTTTCCTATGGAAACTGGGTCCTAACTATAACTACCTACTGGCGACCGCCAGTAGGTTATATATATATATATATATATATATATATATATTAGGAGGGGTTTGTGCTGATTGTAATATTCTAGAAAATAGCTGGAGACCTGTCCTAATAAAGCAGCTTTTCACTCTCTAAGATTGGTTCTGGTTTATATACCCTCAATCTCACACACAGTTGTATTTGCTGGTGGCACGAGTGTAGAAAACAAAAAACTTGAAATGGTGATCAGAAAAAGAGAGGGAGCATCATGCTGTTAGGATGAGAACCCTCACTCACCTGAAGGTGACATGCTTCATCATTGGGTTCCCTCCTCACACTGGGACCCCAAGGGACCTAGTGTGAGCTACAACTCCCCAACATCAAAAGGGGAGGAGCAGAGGTGCTTTGATTCAAGATGAGCAGTGATAATGTTCTAGAGTGAAGGACAGAGTAGACGATAATGTGAACTGTCAATAAAACTATCTCACGGTGGGAAAAAATTGTCCTTTATTTTGATGCCCCTATTGGGTAGGGTTAAAAACTCATGAAAGGACAGAGGGGAGATAATGAGACTACCCTATCTTAAGTGGTCAACATGTTTCTGCCATAGGTGACTTAATGAAGTTCAAGGGCATTCGTCAGGACCAAAATGTTTCTGTCACTCTGCTATTATGAGTAAAATATCAAATACTAGCCATACATTAGATTTGGTAGATATCGGGGGAGGGGGGGCAATACAGGCAGCAGGGTCCACCTATGATGCTGAAAAATAAACAAAAAGCAATTACTCACGTTCATGGAAGCAAAATTTACCTTAAAATGTCCTTATGTTAGTTAGACATAATATAAGGTATATCCGTACCAAAAGAGTCAGTCACCAGAATCCAATTAATGGTAATATTAAAAAGGAATACACATGTGGGTAATCTTACCCAGAGCGTGTATATAAACAGAAACAACTGTTAAAAACACTATTGATTAGAATGAAGTGCTCTTGAAGAACTATTAGGTCTGTCTCATTGCTAGAAAGGAGGAGAAAATGAGGTGTAATATGTTCTTAAACCATCCTCTATCCACTTATGACCAACCCTTTACAAAGAGTGGATAGGCTTTTTAAAGATCCAGCACACTTCACCCATATGGCACTCTAACATGATAAATCTCCATGAAAAACGTGTTTGAATCCTATCAACTCAGCAGCACTTCAGACATGCATGTAGGAATTGTCCCAGATATATTATGTTGTACCATGTTCATATGTGAACCGCTACACAATCACATTCTGAACCTCCATGACACCATGTCTAATCCAATCGTTAAAACGTGATGGCAAAACCCCTTATGTGTTGTTCACGCCGGCAGCTTGAATGAATTGCTTGTAAAACAGGACATATCAAGTACTCGTGGAACCTCATCCCAGGTATATTGACCTTACCTAACAAGGTTGTGTTCCGTATCACTTCGTATTGCACATACCTTCTAAGCTTCTGCTTGCCGTGATACATGCGGGACTGGCGAGAGGCAGAAGTATCATGTAACCGATCTATTTCAAGGAAACTACTTGTTTAACCCGGAAGATGAACAGCGAATCATAGGAATTGTAGTCCTTCAATTACATGCGGTATTGTAAAATCTGTTGTTCGTGTGAGTGCAAACTCGCTAATAAGCAAAAGAGCCTTAAACTTAGTGGTCGCGGCAATATATACGGAATGTAAAAAAAGGGAAAAGACAAATAGATCGAGCGGTGATCTACCTTTATTATCTCAGTACTCGTTAATAAGGGGTATTGGCTGGATAGTCCACACACACAAACTCTATTAAAACCCGACTCTTGTGTCATAGACCAAATTGAAGTTATATCCACATAGGAGTTCACAATCAATTGTACCAAATGTAAAGGCCTAGTGAATATGTGTCATCATCACTATATAGTGTATTCTTGTATGTATGGAGGGATTTAAGAGTGAAAAGTCCATGGGCCAGATGTA
The DNA here is from genome assembly GCA_963921515.1 of Calotriton arnoldi. Taxonomy (NCBI): domain Eukaryota; kingdom Metazoa; phylum Chordata; class Amphibia; order Caudata; family Salamandridae; genus Calotriton; species Calotriton arnoldi. The sequence goes on from CAWUFW010002710.1 coordinate 370,334, forward strand.
CGACCCTAAATTGCGGTGGCAAACGGGCAATCGGCCCGTTTGCGACCACAATTTAGGGCATGGCCATGTACAAACCTCATTTTGCGAATCGGTAAATTTGACCGAATCGCAAAATGAGGTTTGCTACTCACTATTAGGTAGGGGCGTACCTAGGGCGTCTCTTCCTAATAGCGACTCACATTTGTATGTATGAATGTTTTGCAACCGCAATTGCAGTCGCAAAGCACTCACAATTTACCACCTACTTCAAGTAGGTGGTAAACATTTCGCAAACGGGAAGGGGTCCCCAGGGGACTCCTTCCCCTTTGTGAATGGGTCAAAAGATATTTTTACGGCAGGCAGTGGTCCCTGGGACCACTGCCTGCTACTTAAAAATGAAACTGAAAAGTTTCATTTTTCTTTTTTTAAATGCAGCCCGTTTTCCTTTAAGGAAAATGGACTGCATTTTAAAAGAAAACCTGCTTTATTTAAAAGCAGTCATAGACACGGTGGTTTGCTGACCCCAGCAGGCCACCATCCCTTGTGAGTGCTAGCCATTCCTAATGGGGTTGCAAATTGCGCTTGCCTCATTAATATTAATGAGGCATGCAATTTGTGACCCCCATTAGGAATCGCAAACAGTGTCTGAGACACTGTTGTACATCCCAATTTGCGAGTCGCAAATTGGTGGGTTGTACATCTGGCCCCATAATTATAGGCATGTAGATGTAAATATGACGATATATCTGGGATTTCCATAATTCCATCCATATTACAAGCCTCTTCAGAGAGAGGACCAAGGAATGTCATCATTTAGACTTTTTGGGTGGCTTCTAAGTCTAAAACCCCAACATTGTTCTCTGTGGAACAGCACTGTATCCAACTGGCCCATTTGGGTGGTGTAATTAGGTCTATCTAACCCAAACCATTTAATGTAATTTTCCATATGGCCAAGTTGTAAACAATGTCTTGTCAGTTTCGTATTCGTTTTTTTTGCATCTCATTGAACTTTTATGTTTAACTATCCTGATTTTGACTTTGCAAGTAGTCATACCCACATATAATAATCCACAGGGACACATAATGAGGTAAATGACATCCCATGAATTACAGTTTGTGCGATTGTGTACAACCCATAGTGTCTTAAGTCTAATATTCAATAACAATCTGTGTAGTGTGTTGACTCAAATTACAGATGGAACTTGTTCCACATGGAAAGTGACCTTGTACATGATTTCCTGTCCATAATGTCTGTTGGTTCTCATTCTACATTTATTTCCGCGGTCTTGTGTAGACCAACATGTCCCTGATGTTACTACTGCATTTCAATGCAAATATAGGTTTCTCTTGTGGTTTATCTCCTATGTTCAAAATGTCCCAATTGCTATTGATTACCTCTTTTACTATGTCTGTTAGCTGGCTGTAAGTATTAACACGAACCAGTATCTCTGACTTTGGTTTAGGGAAGGTTTTTAACAAGGCCTCCTTATTTTTATTGAGGGCCTGTTTGGCTGCTCTTCGGATCAAATCCGTAGGGTATTGTCTCACTTTGAGGTTCTCATTCAAATTTGCTGTATGTTGTTATATTTTTCAACCTGGTACAGTTTCTCCTGAGCCTTAGGAACTGGCCTTCCGGGAGGTTGTCTCGTAAGGCTCGTGGGTGAAAACTGTTGTAAAAAAGGGGAAACATCCTGAAGAACGACTCCGGAACAACGAGTTCCGGAGTCACGCAAGCCGAACAACGACTTGCATGAACAACGACTTAGCCTGAACCACGCATGTGCGTGGTTCAGGCTAAGACGGTCTAGTGTTCGTGCAGGGCGGAGTTCAGAGGAGCGTCCGGACAGGAACAGGTAAGAGGTTTTGGGGTTAGTTTTAAGGGGTGGGGGTTTGGGTTAGTTTTAAAGGGGGTGGGGGATTCGGGTTTGGTTTTAGGGGCTTGGAGGGATCGTGTAAGATTTTAGGGGGTGGGAGGGGATCGAGTTAGTTTTTAGGGAGTTGGGGAGAATCGAGTTAGTTTTAAGGAGGTGGGGGGTACGTGTTAGTTTATAGGGGCTTGGAGGCGTCGTGTAAGTTTTAAGGGGGTGGGAGGGGATCGAGTTAGTTTTTAGGGGGTGGGGGTTCGGATTAGTTTTTAGGGGCTTGGAGGGATCGTGTACGTTTTTAGGGGGTGGGAGGGGATCGAGATAGTATTTAGGGGGTGGGGGTTCAGGTTAGTATTCAGGCGCTTGGAGGGATTGTGTTAGTTTTTAGGGGGTGGGAGGGGATCGTGTTAGGTTTTTAGGGGTTGGGGAGAATCGAGTTAGGTTTTAGGGGTGGGAGGGGATCATGTTCGTTTTTAGGGGGAGAGGATCGAGTTAGTTTTTAGGGGGTTGGGGAGAATAGAGTTAGTTTTTAGGGGGCTGGGGAGAATCGAGTTAGTTTTAAGGGGGTAGGAGGGGTATGAGTTAGTATTTAGGGGTGGGGGAATTCGTGGTTCAGTATGTCGTGGTTCTTTACTTAGTGGTTTAGATTGGGTCGTTGTTTAGAATTCGTGGTTTAGGCACTCGTGATTAAGGAGGTAGTGGTTTAATCATACAATCGTAAAAAAGTAATGATTTCTGGGCTCTGGTTTATATGTGCCATCTGGGATAAAGACTCATTGTGCAGGCAGGCAGGTGTTTAGCCCTGAATGGGGATGAGACCCATAAATTGTAAATGACTTCAAAACAGGTTTGTCTGGGGAAAGAGAATCAGGAAAAACTGTGTTAGTATCCCATAGCCGGGTAGTCTGACCCCACTCTCCGACTCTAAGGAAAGTGTAGCCGTCCCTGCCAAGTGTCATTCATCAGAGGTTGATATGACACAGTTAGGGGACTGTCCCCCCATTGCTGCATTCAATCATAATGCCATGCAAAGGACAGCTGTGTTTAGTGTAATTACTTGCCGTGTGATATGCAGTGTTTGTTGCTGCCAAGGTGTCTTTTTTTGCTAAACCGGCTATTTTCTTTTGCTTAAATTTAGTCTTTAAGTCCAAACCTTTCTCTTCATTCTTCATGCTGATTTCAACTTCACACACCTGCTCACTTCTCTGTTTGAAGTATTTGTCCTTCCAGCAATACTCAGTGGACCCCATTCACAAAAGTAATCTGAGACAAAATCCTAACTTTACGACTTTCGGTATTCACAAAAGGCATTTAGGAGTAGTAAAGTTAGGATTTTGTCTTAAGTTTGTTTTAAGTTTTGGTCTTAAGACAAAATCCTAACTTAAGTTTAACTTAAGTTTAACTTAAGTTAGGATTTTGTCTTAAGACCAAAATTTAAGACAAACTTAAGACAAAATCCTAACTTTACTACTCCTAAATGCCTTTTGTGAATACCGAAAGTCGTAAAGTTCGGATTTTTTCTCAGATTTCTTTTGTGAATCAGGCCCAGTGTGTCTATTCCTTTGTGTCTATTCCTTTCTGCCCTTATACTGTCCCCAGAGTCCTGTAAAAACTGGTAAGAACTGACATCAGAATATTGATACCAATCCGGCTTTATGATTTTAGCATTGTCTCAATAATTCTATTCAGCCCTATTGAACTTCTGTGTTTGAGAGAATCCAGTTCTGTTTTTTGTTCCATTGTCTGCTGTTTCTTCGTCTCCGGCGAAGCATTCTCTTTATCAGAGCTCCCATTCTAATTTTTTGCTTTGAGCTGCAGATTTACAGTTTGACATGGCATGCATTATCGTGGCGTACAGTGTCATGGCGTACAGTAGAGTAGCGTGAAGTAGAGTAGCATAGAGTGATGTGGCATAAAGTGTCAAGGCGTACACTGTTGTGGCATTGAGTCGAGTAGCGTAGAGTGGAGTAGCATGGAGTGGGGTGGCGTAGAGTTGAGTGGCATGTACAGTGGAGTGGCGTAGAAGGAAGATGTGTATTGTAGAGTGGAGTGGCATAGAAAGGAGTGTCGTATCGTACACTAGAGTGGAGTGTCATGTCATAGAATGGCATGTCGGACAGTCTGTTACAGTGGAGGGGCATAGAGTGGAGTAGCATAGAGTGGAATGGTGTAGAGTGGAATGGCGTAGTGTGGAGTGGCAGAGAGTGAAGTTGTGTAGAGTGGAATAGCGTACGGTGGAGTGGTGTACAGAGGAGTGGTGTATAGTGGAATAGCGTAGAGTGGAGTGGTATAGAGTGGAGTGGTGTACAGTGGAGTGGCGTATAGGTAAATAGCATCAATTCGAGTGGCGTAGAGTGGAGTTGTGCAGAGTGAAGTGGCATATAATGCAATAGTGTAGATTGGAATAGAGTGGTGTAGAGTAGAATAGTGTACAGTGGAGTAGCATAGAATGGAGTGGTACCGAGTGGAATAGCATTGAGTGGAGTGGCGTAGACTGGCTTAGAGTGGACTGGCATAGAGTAGAGTGACATAGAGTGAAATAGTGTAGAGTTGAGTGGCATAGAGTTGAGTGGTGTAGAATGGAGAGGCATGGAATAACATAGAGTCGAACAGCATAAAGTGGAATAGCGTGGAGTGGAGTAGAGTAGAGTGCATTGGCGTAGAGTGGAGTGGCGTTTCATACAGTTAAGTGGAGTGTCGTGTCATAGAGTGGTGTGTCATACAGGGTGTTACAGTGGAGGGGCGTAGAGTGGAACAGTGTAGAGTGGAGTGGCGTGAAGTGGCATTGAGCGGAGTGGCATAGAGTGGAGTGGCATAGATTGGCAATGAGTGGCGTAGATTCGAGTGGCGTACAGTGGAGTGGCGTAGAATGGAGTGGCACAGAGTGGAATAGTGTTGTGTGGAGTGGCGTACACTGGCATAGATTTGAGTGGTGTAGAGTGGAGTGACCTATAGTGGAATAGTGTAGGGTGTTGTGGCATAGAGTGGACTGGCCTAGAGTGGAGCGGCATATGGTGGAGTGGCATAGAGTGCAGTGGCGTAGAGGGGAATAGCATACAGTGGAGTGGCATAGAGTGGAATAGCGTTGAGTGATATAGAGTGGCATAGAATCAAGTAACGTAGAGTGAAAAAGTGTGGAGTTGAGTGGCATAGAGTCGAGTAGTGTAGAATTGAGAGGCATGGAATAGCTTAGAGTCGAATAGCGTAGAGTGGTATAGAGTGGCGTTCAATGGAATAGCATAGAGCAGAATAGTATTGAGTGGATTGCTGTAGAGTGGCGTAGACTGGAGTGGAATACAGTGGAATAGTGTAGCGTGTTGTGGCATAGAGTGGACTTGCATTGAGTGGAGTGGCATATGGTGCAGTGGCATAGATTGGAGTGGCGTAGAGGGGAATAGCATACAGTGGCGTGGCATAGAGTAGAATAGCATTGATTGACGCAGAGTGGCATAGAGTCGAGTGACGTACAGTCAAATGGCGTAGAATCGAGTGTTGTAGAGTGAAGAGGCATGAAATAGCATAGAGTAGAATAGCATGGAGTGGTATATAGTGGAGTGGCGTAGAGTCGAGTTGCATAGAGTGGAGCAGCATAGAGTGGAATAGCATAGAGTGAAGTGGAGTAGAGTAGAGTGGATTGGTGTAAAGTGGAGTGGCGTGTCATAGAGTGGCGTGTCATACAGTGTGTTCCAGTGGAGGGGCATAGAGTGGAGTGGCATTGAGTGGAGTGGCATTGAGTGGAGTGGCATTGAGTGGAGTGGCATTGAGTGGAGTGGCATAGACTTGCAATGAGTGGCGTAGATTCGAGTGGCGTACAATGGAGTGGCATAGAATGGAGTGGAATAGCGTTGAGTGGAGTGGCGGACACTGGCATAGATTTGAGTGGTGTAGAGTGGAGTGACGTACAGTGGAATAGCGTAGGGTGTTGTGGCATAGAGTGCACTGGCCTAGAGTGGAGCGGCATATGGTGGAGTGGCATTGAGTGGAGTGGCGTAGAGGGGAATAGCATACAGTGGAGTGGCATAGAGTGGAATAGCGTTGAGTGATATAGAGTGGCATAGAATCAAGTGACGTAGAGTGAAATAGCGTAGTGTCGAGTGGTGTAGAATGGAAAGATATGGAATAGCTTAGAGTCGAATAGCGTAGAGTGGTATATAGTAGAGCGGAGTGGCATAGAGCGGAGTGGCATAGAGTGGAGTAGAGTAGAGTGGATTGGCGTAGAGTGGCTTGTCATACAGTTAAGTGGTGTGTCGTGTCATAGAGTGGCGTGTCATACAGTGTGCTACAGTGGAGGGGCGTAGAGTGAAATAGTATAGAGTGGTGTGGCATTGAGGGAGTAGCATAGAGTGGAGTGGCATAAATTGGCAACGAGTGGCAGAGATTAGAGGGGCGTACAGTAGAATAGCAAAGAGGGGAAGTGGCATTCAGTGAGTGGCATACAGCGGAATAGCATAGATTGGAGTAGCGTAGAGTGGAGTGGCATAGACTGGAGTGGCATAGAGTGGAATAGCATAGAGCGGAGTGGTGTAGTGTGAAATAGTTGAGTAGAGTGGGTTAGAAGGGTATACAGTGGAGCTGGTGTGGAGTGGCGTAGAGTAGAATTGCATGAAGTGGAGTGGTGTAGAGTGGAGTGGTGCAGAGTGGAGTGGTGTACAGTAGAGTGGCATAGCATGGAGTAGCGGAGAGTGGAATGGAGTAGACTGGAGTGATGTAGAGTTGAGTAGAGTGGAGTGGCGTAGAGTAGAATGGCGTGTCATTAAGTAGAGTGGAGTGGCGTAGGGTGGAGATACATGTCATACAGTACAGTGGAGTGTTGAGTCATAGAGTGGCCTGCCATACAGTGTGGTACCGTGGAGGTACATAGAGTGGAGTGGTGTAGAGAGGAACATCATAGATTGGAGTGGCATGGGGGGGCGTGGCTTGGCGCCGATGGAGTGAGCAGCGAAGCTTGCGCGCTCCGGTCAACCGGCCGCCATCAAGAGCCATCCTGATGCCCTTAGAGGGCCGAGAGCCCTGGTGGTGCCCCCCCTCACTCACAAGAGGGGAGAGGAGTGCCCTAGAAGTGAAGAGACCCCGTTCTGCTGGACAAAGGCAGGAAATCAGCAGCTGCGGAGCTCCACGAGGCCGTGCTCCAAGATGGCGGCGCCCAGTGACAATACGGAGGAGACTCTGTAGATTGTGGCGTGCAGTGGACCGCGGCGAGCCGAGGATCGGGCGCCTTAGCATACCGCTGCTGAGAGGACAGCGGTCTGGCCCCCAAATCTCCTTGTGGACGCAGAGGAGGAATTAAATAGCGATGAGCGAGATGCGGCTGAACTCCCCGCGTGGCGGGCCTGGGTGCGGGCCAAATTGCTGTTCCAGCCTGCCTGCTGCGCACAGAAGGTAGCGGGCGGTCCCCGAGGGCCGCTGAGGGCATTGGACTTACGCTTGGGGGGCTTGTCGCAGTGGAGGCACCTCCCCCACCCTCCTGACGAGAAGGGAGTGGAGCGGCCAGAGGACACTTGGCGGGCGGCGGCGGAGGGGAGTGTGTGCACCGCCCTAGATGAGAGAGGAATGGGGGCTGGTGCTCATCCCCGAAGTGAGCGGGGATGAGCACCAGCAACCCGAAGGACCTAACGATCACGTAGACGTGAGCCAGGGCGGGGGACCTCACCAAAAGACCTGGTGAAGACACAGCTTGTTGGTGAATCGGGGGGGGCACGGCGGCCTCCCCACCTTGGAAGCCGGTCTGCACAGGGACCTACTGCGAGGTGGAAGACCGAGAAGCTGAGGTAGAGAGGCGAGCCCAGAGACTGCCTGCGCCGAGGAGCTGCCTGCAGCGCCACAGAGAGGAGCGACTGGCTCTCGCACCACGGAGGACCAAGCTTGGAGACTCCCAGTGGCTGAAGGAAGCGGGTAAGGCCCTGAGAGTGCGACCTGGGCAGTGCCAGCAGAGAGCGTGGAGCGCATAGACGCTGGAGAAGTCCTTGGAGTGAAGCCTGCTTAGGGGGCACCTTGATGGGGTAGGCGGCAGTGCCCGAGACCCCAAGAAGCGGTGTACAAGAGAGGGAGCGGCTGGAGGCGGTGCAGACCCTCCCGCTGTTGGCGCCCTGCTGCGAGTGAATATTGCGACCAGGAGAGGGGGACGACAGGTGAGACCACTGGGGTCCTACACAGGTTATTGCGTTGGGTAGAGTGTGAAGACGTGCAAACTTAGAGCCCTCGACTGACGCGGAGGAGAGCGTGTCTCCGGAACCGGGGGCAAGCCAGGACGGCAGACTTCGCCCACACAATTGATCGCGGGGAGCCCGGCAGGGAGGGCGCACTAGTACGACGCAAACTTTGATAACAGAGTCCAAGAAGCCTACGTGGTGCCGGCAGCCCCACAGACCCCAAAGGCACGATGGGGAAAGTCCAAAAGAAAAAAGACAGAGAGGAGGCCCCAATAGAGCACGTGGCAGAGTAGAGAGGGGGGGCCCAGCGTCAAGCACTCTGGAGACCCCACGCTACAGGACATTCTACAGGCCATCACCTCTTCGAGTGCAAGACTGGAGGCCAAGATCGACTCAATGGGGCTAGACCTGGGTCTACTGCGGGAAGACCACAAAAAATTGGCGGATCGCGTTAAAACAACTGAAGACCACCTAACAGAGGTGCGACCAGACGTTGCAATAATGCAGCGACGACTCACAACGCTTGAGGCCCAGGTGCGCACGCTGGAGTCTCGGGCAGAAGACGCTGAAAACAGATCAAGGAGAAGCAACATCAGAATCATAGGCTTGCCTGAAAAAATAGAAGGCCGCAATATGATCGACTACTTGGAAAAATGGCTGCGGGAAGACGTGGCGCCTGAAGGTCTGTCGAGTTTCTTCGCTCTAGAGAGGGCGCACCGAGTACCTGCGAAACCGCCTGCGCCAGGAGCCCAGCCGCGAGTAGTGATAGCGAAATTACTTCACTATCGGGATAGGGACCACATCCTTGCGCAAGCCCGTATAAAGGGAGACATAGCGGTGGACAATTCAGTGGTGCGAATATTCCCGTAAGGTCCAACGTCTGAGAGGCTCTTACAGAGATGTGAAGCAGTGGCTGCGGCAACTGGACTTTAAGTACATGACGCAATATCCAGCCACGCTGCGAGTGGTCACCGGAAGGGGCACTGAGTTTTTTAAGACAGCGCAGGAGGCGTCAGAGTGGCTGGACAGCCATACAGAGATGGCACCACTACGAGTTCCGGAGCGGCGACGGAGAGGACCTAGTCACTCCCGAAGTCAAAGACTCCTAAGAGAGACTCTAGCCCCCATGCAAGAAGAAGTACAGATGGAACGGCGGAATGCGATGCAGATGGTAGCAAGGATTAGAGGTGGGGGGAGGAGCCCAGCCCCTCCCAAGAGCAGCAAGACGGCAGCCGACTCTGGTTCGGAACATGGATCGAGTGACTCCGAGGTGCTGAGCGAGGTTCTCCCAGACGTCACGCCACAGACGGCTGACGACATCGCCTAGAGGAGAAGGGACCGAAGCATGCTGTGTGCGGATCAGCGCCAACACAGAATGAACTTGTCCTGACACAGAGGTATTGGGGTTGATGGGGGGGGCACTGTTGGGGCTCCTTTGGGACTACAAGAGTGAAGGGTGGCCACAGAGACCAGGAGAGAGATGAACGACAAGCCTGCCACCCTACAATTGACTGATCGAACTGCAAGTAGTCACTTGTGGACTCTTAACCTTAGTTTGGATGGGGGGTGGTTTCCTACTTATCCTGGGGCACGGGAGTTGGGGGAAATGTTCAAAGTTTTTAAGGGGGGGCCCTTGAGTTGCAGCAAGCAGAGCACTATAGTAGACTGAGCGCGCTGATGGGGCCCTGGCAGGTGCGCGAAGGGCACGGAGGGCGGATAATTGTTAACCCACTCAATGGCTGATGCGCAGAGATACAAATGTATGACTTGGAACATCAGAGGGATGCACACAATGGCGAAGCGCCATTAAAGTTCTGTCATATGTCAGGCGGAGGGGTGCCCAGATAGTCCTACATCAGGAGATGCACCTCACGCAAAAGGAAGGGCAAGCATTGCAGAGACGGTGGAGGGGTCAGCTCTTCTACACCACCTTCTCGGCATATGCTCGGGGAGTGCTAATTTGGATTCAGGCAGGTGTCCCATTTCAACTACTGGACTCGGTAATAGACCCGGAGGGTCGTTTTGTAGCCATGGGGGGGCGGCTAGAGGGCCGGGAAATAAACATAATTAACGTATACGCCCCTAATGTAGAGCAACAGGCCTTTTTTGCGATGCTGAGTCACTGCCTGGCGCAATACCTAGCGGGCACTACTTTGGTGGGAGGAGATTTTAATAGTGTAGATGACCCCTCTCTGGACAGATCCTATCCCCCGCTGCGAAACTCCCAGGCAGCGCAAGCCTCACATGCGTTCACTGCCTGGAGACAGAGCTGGGGACTGATAGACACCTGGAGAGTTCTACACCCGCATGATAGAGACTACTCCTATTTTTCAGCAATGCATGACGTGCATGTCCGTCTCGACGCCTTTTTAGGTTCGGTAGAAGTCCACCGCACAGCTGATGCTGCGGAATATCTTGCGCGCACGATATCAGATCATAACCCATTGCTCCTCTCCCTGGCCTGGAGACAGTTGACGGGGGCGATCCCTACATGGAGACTCCGCCCGGACACCCTAGAAGACCAGGCCTTCCGAGAAGAGATTAGGGGCCAGATAACACACTACTTTGAGTCTAATGTCGGAACGGCCTCCACAACAAATATTGAGTGGGACACCTTCAAGGTGGTTCTGAGGGGCCAGTGCATAGCGCGCTCCACAGGGGTTAGGCGCGTCATTCTGGGGGAAGTGGAGGGAGCAGAAGCGACCCTTAGGTCCCTAGAACGCAGAAGGCCAGGGCACCCAGAGCTCCAACACGAGGTCTTAGAGGCTAAGGAGGAGGTGGCAAAACAGACGGAGAGGCTCAGGTGTTTTGATTACAAAAAATGTCTGGAGCGCACACATGCGGAAAGGGACAAGTCGGGATCGCTCCTGGCGTGGCTGGCAAACCCGGTGAGCAGATCGCAGATCGCAGCCACTGGTGGAAATTGAAGACGAAGAAGGGATCAGGCACTACACGCAGATGAAGATCAATGAGGTCTTTGCTTGTTATTATGCTAGGCTATATCGGCGGTCGCAGACAGGTACGCAGGTTGATGCAAGGGAGTACCTTGCAGACATGCAGATAAGGAGGCTCGACCCTGAAGAGGCTGAAGAACTAGGAGCAGACATTACCCAGAGGGAAGTACGGGTCGCCATCAAGGGCATGGTGCGGAATAAGACCCCAGGCACTGACGGTCTGCCGGCGGAGTTCTTCGCGACATATGCGGAGGAGCTGGTGCCCATATTGGTCACTATGTACCAGGAGGCCCGGGCGGCGGGCGTGCTCCCAGAGAGTACTACGGAAGCCCTCATAGTGCTGGTGCCTAATCCAGGGAAAGAGCCACATGATTTCACAGCTTACAGGCCGCTGTCCATGCTCAACATGGATTATAAAATCCTGAGCAAAATATTGGCGACACGCCTACTCCCTCATATGACTGCCTTGGTTCACAGGGACCAAGTGGGGTTCATACCGGGGCAGAACACGGCCATAAATATCAGGCGACTGCTTGCCATCATGGGTGCGAATGGGTACGACAAACAGAAGGCGGCAGTGCTCGCAGTAGATATAGAGAAGGCCTTCAATAGCATGGAGTGGTCTTACCTGCATGAGGTCCTGGATAAGATGGGTCTAGGAGGAGGCTTTCTGGCATGGGTACAACTATTATATGCGTCACCCACGGCCCGGGTGCGCACTGGGAGAACTATGTCGCCCAGTCAGTGTGTGGAGAGAGGCACGAGGCAGGGATGCCCTCTCTCTCCGCTCCTGGTTGCGTTGGCCATGGAGCCACTGGCGTGCAGAGCACGGAGAGGACAGCACTATGCTGGCCTAAGAGTGGGAATGGTGCAGCATTTCATAGCCCTGTACGCGGACGACCTCTTACTATTCCTCGGCGACACGGCGGGAGAGCTGAGAGGAGTGCGGGACATGCTAGCTGGGTTTGGTGCTGAATCCGGCCTCCGAGTTAATTGGAGGAAATCCAGTCTGTATCTGCTTGAGCCCAATAACCACCCACCTCCTGACCTAGAGAACCTGAAGTGGGAGCCCAACTGTCTGCCGTACCTAGGAGTCAAAATATATCACAGCCCGATGGATCTCTTAGAGGGTAATGAGGGCAGAGGGATACGATCAGTGAAATCGGTAATGACCTTCTGGGGGACACTGCCGCTATCAGTAGCTGGGCGAGTGGCGGTCTTAAAGATGGTAGCGCTCCCGCGATTGTTGTATTACTTTGGGACTCTTCCAGTATGGATCCCGGGAGCTTTTTTCAAAGATCTTGACTCATCCATCACAGCATTCATTTGGGGGGCGGGACGCCGACGGGTGGCATTAACCACCTTGCAGCGACCCGTGACAGAGGGAGGACTGGCAGCCCCAGACTTCAAAGGGTATTATTTAGCAGCCCAGCTGTACTGGCTGATCCAGTGGCTGGCGGCGGGGCGTAACCCGGAAAGGGAGCAGTATCCGTATGTCCCGGAAACCCCAGACCTGGCGAGGATCCTGCTGAGGGTGCGTAGGAACGGGTCGGAGGACACAGCAGAAATTAAGGTGGTGGTGAGATCCTTACTCCCCGGATCTGCCCATTACGACACTGGAGGGGCTGCCGCAGGGAGAACACTGTCCGGGGTTGGAAAACTGGGCGGAGGCAGGACTGAAGGATATGGGGGATCTCTATCAGGACGCTACATTCATCCCATTCGAAGTGCTTCAGGCGGCGTACGACCTACCGGCAGGTGATTTCCTGAGACATGGGGCCCTCACCAGAAGGATCAGGCAACATTGGGGAGTGGGAGGGGCAGATATATTGCATTATCGGCGGGGAGGATTAAGACAGTTTCCTGCCTCTATAAGGCGATTAGACGAGACATACAACAGCCTCTAGAGCGCTTGCGATTACAGTGGGAAGAGGATATCGGGAAACAGATCCCAGAGATAGAGTGGGATAAGATCCTGGTGCGAACATTGAAAGTGTCCCGAAACGCGCTCTAATCAACTTTTACGTCCTGCATAGAGCGTATCTCACTCCATCCCGCATTAGGAGATACTTTGGGACGGAGACGGCTTCATGCCCGCGCTGTGGAGAGAGGGAGGCCCACATAATACACATGTTTTGGAGCTGCCCCACACTGCAGCTTTTCTGGGAGGAAATAAGACGGGTGGTGGGCGACCTCATCGACAAGGAGCTCCTGCGCACTCCGGAACACTTTCTCTTGGGACGGTTTCCGCATACGACCAAAAATAAGGTGACGGGGAAATTCCAAGACCTGGCCTACATACTGGCAAAAAGGGAAATAGCTAGGAATTGGAAGATGCTGGGGGGACAGCGGATTGTGTCTTGGAAACATGAGCTAGAAAAATGGGCAGGGGCAGAAAGCAGACTGCTCCTTAGGGAAGCGAGCCGAGGGATTGGCCACATAGATAGAGCCAGGGCGTGGGAAAGCCTACTCTCTGAATTGACGATGGGTGTGCAGGACGACAACGAGACAGACCCCTCACAACCGGCGACACCAGAGAAGGAGGGAGAGGGGAATGCACATATAGAACAGCGCCAATAGGCGCTCTCGAAAACAATACATAACCGCCGCACTTCGCACAAACCTAACAGACTTTAGAGCTCAGCATTCATTCACATAAGCGCAACTCAAGGGGGGAGGGGGTCTGTTTGGCTACATGGGGTGTTGAGCCATATATGCTGAAGTGCACGGGCATGTTGTATCACGCACTGCCAAGATCAATGTATGTAACTAATGCTCTTATCTTGAAAATTAATAAAATATGGAAAAAAAAATATAGATTGGAGTGGCATAGAGTGGAGTGGCATAAAGTGTAGGTATGTGTCATACAGTGTTATACGGTTCCTACTAATGTAGTAGGACAGTGTATTTAGAGCACAACTTCATAATATAGAGACTGAGTCTTCTAATATAACAGTAAATGTTGTTCTGTTTGGCTAGCTCACAGTACTGCATTCCAACTTCTAAACCTTCAGAGTTATAGATGTTGCCAGTAAACTAGAACATGACTCTCAGGTTCCCAAGGAAATCATGGAAACAGATCTAAACCATTCATTTGTCACACTTGCATGCTCAAAGTGTCAGAAAGAAAAGTAACAATATAGCATTTTCAAACATTTATTGAAAAGTTCTAATCTTTGCAAACAAAACATGAACTGCAATTGTAAGAAAGATGAGAGATATTATTGCAATAATCATGAATAGAATAGTGAAATATAGAAACAGTTCAATCATGGTAATTGTTCATAATGTTTCGAATGTTACTTATGTTACTGCTAACTATTGCTAGGCTCTATGGGAAAGTGAGCATAGGGAGTCCCCCTCTGCATAATCTGTTGGAATGACCTAACCCCATACCTTGATAGTGTATGTCAGGAAGCCAGGATCAGTGCATCCACAGATGCACCTCCGAGTATACAGCTATCTTCCTTCTCAGGAAGGTCGGGGACAGCGTTTCTCTATCTTTCACCAGCATTCCGTGATGACTTCAGAACCTCTCACCAACTTCAGTACGGACAAGGTTTATAGAATAAAGCAGCAAGCTAATCAATGTGTGTCATAGGTGCCGGACATCATTTTAATTAGACTGAAGCAGAAGAGTTGTCTCTTTGCGAGCACAGAAAATAAAACAAAGCCTCATGTTCTGAATTTGTGCAGCCCTGGAACTAATATGTGGGTAGACTACCGGACATCAATCACTATCAGAAATGTGTGTAAGGGCCATTCTCACAATAGAAAAAATGTACAAAGCACCATTAGAAAATGATTCACTAGAACTAAAATGGAGCTAAATGCAAGCTGCATAACAACAGTAGAGCTTTGTGTCATAGAGTGGTGTGTCGTACAGAGTGTTACAGTGGAGAAGCGTAGAGTGGAGCGGCGTAGAGTGGAATTGCATTGAGTGGAGTGGCATAGAGTGCCATGGCTTACTGTGGAGTGGCTTAGAGTGGCGTGGAATAGAGTGGAGTGGTGTAGTGCAGAGTGGCATATAGTGGAGTGGCAGAGAGTGGAGTGGTGTAGAGCAGAGTGGCATAAAGTGGAGTGGTATAGAGTTAAATAGCATAGAATGGATTGGCGTAGAGGAGAGTGGTATAGAGTGGAAGGGCATAGATTGGACTGGCATAGAGTGGAGTTGCATTGAGTGGAATGGCGTAGAGTGGAGGAGAGTGGCATAGAGTGGAGTGACAGAGTGGAGTGACATAGAGTGGAGTGGTGTAGAGTAGAGTGGAATGTATTAGGGATGATCTGCTCTGAGGGCACATCAAATTGCACTTCACAGTTGTCATACTGGCTCCTGGGTCTCTCAGAGCCTCCACCCTTTGCCCATTGATAGTGACCCACTGCCTATAATCAGAAGCATTTAAAGGCACATGAGCTTTTGGCCCCATCTCCCACCCCTCCAGGGACACGAAGTTAACCTCAGCTCTCTTCCCCATGCTAACTAGGACCACTTCCTCCCCAAGTGCTGCACTGGCCAAACCAGGTGTCTCCCCACTGGCGGGGGCTGTGCTCTCTTGGGACATTTGGTGTCTTTCTTGGAGTGCCTATATTTGTAGCACTCAGTACACTGGGGACGAACCTCCTGGTCTACTTGTCCTAGAACCTCTTTCTCTTTGGGTCAGACTGGGACTGGTTACTGGTCCCTTGGGAATTATTTTGTGGGCCTTTAGAGAACTCCATATTTTAAAGTTTTTCTCCTCCCTCTTTCTCCTGATGGGACCCCGGTCCACCCTTCTGGTGATCCCCCTAGATACCTTTTTGGACACTCTGGTGCTGACCCAGAGGACCGCGTCCTTGACAAGCTCCCTGGAATCAGTGAGCTTTTCATCAATCAAGTGCTGATGCAGCTATGTAAAACAGATATTGAACGTTTGCTCTCTCTGTAGCAGATGAACAACCCAGTAAACTTATCAACCTTGCTGCCCCGCACCCAACCATTCAGTGCCTTGCTGGCGTAATCAAGAAAATCCATCTAAGACCTGTTCTTCATCTTTTGGCTATCCCTGAATCTAAAGTGGTACTTCTCTAGGGGAGTCCAAATTTGGTAACAAGGATGGCTTTCACGGGGATGTACTTCATCTGGTCCCCCACCACCAGAGTAAGCAAGGTATCACTCCTCACGATAGGCGTGTGTTTCCAGAGTGATGCCCACCAAAACTCTTCTGGGACCCTGTACATCTTGAGGGCCACCCCAAAGGCAGAAAACCACTTGTCAATATTATCCCCTACCACATAGTTGGGCACCAGATCTTTAGGTATTGACAAGATAGTGGTTCAGCACTGAATTTCGGAACTTGTTAAGAATACATAATGAGACATATGTCTATTCATGTCTTTTATCATTTAGTCTCAACAAACAAATGTGAAGATAGTTTCTTCATTCAGTAAATCTTTATTTGTCTTTTTTTCTTAAAATCACATCAATCGAACAGTAGCTAACACGTTTCG
The DNA here is from genome assembly GCA_963921515.1 of Calotriton arnoldi. Classification (NCBI taxonomy): domain Eukaryota; kingdom Metazoa; phylum Chordata; class Amphibia; order Caudata; family Salamandridae; genus Calotriton; species Calotriton arnoldi. Next base: position 386,768 of record CAWUFW010002710.1, read on the forward strand.
TCCGACAGGGACTTCTTCAGGGCTACAAAACATATACAAAAACAAATACTTATTTACAATATGTACAGACATTTAAAAACATCTTCTAATTACAATGAGTAACACAGCAGACGCTACACAGTATATCAGTGAAGGACATAGGTCATCTTAGTTTGATACTATCTGTATTTGACAATTTTTGCTAAAAAGGCTTTAAGCTTGTATAAATAGATGACATCTGAGCATTCTGATCATAGGAGCACAGGGAGAAAAGTATAATTGCATATGAACAATGTAATGTTAGACTCATATACTGAAAAGGCTCTGGACTTTTCCAATGTGAAAAATATCATGGTAACACAGACATTTAGTCTTAGTGGGTCCACCGATTGAGCGTACAAACATTTTAATTATGTGTTGACCCAATTTATAATAAGATACAGTATTACATTTCTGTAAAGGAGTAAACACATACCCCATATCAACTAACGTACCTCAGTTCATATATTAGCATCATTTGTCCATCTGAATCCTATGAATTTTAGAAGTTGTTTATCAAGTGTCAAAGTTTCTGTAAGAGAACATCAGAGGAAGTCTCATCATGGTAACCCAGACATTAAGGAATGCAGGTAGCATTATGAGCAGGGTTATACTGGTGCTATTAAACCCCCCCGCAATCAGCGTCACCTTTTAAATATGACTAGGAAGGACAGAGATTTCCTACAGTTAATCAAGGAAGATAACAATCTGGTAGTCCGCGAGGCAGATAAGGGAGGAAACATTGTGTTAATGGATCGTTGTGATTATTTGGGAGAAATTGACAGGCAACTAAGTGACACTAAGTGTTATGAAAAGCTGAAGATAAATCCTATGGCTATTATTGAAAAAAACATTAATGCCAGACTGACAGACTGGCATGAATCTTGCCTGATAACGGATTTGGAAGATAGATACTTATTGGCTCAGCATTCCAGATACCCGTGCATTTACATCCTGCCAAAGATTCATAAAGGTGGCCCCTTTCTACCGGCTAGGCCAATAATTTCTGGAAATGGCAGACCTACAGAACGCATTTCAGAATATGTGGATACATTTCTACAGCCATTTGTCCAGAACCTCCCCTCATATTTGAATGACAGTAGGGACCTACTATGCAAATTGGAAGATTTCCAATGGGACAGTGACAATCTCATCTTTGTTACAATGGATGTTGAAAGCCATTGTACTTGCATTCAAAAAAGTTATGGCCTTAAAGCTCTGAATCATTTTCTATATAAACGTAATGCGAAACATTTAGAGCACACATAGATGTTACTTGAAATGCCTGAGATGATTCTCACACAGAATGTGTTCCCACATAGTGACGACTGGTACTTGCAAAAGCATGGGACTGCAATGGGCTCCAGGTTTGCTCCATCTTAGCTAACTTTTTAATGGGGCTGTATGAGATGGAGCATGCTTGGGGCTCTGGATCTCAAGATTGGGTAGAGAACATAATTTTTTACGGTTGTTATATAGACGACATAATAATGATCTAGAATGGCAGTACCGAGGAGTTATTGAAGTATCATGAGTATTTGAATAACAACAAATTCAATGTGAGATTGACTATCAACTATTCTAAACATGAGCTTGAGTTCCTAGACCTGAGACTGTATATTGACATTGATGTAATACACAGTCACATTTATAGGAAGCAGACTTCCTGTAACAGTGTGTTGCATGCTACCAGCTGTCATCCCAAATCGAGGATAAGGGCAATACCATATGGGGAGATGGTTAGGGCCAGGCGTAATTACAGCCAGGACCCTAACTTTTGGAGAAACATTAAAAAATGATTTCAGTGAGGGGGATATGACGCCACCTACTTGGCTGAAGCTGAGAAAAAAATAACAAAGTTGAATACAAAAGAGACACTTGTGCCTAGTGGTAATAGGAACGTCAATACTAAACAACAAACAGAGGTAGCATTTATCACAGAATACAACATGTATAGTGGCCATATATGCAACATCTTGAGAAAAAATTGGCACCTAATAAATTCAAATACATTGCCGAGTGGTATTATATCCACCAAACCTAAGGTGACATATCGTAGAGGTAAAAACGTGAGGAACATACTATGTCCCAGTTATGTCAGGAATGCTAATGATAAGAACAGAACATGGATGCCCGAAAGACCTCAGGTTTTTTTTACATGTGACAACTGCAGTATATGCAGTTTGGGTGTTAATAAGCAGATGTCCTTCCAATACAATAACTCAAAAGAATATAAGATCAACTCCTTTATCAATTGTATTACCACGTTTACTGTATATTTGATCAGCTGTGCCTGTAAGAAAATATACATTGGAAGCAGTATACAAAGTCTTAAACTTCGTATACAAGAGCATGTAAGGGCAATAAAAAATAAGGATTCCAAATATCCTGTCGCTGTTCATGTACACACTGTTCACCCCACTGCCATAGAACATGTGAGGAATCATGAAAGAGGGGGAAATAGGACTATGGCATTGAGACAGGCTGAGGCGAGATGGATCTGTCGCCTTCGCACTGTTGCATTTGGTCTGAATACTAATAATGAATTCCATCACTTTCTGTAATTTTTAAAGAACTTTCAATCTCTGATCCTAGATACTGAAATGTGTATATAATTTTTCAAAGAACGGGATGTGAACCAATAAAGGTTCTCAACAACAGTAGATCATTGGTTAAAAAAAGAATTACTTATTTCCAATTGAGCTGTTTCTTTATCCATGTGAATTGTGAATAATATTAATCTTTGTGCTTACCCTATGGCGCATTATTTTGCGGCATGAACCCAGAGGTTCCATGATAGTTTCCAACAGGTATGGGTGAAACCATGATATTTACCTCTTATTGATTTTATTTACTATATTCGGTTCAAGTACGGACAATTCATAGCATGTGTTAATATGACATTGTAGGGCAGATATAAAATGTGCATGTGTACAATAGTGATGATTTGTATTGGACTCGAGTAAATTCTATCACACTAAATCCTGACCAATCAGGAATAGTCGCTAGTTCTCTTCTAGTTGTGACTTATATGCTAGTCAAAATGGCGCTTAATGTACCTATATTAACTGTTAGACTTGGCATCTTTTGGCGTGTTTCCCCTGACTTTTTGCTTTCTGACCTCCCGGTTTTGACTCTGTTTTTGCTGGTGTAATGATTCTGCGCACTTTCCTCACTGCTGTCCAGTGGGAAAGTGTAAGTGCTCCTGTATAAAATGTGTTATGGATTGGTGTTTCCATGATTGGCCTATTTGGTTTATGTGTCAGTCCCTTGTAAAGTGCACTGCGAGTGCCAGGGCCTATAGACCAAATGCTGTTGGTGGGCTGCAGCACTGGATGCGGTCTGGTGCAGAGATTCAACCAGACCTTGAAAGGCATGATCAAGGGTCTAACAGAACCCATGAGGCGTAAGTGGGACGTCCTCTTGCCATGCCTACTCTTTGCATACAGGGAGGTGCCTCAGAAGTCTCTTGGGTACAGCCCCTTTGAGCTCCTGTATGGCCACCCTGTCAGAGGACCTCTGAGTTTGGTAAAGGAAGGCTGGGAGGCGGCTCCCTGGAAAACTCCCCAGGATGTGTTTAGCTACATGCTGGCCTTTAGAAGCCAAACTGCTCGCTTCAGGAAACTCGCTCAGGCGAACCTAGAAGCAAGCCAGGAAGAAATGAAGAGATGGTATGACCAGAATGCCACTCTGGTCGAATTTCAACCTGGGCAAAAAGTGTGGGTCATGGCCCCAGTGGCACCTTGTGCCTTGCAGGACAAGTAGACTGGGCCATATGAGGTGGTGGAGCGCAAAAGTGACGTCACCTACCTGGTGGATTTGCAAGCTCCAAGGAACCCTTTGAGGGTCCTTCACGTGAACCGCCTCAAGCCCCACTTCGAGAGGTCCGAAGTGAGTATGCTCTTGGCGACAGATGATGGGGTGGAAGAGGAGAGTGAGCCTCTCCCTGACCTCCTGTCTACCAAGGAGCATGATGGGTCGGTAGAAGGTGTGATCCTCTCCCCTACTCTGACTCAGGAGCAGCAGGGGGACTGTCACCAGTTGTTGGGACAGTTCGCCCCACTGTTCTCTCTGACCCCCGGTGTTACTCACTGGTGTACCCATGACGTGGACACTGGTGACAGCCCTCCTGTGAAGCACAAGATTTACAGGTTGACTGACCCGGTCAGAGCCAGCATCAAGGAGGAGGTCTCTAAGATGTTGGCGTTAGGGGTGATTGAGCCCTCCCGCAGTCCTTGGGCCAGCCCAGTGGTCTTGGTCCCAAAGGCTGCTGCGCCCGGTGCCACTCCAGAACTCCGGTTTTGTGTGGACTACCGTGGGCTCAATGCCGTCACCAGGACTGACGCGCACCCCATCCCCAGAGCTGATGAGCTCATTGATCGGTTGGGAGCTGCCCGGTTCCTCAGCACGTTTGATTTGACGTCTGGGTACTGGCAGATTGCCTTAACCGATGGGGCCAAGGAGAGATAAGCATTCTCAACCCCAGAAGGTCATTACCAATTCCGGGTGATGCCCTTTGGGTTGAAGAATGCCCCTGCCACCTTTCAGAGGTTGGTCAATCAGGTGTTGGCTGGGCTGGAGGATTTCAGTGCTGCCTACCTGGATGACATTGCTGTGTTCAGTTCCAGCTGGGAAGAACATTTACAGCACCTTGAGAAAGTGTTGAGGGCTCTGCAATGTGCAGGCCTCACGATCAAGGCCAGTAAGTGCCAGATCGGGCAGGGTTCTGTGGTGTACTTGGTACACCAGGTAGGAAGCGGCCAGGTGGCGCCCCTACAACCCAAGATTGACACCATTCTGGCTTGGGAGCCCCCCAAAACCCAGACAGAGGTAAGAGCCTTCTTAGGTCTCACCGGCTACTATAGGAGATTTGTTAAGGGCTATGGCACCATCCTTGCCCCCTTAACAGATCTGACTTCTAAGAAGCAGCCCAGGAAAGTGATCTGGACTGAGTCCTGCCAGAAAGCTTTTGATGCCTTGAAGGCAGCCATGTGCACGGCGCCCGTGCTCAAGGCACCTGACTTCTCCAAGGAATTCGTCGTGCAGACTGACGCTTCAGAGCATGGTGTGGGAGCGGTGCTCTCACAACTGAACGAAGAGGGCCTGGATCAGCCTGTAGTCTTCCTTAGCAGGAGACTACTCCCCAGGGAACAGAGGTGGAGTGCCATAGAAAGGGAAGCTTTTGCTGTGGTCTGGGCGCTGAAGAAGTTGAGACCATACCTGTTTGGGACTCACTTCCGGGTTCAGACAGACCACAGGCCCCTCAGATGGTTGATGCAAATGAGGGGTGAGAATCCAAAACTGCTGAGGTGGTCCATCTCCCTACAGGGAATGGACTTTACGGTGGAACACCGTCCTGGTACAGAACACGCCAACGCAGATGGTCTGTCCAGGTTCTTCCGCCTTAGTGAAGAGAACTCCAATGGGGTTGGGTAGTTCTCCCTACTTTCAGCTGGAGGGGTCATGTGTTAGACTTGGCATCTTTTGGCGTGTTTCCCCTGACTTTTTGCTTTCTGACCTCCCGGTTTTGACTCTGTTTTTGCTGGTGTAATGATTCTGCGCACTTTCCTCACTGCTGTCCAGTGGGAAAGTGCAAGTGCTCCTGTATAAAATGTGTTATGGATTGGTGTTTCCATGATTGGCCTATTTGGTTTATGTGTCAGTCCCTTGTAAAGTGCACTGCGAGTGCCAGGGCCTATAGACCAAATGCTGTTGGTGGGCTGCAGCACTGGATTGTGCCACCCACGCAAACAGCCCGTAAAGTGTAACTCGGGCCTGCCAACACAGAGCCTGTGCGCAGCCTGGGGCTGCCATGTCGACTTGGCAAGTGCACACACTTGCAAGTCCCTAAACCTTCCCTTTTCTACATGTTAGTCACCCCTAAGGTAGGCCCAAGGTACCCCTGTGGGCAGGGTGCGTTGTATGCGAAAGGTAGGACATGCCCTGGTGTGTGTGGCATGTCCTGATAGTGAACTACAGCCTAGTTCGTTTTTCACTATTGCAAGGCTACCTGTTCCCCATAGGCCAGAACGGGCAGTTTTGATTATTACAGCTTATAATCCTAACTGACCCCGGGAACATGGTAGAAATTCGAGTTTAGTATGCCTGGACTCAGAATGATAAAATGCATCTTTTAGTGAAGTTGGTTTTAACATTCTGGGTTTGAAAATACCACTTTTAGAAAGTGGGTATTTTCTTGTCTAACCATCCAAGCCTGCCTCTGCGAGGTTGTGTATTCCTTGTCTGGAGTGTGAGTGACAGGGGCTGGGGGATACCAGGAGACAGGGTGAGTCAGCACAGGGCTGAATAGCAAGATCTACATGTAGATGGGTGGGAGGAGTTGCACCTGGGCCCTGAATAGGACAGTGCCTTCCCTCCACAATGCTGGCTCCACCTCCTGTGGTGCGTCTGATGTCCCTGGCCTACTCTCTGAAAGAAGGGACGGAGACTTGTCAACAAAGTGCTCCAGAACTGGTTTGGACTAGGCAAAGGCCTCTCTGCCTTCAGAGAACAAAGGAATTTGGGATATAAATATTGGGGCCCTGACCCCATGAATTTAGATCTCGCTGGAATCAAGTAACCTGCCAAGACGAAGAGCTGGAAGAGCTGCCAGGAGGAGTACTGCCCCTTTGCTGTGTTGTTGCTTTGTTGGGTTGGCCTGCAGGTGCTGCTTCTGCCTTGGGCAGTGAAAGGACTGAACTTTCTACAAACTTGTGCTGAGTATCTCCAAGGGCCTGGAACCGAGCTGGCCTCCTGTTAAGAAGTCTCAGGGACTGCAAAGACTTCACAAGCCTCTGGGTACCGCTGCTGGAACGCTGTTTCAGTTGCCACAGAGGAAGGGAACTGCAACCGACTCCGTCAACCGAATCCATCCCTGACCGGTGACCTGTTTGCACCGCAGACCGCATCGCCTCGCTTCGCATCGCAACCCTGGTCTCACCGTGGGCGACGTCCGACGCCGCCAACACCGAGCCGCTGCTTGCACCGTGACCTGTGAGCACCGCAGTTCGCATCGCATCGCTTCACTGAACCAGCCGGACCCGACCGACGCGGTCGCTGCAACTGGCTCAAGAGTCGTGACCGCATCGCATTTGGGGCACCGCTCGCACGTCTGCGACGCACCGCTCCGACTCGCACAGCTGTCCGACGCCAGCTCCCGCACTCCGGCTTGGTCGCCTGCATTGCAACCTGTCAGCACCGCATCGAGCATCGTCTCACCCTGCATCGCACGCCTTGGACTCACCGACTCCGTCTGCACGACGCTCATCGAGCCGCTGCCTGCACCGTATCGAGGGACACCGCACCTTGCATCGCTCCGTCTTGCACCGCAACCGCGACGAACGCCGACCGGCTCGTACACTCCGTACCAGCCACAACGAGAAAGGTACTGTGACCGAGTCTGTTCACGACTCTGCTGGCCTGTATCGACGCGGTCGGCTGGAACTGTTAGACTCTGTGGTTTTCAGCATCGCGGTAGGCTCGGACGGAGCTACCGACTCGTACGAACTTTGTTTTTGAACTATTCCTGCAAAGAAGAAGTTACCTTATCAAGCATTCGTTTTTCAAGTATAGTATTGTGGATTTTTGTCGTAATTGGTCTTGTCTTGAGTATATAAAAATTGGTTATTTTTCTAAACTGGTGTGGTGTCCGTTTGTAGTGCTTACACTGTATTACTGTTGGTTATGTGAAAATGCTTTACACACTGCCTCTGAATTAAGCCTGACTGCTCGTGCCAAGCTACCACGAGGGTGAGCAGGGGTTACTTCACGAGTGTAACACCCTTACCCTGACTAGGAAGAAGGGTCCCTACTTGGACAAAGGTGCAAACCCTTGCCAACTAGAGATCCCATTTCTAACATTAACATATTCATCCTCATGGCTTGCCTGTATTTTCCGTATATGCTATGATGGCGGACAGCATATTTATCATGACACACTTCTCTTCATAAACTTCTCACAAAATCTAGGCACTCTGTAACCAAATATACGTATACACTTTTTGTACAATCTGGTTTGGACATGTTAAGAAGGCGCCCAGAACTGCTGAATGTGTCCGTTTTCAGTACTGCGTACCGGGTACTTCGTACAGCTCACACTTTTATCGTTCCACAATGACAATATGGCACTTAGAACCTTGAGTGGTCCGTTCTCAGTTTTGTTTCCAGGCAGCATTTCACAGGTGTAGGCTGTTTACTCATTATTATAAATTTAGTGAAATTTATGGCGTTCTGGTCTTCCATTTGAAGCAGACACCATGCGGGTATATTGAAGGAGAAAATGTACTCCGTAAGTTTTACATTATAAGGATACAGCACTTTAACATTAGATACGCTATGTTTCGTACATCAGTAATATGCCTGTATTAAATTTTGAATTTCTTGCGATTTATTTTTTCCTTAAGACTGCTATAACAAGGTACTAGCATTCTAACAATTGCACTGTTCTTCCTATAATACCACAAGATATTAATCTTGAGCGTACGTTTTTCAGTTTTACTAAGATGGAGCCCATTGAAATTTTGATGCAGGTTTTTGAATTTTACCTTGTATGTTACAAATTTTGTACTTGATGTGATTGACTTTTCTAGAATATCGTTATATTAAGGAGTCGGTATTCTCACAGTCAAACAGCTCTTCTCGTCAAAATAGAATATATTAAACCTGTACACAACATTACCCGTTTTTAGTCATATCAAGATGGCGCTCATTACATTTCGTAAAGTCCTTGATGTTTTCACCCTGCAAGAGGTGTTTCCGTTCTTGCTCAAGTACTGTTTCGTGCACATAGAAGTCTCTTATAACATTGATGTCTATATTATTGGCACCCAATCGACAAGGGTTTTCATGCTTTTTACCTTGCCAGTCTTGATTTTTGTACCTAAAGAGTTCGAAAAATATATAATTTTTTACTTAATTATCGCGATATTAAGGAATCAGTATTCTCACAACTGAACAGCTCTTTCTGTCAGAACATAATATATTATACATGTGTATAACTTCATTGGCACCTTTCTCAGTCATACCAAGATGGCGCTCACTACAATTTAAAAGTGTTCTGATGTTTTTCACGCTATAAGAGGTGTTTCCATTCTTGTTGAAGTACTGTTTATTGCACACACAATTCCTTTATAACATTGTTATCTATATTATCGGCACTCAATTGATGCGATATGTACAAGCGGAATGTAAGAGGTGTTTTACTGTGTTTTTATGTTACACCTGTCAGACATCACAAACAGCTTTAAAACTGCTGTGGTGCTTAGAATTTTGGTTATTAAATCCTCGACTTTCATAACGTATTCACCATTAAGAAAGGATGTGTTAGAAGTCGATTAACACTCTGACGCTGATTGCGGGGGGATTTAATTGCTCCAGTATAACCCTGCTCATAATGCTACCTGCATTCCTTAATGTCTGGGTTATGATGAGACTTCCTCTGATGTTCTCTTACAGAAACTTTGACACTTGATAAACAACTTCTAAAATTCATTGGATTCAGATGGACAAATGATGCTAATATATGAACTGAGGTACGTTAGTTGATATGGGGTATGTGTTTACTCCTGTACAGAAATGTGATACTGTATCTTATTATAAATTGGGTCAGCACATGATAAAAATGTTTGGACGCTCAATTGGTGGTCCCACTAAGACTAAATGTCTGGGTTACCATGATGTTTTTCACATTGGAAAAGTCCAGAGCCTTTTTCAGTATATGAGTCTAATATTACATTGTTCATATGCAATTATACTTTTCTCCCTGTGCTCCTATGATCAGAATGCTCAGATGTCATCTATTTATACAAGCTTAAAGTCTTTTTAGCAAAAATTGTCAAATACAGATAGTATCAAACTAAGAAGACCTATGTCCTTCACTGATATACTGTGTAGCGTCTGCCGTATTATACATTGTAATTAGAAGATGTTTTTAAATATCTGTACATATTGTAAATAAGTATTTGATTTCGTATATGTTTTGTAGCCCTGAAGAAGTCCCTGTCGCACGAAACGCATTGGCTACTGTTCGATTGATGTGATTTTAAGAAAAAAAGATGAATAAAGATTTACTGAAAGAAGAAACTATCTTCACATTTGTTTGTTGAGACTAAATGATAACAAACATGAATAGACATATGTCTCATTATGTATTCTTAACAAGTTCCGAAATTGAGGAAATTAGAAATTAATTTCCTTTCAGGAGTGTAGAAGGGTTGCACTCCGGGTTCGTTGCACCACTGAGTTCAAATTTTACTGTTTCCACATTGTGTTGGCGGGTGCGGGATATCGGTGCCTTGACCCTTCAGATCTTTAGGTATGTTAACCTTCTTGTGCCCCTTAGACACTGGGGTATGTTGCCACCATAACTGTTAGAATCTGCTGCTTGTCTGAGTCTGATATCCAGCTCTTGAAGGCTCATTTTATGAGCCAGTTGCTCTAAGGTCAGTTTCCCATCCATAGAACAGTTTTGTTTTCCTCCATCCTGAGTTCAGCCATCTGTAGCCTAAACTCCCTTTCGGCCTTCCTGTCCAGCTGCTCTGGGGACAGGTCTTGCGAGGACATACTACATTCTGCTCTAGAAGGTGTTCCTATTTAGGGGGAAAGTTATCCCCCTTTCCTGAGTGCTGCATCTCAGGACCTGAACCCAGGCCCCCCTTTTGCCTCTCCATATCATCTTCCTCATCCCGGTCACACCAACTGGTGAGCCTCTGTCCAGGCCTTCAGAGCTTTCTGAAGATCCAACTTCTTGGTGCCATTTTTGGTTGGAAGTCCCATTTCCTCACAGAAATCCTTGAACTCAGCAACAGTATAGTTCTCTAGGTTGATGAGCTTGAATTCTATATCTGCAGTTATGGTCACAGACAGTAAGATAGAATGATGGTGAATTTGGAAAAAGCAAAAAGGCCAATCAAGGAGAATTAAAAAGAAAACTCGAAATGGTATCAAATTATTTAGCTGGAACTTTAGTGTTAGACCAAGTCCTAATCTCACCACTGAACACCAATGAAGGCAATTGGGTTATTGGTTGAGGGGGGGTTAAAGCTTACTCAACCAGCAATCATAATTCCTTTCTGGGTGAAACACAAGCAAACCCCAAATTACCTGTGCTCAACCCTCTGGCAGCTTGGCACAAAGCAGTCAGACTTAACTTAGAGGCAATGTGTAAAGTATTTATTCAGCACTTCAAACGGTAGTAAAATGAAAATTCATCACAAAAAAAATTCCATTCCATTTTAGAATAATAGTGTAAAATTTAATAAATTATTTAACACCAAAATGACAAAATCCAATCAGTAGAATGGGAGATATGTAATTTTAAAGATTTCGGTCGAAATAGTGCCTAAAAGCATAAAGGGCCAACTTTGGTTAGCTGGTTGTGACACACCAGGACAAAGCCACAAGTTCAGGCCGACTGCAAATGCTCATGAGCCGGGTACATGGACCAAGTTAGCCCCCCTGAACAAAGTACCTTAAATCCTGGTTGCGGAGCATTGCATGATCCCACCCGAGGATGCATTGTGCATTGTCGGTTCCGAATGAGCAGGAGGCTGCAATGCGAGGTCATGCTTCAGTATGCCGTTGATGGAGGTTTGCGATACAGAGTCCTGTATCGGGGATGCATCATGTAGCAGCAGTTCTGAGGAGCTGAGGGCTGCGATGCGAGGTCCTGTGTCAGAGATGTATCACACAGTGGTGGTCCTGGTGCAGATCTGCGGGGAGATGTGTTGCCCTGCATCAGTTCTGCCCGAAAGTCCACAGCCAGGCTGGCAGAACACCTTCAGGCCCACTTCCAAGGGTCCAGGACTGGGGTGGCACCACTTGGGGGCAAGACTGACAGCAGGCAAAGTCCAAGTGCTGGGTTAAAGGTGGTTGGAGCCTTTCTGTCCCTGAGGCTCTGATTAGGAGGCCAGATAACTAGCCCTTGAAGTCCCTATGGTGGTCTTGGGTTCAAGATGCAGGTACACTCCTTCTCATTCAGGCAGCAGTCCTGCAGAGTACCACAGCAGCATAGTAGCAGTCCTTTCTGCAGCAGATCAGCACAGCAGTCCTGAGTCTTCAATAGGTTCAGAGGTGTACTGAAGAGTTGGGTCTGATGATTCAATATTTATACTTAGTGCCAGCTTTGAAGTGGGAGAAGGTTCTGTAGGTTTTCACCCCCAAAGATGTTTGGAATTTCCTGCCTCCCTGCCCAGGCCCCAGCTTGTTTAGGGGCCCAAACTACTGGTGTGAAAACTCTTGGTGAGTGTGCTGAGACAGAGCCTTTGCGATGTGCAAGTGTGATAGGTGACAGTTTCTCTCCCCATTAAGTCAGAGATGGCTCATCCAACCAACAGCTATTCCCTCTTTATCTCACCATCTGGGAGTAATACACAAAGATCAACTGCCAGATACACCTAGTCATGTGGCCCAGGATACAGACTGTAGGCACCATATGGTTAGTAAAAGAAAATGTCAACTTTCTAAATGCATTTTCAGAATTGTGATTTAAAATCCAACTTTACCATTAAAGGCGGTTTTAAATTATAATTTGTTAGAGACCAAACTCGACTTTTCTACCTGCTTCCAATTGAACATTATCACTTATTAAATGTAATAAGGTAACTCAATGTTATCTTATGGGAGAGGCAGGCCTCGCAGTAACGAAAAAGAATGTAAGAGTTTTTCACTAAAGGGACATGTAAAACTTACAAGTACATGTCCACTATTTTAAATACCCTGCACTCTTGCCAATGGGCTGTTTAGGGCCTATCCTAGGGGTGAATTATATGTATTAAAAATGAAGGTTGAGGACTGGCAAAAGGTTTAAAACTGCCCTTACATGTTTAAAGCGCTAATTAAGTGGGTGTCACAATGAGTGCTGGAGGCCCACTAGTAACATTTAACTTACAGGCCCTGAATAAATGTAGGACCACTTTACTAGGTACTTACAAGTAAATTAAATGTGCCAATTGGGTATGTTTTAGAGACTGAGCACCCACACATTAGCACTGGTTAGCAGTGCTAAAGTGCACAAAGTCCTAAGGCCAACAAAAATGAGATGAGCAAAAATGGAGGAGTAAGGCAAAAAGGTTGAGGAAAGAGCACTCCAAGGCTTACGGATTTAACACAAATTATACATTATATAAGATCCTCCTGTCATATTATATTTCACTTATTGTATCTCCATGGTTTTGAAAGAGTCAGGTGATTTTTTAAAGCCAGTGTTTCATGCAAGAAACACAACTTTTGAATAATTTTTCTGACCTGCAAATCCATGTTGACCTTTTCTAATTCATCTACTGTCTTGTTAATTTTGTTTTGGTCTTTCATGTAATGTTTCATGCTAGAGATTCTTTCCGCTGTATCCTTGAGCACACTGGTCACATCATTTTGAAAACAAGTTGTCCTGTATATTTGTCAGCATGGATGTATTTGTTTGTGGTCCAAATGTTCCTTGACATGAGTATTAACACTCTAGTTTTTATAATGTTTAGCCTCTCCAAGAAAGTCCAATATAGAGTCTACATCTGTAGGTCTTCTTTGTAGATTTACAAAGCAGTGCTTTATCAAGATATTCATTTGTCGAAAATGCCCCTTGGATTTTTTTCCCCCTGGTGTTTATTGTGATATTAGACCTTGCCATAGTTCCATCCTGAAACTACTTGAAATGGATATAATATTGAAATAATCACAATTTGATCTGTTTCCAGAAAAGCTGTCCAACTTCACATATATACTTGTTAAAGCTTACAAGGGTATTCTTGGTCTTAAAAAACGTTTAAAAATATAATTGTTAAACTTCATTCTTGTTTTACTCACTCCTTGTTTTTTCCTTGACAAAGCTATTGTCAGTGTGCTGGTGTCCAAATAAAGAAGGAGTAGACAAACACAGCTTTTTCCTTTCTCCATCAGAAATCTTTCTGGTAAGGCTCAGTTGGCAGAACCTTTATTTCTAATCTTTCACGCAGCAATTGTATTTTCTTTATATTCAATTCAAAGTTTAATCAAATTCCGTAATTCACAGTATTCGTATTAAGGACTGAAGTCCTACTTGAACTTCATGGATTTTTTTTTTGTTTCGCTCCAGGAACCATATTATGGAAGTTCCCCGGGGGCGCAACGGGCGTTTGCGCACCCCCGGGCCACTTTGGTATCATAGAAGGGGCCCCAGATGCTTGTTCTTCCCCTTCTGTAATACCGATAGCGCTGGCACACATAAAGTGCCAGCGCTATCTTCAGAGGGCGTTCTCTCATTTGCTTCGGGGCTGTGGCCCCATGCAAATGAGGGAATCCCTTTGCCTCTGTGCCTGCGCCGTATTATAGAAGAGGGTGCAGAGGCAAAGAAGCTGTCTGTGCGCCCCCTGATGCCAGCCATCTGGAGGGGCTGAACGGGGTCCCATGGACCCCCCCAGACATCCTCCTGCAGGCGGGTGCAATCACTCACTGCACCTACCTGCAAGGGGATCTCTAATCCCCTTTAAAAGTGCAGGTGGGTTGCCGTCTGCACAGTGAAATACGGAGCGGCTTCAAAGCAGCCGCTCTGTTTTTCACCTGAATGCGCTGCCCTCAGGGCAGAACGAGTTCACGGCTGCCCTGAGGGCAGCAAGAGTTCACGGCTGCCCTGAGCGCATTCCATGTAATACGGCACACTTTCTCTGTTTGCGCCTGGTGCACCTGTTTTAAGGTGCGCCTGGCGCAAACAGGGAAATTGCGCCCTTTACATAATAGGGCCCTAGTCTCTATGACCCATTATAAAAGTCAACAATTGTTAATTTATATTGAAAAATAAGGCAGGTAATTTATATTGAGAAACACACACACACACACACACACACACACACACACGAAAATCTGCATAACCTCTCCTACATGCCATGAAAGCCAGAGCATGACTGTTGTTGCCATCCCCCCTGTATGTTGACCAATGACTTGGGTCGTTTCTTTGAGTGGACCATTTTCTCCCCATACCTGCTTAAACTCATGTTTGTGCAAGGAACAGATTCAAGAGATTCGCTGTAACTACTGCAGTCCCGCAATTTTCCCAGGGTGAATTATGGCAGATAAAAACCTGCCAAAATTCCCTGGGGAAAATGACAAGTAAATACCAGCACATGTGATTTAGGTGTGTAAAGCAACAAAATGTCCATGTTATGCTGCAGTGTAGCTAGTTAAGTGCTAAGGACGAGATGGCCTCATCTTTAACTCAGCCAGCCACAATGTTTCCGAGGACGAGACCATCTCGTCCTTTCAACTCAAGGGGTGAAGGGACACAACTTGCAATAGGCGATAGTGATTGATCCCCGGGTTATTGGATACAATAATGTGTTAATTTTTGCATCTGCTGCAGGGCCACTCAAAATGATGGCCTTGGTGCCCGTCCTCTGTATCATTACAGTATGTGTGTGCAAGAATAAAACATTGAGCCAGGACGTGGTGGACATTCCATTTAAGAATGTAACATATATTAAGTACAAGCATGATCTCCATTATTTGTGACAGATTTGTTACTATATGGTGGCCTTTGTAGAATTCCACTCTATTAAAGAGCATATCAATGTGTACCTCCTACCAATTTCATTATATTAAGAAGCCAGTGCTCTACAGTGCTTTAGATTAGATTTAGATTATTTCAGAGATTTAAGACTAACTCTTCAACTTGAGAACAGAGACAATATTTGCGCTTTTCATTTGAAAGGAAAACACATTTTATTTTACAGGTCAGAATCACTTATAGGCTACACTTCATCACTACATTTTCATTCCATACATGTTTTTTTCTGTTCAGTCCCTAAGTGTTAGGGTTTGTTCAAAGGTGTTATTCCACAGCAGTTTAGGCCCACTGGAGTTTGCCTAATATTTATCAGATTGTTTTCTACTGAAGGTCAGGGTTTCAGTGAAGGTCATTCTTTGAATTTTTCATGCTGCTTCTGCGAAAGAGGAAATCCGAATATCTGGCTCCTGACATCTTTGGCCAGACCCTGTGTCCCCCTTCACTAAAAGCTGTCTGTTTTATAGCCTTCAGCATCCTTTACCTTTATTGAGGTCCCATACTCCTAGATCCAACAAGGCAATCCTAAGGGGCAGGAGCATGACTTTAACTTTTTATTGAACATAGACATGAGACTCTACGCGCGACCATAAACTTCACCATCTTCTACATCCATCCCTGTCCCCGGAGTACACTCTTCACTCACATTGGCCTTCTATTTGGCTCTTGGCTATTGGCACAGGGCCTGCCTTCTAGCCACTCCATATGCCCAATCCCCTTGCCAACTAATAATTCAGGGCACAGCCTTACGCCATGGTAAGTGGGATCTCGGTGCGTGGTTTGATATTTGTCGTTGCCATTTGCTTAGCCCCTCTTCCCCAGAGCCTGTTTAAAATTGTACGGCTATGAGCCCAGATTTTCTAGGTTCAAGGCAAGGCCATTAGCCCAGGCCTCAAGTTACAAGATTCCACCGGGCATAAACCTTTTCATGCCCAACTTGCGTTGATGCAGGGCTTTGCCTTTGAGTAATTCCCTGCATCCAAAACTGTTGCTTTATCTGTTTGTGAACTCATTAAAGTTTTACAAACCTCTAATTGATAGGCTAGAAAAAATATGTAAGTGAATCAGATACATTTTTTATTTGAAGTTGTGATTTGTAAAATCTGTTTACCAATCGAATGGATCACCTGTTAGATATCCATATTATAAACCATTTCTTTTTTTTCTATTTTCTATTATGCAAGGAGGTAGACCTCCGGGTGAATAGACCAGATCTGAAAAATCTTGTTGAGGAACTCATTCTCTGTGTGAGTACTGAATTTATGTCCTTCGATACAGCAGCTTTTTCCGAATCTCATATCATACCTTCCTATAGGTGTTAACATGGAGATAGTATGCTTAGGGATCGTCCCTATGACTTTGTTCCCTCTCAACCACTCTGAATAAAACTTTACAGGATGGATCCAAAGTGAATCACTGTTAGAAATTGGGATTCTGGTTGGCTAGGGTTTGCACCTAAGCCACGCAGAACCCCCACTCCATTCAGGGTAAGTCAGATACACCTAAGATAACCTCTGCTCGCCCTCTGGTAGCTTGGCGCAGAGCAGTCAGGCTTATCTGAAGAGGCAATGTGTAAAGCGTTTGTGCAACACACTCTTACAGCAGCACAATGAATACACCACAAAAAGAGACTCCACATAAGATTATAAAAATAGCTCTCTATATTATAACACATCTAGGACCAAAGCAATAGAAATACAAGGTATGCTTTTCAAGCTATCTATGTTTAAAGACAGTACAGTACTCCTTCTGAAGGAAACAAGATCAAGACAACATCAAATATATATACTTTTCAAATAGTGTACTAGACAAAAACAACATCAAATATAGATATACTTTTCAAATTGTATCATTGCCAAGTATCACACTGAATGACTAAAGGTAATCACAATGCTCAAAAACATAGCAGCTGATTATTTTAGGAGGTGATCCCACGCTTCCCTTGTGATCCTCCACAGAGGTTCACCCCACAAGGTAGCAGAAGAACAATGCCCCCAAGTTTGTCAAGCCATGAAATGGATCTGCTCTAGTAGAAGCGTGGGATGGCTGCAGGACTTCACTGTTCCCTACTCACCCACAGTGCTCCAAATGGGGACGGGCCCAACCTCAGGGTCTTCACCAGTGAGAAGGGCACTCGCGCACATTGCTGTGGGGGAGGACGCCAGCAGGCGTGCATGATAACCGGGGCCCACGCCCTGGGATTCCAGCCTTCCCTGGCTGATCGCACACAGTACTGCTCCAGGGGCAGGGCCTCAGAGAAGAAGCCCCTCTTGTTACCCATCAATCATCAGGCAGCAGGCCAATACAGCTAGCAGTTAGCAAAATGGTGGTTTCTCCTGCAGCACAGCAGTCCTCCTGGCAATGTGCAGATGTAGATCCAGCAGCGTCTGGCTTCAAGTCCCACACAATGTCTGATTAGATGAGGTCAGAGCTTCAGTACTTATACCCAAAACACCTTTGATGTAGGGGGTGACTTCAAAGGAACCTTCTGAAGTGCACAAAGATCCCATTCAGCCCAGCCCTAGCTCCCAACTAACAGTAGGGGGTTAATCCACCCTTTGTGTGAGAGCAGGACACAACCTATTAAATGTAAGTGTGATTCACCTCTCCTTGCTCAGGAAGGCTATCAGTATGCAGATTAATTGGGATGTATCCCCTGTCACACCCAGCCATTCCTGTGTTGTGGCTTAGACATAAAGTGGAGCTGTCACCCTGCCCAGATGTGTTTGGGAGACTGGCTTCAGAGCACAAAGCGCTATAAGCACAGAGAAATGCCTACTTTTAAAAAGTATTAAACATAAGGATCCACCCTTATAAGCATAAGAAAAAGTGTCCTTTCAGAAATCGCGTGTCTCCTACGTTCTGGGAAAGCACACAGCTTTGTTAAAATAGCCTATACCCACCAAAAGGGCCCTTGGTGGCATGCTTCATCATCGGGGTCTTCCCGCCCCGCTGCGGGACGGGGCGTGCTGCGACCTACGACTACGCGGGAGCACTAATTTCAAACAATACTATGTGTGGTGTAGGCATGCGATTGGAAGGGTCAGAAGTGGTTACGTGAACGTGATGAATGATTAACAAATACCTGGCTATGCAGAAGAAAAAACTTTAATGTTCCTATAAGCTGGTATTATTAAAAATTGGGGAATAAGTGGAGGTATTATGCTTTAATGGGCAGTACTTCCTTTGTCGACATGTTTCGAAGCCCTCCCCTGGCTTCTCATCAGGACCTAGACAGATCCCTTAAACACTCTAATTGTTGATGGTAGATAACTATATTTATACAAAATCACTAGTTAGTGCGTATTTCAATTAACATGCACTTTTAGATACTGTACCCTAATAGGTATTTTCTCTTGGTATGGGTCTGGAAGAACAAGGACACAGTTAAAATATTCCATAACACCGTTACCCCATACCCTCTGTGATGTCAATCTGTAAAAAACGTGATATATTTAACCAAGTTGTGATATATTTCTCTATATGTGCCAAGTTGTTGCGATGGTGTAGACAATACATGACACACAACATATAACATAAACCACACACTCTATAACTGGAAAATGAGGCTCTGATGTGAACCGCAGTGGATGCATCTATGTAGCCATAACATCGTGCATTTTTTAATGAAATCAAGAATATTCATTGTGTCATATTCGGCTCCTTTTACGTACATTTTTAATGCCCATCCAATGCCCCATGAGCCTGCTGAACGGGAGGGGAGGGGCACCTGTAGTCAAACACTGTTTAAAAGGAAGAACAAAAACTCAGTAGGCTATTTATAGTTGCCTTCGTAAAAGAGCCCGGTTCTGTGGGTGTGCGGCTATGCCGTACTTACATCATCAAGGTCACTCCCTCGCCTGGATACTACCTCGCCGCGGCTCTGTGGAACACTGAGTCGGCGTGAGGAGATCGTTTTTAAGCTCTGTTTGTTCTGGCAATTGCGCGGGGAAACTGTAAATGTTTGCAACACTAGAGTGCTGAAACCCAAGATGGCTGCCGATTTTCGGAACCGTTGTGGATGGAATTTTGTGTGCACTTCCTGTTTCCGTGTAAACATGGGGGAACGGTATTACCTTACAACACTAGAACGTTAATGAACAAAATGGCTGCCGAATATCGGAACTGTGGAGGGAAGAGCTTGTATTCACTTCCTGGCAAAGTTGATCGTGAGCCTAGAGGTGGTCCCCAGAAGCGGGATCATCCAATTACTGTTTTTATCTGGAAAAGGGTATAAGGACCCATAGTGGTCCTTCGTGCTTCGCTATAAAAACCTCAAATGGGTTTTAAGTATAGGAAAAAATACATTTTAGTAAAACCCACTTTCTGATGGCAAGTGGAGTGGGTCACACCTGAATGATGAAGGTGCCATACATTGGAGATGACTCGTGAATGGAACCCCTCAAAAAAGTTATTAATTATCATAGTGCCTCCACTCAGGAGATGTTAAGGACCCAGGTAGGGCGAAAGGGGATGCATCACCGTGGGTTACCTCCATTGGTATGTCCTCCCTAATAGTCCCAAGGCTAGCTATATCTTAGCCAAACTGGCCCCACGGTATGTCATCGTTCAGTCCTGTGAGGTGTGTGCCCAGGCGGAACACCCATCGTTGTTCCTTCTCGAAGAGGCCATTCTCACTGTTTAGTTGCTCAATGACAGTCCACTGTAAATCTTCCATTGAGTGTTGGGACATCAGGTAGTGGGATGCCATTTTCGTAGTGCTTTTCTTGCAGTGCACATTGCTTCTGTGTTCCACTATTCGGGTTTTAACTGGTCTTGTGATCATCCCAACATATTCCATCCCACATGGGCACGTGATAATGTATACCAGGTTCCTGCTGTTGCAGTTCGTGAACCGATGCTGTTCCCACTCAGTGCCATTCTTGAACTTGACGTGTTTGGTTCTTTTAGTTAGGTGGCAAGTGCTACAGTTCCCACATGGGTGATGACCTTTCACAGGAGGTAGCATTGTGTTGGCTGTTTCCGTGGGCGAGAAGTCCCGTGGTCTTGTGTGGACCAACATATCCCTTAGACTCCTTCCTCTTTTGTGAGCAAAAATAGGTTTAGGGAGGTCAAGGTTGCCACAGTCTAATAACCTCCAAAGTTTGTTCACAATTTTTGTCACCTGGTTTGAGCATGTATTAAAGGTGGTGATGCATATTGGTCTCTGCTCCGGATCTTTTTGTACTCTTGGTTCCAATAGGGCTTCCCTATTGTTGTTGCGTGCTCTCTTCATTGCTTTTTCTACAATTCTGGCTGGGTATTTCCGTTTCCTCAATCTCTCCTGGAGGTCTGTTGCCTGTTTCTTGAAATCCTTGACCTCTGTGTGCAATTCCTCCACACGGGAGATTATCCCGGAGGTGCCGTGGATGGAAGCTGTTGTATAACAACAGGCAGTTCTTTGAGGTAACTTTGAAATGTGTGGTGGTCTTGAGGGTTCCTTCCTCAGGGTAGATATTGAGGTCTAGAAAGACCAAGTTGGTCTTCGAGACAGTACTGTTAAACTTGAGGTAAGTGTTCTGTAGATTCAGCCAGGTCATAAAGGCTTCCGCTGATGCCATGTCTCCTTCCCATATGACCAGCACATCGTCGATGTACCGTTTCCAATTCTTGATGTGGGTCACGAAAGGGTTGTTCTGGTGTAGAATTTTTTTGGTCTCCAGATGGTAAACATAGAGACCAGCTATGCTGGGAGCAAAGGAGCTCCCCATGCTGGTCCAGTGTTTCTGTAAGTAGAGTGGTATAAGGTGTCAATATCCTTGGTCCTGAAGAGAAGCTTAGGGGTAGGCTTCGAAACATGTAGACCTGTGAGGAAACTGCCCATTACAGCACTTCTTCCCCAATTTCCCCGTTTTTATTAATACCAGCTATAGGGAGTATTAAAGTTTAGTTTTCCACGCAGCCAGGTATTTTTTAACTCACCTTTTTCCTGACCCTTCCACTCTCACATCAAACACATAAAATCACTTCACTAATAAGTGCTCCCACGTCTCCCTAGGTCGTAGCACGCCCTGTCCCGCAGCGGGGCGGGAAGAACCCGATGATGAAGCATGCCACCAAGGGACCTTTTGGTGGGTGAGGGTTATTTTCGAACACATTTTGTCTCTCCCATGTAAGAGACCGAGTATTTCTCCTTGGTTTAGTCACTTTTTGTAAGGCTAGCACAGTTTTTAGGAATCAAGAGTGGACTCTCGTTGTTTCTTCATAACTTGTAGAGGAGGCTGAGTCCACGACTTATTGCACATCTTCACTCCCTCCTTTGTTTTTCGACAATATGAAAGAAGTAGGCCTTAGAGCAGTGAAAAATGAGATAGGCTGTTTGTCACTACCAGGACATGCAAAACATAAACATATGTGTCCTACCTTGTACTTACTCAGACCCCTGCCCATAGGGCTACCCAGGGCCTACTTTAGGGGTGACCTATGTGTAATAAAAGGGGAATTTTAGGGCTTGGCAAGTAGTATTAAATGCCAAGTCGAAGTGGCTGTAAACTGCACACACAGGCTCTGCGGTGGCAGGCCTGAGACAGGTTTGAAAGGCTACTTTTGTGGGTGGCCCAATCAGTGCTGCAGACCCACTAGTAGTATTTAATTTACAGGCCCCAGGTATATGGAATAGCACTCTACAAGGGACTTATAAGTGGATCAAATATTCCAAGACGGTGTAAACCAATCATACCATGTTTAGAGGGGAGAGCACCTGCACTTTAGCACTGATTAGCAATGGTAAAGGGCTCAGAGTCCTAAAGCCAACAAAAAGATGGTCAGAAAAAGGGAGGAGGAGGGCAAAAGGTTTGGGGATCACCCCATAGAAGGGCCAGTTCCAACACAACCCTCCTCCAGCCTAAAGCCAAGTTAGACTAACCAATACCTTGATGGACTTCCTTCCTTAGGGCGATAGAACCTGGACAAAAGCCCACTACTTTAGGGGCATTTGCCAGATCTATGCTTCTCTGAACCTAGTCTCATCCTTTCTCCACTCCATCTTCCACCAGTTCAGGGGTGGTATCCTAAAACTGGTCCTTGAGCCCAGTGTCTATACTCTTGGGCTGGACAGAAGTGAGGGGTGAGTCCTTCCTCCCCCTGCCTCACCTTCTGGGGTTCTGTACCCTCCTTTTGGAAGTGGTACCCACAGTAACCATAACTATCAGGGCACTTGTGGGAGCCGTCCTGCTCAGTTCTCCCACCATTTAAGGGGTGCTATCCTGCAACTAGTCTTCCAACCCAGGATCTGTACTCTTAGGCTGAACAGGGGATGTGGGCAAGTTCTTCACCCCCCTACCCCTCCATCTGTGCTTCTGCACCCTCTTCTGCGTAGTAGTACTGCCAGACAATGTTCCCTCTAATTTGTTTCCTCTCTGTGCGGCAGTGTAAGACCTCTGCGCACTACAGCCAAGTCTATGTGCATCAAGCAACTGATCATGCATGCAAGTTCAGCGCTCAGCAAAATATATCTGTGTCAATCACCATTCCAAACATTTGTTTACAACAACAGTGAAAACAGCTGCATTTAACACATACATCTCCATCTAATAGGGCTTTGCGACATTTTTGCAATGTAGCTACACACCGTCATAACATAAATTGTTTACTCTAATGGCACTTACACTCTAGGTTTAGTAAAAAACAGGACTCCGAGGTTTGTATGATTGTTATATTTTCCTGAAGGTAAAGTGTCATGGTGACAGTGACCTAAAAGGGGTAGAGCTGGGTAATGCAGCCTTTGTGGCCCCAGAATAGGGGGCTTTGGGTGGTGGTATTAGCTTCAGCAGCTTGCAATAAGAAAACATCACCCTAAATGGCAAACAAGTCATAAGGGACTAATGAATCGTCTTACCTGGAAGAGCATGAGCCTCTTCTCCGTGAAGTTCAGGATCATCAGGGTGATCATGGCCAGGTAGGAGTACAGGCTCTTGGCATGACGTTGTTTGTTTTTCTTCCACTTTACTTTCTCCTCCTGGCCTTTCTCCCTCCGAGTCTAGTCCCCTTACACCGCCAAGCCACCTCTCCCCAGGCTGTCCTCCTTCATGGAATACAGGACCTCCACGGGTCCTAGGTCTGTGGTTCTTGAACTCCACACTATCCACTTTCTTAAAAATCTGTCCAATAACACCATCAGTGTCCCCTCACTCCTAGACAGACCAGCGTAACCACTCTCTTCACAGACATTGATGTCTGCTGAGCAACCATGAAGCTGGGACCACAGGTGAAAGCATTTGTCTCATCACACTGAGTCCCAACTAGGGCACATCATATTTTTTAATTGTTGAAACATTTTGAGAACTGCTTGACTTGGCTGCCAAAGTCAGGTTTAAAAGGGTACTGGGCTCAGACTGTGGCATTACTGAAAGCTTCTGCTGATAATCCTTGAACCTAAAAAAAGGGTGTCTGCATAAGGCGTCTCTATTTGCGACTTGATTGTGGGTTGAAATCCTACGAGAAAACGAGTAGGGTAAAAAAGGCTATGCAGTATGTAGCTAGTCATGAGAAGTGTGTCATTTTATACCCGGCATTACAGTGGATGAATTTGTTGTGTTCTAGTACTCACTATCTCATTGGGGTTGGTTGTTAAATATGAATATAAAGAAAGTGATATGCTATTTCCCAACTACAAAAACTACAATGCTAATTACGTCACTTTTAATTCAGTCTGCCGTATAACATAGAGGTGAAATTGTGTTGAACTGGTTACATACACACACATGTATTTCCTCCGAATCAAAGTAGACCGTTTAAGAAAATTGCATTAATACAGACCAGCCTAATCATCATATGTCAGTTCTGACTCCTCCAGTCAGCACTTGGTATGCTGGGATTTTTTTTTTTGAAATGCTGGGATTTTTGCATCCATGCAAGCTCAGGTTGTAAGGAGGTGTTTATAATGGGCCATGATAGAGGGCTCTGGAGTTGAGGCCGATGGAAGTGTGAGATTTGCAGAATATCTTTCAGTGGCTCAGACTAGTGCTCAGAATACTGAGCATCCAATTGTTGGCCCCTCTGCAGGGCGCACAGAGCATTGGTGCCATTGTAACTGTGATTATATGCAAAAGCATGAGAAGGAGGTACAAAGCGCGGATAGAGCACAGACGTGCTCTTTAATTTGTAGGGGTGCATTATAATCACGAGTAGGGTGCACCTGCATTTATTCCTTTGTCGTATTAAAATAATGGTGTTAAAAATAACCCTGGGCGGAGTTCGCGGAGTTGCACTACGCGGAACACCGCAAAGTGCATTAAAAACTCTGTCGCACTACGCAGAGCTCCGCGAGCGGCGGAGTATGATAAAACGGGCAGTTTCTCAACGCGAGCGGTCGCGAGCATACGCGACCACTCGCAATGAGAAACCTGAGCCCCCGCGTTGAGAAATCTTGCTGGGATGTTGATTTTCCACGCTCGCGCTCGCCAACGTGATGTTGACGAAAGCGAAAGAGGAAAAATCTCGCAGGGAGGTTGATTTTCCTCGCTCGCGGTCGCCAACTTGACGTTGACGAATGCGAGTGAGAAAAAAAACTCCGCTCCGCACCGCTAAGCGGAGTTTTATGGAACTCGGCGATCTCCGCGTAACGCAGAGTGCAGAAAACTCCGCGAGCGGAGCGGAGTTCACCGCCCAGGCCTAGTTCAAAATGTACCGTAATAACATGAAAAAGTGTTGTGTTACAATTATATTTACATGAATGTGAAAGATGTTGAATTATAAACTGTTGTGCTCAGCTGAAAGCCTAGTGTGCAAAGAATCGTGTATGCCTACTTACAGTTATTCTCGTATTTGATGTGCTCATGTAACGTGGTGAATTAGAAGTGCTTAGCAAGCATCCATTTTGTGTGTAATTTCATGAGGCTTGAATATGCCATTTCCTTATGTTGGCTGATTTCTGTAGGCCTGAAAGTGTATTTTACCCTGGTAGCTCTCTAGAGGGGTTAACGTGTAGGTTTGAATTTTATGTGCATGCTGAGTTGTTCTTTCTCACTATTTTCTGTTGCAGGTGGTGAATTCATCAATGTTAGTTAGAATAACGCTTTTGTTTTAGGAGTTAGGCTCTGAGAGCAGTGGATACAATGAGCGTATGAGAAGCTGATATCGGAAGACGGTGTTCTTTTTCGCTGGAACAGGCCTGGGAAGCAAGGTCATCGCGCTAGGAGCTGGGAGAGCAGAGGTGGAGTGGAAATTCACCTATGAGAAGGTGCCCACTGGGATGGGTTGATGAGGAGACCTGAATGGACGTGTTTTTTGATCTTGAAGTTTGAATTAGGGACAGTGTCCCGAGGGTTGAGTTAGGAGAAGAGCGGAAGACACTAGGAGAAGAGGAGCATCCTAGAACGAGCTCCGTAGCTTATGCTACATGACCCATACAACATGAGTGTACTTCTTATGAAGTCTTCACGCGCTGACACCTTAGCCTTTTTCCTAAACTGCCTGGGGAAATGTTAAGTAGGGAAGTCACCTTAGTGATAGAGTAGGAATAGATTAATGCTTTTCACTTATGAACCTGTGATGAAGTCCGACATAGACGTGGGAGCACTTATTGCCTGCGTTCTGTTTCTGGAAGTTGTCGTTCTGTTTATGTTTCATCGAGTCAATTTTGCCCGTAGGTTTGGATTTGTATTAGTTCTGATGTAATTCTATAACCTCGTTTTGAGGTGTCTGTATGTCCAACTATTTTTGGCTTTGTAATAAAACAACTAGCTTAAAGATTGGAGTCTGTGATCCTTAGGAGTCATGAATTATTGGGCCCGCAATTTGTGTTTTAAGTAGTGGTTATGGTATATCTCTTCCCTCTACACTGCCAAACAGGAACCAACAGTCCATCTGCCAGAGAGTGTTCCAGAGTAAATTATAGGTGTAACCTCAGCACCATCAGTTGGTAGCAATATCGGATGGTTTTCTATTGGAGAGAGGGAGAGAATAATCTAGAACGTAAGGAGAAACTAGTTGTAGAGCCCCAAAGGTCCCAGAAAATTAGAGCCAAAAAAGTCAAGAACGGAGAACGGTGGAGCATGCTGGAAGCCGACGGAGAATGATGGTGCGGCGGGAACAACGGTTCGTGGTGTTGTGAGTATGAATAGGGATGTTTGTGTTAGATTGCGGTGATGAATTGATTGTGTGATGTCTTGCGGAGTTGGATTGAGAGTCG
This sequence comes from Calotriton arnoldi, assembly GCA_963921515.1. Lineage (NCBI taxonomy): Eukaryota > Metazoa > Chordata > Amphibia > Caudata > Salamandridae > Calotriton > Calotriton arnoldi. The sequence goes on from CAWUFW010002710.1 coordinate 413,443, forward strand.
AGTGAATGTGGTTTTGGGCTGAGCGTACACAGTCCATGTGATATGATTTGATGATTTGATTTTGTGTCACGCTCGACGAGTAGCCTAAGATCCCTGGATATAGATTGTGGTGTAGAAGACACCCAGTGCTGTAATTGTCTGACCAGTGATTGTGGGAGTCGTGAAGCGCTATCGACGAACCCACAGGTGATAGGGAAACGTGTGTGAGAGAGCTTGGTAGAATTGTGTGGGAAGCTAGTGCACAAGGGCGGACCACAGCGATTTGAGTGGCCAATGCAGGTCGTGGGTCACTGTGTGTGAATGATCGAGCGAGTGGATCCTATTGATTCTTTTACAGGACTGTCCGGCCGTTCGTTGGCAGATGGTCTGAGGTGACTGTCCAGTCGTTTCGCAGACAGACTGTTGCCAGAGGTGAGACAGACAATTACTTGTGAGACTGTCTGGTCAGTTCGTGGAGAGACAGTCAGTTATGTGACTGTCCGGTTGTTTCGTGGACAGACAGTTACTTGATTCTATGAGTGAGGTGTGTGAATGTTCAGAGAATGATTGTGAAGGAGTGGGAACCGTTGTGAGGGGGAAGAGTGATGTTAAGGTGTGCCGCGCTGCGATAGGTCGGTTGATGGAAAGCCGTGCTGGGATTGGTGAATTGTCATCAGGAAGTTGAAACAAAAAGAAATCTGTGGGGAAAACAAATCGATTTCAAAATGCGATGCTTTAGAGTGTTATGTGATCTTTGCAGAGGGGATAGAGGAGTGGTGACTCGAGTGGGTGAGGAAGCACCACCCGAGGACACCCCAGCACATTATATGGCCACAATGTAGGACTCCATACTATAATTTGGCTCAAAAATTGGCATAAGATTTCAGAGAAGGAGGGAGATTTGGCTTTTCTACGTTATGGGTCAGTTAGATTGGATGTTTGTATCAGTTGAGGGCAGTGATGGCTTCATTGCGACCTCCGCCCAGACCAACACAGTTTGAGGCTTTGGATGCATGGGTAAGAGCAGCACATGTGAGGAAGAGGGACCCAAGTCAGGAAAGAGTGAAAAAGTCGATAAGGGCATTTCAGGATGCACAATGGGATGCATTGGCGAAAAGTTGGAGAGTAGAGACCATTGAAGGGGAAAGACTATACCCGATGTTAGTGAAAGTAGGAGATACCCAGAAGAGGAAGGAAGAAGAGGATGATAGCGACACAGATGACAGCTTGTTGGAAAGAATGTTAGCAGAGCGTCCGCCTCCGTATAACCCAACTTCGGAGGAAGGAAGACAAGCACTTATGGAAGGGACAGAAGAATCGCAGAATAAGTCCTAGTGTGAGAGTAGTGGGGAAGATTTCAACAGGAACGGAGGGAATAGAAGTACAGCAAATGAGAGATACAGAGACAAGTGGAGCTAATGCTGTTACACGGTTACCGGATGCCCTTACGGTGCCGGTCACTATTGGACCCATAGGGGCCGATTCCGATTCGGGCCGGAAAACATACCGACCGACTCGGTACGGGAATGTTGTCCGACCGACACGTACCAGCGCTGCCCGATCCGCGTAGTACGATGCAATGCATGTGAATTACAACCGACTCGTACGGAACACAAGCCGAACGACCCAACCGCACGGAAACCAGCTATCTGGCCGGGAAACTACGCGAATCGAACCGACCGACACGCACCAGGAATGAACCCGACAGAAACGTACCCGCGAACTCCGACCCGCGCAGTACGAGGCAATGCGTGTAAAACCAGACCGAGTCGCACGGAGCCCAAGCCATACGACCGACACGCATACAAAACCGAGCCGAAGCAACCCAATACTCCGCGACCGACGCGTACGCCGCACATGAAACCCATCAGGAACACAGCTTGAAAGACTCGGAGAAGCCCGCACGAGCCAACTGCAGCGTCCTACTCGGTCAGAAGAACGTCTCCTACATGCCTAAAAAACACAAAGGAAAAAATACAAAAAAAAGGGCCAAACAAGCAATGACAAAGTCAATAAATACAGGGGGAAAAAACATGGAACAAGGACACACCCACAACTCCACCCATATAAAGGCCACAAATCCCTACCATGATCCTTTGCAAATTCAACTGACCTGCCAGCACAGAACACCATCAGACAGCAACCACAGACACACTCACAATTCATCCATCACACAAGCCACACACCATTAGCACCTCCCAAATAGCACCCTCACATACACCCAGCAAAACCCACACTAACCCACCCTCACTTGCACACTCACACACATCAATCCCCACCACCACCCATCACCATGCCCCCAAAGAAGAATCCAAAGTTCCTAGACAGTGAATTGGAAGTCCTGGTAGATGAGATCCTCAGGGTAGAGCTACAGTTGTTTGGTACATTGGTCCAACAGACCCCCATGTCGCAGAAAACCAAGATGTGGGAGAGGATCGTCGACAGGGTGAACGCACAATCACCATGTTTGCGCACAAAGGAAGACATCCAGAACAGGTGGTATGATGTGCGCAGGAGGGTCAAGGACCTACTCAAGAAGGATTACGCCTTGAGTAATCGCACCGGCAGTGGCCCTCCTGCCAAACCAGTATACCTCAGGCCCTGGGAGGAGAAGGTGCGGGCCATACTACCACCAGTGAGCGTCTATGGACTATCAAACATCCCAGAGCCTGGTGAGTACACAACCAATGCACACAATATTGTGTGACAATACACACATCACTGTCAAGGGGATAGTCAAACCATGCACCCTTAGTAAATCCACAGCAACCAAAAGATAATCATCCCAAGATGTGTATGTTAGTCAGATAAACACAATACATGCCATCTCATAGTGATATGTAACTGTGTCATGACATGTACAAACCTAACAACAAATAGAGCAAGACAGTGGCACAAATCTAACCAACAAACAGTCAGATATTTTGCCACCACTAGAACACCACCTCACAGGGAAGCTCACTGAAAGGAAGGAAGTCTGTGTATGCTGGTGAAGTGAGTGTAGGCAATAGCATGATGGGAGTTGTAGTCACATATATTGGTCACCCTCACAATTGGCCCATCAACACCACTCTGAACCATGCTCACATCACAGGGAGTGGAAAAGAACTGACAAGATGGCTGACACTGGGTACTGCTGTGGGGAGCACAAGGCCCTGCTGGGAACTGTGCAACAACCAACAGCAGGACACCACTGACTGACATCCTGAAAGCCAACTTGCACTCCCTGCAATGGAAGCACGTTCCATGGTGGGATATCTGGCTGAGTGGGAAGGAGGACTGACAGCTCTGACCATAGTTACCAGCAGCTTTTCTCACACACCCCCTTAACACAAACTCCACACAACTCACCTGTGAGAATGCAATGCCTCACACTCTAATTAAATATCCCACAAAGAACAACCACATTGGGTTATGCTGTGTGAAGCACAGGGACACTTTTGGGACTTGTAGCCAAACAAACGCCAGGACAACACTGTCAGCCATCCTGTCAGCACAGGCACACTACCCCACAGGGAAGCAGAGTCAAAAGGAAGGAAGTATGGGCATGCTGGGAAGGGGGGTGAAGGTAATAGCATGATGGGAGTGCTAGTCACAGATATTGGTCACCCTCACAATTGGCCCATCAACACCACTCTGAACCATGCTCACATCACAGGGAGTGGAAAAGAACTGACAAGATGGCTGACACTGGGTACTGCTGTGGGGAGCACAAGGCCCTGCTGGGAACTGTGCAACAACCAACAGCAGGACACCACTTTCAGCCATCTTGCCATTGCTGTCACACTCACACACAGTGAAGTCGACTCAAAAGGAAGGAAGTATGGGCATGCAAGGAAGGGGGTGTAGGCAATAGCATGATGGGAGTGGTAGTCACAGATATTGGTCACCCTCACAATTGGCCCATCAACACCACTCTGAACCATGCTCACATCACAGGGAGTGGAAAAGAACTGACAAGATGGCTGACACTGGGTACTGCTGTGGGGAGCACAAGGCCCTGCTGGGAACTGTGCAACAACTAACAGCAGGACACCACTGACTGACATCCTGAAAGCCAACTTGCACTCCCTGCAATGGAAGCACGTTCCATGGTGGGATATCTGGCTGGGTGGGAAGGAGGACTGACAGGTCTGACCATAGTCACAAGCAGCTTTTCTCACACACCCCCTTAACACAAACTCCACACAACTCACCTGTGAGAATGCAATGCCTCACACTCTAATTAAATATCCCACAAAGAACAACCACACTGGGTTATGCTGTGTGAAGCACAGGGACACTTTTGGGACTTGTAGCCAAACAAACGCCAGGACAACACTGTCAGCCATCCTGTCAGCACAGGCACACTACCCCACAGGGAAGCAGAGTCAAAAGGAAGGAAGTATGGGCATGCTGGGAAGGGGGGGTGTAGGCAATAGCATGATGGAAGTGGTAGTCACAGCTCAACATCCCCCGCCCACATGGCCCAGCAAGCTCACACTGAAGCATGCACACCTCACAGGGAGTGAAAACCCACTTCAAAGATGTCTGACACTGGCCTCAGCTGTGGGGAGCACAAGGCCCTGCTGGGAACTGTGCACCAACAAACAGCAGGACACCACTGTCAGCCATCTTGCCATTGCTGTCAGACTCACACACAGTGAAGTCGACTCAAAAGGAAGGAAGTATGGGCATGCTGGGAAGGGTGGTGTAGGCAATAGCATGATGGGAGTGGTAGTCACAGATATTGGTCACCCTCACAATTGGCCCATCAACACAACTCTGAACCATGCTCACATCACAGGGAGTGGAAAAGAACTGACAAGATGGCTGACACTGGGTACTGCTGTGGGGAGCACAAGGACCTGCTGGGAACTTTGTAACAACCAACAGCAGGACACCACTGTCAGCCATCTTGCCATTGCTGTCACACTCACACACAGTGAAGTCGACTCAAAAGGAAGGAAGTATGGGCATGCTGGGAAGGGGGGTGTAGGCAATAGCATGATGGGAGTGGTAGTCACAGATATTGGTCACCCTCACAATTGGCCCATCAACACCACTCTGAACCATGCTCACATCACAGGGAGTGGAAAAGAACTGACAAGATGGCTGACACTGGGTACTGCTGAGGGGAGCACAAGGCCCTGCTGGGAACTGTGCAACAACCAACAGCAGGACACCACTGACTGACATCCTGAAAGCCAACTTGCACTCCCTGCAATGGAAGCACGTTCCATGGTGGGATATCTGGCTGGGTGGGAAGGAGGACTGACAGCTCTGACCATAGTCACAAGCAGCTTTTCTCACACACCCCCTTAACACAAACTCCACACAACTCACCTGGGAGAATGCAATGCCTCACACTCTAATTAAATATCCCACAAAGAACAACCACACTGGGTTATGCTGTGTGAAGCACAGGGACACTTTTGGGACTTGTAGCCAAACAAACGCCCGGACAACACTGTCAGCCATTCTGTCAGCACAGGCACACTACCCCACAGGGAAGCAGAGTCAAAAGGAAGGAAGTATGGGCATGCTGGGAAGGGGTCTGTAGGCAATAGCATGATGGGAGTGGTAGTCACAGCTCAACATCCCCCACCCACATGGCCCAGCAAGCTCACACTGAAGCATGCACACCTCACAGGGAGTGAAAAATCACTTCTAAGATGTCTGACAATGGTGCTCTGTTGTGGGGAGTACCAGGCCCTGCTGGGAACTGGGCACCAACAAACAGCAGGACACCACTGACTGACATCCTGAGAGTTAACCTACACCCACTGCAAGGGTGGCATGCTTCATCGTGGGATAACTGGGCTGGGGGGAGAAGGAGGTCCGGATGTCAACCAAATACCACCAATGCTGGTCATGCACACACCTCAACATCCACATTGAAATGCATCAGGTTGGCAGGACAATGAGCCACACCAATATCAACCTCTGACTGTGACAACTTAGGACAATGCAATGTACAGGGCCGCATCCAGAGGTACAGTCACAACTGTCATGTGTATGAACCATTGATGCCTGCAGAAACATAACATACATTGTGTGTCTCTTCCAAAAACAGGTGATGATGGGGACACAGCAGCAGATGAGGAGGAGTCCCTGTCCCAGGCTCCAGTGGCCCCTGAGCTCTCTGGTGTGGAACAGCCTCTGCACTCATCGGATGGCGAAGACCAACCTGGCACCTCCGGTGTGAGTCATCATGCAGCACCAGCAGGACCACCATCTGCACCCCCTGCACCCATTCCTCCAACATCTGCCAACACACAGACCACCCCCGCCGACACGGACAGAGCAAGGACACTGGATGACAACAGCACAGGGACCCTAGCCCACCGTGAAGCATCGGACAACAACCCCAGTACCAACCCCCAAGGGGGCCTAGGGTCACCTGTGCGTGCCACCGCAGGTCCCGTACGTGTGGTCAGGGGTGGTGGGAGGGGTGGTAGGCAGAGGTCGCTGTTTGCAGAGGGGTCTGGACTGCATGATGACCCACAACTGGCACGCATTGCTGATGCATACCAGAATAGCACCGGAGAGGTCAGCCAGGTAGTGGGGATCCTCAAGGACATTCAACAGCAGCAGGCTGCCCATCATGCCCGCTTGGACTCCCACATGTCCCGTGTGGAGACACACATGTCCCGTGTGGAGACACACATGTCTGGCATGGAGTCCAAGTGGGACACATTGGAAGAACTGACAGCGGTGCAGAGGGACATATTGACATGCCTCCGCCAGATTAGCACCAACATGTCCACACCTCCCTGTGTGCCCACAACATCTGGTGCCGCAACAACTGCAACCGCCACAGGGAGGGAGGATGACTCTGGTGGAGAGTCCTCTGCACCGCAGCGGCCTGCACGTGAGGGTCCCCCAGAAAGAAGAGGGGTCATCCGAGGAAGGACAACTGAGAGGCCGATGGCCATGTACATCCCCCAGGAACCCAACACCTGTTCTGGAAATTCTCCTTTGTGTGCAAACTGTTCACCCTGTCGAATGCAACCCAACTCTCCCACATGCCATGGGGAGTTTAATTTGGACTAATGTATCAGATGACTGTGGACTTTACTCAGGACATTTCTGCTACCAACACTTCCAACTCATCTGGGAACTTTGGATTCCAATCCCAATGTACAGCACCCACCATCCTGTGCACTATCCTCACACATGTATGTAAATAAACTCACTAATACACCATACTTGCCTCTGTTGTGATTCCAACGTTGTTTTTGTCATGGAGATGATGATCTGCTAAATGACACTGTGCATGCTAACTGCTACAGCAAGTTCAACACCGTCATGTGAGTCATGGCGACGTGACACATATGAGGGAGACACACCACTAGGGCTACACAACACATACACACCAGGGCCATCTGACTCATCGCCTACACTGATGTTGCCAGGAAATACAGTGGAATGCACAGACACCACACCTATTCAGAGTCTGTGTTAACTAGCCCACAGGTGCAGTAAGCAAATGTCAGTCAGATGTGTGACCACAGACAACGCACATCCCAAAGTGAAGCACAGGTTTATTACACATTTGCAACATGTTGTTTCCACTACAAATGCAAGGTAATCCCACGTGGCAGTGGCCACACAGTCAACAAGTGTAGAAGAAATAAAGTCCAGGGGTGTGTGGCACATCACCTGTAGGGAAACGACTGCTTCCACCCTGAAAGCTGAATCATGGTGTCGGGGGATCCGAGTTGACCAAACAACTCTGAAAGTACCCTGTGAAGGACAGACATGACACACAGTCAAAAGCACTGAAGAACAGGACAGAACTGCAATACTCATGCCCAATACATGTCACAAGATACCTACACAAAACCAAGTTAGCATGTCAACACTGTTGGGGAGTACAGACTACCTGTAAGGACACATCGCTGCACGCATCCAGTCAAGTAGCACATGGCCACACTCAAACAGCACCAGAGCACCACCAACACATATCATGCAAACTCACATCATTGACATGACATCTCTGGATACTCACATTCAGCTGAAGAAGTTGGTGATGAGCTGTGTGCGGACATCACCCTCATCATCATCATCATCACTGGCATCGTGGCCCAGGCCAGGATCCTCCACAGGTGGCGGATGTTGGTCATCGTCATCCAGGATGAGAGGCAACTCCTTCCGCACTGCCAGGTTGTGTAACATGCAGCAGACGATGACAATCTTGCACACCTTTGCTGGGGCATATGGGAGGGCCCCTCCTGTCTTGTCTAGGCAGCGAAAGCGGCTCTTCAGGAGACCAAATGTCCGCTCGGTCACTCTCCTGGTCCGACCATGTGCCTCATTGTAGCGCATCTGGGCTGGTGTCACAGGGTTCCTGAGGGGTGTCAGCAACCACGGCATGTTGGGGTATCCGGAGTCACCTACATACAGACAATTGCACATTAGCAGAGTTGGAAAAGAGGGTGGAATACAACATTGCAGAACACACACAATGGTACAAAGTCAGTACACACCGACAAGCCAGGCACGCTGGTTCTGCATCTGTGACATCATCCTCGGGATGCGACTACTCCTCATCACGTAGGCATCGTGTGCAGAACCGGGGAAACGGGCACACACATGTGAGATGCTCATATCTGCAAGACATACCACCAGAGCATTGATCGAATGGTAAGGTTTCCTGTATGCCTGCTCATGTGCCTGTGGTGGTATGGCCGGCCAGGTTGCAAATGTGGGGCCAACCGCAGCACCAATTCCTCAATCAGCACCCTGTTGAAGCGGTACCGTCGGATGCAGTCACGTTCAACCATGGTTGCAAGGTCAGGGAATGGTCTATGGACAGCTGGTGCCCTGCAGTGCATAGGTGAAGAAAGAAAGATTGTCAGTCACCCCACATATGTGGCATTGACCATACTCAATATCACATGATACATCATTACGAGACACAAGTACCTGATGTGTGTGCCGTTCTGTATGGACATATATGGCACCTACATGGCCAACATCTAACATCACAGTTCAACATGTGTTGACAACAAGTTCCAGGTTGTGCTATGGGAAATCATTAGGCTGTGTCACAGTACCCATGTACTGCTGTCATGTTCCAAACACACACCACAGTGACATGTCAGGACAGATGTGCCCCAGGCATCACAGCTCATTGACAGGTCGATTCCCAGGGACCCTGTATTGCCACATGGACACTGGCATGACATGGCGTATCATGTACACGACTGCAAAACAACCATGACTCCCACAGGTAGTGGCCCCTGTTGCCTCTGCAGGACAGACATGGACGTCTGTGACACACACACGCACAACATCAAAGTCCATGCACAAACAAAGTGGATGTGGAGACTGTCTCCCATTGTGCACATGGAATCAGAGACATTGGAGACACAACATGCACACAGACTGTGGAGGGCCATCACTATTGTGGCAATGGGTCACCCTGTGACGTACATACCTTCCCACATGGGACTCAGGGTGTATGTGACATGACATACACATACACAACCTGGAAATGTGACCATGCCACATGCTCTGCACTGAACAATTGCACATCACCGTGGTCAAGTGCACAACACACAAAGGATTCTGTCCCCATGAACACGTGCACAGCCTGGGAGTGGCTGCCCCCAAGTGCCACCAAAAAAAACACATGTTGACCCCCATACACACACAGGTAATGCAGCCTTACATGCCTTAGGGTACAGTGTGGACAGGCTGTGGTGTTGTAGGTGTGCCCCTGAGTCCCTGGCAAGTAAATGTGGCTGGCATACGTACACCAGTGACAACCATGGTGACATATGCGAGTGACTTGTACAGGGACGCGTCGTACAGCAATGGACCGATCGGTGCGCACGCATTGGCCATTGCATATGATGTGAACGGATACGCATTGTACAGCAATGGACCGATCGTTGTGCGCGCATTGGCCATTGCATATGATCTGGACGGATACGCGTTGTACAGCAATGGACCGATCGGTGCGCACGCATTGGCCATTGCATATGATGTGGACGGATACGCGTTGTACAGCAATGGACCGATCGGTGCGCACGCATTGGCCATTGCATATGATGTGGACGGATGCATGTTGTTTTTCAAAATACGCGTTGTACAGCAATGGACCGATTGGTGCGCACGCATTGGCCATTGCATATGATGTGAACGGATACGCGTTGTACAGCAACGGACCGATCGGTGCGCACGCATTGGCCATTGCATATGATGTGGACGGATACGCGTTGTACAGCAATGGACCGATCGGTGCGCACGCATTGGCTATTGCATATGATGTGGACGGATACGCGTTGTACAGCAATGGACCGATCGGTGCGCACGCATTGGCCATTGCATATGATGTGGACGGATACGCGTTGTACAGCAATGGACCGATCGGTGCGCACGCATTGGCCATTGCATATGATGTGGACGGATGCGTGTTGTTTTTCAAAATACGCGTTGTACAGCAATGGACCGATCGGTGCGCACGCATTGGCTAGGGCCTGACATGGTAACGGACGCGTTTTCGAAGCTTTAACGAGTCGGATGCAGTAAATTCAGTTGGCCACCCACAACAATGTTGCTAATTCATGGGTGTCATGAAGTTGAACTTTTGAAGGATGCTGTGGGCGTGTATAAGTGGTGCAATTCCATGGATTGGCCAGATTCAGAAGATGCAAACGACTTGGACCTATCACTTTGGACACATGGGACAGTATCTGCCTCTGCAGCACACATATAATGCTGGCTGTTCCCCTGAGAGCTCACTTGCCTGCACTACATGCTCCAGGACGACATCTGCCACTACCACTGCTGCTGTCTCTGCATCCTCTGGCTTCTGCAATGGCACGTACTGTGGATAGAGCCCCAGCCTTCAGCACTGAGGAGAACCAGGCCCTGCTGGACAGCCTCCTTCCACAGTACAGCAAGCTGTATGGGAAACCAGGGGAGCAGGTGAGTGTGCTGTCCACTGCCTTACTAATTGTGCATGTTGTCTGACTAGCAAGACGTACAGTGTGTACACCAGTGGCTAGCATGCTCACTGAGTAGTTGTCACCCCCAAAGTGTGTAGTCACATGCACTGAACAGGTATAGTGCAGTAACAGTGCATTACAACAAGGTTTGACTTCCCAGGCAATGATACCATTTAGTAACTGCTGGCAAACTGTTCATAGCCATAGTTGCACTACCTGTGTAGATCATATGCCCCTGTGATTGAGACATGTATATCCAACTGTGTGATGCATGGAAATGTTGCATGTGTAGTAATGGCCTTTTCACTTTGTCATCCTCACAGGTTGATGCCCACCAGAAGCAGGAGATCTGGCTGACCTTCGTCCGGGCAGTACGATCTGTGGGGGTCTACAGGTGCAGGATCCGCAACTGCCAGAAGAGGTGGCAGGACCTTCGGGGCTGGACCCGGAGGATCGCAAGGGTCCAGCTGAAGCTGTCGCCTCCTCGCAGGAGGGGCGGACACCGGACCCTGACCCCCACATGCTCCGGATCCTGGTGGTGGTCTTCCCTGACCTGGATGGGCAGCTGAAGGCCAGACAGCAGCAAGGAGGGGGTAAGTGCTAGCCTCAACTGTGTACTATGACTGACATGCTCTATGCACTCCTTTAGCCTGGTTCCACTTCCACAGTACAACTGTCATGTCGTCCTGGACTCATGTCCATCACTTATGTCATGCCCCCTCCTCATCTGATACACAGGTGTGGCCCTTACAGTCTGTGACTTAGGTCACTTGGGTACTGTGTACTTGCAGTTACCTGTGGTTCAAGTTGGGGACAGCATCAGTTACAGGAACTTTGTGGTGGGCTGCATGGGTGGTACAATTGCTCACAATGCCTGTGATCTGACATGTACTCTGGGTATGGCTTTAATATGTGTTCCAATTGCTGCTCTGACTCACCACATGTCTGGGGTATGTGCCACACACCCATGCTGCTGCAGAGACCAAGGTAGGAGCCTCAGAAGTATGTACATCATGTGTGTGACACATGCATAGCCACCTGCCTAGTGTTCTGGGTAATACCATGTTGCACATGGACCAGGACTGTAATGCCTACTCCGTACATCGAAGGCACTCTGTTCTCCCACTCCCGTGTGTCAGCATACATATTGGGCATTGTGAGGAGTGCACTCAGGTGTATGCCTCTGTGTCACCGTGGTGTGGCCTTGCTATTTGGACTCCTGGAGTGTTTAACAATTTGGGGTGGCCAGCCATCTGAGTTGTGACCATGGGATCTGCACATAGGTTAATGCATAGGTCTCTGATCCCTTGACTGTGCACGATGTTGTATGAAACATTGAGGTGCAGGCAGCTTTGGTTCATTCTCATCAGACGGTGAAGTGCTCATGTGTATGGATTTGTGTTTGCAGTCACTCAAATGTCTCATTTGATTGACATGGGATCATCTCAGTCCTCATGATGTGGGTGGCCAGGGGTGCACATGTGCACCTGTCAGCTACAGGGCTTACATTTCTAAAACTTCCATGATTGTGACACAGTGCAGACTGGTGTTGTGTGTATGCACTGCCCCTGTGACAGGAGACAGTTATGACTGACTTGCCAGACAGGCCTGTGCCATGACATTCCAATCACAAAGGGTGATCCAGCAGTGGTGTGATATGTCCTGCATGCACACCAGTGTTGCATTGTCTATCAGGATATGAGGACATCATTGTGTCTGGTGATGGAACCAAAACCCGCATGTCAACAGAGACTTTGCCCATCACTTTTCCTGACACATGTACTGAGTCAGTGGCAGGAGATGGCATGTGTTTGGAGTGACACATTTCCATATGTTCTCTTGGATGTCCAACAACTGTGTATGTGGGGCATGTGTGCACATATGATTAGTCGCATACAACAGGCAGCAGACAGATGGGTGCATGGACAGGTAGGATATGTGTGGCATGACTGACTGTCAGGCAGACAATGGGCTTCTTCAAATCAGTGTCAGCACTAATTGCAATGTCTAGCAAATGATGGCAGGGCTTGCTCTGTGATGTGCTGTACTTACTGTGGTGTGTGTGGTCAGTACAGGTGACTAATGTTGCTCTGTTTATCCTGATTGTTTGCAGATACATCCACGGCCACAGGAGGAGACAGCTCCATGGACCAAGAGGAGCGGCAGAGCCAGACTGGGTCCACTGCATGGGAGACCGAGGGACCCAGTGGCACGGAGGGTGAGGGGAGCCACACTGAGGATACCTCAGCTACGACCACCTCGGCTGGGGAAAACAGCATCTCCAGTGAGGACTCCCTTGTGGAGGCGGGTGTCAGCAGACCAGAGGCAACGTCAAGCAAGTCTGTCCCCGCCACCACCACCATCTCCACCCTCCCATCTGCTCCCATCCCACATGTCCGTGGAGGCTCCCGTGTAGGGGAGCGTGTCTCCTTCATGCCAGGCACCGCACCCCTGCATCTGTCCCCCTGCTGCCCTGAGTGTGGAGTCTGTGGACTTGCTGAAACAGATCCATGTAGGGCAGACATCAATTCTGAGTGTCCTCCATGCACACACAGGTCTTTTGACACAACTGGTGTCATTCATGGAGGGCATGTCATCTGGCATGTCTGCCCTACATCGGACCAATCAGTCCATGGCCTCCTCACTGACGGCAGCAGTGTCCCTCCTGCAACAGTCCCTCACCCCTCCTACCTCTGCCCCATCCACAATCCCCAGCACCCTACCTGTCCCAAGCACACACACACCGGCACCGGCACGCACCAGCACAGACCCAAGCAGCACACAGACACACAAGCCAATTTCCAGACGCACACGCACACACGGTCAGGGGACTGATACCTCACTCACAGGGGATGGGGCCCAGCACACACACACACGCATCCACGAGCACTCCGCAGTCCTCAGATACCTCTCCCTCCAAAACCCCTTCCCTTGCCTCACCTGCAACCCCCCTCCCAGAAGCTCTTCCTCTGTGAGCTTGGCCTCTTCCCCACAGATACATCTGACACGAAGTCCAGGCGGAAGAGGCGACCACCACACACAGAGGGGAGTGCCCTTCACACCCGGACACCCTCCCCCAGGCTCAGGCAGACTGAGGACCCCATTCGAAAGTACCCCCGGACCAGGAAGGGCAAGACCCCACCACCAACACCACGCAGCTCCACCACACAGTCTCTCTCCTCCATCCCCCAAGCCACCACTCCACAGGTTCCCCCGCCACACCCTGCCCCAGGTTCCCCCACACACCGATACCGCATCCCCAAACTGCTTAGGCTCTCCCCCCCTGCCACTTGCTCTTCCACCCCCAAACCAGATGCTCTGCCTGTTTGTGCCACTGGTGTGGAGACCGGGTCCCCCCTCTGTCCTGCCCACCTCATCTGCCCCCCTTCCACTCCCTTGGAGTCATGCACTGCAGTGGAGTCCACAACCACCCCGTCTGACTCGGGCACTGCAGTGGGGACCCAGTCCACTCCATCTGACCGGCCCACTGCAGTGGTTGCAGCACCCACACATCTGACTTGTGCCCTACAGTGGTGCCGGCCCCCCCTGAGTCAGACACCTCCACTGCAGTTGCCGGTGACACTCCTGCACCCACCACCCCTTCACTGCCTCCTTCTGGCATCCCCTGATCCTGTCCCTGCGGTGCCTGGCCTGCCCCTTGTATGCCCCTCCGAGGGGGATGTCCCCTGTCCGTACCAGTGCAGGCAAGCAATGGGTGACAAGTTGTCACATATCACCCTGTTGGGACTGTGTATTTGGACTGGCCATTGGCCTTAGTTTCTTTTGGACTTAAAATTTTAGTTTAACATTTGCTGAATAAAGCCTCTTTTTGTTTACTTGTGGTTTTTCTTTGGATGTACATGATGTAGATGAGTATCATCATGCATTTGCAGTTGTAATAGTGTTCAGATCCGGAAAATGAAGTGTTGCTGTGATGGACTCCATGTGGTCCATGGGATATGTGTCCTAATGTAGTCTGGATCTATAGCATCCTTTGCTGCAGTCTGAGGGTGTAATGTTCAGCATTTGACACAGGGATGTACGTTTTGCATTTGTAAATTAACATCTTTGGCTTACACTGATGCACATCTGGTGGGCTTACCACTGTTCAATGTTTCTATTTCCCTGACTGTGTGCCCATCTCCACTGGACATGCAGTTTAGCACATCAATGTTGAAGGACTCATCTGTGTATACAGTGCAACTTGCTTGACACATGTTTTGGGTGTATGCAGATGACTGACGTGACACTCCCGTACCCAGGCTGATGTGAGCAGAGCCTTCAGTGTGTTGTAGTTGTTGACTCACTGACCGAGGGTTCTGCTGACATGTTTGAGTCGTGCACAGACAAGGTTTGGCACAGCGGACCTTCCACAGGAGTGGAGTGCCCTCATGGCAGCGTGTAATCCAGTGACATTGCCTGGGCCCGTGTTGTGTGTTGTGTGAGCATGCCTGTGTGTGTTCCCTTCCCTTTTCCTACACAGGCTGTGTCCCTAGGGATGTTCCTGTTTGTGATGCTTGCTGAGTTGTCCTGTGTTCATCCAGCATCTTGGACCTGGTTTCTCCGGGATGTGGGTGCATGGCAAACTAATGTTCATCAGGTTGTCATCCCTAGTTGTCTTTGTTGTCAGGGCTGGGGATGTGGGCATACGCAGATGGGACACAGTCAGGATTCCCCTTGGCACTTGTTGGTTACACAAGTCATGTAATTTACAGTTTGGGGTAGCTTTCAGTGATTGTGACACGTTGTGTGTGTGACTGCTGCCACTCCTCAGGGTCAGAGCTGCAATGTTGGAAGTTGTCTATGTGTGTTCTTTGTGGGTCACCTTGGCTTCTTCATTGGTGTGTGACTGTGGCCGGGATCCCATTGATTGGGGTGGATTTCACGTCATGCCCATGTACGGCGTACTGTGCAGTGTGTCAGACATTCACGAGTCTTGTTGACTGGCCATGTGTGATGGGTTTCGCACCTTAGTTCCCACCACCACCCCTGGGATTGTCATGGGTGCATGTGCAATGTCACCAGTCCATGTGAGCTTCACTGCTGCACATTGGTGGAGATCAAGGTGTGTGGTGTTGAGTGTGTGCAAATGTGAGTTGTTGCACGGCTAGACCCCTACCTCCATATTGGCCTTGGCTGACAGGCCGTGCTGATTGATTTGTGCTTGTGTAGGTGTGATGGGAGTTAGTTGCTGAGGACACATGGCTGTGGTTCACAGTGTGAACGACATCTACCTTTGTCATCACAGTGGGATTATCATGCAGGCTAGTGTCACCACAATGTGGGGTCCCTGGGGGTAGTGCTGTGGTGGGTCTGTCTCTTGCTGTGTTAGTTGCTGTTCCTACAAGCTTGTGTGACATGTGTAATTTGGGCTCCCTCACATCTAACAATGCCTGATTGCCCACATAGGGGAATCCGATCCATGAGTTACTTTTGTGTGGCACTGTATACACATCTGTGTAATTGGGATTCAGGCCTCCTCATGTGTTGTGTGGTTGCCTGGGGACACTGGCACACCCCCCATCACCTGTTGTGTTTGATATGCAGTGTGAGGCTGCCTGTTTGTGTGTGTGCATCTGCACCACTGCATTGGCATACCTTCAGTGTGCCATTGGCTGTATGTTGTTTGGTGGATTTCCCCTGCTGTCCCTGGGACTCCTAGGTCATCAGTCAGCACAATAATCGTGGTTTGTATGTCCCATTGCTGCCACGGTATGGTATTTGTTCAACTCACATCTACAGTCTCCACAGGATATCTACATTTGTGTGTCCATTGGTGCAGATATGTGGGTCTGCATTATGATGGTCACTTCTGTCATTGTGTAATTGATAAATGTTGACAATGTCAGCCCCCATGGGTGATGTTTGTCTGCACATGGCCAAAGGTATGTCTTATTTGCACTGCACTGTCTGCCTCACCCAATCTATGTTGCTATGGGACACAAGCACTACTTTGCCACTGATGTGTTTGTTGTTGTGTGACCAGGAATCATCCATGCTGTTTGGCAGTTGCAGCTTTTTCCATGACAACACTTACCTTTTGGTCACTGTGATGATGGGGGTTTAGACCCCATTGCCACAATGTTCAAAATGTGCTTCAACTATGGACCCCACACTTACATTTTGGTCACTGTGATGATGGGGGTTTAGACCCCATTGCCACAATGTTCAAAATGTGCTTCAGCTATGGACCCCACACTTACGTTTTGGTCACTGTGATGATGGTGGTTTAGACCCCATTGCCACAATGTTCAATTGGGCTTCAGCTATGGACCCCACACTTACATTTTGGTCACTGTGATGATGGGGGTTTAGACCCCATTGCCACAATGTTCAATTGGGCTTCAGCTATGGACCCCACACTTACATGTTGGTCACTGTGATGATGGGGGTTTAGACCCCATTGCCACAATGTTCAAAATGTGCTTCAGCTATGGACCCCACACTTACGTTTTGGTCACTGTGATGATGGTGGTTTAGACCCCATTGCCACAATGTTCAATTGGGCTTCAGCTATGGACCCCACACTTACATTTTGGTCACTGTGATGATGGGGGTTTAGACCCCATTGCCACAATGTTCAATTGGGCTTCAGCTATGGACCCCACACTTACATTTTTGTCACTGTGATGATGGGGGTTTAGACCCCATTGCCACAATGTTCAAAATGTGCTTCAGCTATGGACCCCACACTTACCTTTTGGTCACTGTGATGATGGGGGTTTAGGCCACAGTGGTCATGGTCTGCTTGCATTGTGGAGGTCACACACATTTATGTGTGACACATGTGATAGGGGGTGACATTGTATGTTCAATGTCATGTTCAGTGTTGTAGGCATTTGACACAGACTACACACGCTTGTCATGATGTTGGGGTGATGTCTTTTTCTGACATTCCTTATGTTGGAGTATGCTGGTTGTGTCATGCATTACCCGTCCTATGAGTGGGGATGGTAATAGTGGTAGGCATCCATCCCCCTATGAGTGGGGATGGTAGTAGTGACGGGCATCCAGGCCCCCATGAGTAGGGGTGGTGGTAGTGGTAGGCATCCATCCCCCTATGAGTGGGGATGGTAGTAGTGCTAGGCATCCGGGCCCCCATGAGTAGGTGTGGTGGTAGTGGTAGGCATCCAGGCCCCCATGAGTAGGGGAGGTGGTAGTGGTAGGCATCCAGGCCCCTCGGAAGTAGGGGTGGTGGTAGTGGTAGACATCCAGGCCCCCATGAGTAGTGGTGGTGGTAGTGGTAGGCATCCATCCCCCTATGAGTGGGGATGGTAGTAGTGACAGGCATCCAGGCCCCCATGAGTAGGTGTGGTGGTAGTGGTAGGCATCCAGGCCCCCATGAGTAGGGGTGGTGGTAGTGGTAGGCATCCAGGCCCCCATGAGTAGGGGTGGTGGTAGTGGTAGGCATCCAGGCCCCCATGAGTAGGGGTGTTGGTAGTGGTAGGCATCCAGGCCCCCATGAGTAGGGGTGGTGGTAGTGGTAGGCATCCATCCCCCTATGAGTGGGGATGGTAGTAGTGACAGGCATCCAGGCGACCATGAGTAGGGGTGGTGTTAGTGGTCGGCATCCATCCCCCTATGAGTGGGGATGGTAGTAGTGACAGGCATCCATCCCCCTATGAGTGGAGATGGTAGTAGTGACAGGCATCCAGGCCCACATGAGTTGGGGTGGTGGTAGTGGTAGGCATCCAGGCCCCCATGAGTAGGGGTGTTGGTAGTGGTAGGCATCCAGGCCCCCATGAGTAGGGGTGGTGTTAGTGGTCGGCATCCATCCCCCTATGTGTGGGGATGGTAGTAGTGACAGGCATCCAGGCCCCCATGAGTAGGGGTGGTGGTAGTGGTAGGCATCCATCCCCCTATGAGTGGGGATGGTAGTAGTGACAGGCATCCAGGCCCACATGAGTAGGGGTGGTGGTAGTGGTAGGCATCCAGGCCCCCATGAGTAGGGGTGGTGGTAGTGGTAGGCATCCAGGCCCCCATGAGTAGGGGTGGTGGTAGTGGTAGGCATCCATCCCCCTATGAGTGGGGATGGTAGTAGTGACAGGCATCCATCCCCCTATGAGTGGGGATGGTAGTAGTGACAGGCATCCAGGCCCACATGAGTAGGGGTGGTGGTAGTGGTAGGCATCCAGGCCCCCATGAGTAGGTGTGGTGGTAGTGGTAGGCATCCAGGCCCCCATGAGTAGGGGTGGTGGTAGTGGTAGGCATCCAAGCCCCCATGAGTAGGGGTGGTGGTAGTGGTAGGCATCCATCCCCCTATGAGTGGGGATGGTAGTAGTGACTAGGCCTCCAGGCCCCCATGAGTAGGTGTGGTGGTAGTGGTAGGCATCCAGGCCCCCATGAGTAGGGGTGGTGTTAGTGGTCGGTATCCATCCCCCTATGAGTGGGGATGGTAGTAGTGACAGGCATCCAGGCCCCCATGAGTAGGGGTGGTGGTAGTGGTAGGCATCCAGGCCCCCATGAGTAGGGGTGGTGGTAGTGGTAGGCATCCAGGCCCCCATGAGTAGGGGTGTTGGTAGTGGTAGGCATCCAGGCCCCCATGAGTAGGGGTGGTGGTAGTGGTAGGCATCCATCCCCCTATGAGTGGGGATGGTAGTAGTGACAGGCATCCAGGCCCCCATGAGTAGGGGTGGTGTTAGTGGTCGGCATCCATCCCCCTATGAGTGGGGATGGTAGTAGTGACAGGCATCCATCCCCCTATGAGTGGAGATGGTAGTAGTGACAGGCATCCAGGCCCACATGAGTTGGGGTGGTGGTAGTGGTAGGCATCCAGGCCCCCATGAGTAGGGGTGTTGGTAGTGGTAGGCATCCAGGCCCCCATGAGTAGGGGTGGTGTTAGTGGTCGGCATCCATCCCCCTATGTGTGGGGATGGTAGTAGTGACAGGCATCCAGGCCCCCATGAGTAGGGGTGGTGGTAGTGGTAGGCATCCATCCCCCTATGAGTGGGGATGGTAGTAGTGACAGGCATCCAGGCCCACATGAGTAGGGGTGGTGGTAGTGGTAGGCATCCAGGCCCCCATGAGTAGGGGTGGTGGTAGTGGTAGGCATCCAGGCCCCCATGAGTAGGGGTGGTGGTAGTGGTAGGCATCCATCCCCCTATGAGTGGGGATGGTAGTAGTGACAGGCATCCATCCCCCTATGAGTGGGGATGGTAGTAGTGACAGGCATCCATCCCCCTATGAGTGGGGATGGTAGTAGTGACAGGCATCCATCCCCCTATGAGTGGGGATGGTAGTAGTGACAGGCATCCAGACCCACATGAGTAGGGGTGGTGGTAGTGGTAGGCATCCAGGCCCCCATGAGTAGGTGTGGTGGTAGTGGTAGGCATCCAGGCCCCCATGAGTAGGGGTGGTGGTAGTGGTAGGCATCCAAGCCCCCATGAGTAGGGGTGGTGGTAGTGGTAGGCATCCATCCCCCTATGAGTGGGGATGGTAGTAGTGCTAGGCCTCCAGGACCCCATGAGTAGGTGTGGTGGTAGTGGTAGGCATCCAGGCCCCCATGAGTAGGGGTGGTGTTAGTGGTCGGTATCCATCCCCCTATGAGTGGGGATGGTAGTAGTGACAGGCATCCAGGCCCCCATGAGTAGGGGTGGTGGTAGTGGTAGGCATCCAGGCCCCTATGAGTAGGGGTGGTGGTAGTGGTAGGCATCCAGGCCCCCATGAGTAGGGGTGGTGGTAGTGGTAGGCATCCATCCCCCTATGAGTGGGGATAGTAGTAGTGACAGGCATCCATCCCCCTATGAGTGGGGATGGTAGTAGTGACAGGCATCCAGGCCCACATGAGTAGGGGTGGTGGTAGTGGTAGGCATCCAGGCCCCCATGAGTAGGTGTGGTGGTAGTGGTAGGCATCCAGGCCCCCATGAGTAGGGGTGGTGGTAGTGGTAGGCATCCAGGCCCCCATGAGTAGGGGTGGTGGTAGTGGTAGGCATCCATCCCCTTATGAGTGGGGATGGTAGTAGTGCTAGGCATCCAGGCCCCCATGAGTAGGTGTGTTGGTAGTGGTAGGCATCCAGGCCCCCATGAGTAGGGGTGGTGTTAGTGGTCGGCATCCATCCCCCTATGAGTGGGGATGGTAGTTGTGACAGGCATCCAGGCCCCCATGAGTAGGGGTGGTGGTAGTGGTAGGCATCCATCCCCCTATGAGTGGGGATGGTAGTAGTGACAGGCATCCAGGCCCCCATGAGTAGGAGTGGTGTTAGTGGTAGGCATCCATCCCCCTATGAGTGGGGATGGTAGTAGTGACAGGCATCCAGGCCCACATGAGTAGGGGTGGTGGTAGTGGTAGCCATCATGCCCCTATGGGTGTGTATGGCATTGGTGATAGCCATCCCGCCCCTATGGTTCTGCTGTTGCACATCATTTCTGCATCCCTATGTGTGTGTGACATATGTCGGGTACGTGTTGTTTGTTTGGGTTGTGGCTGTTTGACTTACCATCTGCGCCGTACGCGTCCGTACCGGTTCCGGTAATAGATGTAGAGTATTGGTAGGACCTGCGCGATGGGATTCATGGTTGGGTCGTCTCGTTCGGGTTTCTCGTGGCTTCGACTCGTATTCGTCGCTGGCTTGTTCGTCTCGTAGCCGTGGATCGTCTTGTGGCGCGAATCGGAGCTTATGTGCAGCTCTCCCGGATGCTTTGACGTGCCGGACGTAGCGACGGGTTCAGCGCGTACGGAAGGCGCATCGTACTAGTCCGGCCGGAAGGTGCTGTATATTTGCTTCCGTGCGACTCGATTCGGCGTTTACAGATCCGGCTCGGGCGGGGAACAGGAGCTGGAATGGGTACGTACGGCTGGGTCAGGATCTGAGCAGTTATGCGCATCATACTTGCTCGTTCGGACGACTGTTCGAATCGGTCGGGAAACACGCGTTCGGCTTGGTGTTTTTCCGGACGAATACTGTTAGGTGCGCTTCCGGCCGAGATCGGAATTGACCCCATAGTGTCAGTGTACGATCCAGGTCAAGTAGGAAACGGTAGTCAAACACAGTTACCAGCAGCAGGGGAAAGTATCAGCATTGGAGGAAATGGTACAGTGAGTGGAATTGAGCCTTCTTTGCGACCTTTAGAGGCAGTACTCCATTGCCAGCTACTGCAGACTCTCCTAGGGGGTTTACTGAGTCTTGAGTGGTAAGATCAGTGTCGCTAGCAGACTCACGCTCTGACTTGAGGATGTGGGAACCCCCAGTCAGAGGTCCCATGGGGAGAATAGCAGGAGAAGGAATGGATCAAGGAATTTCCGGGCATCAAAGTGTCTCACAGTCCGTTGTTGAAGGGAGTCACTGAGGAAACCAGAGCAGTGAAAGTGGGGTGCAAAGCAGTACACCGAGTCAGGGAACAATTAAAGCTGCCATGAGGGCCAAGGTGCTGGATGTAGTGAGACTAAAGGTAGAAGTGGATGAAATAATAAGTGGAAATCTACCCTTAGAGAGGATGGAGCTTTATGAGCAAGATGAGCTGTTTTTTGTGGCGAAGGATGTCACCCGGAAAGCAAGGAAAGCACACGAGAAGTTGACAGAGCTAGCGCGAAGGTATGAAGTAGATTTATCCAAAACCAAGATGTTACAGGGAAGCCACAGGTTACAGTACAGTGACCAGGAGTTAGAGGAGAAACGACTTATAGGACTGAAGACCCATATTCGAAAGCTGATTGTAGGAATTTGTGCATGGAGCATGCTTGACAAGTGGGAAGAGAGGTGGTCCAAGAAAAAGAGTGTTAAGAAAGGGATAGGAGATACACCACCTCCAGGAGGGGGAACAGCAGCAGAAGTGGCTTACCCACTGCGAGAGGTACCAAGTGGAGGGTATGTACATGTGCCTTGGAGTGGGGGTGATTTGGCGGCATTTACAAATAATTTTCCTCGGTTGAGGGAAAACCCGGTTGAATGGTATAAACAGGTTGATCATTTTGTAAAAATTTCAAAGGTGTTATGGGTTGATTTGAATACGTTGTTTGACATCGTCGTGCCCGGTGATTTATGGTCGGCATGTAAAATAGCAGTTGAATGGCCACCTTCAGAACCAGACCGAGATCCTGTAACTCATGGTCCTTCACCTATGATGATGAAAAAGTATGATCAGGTAATCACATGGTTGCAGTCCAAACTTTCTCCACAAGATATCGATTGGGTCAAGATTGATCGGACGACCCAAGAGCCCAAAGAATCAGTACATGAGTATTACGAGAGGCTCTTGCAAGCCTTTAAGCAGTATAGTGGGTTGGACACCCTAGAGACAAAAGACATGGGACAGTTCAATTTCAAATTTGTGTTAGGATTGAGACCAGAAACTAGCTTTATGATTCAGCAGCACCTGATCTGTTGGCAGAACAAGTCTGTGGACTAGATTCTGTGATAGGCCAGATATTGTAGTGATGAAGTGGACTCGAAACACAGGAAATTTAAGGACAAGCTCATGCTAGTCCAGATGAAGAACGCAGATCAAGTACAACCTAGTGGAGGAACATTGGGAAGGAGACAGGGAAACAATAATGGAGGGACCCCGAATGCAGGGCAAGGGAGAGGGAAGCCCATAGATCCTAAGACAGGGATGGACGTGGGTACCCTAAAGAAAACGACTGCATGCCATTATTGTCATAAGATCGGGCATTGGAAGCGCGAGTGTAGATCGAATCCAGCTAACCAAGTTCAAGAGGAGGAGGTAATGCAGGTACCTGAGGTTACAAATACAGTGGCTAGACCCAGATCAGTACATGGGGGAAGTCTGAATCCACAAGTGCAAGTTCCTCAGCCACCGAGAGTTCCACGAGGGAATCGAGTATACCAGCAGATGCCCTTCATTGAGACTCAGGGTGAGTTTGATCCAGCCCCGTTACAATGACGGTACCTGAGGGGGGAGGAAGACTGTACCCTTGGAGCAGTCTTAGAGGTAGACCAGAGAGGACCGTATGTAGAGGCAGATGTTGACGGTCATCCCATCACATTCTTGATTGACACTGGTGCTACCCGTTCTACTGTGAGATCAGCAGTAGTCCCAAACCTACCCCTCTCGGGACAATCAATCCAAGTTGTCGGAGTTGCGAACAAGAAAATGACTAGTCCTTTGACAGACGCAATACCTGTAAAGATAGGGACATTCCAAGATCGTCATCAGTTTGTGGTGTGCGATTCTAGCCCAGTCTGCCTATTGGATCGTGATCTGTTGTGCAAATTAAATTGTACCATCTATTGCACGCCCAAAGGAGTTGAGTTACAGACTAATGATGATGACGTCGCCTTCAAGCTGGTAAACCAGAACCGCTGTATGAATGAATATCCTTTGCTGACTACAGAGGAGTTACCATAGGATTTGAGAGATTCAGTCGATCCTGTTGTGTGGGATTTTACAGGAGAAGTGTTAGGTCTGATTCGAGGGGTTGAGCCGGTTAAGATTCAGATCAAGCCGAATGCAGAATTCCCAAGAACACCCCAGAATAACTTGACACCGGAAACGGTGGCAGGAATTAGACCAGTGATTGAGTCCATGATCGAACAGGGCATTTTGAAGGAGATAATGGGGAGCCCATGCAACTCACCCATCATGGGGTTGCAGAAGCCTAGTGGGAAGTACAGAATTGTGCAGGTCCTGCGAAAGGTCAACACAATTGTGGTTCCATGTTGTCCTGTGGTACCGAATCCATCTGTGATTTTATTCCAGATTCCTTGCGAGGCAGAGTGGTTCACAGTGGTCGATTTGTGCCAAGCAATCTTCTCGATACCCTTGCATGAGGAGAGCCAATTTTTGTTTGCTTTCCGTCTGGAGAATCGCGTGTTAACATGGTGCCTTATCCCACAAGGGTATACTGAAAGCCTATCGATCTTTAATCAGATCTTGAAAAAGAACCTTGAGAGTCTAGTGCTGCCACAGAATTCGGTTCTCGTGCAGTACATAGACAACCTCCTAATCGCGTCCGAGACGCAAGATGCATGTAGGATTGATACTGTTGCACTGTTGAATCATCTAGCAGAGAATGGACATAAAGTGTCTCCGAGCAAACTTCAGTACTGTCTATCTGAAGTTCAGTATTTGGGTCATCGCGTAGAAAAAGGCAAGAGGAAGGTGTTACCAGACCGAGTTGAGGCGATCATGAATATGACTGCACCCACCACACAAAAGGAAGTCAGGATATTTTTGGGAATGGTTGGCTATTGTCGTCAATGGATTCCCAACTTCTCATTGAAAGCAAAGCCTTTACAGAGGTTGACGCACAAGGATGTGAGTGATCCGGTACCATGGGATAACGATTGTTTGCTTGCCTTCTTGGAGCTGAGAGACAGCCTGTGTCGCGCTCTGGGAATGCCTGACTACAACAAAGCTTTTTCACTGTTCTGTTGCGTAAAGGAAGGTTGTGCACTCCCAGTACTCACACAAACACATGGAGGTGTCCGTAGACCAGTTGCATACTTTTCGGCTACCTTAGAAGCGGTAGCTTCAACGTTGCCTGGATATCTCAAGTCCGTTGCTGCAACAGGTGTCAGCATTGAAAGGTGTGAAAGTATTGTTATGGGTCACCCTTTGACTGTTTATGTGCCACACTCTGTTGAGTTGTTAATGATCAGGACCAAGACGCAGCATCTCACAAACAACAGACTCACACGCTACGAGCAGGTCATACTTGCCTCGGAGAATGTGACTCTGAAAAGATGCTACGTGTTGAATCCTGCCACGTTGATGCCAATGCCAAACTTTGATGAGATTGAAGTTTGTGAAGACCATGACTGTCTTGATGTGACTGAACTTTGCACCAAACCGAAACCTGACATTGTTGATGAACCTGTGCCCCTGTCTGACAAGATATTCTTTTGTTGATGGTTCATTCGTAAGAGACAATGCAGGTTGTTTGAGGGCAGCTTTTGCTGTTTGCACCATCACAGGAGTGGTGGAAGCCACTTGTTTAGAGTGAGTACACTCCACACAGGTGGCTGAAATAATTGCCTTGACTCACGCCTGTCTGGCCGCGGATCAGATCCGAATCACCATCTATACCGACAGCCAGTATGGGTTTGGTGCAGTTCACAATTTCGGACAGCTATGGTCACAGAGAGGATTCCTAACGTCATCAGGGTCACCGATCAGAAATGGAGAACATGTTCGAAAGTTGTTAGATACCTTGCAGCACCCCAAGGAAATTGCGGTGGTCAAATGAGCTGCCCATGGGAGGGGGGATGATTTTGTGACCCTTGGCAACAGGTATGCAGATGAAGTTGCCCGGTTCTATGCTGAACAGAGATGCATTTTCACTGGGAATTATACGGGAGAGAGCACAGAACGAACCGAGCTCAGCATGATGTTAGCCATAGCAGACACTTGGGATGAGATCAAACGCCTGCAGAAAGAAGTGTCAGAGCAGAAGGAAGCTAGTTGGTCAAAGCAGGTTGTGAGAAGAGAGAGGATAACATTTGGGTTTCGGCCGATGGTCGAGCAGTGTTACCAGATGATTTGTTGAGTCCCATGGCTAGGCAGATTCATGGAGCAGTTCATGTTGGAAGGGATGCAATGGTGCGAGTGTTCAGACAGATGTAGTTTAACCCACGGTTATGTGCGTTTGCTGAAGCAGTGTGCCATAGATGTGTGACTTGCCAGCAGATGAATGCTGGGAAAAAGACTGTGGTTGCACTGAGTCACATTGGGAGATCTGGAGGTCCCTTCAACAGAATCCAACTTGACTTTATTGAGATGCCTAGGTGCAATAGTTTGAGGTATATTCTGGTGGTAGTGTGTGTTTTCTCACATTGGGTGGAAGCGTATCCGACCAGAAGGTGTGATAGTCTAACAGTAGCAAAGCTGTTACTTAGAGAGCCAATACCACGCTTCGGATTTCTGACCTCATTGGAATTGGATAGAGGAACTCACTTCCACAGTGAGATCATGAAACTGCTTTGCACTGCATTATAGGTTGATCAGAGACTACACTGTAGCTAAAGACCTGAAGAATCAGGTCTTGTGGAACAGATTAATGGGACACTCAAGATGTGAATGGCTAAAGTCTGTTCATCCACGTCACTGAAATGGCCTGATGCGTTGCCCTTGGTGTTGATGAGTGTGCGTAGCATCCCCGATAGGAGGACAGGACTTTCTCCCCATGAGATCCTTATGGGGAGGGCGATGCGATTGCCAGCAGTGCCATGTACAGCATTGATAAATATCACAGATGATTTGATCCTTGATTATTTCAAAGGACTGGCTGATGTGATCCGTTCTGTGTCTTTCCAGGTCGACGCTGCGACTGCCACGACATCGCAAGACCTCTGTCATGGATACTCGTGAAGAAACATGTGAGGAAAAGCTGTCTCAATGCTCGGTGGAAAGGTCCATATCAAGTGATCTTGGTAACGAACACAGCTGTAAAGTGCGGAGGCTTACCGAACTGGATTCACGCCTCTCACACCCGCAGAGTTTCAGCACCCTCGGACGAAACAGCTCTTCTCCCTGCAGATAGTCCAGCCGTGGCTGCGAGGCCACTGGAGGGGACAAGCCAAGCTGTGAGGGTCGCTGGCGAGGCAGTGGCAACACACCAGAGCAAGCTGAGGGGGGGTCATGCTACACAAGGCCCAGACAGTGACTCTGAGTGAGCCGGTAACATTGTGAGTAAAGCAGAGTCCGACTCAGCAGAGAGAACTGGTGTGCAGGAGGATCAGGTGTAGAGAAGGAGAGCAGCTCTGTTGGATGAACCATGGCCTGAGAGACAGAAGAGACAGAACCTGAGACTTGCATCCGAGAGAGATCTTGCCCCTGTGTCTGAAACGTTAGAGTCAGAGCTAAGTGACACCGAGCAAGGCCAAGAGGACTTGAGGAGATCGCAGAGGGCAAGAGTGGCCTGCCGGAGATACGCTGCTCCAGAGTGGACTTATGTGGTTGCAGATGCCGGGAGCAGTGGGAACAGGGAGACTGAAGTCTTCGAGAGTTGTCAGCAGAGTTCCAGAACTGAAAATTGAAATCGAATTGATAGTTCCGGGGTTGGAAATAGAAGGAGTGCTAACAGTGACTGTACCGAATCCTCCAATACTGAGTGGCGTGAGGAGTTTGGTTCTGAGAGACTTGGCTTTTCCAACCTTCCTACATCAAGCTACAGCTCAGGAGGTTGCTGCAGTCCGTCTTGACATCTTACATCGTGTTATTGCTGAAATTGGATCAGAGCTCGTGAGAGACTGTTAATTGAACTGTGAACTGTAAATAAACAAATTGCTGCCTGAAGAAGATAACCTAGGTCCGAGTGGTAGAAGAATAAATTTAGGGATTTTCCATAGAAGAAGAAAGAGGGCTAGGGAAGTCTTTTGAACTGTGTAGATAATTGTGCAATGGACTTTGAGTTTTGTTTTCGGAACTCCAAAGGAACTGTGTATGAACTTTATTGAGCCGTAATTGGAGGAAAAGAGAGAGACTTTTGCATTAATCCTCTTGTTGTGCTAAGCCCGAATCCAGTTAAAATGGAGTCTGGAAATCCGAACCGTAAATCAAAGTGTGTGATAGGTACACTCTTAGTAGGAGTAATAGTGGTGATAGTTGTAGTGATTATAGTGTCTGTAAAGTTTCCACATGATTTAGAAGTTGACAGGGTGGGGATGAAGGGAACACCCATACCAGCCACTTCTACTACAAAAGAGGGTACATTAGGAGCTGAGAAAGCTATGCTAGAGAAAACTAGTCGCATGTTGCATGTAGATTTGTCAAAAGGTGACTATACGATGAATGTCTTTGCAAAGTTGTACGAGTATGTGAACACGATGGATGTGAGAGATTGTTATGTGTGTATGCAGTTACCAGCATCAGTTGAGGAGGGAATTCGATATTATCACCTTCCACTGACATATGGTATCACATGTAGTTTATTGCTTAGTATGTTTTACGTGAAAGGGTCATTATGAATAGTACTTCTCCAACTTTGATGCAGTGCTATTAGAAGTTCCAGCTTTTAAGCACCTTAACAAGTATGGTTACTACAAGCAAGACGACAGATTGGGGAAGTATTTCATACCTACAGTAACCTTAGATACAGCTTATGCGCACCGCCATAACCTGACATGTTTATTAACTGATGTAGGGAAGAAATTTGTAGATCAAGTAGAAGATAGACATAGACAACTACTGGTTAAACCCGCCAGTAGAGAAGGAAGATTTGATTGGACCAAAGAGGAGTTGGCTCATAAGGCGAAGGGAATTTATGTTCCAATAACTTTAGATTTTGAGCAGCGAGGGAAATTTATGCATTCGACAGGTTCAGACTTACTACGACAAGATCTATGTAGGACAGAGTGTGTGTGATCACATATTCACGATTGAAGCATCTGCAAAGAAGTTCTTACAAGAAGCTGTACAAGTGGTACCGAATGAGTATTTCGTGTGTGGGAAGAATGCATATGTGCGATTGCCATTGAATTGGTATGGTACATGTTATGTAGCTGTAGTATTCCCTAAGATATATCACGTTGAGGATTTGGAACACTTAGAAGATGGAAACCATCATAGAAAGAAGAGAGGTGCTAGTGCAGGAGAGATTGTTGGAGATGTCTTTGGAGCAATGATACCAAGCTTGGGAGTGATTCTGAATGATGTGAAAATTAGAAGATTGGCAAGCATCCTGGATAAATTATCAGGAATACAGCTCAGTCTTTGTTACTTGTGGATGGAGAGATGGTGTCGATAAGAGCGATGGTGATGCAGAACCGCCTTGCGTTAGATGTGCTATTTGCAAAGGAGGGAGGAGTCTGTAAAATGCTGAAGGTGAAGGAGTGCTGTTCCTTCCTTCATTCCTGACAACAGCAAGGACTTGAAGAAGTGCATAAGTAACATTACTGCGGTTCATTTAGAGGTACATGATATGGCAGAAGAAGGAGTTTGGACGAAAGTTGGGAAAGGATTTGGGAAGGTTTGAAGTTGGTTTGCAAACCTTGATAAAGGTATTCTTGGTTTCATTCTGAAGGCTATCATCATAGTGGTGGTCTATGTGATTCTTTTGCTTGGAATGATAAAAGCCTATAAGTGGCACAAGGCAGGACAGGCTGAGAGATCTCTTAGGAAGCGGGAAAGGAGAATGGAGAGACTGCAGAACAGTCACTATGAGAATCTCAAGAATCTAGAGAAGTTCCGACAAGGTAGAATGGCTACAACTTCTGTTTAGGTCGGTTCTTTCTCCAGGGATGGTGTTTGATGGTGATGACACTTGTCATCAGAGGGGGGGGCTGATAGAGCACAGACGTGCTCTTTAATTTGTAGGGGTGCATTATAATAACGAGTAGGGTGCACCTGCATTTATTCCTTTGTCGTATTAAAATAGTGGTGTTAGAAATGTACAGTAATAACATGAAAAAGTGTCGTGTTACAATTGTATTTACATGAATGTGAAAGATGTTGCATTATAAACAGTTGTGCTCAGCTGAAAGCCTAGTGTGCAAAGAATCGTGTATGCCTACTTACAGTTATTCACGTTTTTGATGTGCTCATGTAGCGTGGTGAATTAAAAGTGCTTAGCAAGCATCCATTTTATGTGTAATTTCATGAGGCTTGTATGCCATTTCCTTATGTTGGCCGATCTCTGTAGGCCTGAAAGTGTATTTTACCCTGGTAGCTCTCTAGAGGGGTTAACGTGTAGGTTTGAATTTTATGTGCATGTTGAGTTGTTCTTTCTCACTATTTTCTGTTGCAGGTGGTGAATTCATCATTATTAGTTAGAATAATGCTTTTGTTTTAGGAGTTAGGCTCGGAGAGCAGTGGATACAATGAGCGTATGAGAAGCTGATATCAGGAGACGTTGTTCTTTTTCGCTGGAACAGGCCTGGGAAGCAAGGTCATCGTGCTAGGAGCTGGGAGAGCAGAGGTGGAGTGGAAATTCACCTATGAGAAGGTGCCCACTGGGATGGGTCAATGAGGAGACCCGAATGGGCATGTTTTGTGATCTTGAAGTTTGAATTAGGGACAGTGTCCCGGGGGTGGAGTTAGGAGAAGAGCGGAAGACACTAGGAGAAGAGGAGCATCCTAGAACGAGCTCCGTAGGTTATGCTACTTGACCCATACAACGTGAGTGTACTTCTTAGGAAGTCTTCACACGGTGACACCTTAGCCTTTTTCCTAAACTGCCTGGGGAAATGTTAAGTAGGGAAGTCACCTTAGTGATAGAGTAGGGATAGATTAATGCTTTTCACTTATGAACCTGTGATGAAGTCCGACATAGACGTGGGAGCACTTATTGCCTGCGTTCTGTTTTTGGAAGTTGTCATTCTGTTTATGTTTCATCGAGTCAATTTTGCCCGTAGGTTTGGCTTTGTATTAGTTCCGATGTACTTCTACAACCTTGTTTTGAGGTGTCTGTATGTCCAACTATTTTTGGCTTTGTAATAAACCAACTAACTTAAAGATTGGAGTCTGTGATCCTTAGGAGTCATGAATTATTGGGCCCGCAATTTGTGTTTTAAGTAGTGGTTATGGTATATCGCTTCCCTCTACACTGCCAAGCAGGAACCAATGGTCCATCCGCCAGAGAGCGTTCCAGAGTAAATTATAGGTGGAACCTCAGCACAATCAGCACCTTAAGCAGTGACAGGGAAAAAGTAAATGAAAATGCAGTTCTTATCTGTGATTGTGACACTGAAGACCACTATGCCTTCAACAAACCACAGTTGCAGTTACTTTTGTTTTTGCCATGCGTGTTTTTGCGATTATCCACTTTTTTCATCCCACTTTAAGCCGTGGTGACAAGTTTGATTTCTCTTTTCACTGGCAGCATGCTTGAGACATTATAAAATAGACCGGGGAGCAGCCCATCTGTGCCATGGAAGCAGGCCCGGCTCCAGGAATTTTTATCTGAATGGGCCAACGGTGCATTCAGGTGGGCCATGGCGGGCCCAATTTTTATCGCTTCTGAAGGTAACCTTCAAGCCCTCGATTGCATCATATCTACTTCCAAACAGATACCATGATGCAAACAGTAGACTCTGTGTGTATACAGAGCATGTAGAGGATAGGGTAGTGGTAAATTGAGCAAAGGTTAATTTTAGGGTTTGAGAGTGGGCAGTGGTAAAGGGATGTAAAGGTGAATAAAGGGTGTAGGGGTGGGTAGCGGTAAAGGGATGCAAGGATTTTGTGTATTGTAGCCTTAGTTTGCTTCTATCAAATTAATTAGACAAACACCCAGAATACCAATGATTTGTGTGTTTAAAGTGTAGGACTGGAGGCAATGTCCATGGTTGCATGAAGGGACGTTGTCAACCTACACATAGGCAAATGCTTCTGGTACCTCCAAAAATGTGTTTCCTAAAAAGAATGGGGCCTAAACAGAATTGCTGGAATATGAATTGAAATCACCAACTCTCCAGGCTGCAATCTTCTTGTCCTTTGCACAGGAGCACAGGAGGAGACTCTATTATGTGGAAGTGTTAAAACTGCATTTCTACTATCTCAGACAAGTGAGTAAAAGGAGTAAGGAAAGTAAGCAAGAATAGGTTAATATAACAGAAATCTGCAGGAACTGGTGGCAAAGCAGAGACTCAAAAAGTGAAAATGGGAAGAAGAAAATCCTTCAGATCAAATGATAAGGGGCCAAAAGAAGTGGGTGAACTCAGAATAACTACACTCTACCTCCAAAGAGCTCCTTTCCCATGAGATTCAGGTCATTTAATCATAATTACCAGATGAGGCCCCTCAATAATATGCCACCTTTCATCCCAGACAGATGGAATCTGGTTGAGGGCAGCGTAGCACACAGCCATCCAATTCATGGTAGCTCACTCTGGGTTATTCTCTCCTTTACTCTATTAGTACAACTACACACAACTTTGCAGTGATCCTGGCTGTGCAGTAGAGCAAAAGGCAACTCATCACCACAAGCACCAGGCATGCAACTGGCTCACAGGTCAGCCTATATCAACTTAAGGGTGTTTGCCTCATTCACAAGAGTTGGTTGCCATTTACCACAGGAGATCAAACCCTAAGCCCCTAAGCAGGAGCTATGCTCCTTCTCCCAGATTCGAACAACCTCCCCCAGTAAACAATTGAGTACAGATGGAGGCCACTGATACTATGTTAACTGATCTGTGCATTCCCACCAATCAGAGTCCAAAAAAGCTGATTAAAACTTGTCTGTTCTACTTATGACAGTGTGTCAAACCTTTCATTTATAAACTCCAATTTTCCTTTTGTAATTTAAATTTGAGACCTGTGCCCCAGAGCACTTTAATTCTGCATATTTCTATGCTGGTCATAGCTTAGATTAGAATGCTTAGGGGTGTAACCAGCAATCTGAAGCAACTGTGGGATGGGGGGCCCCCAACCCTCTTGGGGGGGCCCCTTCACCTTTCAGAGGGCCCTATTCATCCCAAAGCAAATGAATATCTGTGAGGTATGGGAGGCTCAGGCCCCTCATTGCATTTTGCAGGTCGACCCCATCGTTTTATATTACACCATTGTGAATGATCTGGCTCCATCAAGGTCCAGGCGATCCCACCACACCGGTCTGACGACCTCTCTGCAGTCCTGAGAAAGGTGTTCTCACATCACAAGGCCTCCAATAGTTGAGGAAGAAATTACAATGTTTGGTTATATTTATAAACTTGAAAAAAAAACGTAAAAAGCCTCACTTCCAAGAGTCTTCATCACTGATATCTGTCAGTGGTGTAGCCAGTGTGTCATGGGCCCTAGTGCAAGAAAGAAAATGAGCCCCCTGTTTGAACTCTGAAATACTGCAATAATCAGGGAACTGTGGCCCCCTCTGGCCCCAGTGCCACTGCACCTACTGCACCCTGGGATCTATTGTCATCTGTTTGCAAGGGTACCTGTCCTACAGGGTTGGACTGGGACAAAAAAATCGACCCGGGCACTGAAAGGAAAGTGGCCCCCTTAGCGAACCAGATAGTTAAAATATGTGGCCCATATTTGCAAATCAGGCCAGTTTTGAACTGGTAAAGACACAGTGTATGGGGATTTATCAAGGTATGGGAGACTGCATGGATGTGTGTTTATTGCAGGCAATATTTGTGGTAATATCGGGGAAATCAACAGTAAAAACCAGCCCACCAGACTATAAATAGGTCCACAAACTGCTAAAAAACTGTCCCACACATTGATCTATCTACTTGATTGCCCTATAGGCCAGTCCGATCCTGCTGCCCTATCCTCACCTCAACATCCCTAGCTTCCACCCAAAGTATCCAATCTCTCTAAAATAGATCACTGCCTCACCGTCTCTATCCTCTAGCTTGAAATTCAAACATTTGGGGGTGTTCCACCCCACACATAGGGTTGCCACATAGCCTATTTTATGCAAGCCTCAGTGGATTTGTAATGCCCTGGCTAGTACAAAAATTAGTAACTCACCGAAAGTTGGTATGTTTTCCCCTCTCATACTTAAAACAGTAAATATAAGAAGATTGCAATTTAAAATGTGTTCACAGTTCTGCATATGACCTGATTGATAATTAAAGTAAACTAAATCAGAAAGGGAATATTTAAAATGAAAACAAATTAATTTACATTAAGTTCTATTTATGGATCATGTCCAAGCCTTTGCAGAATCTCAAAACCGTGAACAAATGGTCAGTAGTATTTTTCTGTGGGAAGGGTGTCAGCCCGACCCACACACTAGGCATGATCTTATAAAACAGTTGCAGGGCTCAGGAAAGGTGCAAGGCTATTGCATGCTTAATTTCTGTCTTCAGGGGCTGGAGAGAAAAGGTGAGGCCCACAATGTAGCATGTGCAACAGGATGGAGCCCCCAAATAGCAGTAAAAGTTGCTCTATGGTGAAAAAAACAAAGCAGCCAGAAATTCAAATCATCCGTTTCGAAGAGAGGAAAGGATTTATTCCCCTCACCATGCTCTTAATGTGCCTTCACTAGTGGGTGGAGATAAAGCCCACCTCTCCAAAATGAGATGCATGATTGGGTTTCCTTCGAGGCAGAGACTCTGGCCCAATCACACATCTCCAGTACCAAGAAACAGGATCTGGTAAAACACCACAACGTTCAGCCGGCTACACAGAGCAAGTTAGAGGAATTTTGCAGGTGTATTTTTCACAGTGACTGGGAGGGCCAAGGGTCATGTTTGGGTCGGCCTGGCCCACCCGCTAGATCCGGGCCTGCATGGAAGAGATAGGGGGAGCAAATTAACAACTGTTTCCAGCTCACTGAAGAGCGGCGAGTGGGTAGAGGTGGGCGAGCCAACAAATTAACAGGAAGAGCTGAGCCATAGGTAGGCTGTGACTCTAAGAGCCTTTGTACAAGACGAGCCCTCAAAATATTTGACATGTAAATCGCGCAACAAACATCACATTAGACTATGATAAGTTCTCTTCAAGATGCAAAAAAGTGTTCTTTTTACATGCTGGAGCTTTTCACGTAAGCAGATCAGTTTATTTGAAAAGTTTTTATTAAAAGTGGGAGTTTTTAAACATGAACTGAGAGACAATCCTGCCCCAGCTCTGATGACAATGCTATAAGTGAACAAAGAGGCAAGTCAGTTGTCATGCAGGCAGTATAGTAAGTAAGTAATAGTTTATTGTTTGGTTAATTAAAGCCTTTACAATTTCCATATGAAAAACGGCAAAGCAGCAGAGTTCATATTCTAAAACAGATTTAAAAAAACATATCATAAAACTTTCATAGATTGTATTTAACATAAGTAGAGCAGTTATCAGTAATTTTTGGGACGGACCGTGAGTTAAAAAACGAAGCTCGGTTCTCGGTGAGGGGGAGTCTGTTCAGTAATCGGTTGATTTGTAAACAGCGACGATGGTAAGTTACTGTTGATTATCCTGCTTGAGCATGCATCAACCGGGTGAGGTGCAACCTGAAAATGTGATTTTCGCTGTAATGTGACACCTTAAGAGGCATATGGATGCAGAGATAAAGCGTTCCGGTCGCTTGGCGACAGAGCTTTTGCCCCTGCCGCTTCCATGATTGAACAAAGCGACACGCTAGCAGAACGTCTCCACCTCCGAGGCATGCCTTCACAGCTTGTCTGCAGGTTCTTATCCCCTTACTTACAAAGAGTGGCTTCAGCAACTGTCGCCGTTCAGCCTGTAGATCCCTGCAGATACACAATAGGTGTAATACACTTTCGTTGGAATCCTCACATAAGCGGCATATTGTCTGACCCGGGGGTCGTTTCCAGGGGGGAAGATGTGGTAATGATGGTAAAATGCCCAAATGGGAATGAAGATATTTTTCTTTCTTCCTCCTATTAAAACCCACGCCTAGGTATGGTTGTGGAGAGGACTTATCATAGCTGTGGACAACAAACCATCCATGGGCTCTTTCTGCGAGTGTCGCCTTATCTTCTACTAGAGATAGTCTTTCCACTGTCTTGTTTACAGTTTGTTTAAAACAATGGTAAGTCCCTGAGGCCGCCCAGAGTTACTCCAGTCCCAGGCGATCTATTGATGCTGTCAAATAGCTCCTTGCTGCGTACTCCCTCTTTAGGTGTATTTCGTTCCATAAATGGGAGTTCAGTGTACCTGCTTCAGCTTTTTTTATCCTGTACCAGCTCTTGGCGTAGGCTCCTTTGCAAGTATTTCTTGGCTTTGCAGGCCGAATTCTAGCCTTATTTGGGCTGGCGAGACGAACTTTGGTAAGTTAAATATCATCCTGGCCGCTCTTGAGACAGCGCTGTCTAAAGTAACCGCGTCTCTTCCCCTCAGGCACTCGCTCCCGTAAGTGATTGCCGGGATGAGTTTTGCTTGCCAGACTTGTAGCAGTGGGATACGGCTAAGGCCGGCAATTTTATGTTTGATCGATTTTATAGCTACCGCAATGGAGTTGCCTCTTCTTTTAATTGCCTCTTTTTGTAAGTTTAAAGTCCCTTTATTATCCATTATCACTCCTAAGTACTTGTATTGGTCAACTACTTCAATTGATGAATCTGCCATGTTCCAGCAGTAGTTAGAGGTTTCCTTCTTTGGATGTATCCTCATAACCTTCGTTTTATCTTGGTTGATGGTTAAGCCATTGGATGCTGAATATCGACTAGTTGTGTCTAGTAAGTGTTGGATGCCAATAGGGGTCTGACTAACCAGTATGAGGTCGTCTTCATACAGGAGGTTGGAGAGTAATAGCCCTCCCATCTTTGGCGCATGAGAATTGCAAAAGTCCAATTCTGACGAAAGGTCAGACATAAACAAGTTGAAGAGCGTCGGCGCCAGAACGCACCCCTGTTTAAGCCCCATGGTTGTTGGGATTTTCCTGGACAGGAACTTTCCATCTCCTAGCTTGATTGGACCCATGTGTTTGTATGAAGCGGATGGTATTTTCTTATCCTTGAGTTTGTGCCAGAGTTTGCTTCTGTCGATTTTATCGAAAACTGACGAGTAGTCAATAAAACACATGAATAGAGGATGTTTTGCTAATTTGGCCCGTCTACCAGTAGGGACAGTGCAAGTATATTCGCAGTTGTCCCCATGCCCTTGGAGAAGCCCGTTTGGTTGATCGGTATAATTGATTGTTCTTCGGCCCAGGCAATAAGGTCTTCAAGAAGGAGGCCAGCATAATATTTCGACTCAATATCAATTAAAGCCACAAGCCTATAACTTTTTGCTGAGTTCTTGTCCCCTTTCTTGTATATTGGGGATATGATTGACCCCCTCCAGGAGTCCGGGATGATGACTCCACCTGCGATTTGGCCATACAGTGGTAGTAATATAGAATCCCAGTATTCTGGGTCCATTTTGAATAGGATTGGTGGAATCCCGTTGGGGCCCGTGGCACCCTCCCTCTTGCCTTTGGCTAACCTGTTCTTAATCTGGAGAGTTGTGAATGAAAGATGATCGTTTGCTGGTGGGACATTTAAATTGAGAAGGGTTGCCGCGGGTAT
Source organism: Calotriton arnoldi (assembly GCA_963921515.1). Lineage (NCBI taxonomy): Eukaryota > Metazoa > Chordata > Amphibia > Caudata > Salamandridae > Calotriton > Calotriton arnoldi. Next base: position 451,154 of record CAWUFW010002710.1, read on the forward strand.
ATTTCGGGAGCTCTGCCTCTGTGGTGCATTAAAATGTTGGTACAGATGCGAGGCCCAGGCTTCCTCTGTCAGGTGAGAATTTATTCTTTGAACATTCTGGTTGGCAAGGCTATTTATTGTGCGCCAAAATCTTGAGCTGTTGTTTGACTTTGAGTCGTGCAATAGCCTCGCCCACAGGTTTTCGTCCGTTTCCCTTTTTGCCTGCCAGATTTCTTGTTTCTTTTTTGCTTTTAGTTGCGATAGCTCCCTCTGTAAAATAGGATCCTGCCCTGTGCGCCGAAGATTACGTATTGTTTTATTTATTGCTTTCTTGAGCTTGTGGAGATTTGAAGTTGTAAAATTAGAAATATGGTTCTCTTGACAGACTAGTGAACCGGTTGTCGTGGAAGCTGGGCGAGCGCTTACCGTATTCACTGCTCCTAGTGTTTTAGTAAGGTGTTCCCAGTTCCCACATTTACGTCAGTCTCTTCCCGTTGCTCCCATGTTGACTTTGCTGAGGCTAGTAGTTCCTCTGGGTGATTAGTTTTCATTTTAATTCTCCTGAAACTGTCCATATGAATGGACTCAGGGTCCTCGACTGGCTTATCTGGTGATGGTCTAGATATTCTTGTAGAAATTTCTTGTGGCAGATGATCGCTTTGATCTTGGGCCCCTACCTGGAAGCCTGTGATCCTGCTGAAGAATGATAAAGATACAAAGGTGTAATCTATCATCGTACTTGAGGTTGCGCTGTGAAATGTTGCCGCCCGGGGCTGGTCTCCCGGAAAGCGCCCTTTTAGTGCCACAAAGCTTAGATGTTCCAGATCCTTGACAAAGTTCTTAGCATGTGCTGATTGTCGCTTCTTGGCACTCGGCTCCTGACAAGGAATGTTCCAGGCAGTATGTTGTTCCTCAAGTAGCTCGTCCCTCTTCTGTGGCCCCATCAGATGCATATTGAAATCCCCGGTCAGCAGTAGATTAGTCGTAGGTTCTTCTGTGAATAATCAAGTTATTTCTGCCCCCACTATTTTTACTCCTTTGATTTTATCGTGAGGGTGTATGTAGAGGTCTAGTTAGTTGTTGTTTAATATTGCCATCCCATATATCCCCTCTAAGTGCTTTGATTGCATTTGTTGGTGATGTGAAGGTATCAGAATACACAATAGGGGGGCTGGAGGAGATTTAGGGATCTGCCTGGGCAACCTCCCCACTCATAATAACTAACACAAAAAGAGTCCACGGGTCCAAGGTAGAAGTTTGAAGTGCAAGAGGACCTTGTCAATCATGCTCTAGAGGGGGATCCCTTTTCAGGACGGTTCCCCTCACACACCAGAGGTGTCATGCTTCATCATAGGGCTGCCTCCTCATGTGGAGAACCTGGTCTCTACGTGGGCTACAACCTCCTCGCTGCGAGGGGGGAGCACAGGGATGTTTTTATGTTGTTAAGGAGGGTCGTTCTAAAACCCTATGTGAGCGTGGTGTGCTCAATGTGAAGTGCAGTGCCTAGAGTGAAAAATGGTTAAAACTGGCTACAAGGTTAGCTATGTAGCAACTTTAATTGGCTACCTTGTGACAGGATTAAAAACAAATAGCTAGTGATACAGCTGCCATAATTAGAGACACCTGTATCAGTGTAAGATCAACATGTTTCGGCCTTGGGACCTGTTGGAGTATCGTAGCCTTCATCAGGATCGACATGTAGCTACTGCACTAAGTGAAATGCATGCACATATGCAACAATGTGCACAGAGGTAACGGTGTAATATACTGAACCAGTGGTCCTGTAGTTCAGTAGGTTCACCGTGGAAACCTGTGGTAAGACAAAAAAACAACATTGTGCGCTATTTACAACGAACAAGAGATGCATGAATGACATGGTTGAACCAAAGCACAACAAATAATCACTATTGTCAAGACATTGGACATAGTGAAACCAATTGATTCACATCAAAAGTAAAAAAGGATGCGTAACTCACCCACTGAGGTTAAAGAATACGCCGCATCTGTCCTGGCATATTAGCCAAAAAGGTACATACGCCAATCCAACCTATCAAGAAGGGTGGTGGCGTTAAAGTTGAAAAGAAATCAAAGAGGTAATTCAAAAGTGTATGCCTACAAGAGCAAGAGCATTCAAGAAAGACCTGAATGGGCAGGCGATATCATATGCAAAACTAAAAAGGGATTAGTGAAGAGTATGGTACATGTACCCCGAAGGGTCAATTCACATGAATGGATGCAGACCTGATATGATCAATGCACCCGGAGTGAATCCAGGGCGGCAGGTACTAGTGTGTTGGAGTCAGCATGTGTGTGGTCGAGGCCTCCCATGAGTGGAAGAACAAGGACATGATGGTTGCAAGGAGCAAGGAGTTCAAGGGCACAGCGTGCCTGTTGTGGGGGAAGGGAGGAAGGGGGAGGGGGGAAAAGAGTGGCCGTTTAACAGCGACTGAGACCACCGCCTCGTGAAGGAATGTGTGATTCCACTAGGACGAGGAGGGTGGAAGAGAGGTCCCAGTCTGCTAAGCAGGCACCAGCTGAGACTGCTACCTCATCAGCTGAATTCACTCACAGCGCCCATGGGACGCTGGAACTGGTCTAGCGCAAGGAGCGCTGAGATCGCTTAACCAGTATGTAACAGGGGGGGCAGGGTGGGCAAGGGGAGGCACGGGGCGAGCACCGGACAATGGCGATGCTCATGCTGGGAAAGACATAAAGGTAAAGAACGTGCCGGGCTTGTCACGATTTCAAGCACTCCTCAGGATCTGGGCGATGCTCAAAGGGGTCCACCTCCTGACATCCCCAAACTCTGACTGAATGTTACCCAGAGTATTGAGGCGATCAAGCGAGGGATAGGGATAGGGTAGGTGCAGCGTGGGAAAAGGGGAGACCTGTAACAAAATAAGCATATGATTAGTAGAATACACAAGGCTAACTACTCTCGTATATTCTCGCTAGTGCTGCCCCAGTACCTGTTAGAGATCTTCCCCTGCTGTTATAGAACCTCTCTGTCTAGGAAGATACCTCTCTCACCGCAGGCAACAAAGCATAAGCACCTAGAAACCAAACACAGTCCAGTTAGTATACCGTCCACCTTTTCTCTTAATAAAAAAAAGGAAATAACATCCACATACATACCCTCTACCACACACCCTTGAAACCAGAAGAAAAGAAAAAGCCAACTCCAGTAAAAAAGGAAGTAAAGCGACACTTGGTGAGGAATCAGGTCATTCTGCTGAAACACTGCAAAAATCCCAGCATAACCCTCTCCTTCTGGAATCCAGATGGGATACAGGAAGAAAGCACTCAGGTGAGTTTCACCAATGTCACGAAGGAAAACAACAAAGAAAAAAGCGGTACCTCTTTCGGATGATCCTGGCACTGGATACCTTAGAACTCCAACACAACCCTTCCCTCTTAGTCTCAAAGGGAAAAAAAAAGAAGACAGACCAGCAGCCGTTATAATCCACGGTAAACTTGGGGAGTCAGTAAACTCTCAGAGGCACCTCCATCAGAGCCTCAGCGTTTTTCCCGCTGCAGCCGCGGGCGGGGAAAACAGCGTTCAGAATGTTTTGCGCTCCTCCGAGCGATTTCGGCAGAAACGACCCGACACCTTGTCCACGATCTCTGCCACTAACAAAGGGGGAGTGAATATTCGGCTCCTCGGACGGAGAGCGCCTGATCTGGCGGTACGAGCTGAATCCCAGCAGAGCAGCCGCTCTGCATCCAAAAACTTCCTGAACCAACAAGAATCACGTACAACGCTCCCTGCGTTGCACGTGGTTTTTAATCCCTCCCCGAAGGACGGCCTTCTGGGAGATGTAGTTCTACTAACGCTGTCGTTCAACACCTGAGGTAGGCGCGCCGATTGATCAATGCCTGACAGTACGTCCTCCTCCCACGCGCCTCCTAGATCCAGGTTTCCCAGGATTGCGGGAATGGAACAGACGCACCGCACGAGGGGCGTGTACGCCGGTACTCGGCTCCCAGGAATCGTCCTCGGATGGATAACCCTTCCAAGAAATAAGATACCATAGGCGACCCTGTCGGTACCGGGAATCCAGGATGCGTTGCACCTCGTATTCCAATTTCCTATCCCTCATCACGGGATGCGCCGCCCTGTGCCGCGCACACTTCGCCGGCTTGAGCAGACCACAATGAAACACCGGGTGTATTCTCAGAGTTGCCGGCAATCGCATTTTGTATGCCACGGGGTTGACCCTGCGAAGAATGGTGTACGGGCCAATGAACCTGGGATGAAAGATGCTGCGATACCGGAAGTGGATGTTCTTAGTAGAGAGCCATACCCGATCTCCCACCTGATACGTAGGCCCTTCTTGTCGATGGCGATCAGCCCATTTCTTGTAGGTCTTCTTGGCACGGTCCAGATGTGCTTGTATCAGCAGGAGAGACCCCACCTGTCCCATCACCGTAGGATGATTCTGTACTTCACTCGGTATAACCAGAGGCAGAGTGGTGGCATGGAACCCTGTGTTTGCTCTGAATGGTGTTTCCCTAATAGAGCTATGCAAGCATTGTTATAGGATAGTTCGACCAACCATAACAAGGACACCCAGGAATCGGTTGCATCCTTCGAATAACACCGTAAGTATTTCTTTAAGGTTTGATTCAACCGCTCTGTTTGACCATCGGTTTGCGGATGGAAGCTGGTGGACAGAGCGGCTTCCACATGGAGAGCCTTGCACCACATACACCAGAACCTGGCAATGAACTGGGGTCCTCTATCAGATAAAATGACCCTAGGGAGTCCGTGTAAACGCACTACATGCGTTAATAGCAATTGAGCTGTCTGTCCCGCAGTGGGTAGATTCCTACAACGGATAAAGTGACCCATTTTGGTAAGGCTGTCTATGACAACCAAAATCGCGTTATACCCTTGGTCCATTGGTAAACCGAGGATGAAATCCAGACTGATCGTTTGCCAAGGTTGTGAAGGCGTGGGCAGAGGCATCAGTCTCCCCTTGCTTTTGTTGTGTTCCCCTTTTGCACGAGCACACGTCTCACATTGTGACACCCATTGTTCCACGTCTTTAGCCATTCTGTCCCACCAGAAATGACGCTGGATCAGGTGTAGCGTTTTCTTATGTCCAGGATGACCCGCAAGTACCGCGTCATGACACCAATTGAAAGCCTTCAACCGGAGTGTGTGGGTAGGCAAGTACAGTTTATTGTCGTGCAAAGGAACACCATGTTTGAGGATCCGATGAGTGCTTTGATTCGCCCATCGCCGCCACTGATCTGGGGACCGGTTGGTCGTGACTTGTTCGAGAAATCGTTCCACGGTGACCACACACAGGACCTTGTCCGGATTCACGATTGCCTCCGGACGATCTTGTTGAGGCGCATTGCTCTCTCCTTGTCTGGACAGGGAGTCCGCTTTTTTGTTGTCTGATCCGGGACGGAAGGTGATCAAGAAATCGTATTCCGCAAAAAATAGCATCCACCGCATCTGTCTCTGTGAGAGGTGTCTGGCTGTCTTCATGAACTGAAGATTTCTGTGGTCCGAGTAGACTGTGATGGGATGTTGGGCCCCCCACAAGTAGTGTCTCCACTCTTGGAAGGCCTTCTTAATGGCCAACAGTTCTTTTTCGGCCACGGTATAATTGGTCTCTGCAGAGTTCAGCTTCTTAGAAAGGAAAGCCACTGGATGCAGCTGTCCTGTGTGCTTATCCCTTTGTGACAACACTGCTCCGACCGCCACCTCAGAGGCGTCCGCTTCTACTACGAAAGGTATGTCGACCTGTGGGTGTCGCAGGATGGGTGCGGTACAGAAGGCCTTTTTTAGTTGGGTAAACGCCTCCATGGCTTCGGAGGTCCAGAGAAAAGGCGTTCCTTTCCTCAACAACCTAGTCACTGGAGCGGCCAACTGATAAAAGTGAGAGATGAATCTCCGATAGTAGTTGGAGAAACCCAAAAAGCATTGCACCTCTCTCACACTCTTGGGGACAGGCCAATCCTGAACCGCCTCCACTTTTCTCTCAGCCATTCGAAACCCCTGAGGACTCAAAATGACCCCCAAAAACTCAACCTCAATCACGCTGAACTTGCACTTGCTTAGCTTGCAAAACAAGCTATGTTCTTGCAGTCTTTTGAGGATCAGGATGATATGTCTTACATGTTGTTCCGGAGAGACTGAATAGATCAAGATGTCATCAATGTATACGATCACGATTCGATCTATGTAGTCCTTGAGCACGTCGTTGAGGAAATACTGGAATGCCGCCGGGCGTTACACAGCCCGAACGGCATAACCAAGTATTCGAACAACCCGTAACGTGTTTTGAACGCGGTCTTCCACTCATCCCCTTTGCGAATTCGCACCAAGTGATAGGTCCCTCTCAGATCAAGTCTGGTGTAGATGTTGGCCTCCCTCACCTGATCCAGCAATACTGGAATGAGCGGCAGCGGATATCGATTTCTCACCGTATTCTTATTCAACAACCGATAATCGATACAAGTCCTTAACTCACCATTGGCTTTCACCGTGAAGAAAAGAGGAGAGGCGGCTGGAGAACGAGACGGGCGAATGAAGCCGATGGAACTATAATGCTCGAGGTATTCGCGCAAGTGTTTGGTCTCGGGTTCGGACAACGCATAGACTCTGCATGATGGAATAATGGCTCCAGCCACCAGGTCTATGCGACAATCATATTCGCGGTGTGGGGGTAAGACCTCGGCCTTGACCTCACAAAACACCTCCCGGTAGACGGCATATTCCGGAGGTAGTTCTGTCTCTTTCTCTGCTGCGGTGGCAACATGGTATATCTGGGCTAAGGCCAAAGTGTGTGAACAGTTGTCTTTCATGCACTTAGCTAGGCATTCCGGTGATTGAAACGTAATGGTTTTTAGTCTCCAATCCATGGTAGGGTTATGTTGCCATAACCATGGCATGCCCAAGATGACCTCGTATTGAGGTGCCTCGATAATGTTCAGCATAATGTCCTCCACGTGATCTTGAGGATCCCCTTTGAGGACCAGTTCTACCACTTCTGTGAGTTCTGTGATGGGACCTGACTTCAACGTGGTGCCGTCAACCGCTAACACCCTTTCAGGCTTGGTGCTAGGCACCCTTGCTAACCCCAGTCTGTGTACCAAACCGCTATCAATAAAGTTTCCGGTGGCCCCGGAATCTATCATGGTCCATACCTGATGGTTTTGTTGTCCCGTCCTAAGGATCATGGACAGCAATATGTGTGACTCAGTGTTTTTTACCTCAGTGACCGCTAAAGACGGCAACCTCCATTCCTTCTCTGATGGTTCTCCCATAGGGGGCTCGGTCTCGGCTGCGTCTCCATCACTGGTGGACCCTAACTCTGCAATTGCCACTCTTTTGTTGGAATAGTACGTATTCCTTTTCGTGGGTTTCAGGGGGCAATCCCTCACATAGTGCCCCTTCTTCACACAATACATACAGAGGCCTTGCGCCCGGCGGCTCTCTCTCTCCGTTTTGGATAACGGGGGTCTAATGGCTCCCACATCCATCCGTTCAGGCCCTGGTTCCATCGAGGAGTGAGAGGAACGACTTTCATGCTCCATCCCGACCACGGCTCTCTCGCCTCTTCTCCGGTCCCCTCCCCGCTCTGCCATTCTATGGTCTAATCGCAAGGTGAGATTTATTAAGTCGGTGCATGTGGTGGGTTGCGGATCACTACGTGCTAACACGTCCTTCATCTCATCCCTTATACCTTGATAGTAGAGTGACATCCTTTTCTCCTCTGGCCAGGCGGTTTCTGCCACCAAGCGGTTAAAGGCCGTCATATAGGTGACTAGGTCCTTATTTCCCTGACGAAGCTCCAGCAGCTCTCTATCTGCGCTAAACGGGGTAGCCCGGCGATCGAACACTCTCTCGAACTCCCTCCGAAAAGCCGTCCAATCCGAAAGCAATGGATCGTCATTTCTGACCAAAGGAACCGCCCAATTGGCGGCATCCGCTGTCAGATACGAGATGGCAAAAGCCACCCTAGAAAGATTAGTAGGAAAAGATGCAGGTTTACAGGAAAAATGTAGTGCTATCTGGGTCAGAAATGTTTGTATTTTTAACGGGTTGCCCGAGTACCTCTCCGGACTAGCCAAAGGAATGGGCGGCGGAACAGTCACCTGTATCTGGGGTGTAGCTGGTGAAACATCAAACGGATTCCTAGACTGTCTATCCACCCTCTCTCTTAGAGCCGCGGTCTCAGCGGGAAGCAGCCAATTCCTGCTGTACCGCTACCAATGCCTGTAACACCTCGTCTAAAGACGCCATCTTTGGGACTGGCCCAGACCGGGAGGAGTATATTTCGTGGGTACGTGATTCTGTCACGATTTCAAGCACTCCTCAGGATCTGGGCGATGCTCAAAGGCGTCCACCTCCTGACATCCCCAAACTCTGACTGAATGTTACCCAGAGTATTGAGGCGATCAAGCGAGGGATAGGGATAGGGTAGGTGCAGCATGGGAAAAGGGGAGACCTGTAACAAAATAAGCATATGATTAGTAGAATACACAAGGCTAACTACTCTCGTATATTCTCGCTAGTGCTGCCCCAGTACCTGTTAGAGATCTTCCCCTGCTGTTATAGAACCTCTCTGTCTAGGAAGATACCTCTCTCACCGCAGGCAACAAAGCATAAGCACCTAGAAACCAAACACAGTTCAGTTAGTATACCGTCCACCTTATCTCTTAATAAAAAAAAGGAAATAACATCCACATACATACCCTCTACCACACACCCTTGAAACCAGAAGAAAAGAAAAAGCCAACTCCAGTAAAAAAGGAAGTAAAGCGACACTTGGTGAGGAATCAGGTCATTCTGCCGAAACACTGCAAAAATCCCAGCATAACCCTCTCCTTCTGGAATCCAGACGGGATACAGGAAGAAAGCACTCAGGTGAGTTTCACCAATGTCACGAAGGAAAACAACAAAGAAAAAAGCGGTACCTCTTTCGGATGATCCTGGCACTGGATACCATAGAACTCCAACACAACCCTTCCCTCTTAGTCTCAAAGGGAAAAAAAAAGAAGACAGACCAGCAGCCGTTATAATCCACGGTAAACTTGGGGAGTCAGTAAACTCTCAGAGGCACCTCCATCAGAGCCTCAGCGTTTTTCCCGCTGCAGCCGCGGGCGGGGAAAACAGCGTTCAGAATGTTTTGCGCTCCTCCGAGCGATTTCGGCAGAAACGACCCGACACCTTGTCCACGATCTCTGCCACTAACAAAGGGGGGAGTGAATATTTGGCGCCTCGGACGGAGAGCGCCTGATCCGGCGGTACGAGCTGAATCCCAGCAGAGCAGCCGCTCTGCATCCAAAAACTTCCTGGACCAACAAGAATCACGTACAACGCTCCCTGCGTTGCACGTGGTTTTTAATCCCGCCCCGAAGGACGGCCTTCTGGGAGATGTAGTTCTACTAACGCTGTCGTTCAACACCTGAGGTAGGCGCGCCGATTGATCAATGCCTGACAGGGCTGGAGTGGTGCGGAGTGCGCCGGAGGGCTCAGGCGGTGCCGCGTACTGGGAGAAGCTAGGGCGAAAAGGCGGCACGGGGCCCAGGAGGCACTTACCGCTTAAGTGAAGCGTAGAGTCAGTGGTCGTACGTCCAAGTGACAGGAGTGATGTCGGAGCGAACCGGTGCACTAAATAGTGCCTGTGATCAATGCTGACTCAAGGCAAGGTGCGCTTCCAGCGAGATGCGCTGGAACCGGAAGTAGGTAAAAGCATATCCTGTGTAAGAAGGAAAGATGGGAGTTGTAGTCAGCAGAGAGCCGGCTGATTAGAACAGGCGAATGGCCTGCAACAGGAAATGTGTACTTTGGAACCCGAGGAGAGTCACACAGCGGCCTGTAAAAGGCGGGTTAACGTGTCCTTGAAAAGGGGGGGGTGTAAGCAGATACTGACAGGGCCGGACGGCTCAACTGTCAGAAAAGCACCTAAAATGGGGCAAGTCACACTCCAGACTGCACTGGGTGGAAGGGGGCAACCAACCCTGGTAACTGTCAATGTTTAGCACGAAAAGCGTGCCCATTGGCTGGAATGGAGTGTGAACTCCAGGGAAGCCAAATAGGTCGGCTGTGCAGAGGGAGGGCTGATACCACTCAACTGTAGTGTATGAGCGTGTGGGAAAACACACTGTTGCTGGGGTAAAAAGAGTAAAATAAAACAGCTCCAGGACTCAAGAGAGTGCCAACCATGGAATATCATCATTCAGTCCCTCGGTAGAGGTACCCAATCTAAACACCCAACGCTGCTCGAGCCTCAAAAGTTCAGTAGTTAAACCTGGTGTGGTCGCACTGAGGTTGGGTTTATCAAGTACAGACCAGGTCAGTGTGTCTGCCTGGTGACTCATTTCTAGAAAATGTTTTGTGAGTTTTGTCATTTGTTTCGCACACCTGATTGTGCTCTTGTGTTCAAGTATGCGTTTGCGTACTTTCCTAGTGGTCATGCCCACATATCTGAGACCACATGGGCAGGTGATCAAATAGATAACTCTCTCGCTGTTGCAGGTAGTGTGGTGTTTTAATTCCCATGGTCTAGTTGTGCCAATATCAATGGTTCTCGTGACCTTGGTCTGCGGACAGACCGAGCAAGGGAAGTGGCCTTGAACGCTTGGAAAATGCCAGACGGTGCTTGGTCTGTGTGTGACAGTGGGTGGAGGTCTAGTGTGAACAAGACTATCTCTGAGGCTCCGACCCCTTTTAAAGGCGAATATTGGTTTGTCTAGGGACAGTTGTCCTTTGTTTGGAATGTTCCAGTTACGTAAGATGGCTTTCTTCACTATATTGGAGAGGGAGCTAAATGTATTAACGCACACCATTCTTGTCTGTGGTTGTTTAGTGGACTGATGGTCCAGCAGGGCATCTCGATTATTATTGAGCGCATGCTTTGCGGATTTCTTGACCAGGGCGGTCGGATAGTGTCTGTCCAATAAGTTGTTCCTCAGTGTAGATGCGTGTTCCTTGTACTTATCGATGCTGGAACAGTTCCGTCTAAGCCTCAGGAATTGGCCAAAGGGCAAGTTTTCACGCAACGATTTGGGATGGTGGCTCTCGTACTGGAGTAGAGCGTTCCGGGCCAGAGGTTTCTGGTAGAGTTCAGTTTCTAGGGTGCCTCTAGATGGAAAAATGGTGAGGTCCAGGAAGGCTAGTTTCATCCTGCTGAATTCACATGTGAACCGGAGGAGGTCGTTGCAGGTATTAAGCCATTCGTGGAAGGTGTTGAGTAGTGTCTGTGAAGGTATCAACATCTTTAGTCGATGTTATTGTTTTTATTGATGTTTTTATTGATGAATAAATTGTTAAACCGCCCTTTAAATGTCCAAATTTAGAGCCTTTTACTGCTGGGGTGTGATAGGTTTTGAAGCCAAGTAAGTGGAAGGGTTCTTCTAGCCATGTCTCTTGGACCAGAATGAGGTCAAAGCCTTGAAAACAGTCCAGAAGGTCTTTATACAATGTTTTGTTGCCCAGACCATTTATATTCCAGGAGCAAATTTGTAGGTGGGTATCGCCTGGTCGTATTTGATTTGTCCTGAGTCAAGTGCTCTCGTCTTGTCGATTTATCGTCTTTGCTAACCAGGTCCAGTCTTCCGATTTAAGTACTTGATGCTGATCTTTCCTTTCTGCTGGTCGAGCGTCCGCGCTGCGGGCGCCTTTCAGCACAGATTGTGATTGTGTGCCCGCTAAGGCAGAAGGTGGATTTACTTGCTCTATTTTGATTGGAATCAGTGGATCCGGATAGCCAGGCTTTTGATCGAGTAGTATTTTTATCCCCATGCTTTTAGTTGGGGTTTTTCTTCCAAAATCCTCCCCGCTGCTTCATCTGAGGACCAAGTTGTCTTAGTTATTTCTCTGTCCGAAATTGCCTTGATGCTTTTGAATGCAATATAGGTAAGCCTAGCTTTTTATTAAAAATGGAGCAACCTTTATATGCTGTTAATTAAATATGTTTGTTTATGGATTGCACATTCTGAACTCAAGTAATAGAGCTGGTCTCATTTGTGATAACAAACAAAAATGATGCTCAGTGAAATAATGTATTTGCCTAGGATCACACAAGTTTCTCAAGCAGCAATTGATACCCGATTTTCCATTTCATGCTTTGCAATTCAGCTACTAGAAAGGTATTTTTTTCTGCCATCAAAGGATAATGCTTTGTGCCTAAATGGTTTGTGCTTAATTCCTAAAGGATGTGGTTAGATGTTGGTGACAGGCATAATCCACAGTTTATTTTGCACAGTTTTACATAACACGGACCTTGGACAGTTTTACCCAGCGCTTTACAACAGATATTGTATATTATTTTTGTCAGCACCACTACCAACAATAGACACATTCCTGGATTGGGCTCTGGACGCCTCTGCTACTGCTGATTCCTTGCAGGCCCCCGGCCCCTGAAAGTAATAAAGCAAGTAGCATGTGTAACAGCTGCCTGCTCCAAGCTCCGTGACACACTGTGGCAAAACCGGTGCAGCCTAGAGGAAGACTCTCAAAGTAATTTTACCTGCATTCTGCTCATACGCTTGGCCGTAAACGCCTCGCGTTTCACATTCCAAGAAAGTGACAATCCCGTCTCTTCCAAATAACATTGAAGTGCGCGCTTTGGGAGAGTGTGTGCGCGCTGGGAGCAGGTAGTATGCGCGCTCGCGCAAGAGCGCATGCTACAGGGAACAGTGCTGCCAGATACCAAAACTGGTTGGATGCTTGTGTCAGTCACACCCCCAAGTTCTCCTGAGACCATGGGGACCCCCTCAGTGGATGGTCTCCAGATACTGACTAGACTCCCCTCCTGGTGTTCCCTCTAGGAACTATCCAAGCTCTGGAACTGGGTATAGGGCACCCTGGGCCTCCACCCATCCCCACCTCCCTTCCTACTCCAAGAAGGGACATGAGACCCTTTACCTCCCCCAATACACTGGGACCTGTCTGGGTAACTATGAATCTCCCCCTTCTTTAGTTGGGGGGAACCTGAGCCTCTCCCTTTAGGATCACTCCTAAATGCCTTTCTAGACCCTCTGGTACTCACCCAGAGGTCTGCCTCCTTTGCAAGTTCCCTGGGGTCAGATAACCTATACTTCAGGTGTTGGCGTAGCCATTGGAAAAAAACAATGGAACATATGCTCTCTGGCAATCAGATTGTACAGCCCTTCAAACATACTTTACAAATTCCTCCCAAGTCTGGTGAGACAGTTTCCGGCTGACCCTGAACCTCAACCTGCACGCTTCAAGGGTAAATCCACAAATGTTTACCAGGGCTTCCTTCTTGGGGTATACCTCTGCCTGTCACTCCCTTCTAGGGCCAGTAGAGCATCCCTCCCATCATCAGGAATATGACTCTATATGCCAGTTCCCCAATCCACCTCAGGAATCCTGTCCACCTCTAGAGCTGTCTCATATGCCTGAAATCACGGATGTATATCATCCCCCTCCTTGAAACTAAGCACTGAGTCTCTGGGTTTATGGGTGATATCTTTAACACTAGACACAATACTTTTGCTGCCACCACTGGACTCTACTTGCTGTGCTGTGCAGAACCTTCAAACTACGCTGATGGGCCAATTTCTTCTCCTCAAGAGCAAGTTTTTCCTTGGCGAAGGCTTTTTCTGCATCCGCCATCCTCTCTTCAGCTATGGCTTTCTCAGCCTCAGCTCTCCTCTCTTCTGCAACCAGCTGGGCCAGCTGCAGCCTCATGGCCCTCTCAACCTGTCTGTCCATGAGCACTTCAGGGAACAGGTTGGGTGAGGTGTCGCTGCTCCCAGCAATAGACCCCGCATAGGACTACCTATCTATGGGGCTCCCTCTCTCCCCTGGTATCTCTGCCTAGTCATTTTGTTCCTCCTCCTGAAACGTTTGAGAGTCACGGCCCTCTTGAGATTCTGGTTCAGACTCTTCCAGGAGATTCCAAGGTTTAGGATCCTTAAGACTTCCCCCTCAGAGTCCTCCCCAGAATTATCACCCTCCTGGTTCTCTTTTTAGGTAGTTTCCCAGTGCACCCTTTCTAAAGTATACAGGGCTATCTGAAGGTCCAGCTTGGTGGGTTCCCTGTCTATAGCTATTCCTGTCTCCCTGCAAAACCCCTTCAACTCCTCTTCACTGTAACACAACAAGTCATTGAAATCAAAGGTTGACTCCGTTATGGCAAGGTACTAAACTACTTGTGGAAACGATAAGAGTCCCAGGGGTAACAAGATAGAGCAGAAGTAAAAAAATTACTAAAATGAGAGAACAAGAGAAAAAACATGTAATTGTCTTAGTGCAGAGTTGTAGTGAAATAATCAGTTACTATGGTATTGTACAAACTCAAGTCCTATCCTCACTGCTGATCACCAATATTAAAAATGAGGTTTCTGGTTGGCTAGAATATGTAGCTAAGCAAGGCAGAACCCACCACTCTAGTCAGGGTAAGTCAGATACACACCTAAGATAGCCTGTGCTCACCCTCTGGTAGCTTGGCACAGAGAAGTCAGGCTTATCTAAAGAGGCAATGTGTAATGCGTTTGTGCAACACACTCTCACAGCAACACAATGAATACACCACAAAAAGAGACCCACACAGGATTATAAAAATAGCTCTCTATATTATAAAACATTTAGGACCAAAACGATAGAAATACATGGTGTACATGTCAAGCTATGTATGATTAAAGACAGCACATTACTCTTTCTTCTGAAGGAAGCAAGAGCAAGACAACATCAAATATATATATATATATATATATATATATATATATATATATATATATATTCACTGAAAAAACCATAGGTTTCAAGGACGTTATAGTTAGTTGGACATTTCACTCGTATAAAACCATAGAAATTCCCCCTTTATAGTTAGTTCAGCCAAATATAACTCGCGCACCCGCAATGCACTGCTGATGACGTCACATATTACATCATTTATGACATGGTCAGTGACACCACTGATGACATCACTGATGACATCTCAAATGACATCACTGATGACATCACTGATGACATCACTGATGACATCATCCACGTGAAAATCTGATGCACCTCCTCACACTCTAATATAACCTTTGATACACCCACTGTAAAATACAGACTACCATTTTCGAAACCATCGACACACAAATACCAGTTACTACATTCGCACTCACTGATTCCTAGGTCTACACACACATCCACTCATTTACCCATACAATCACTCATACATACAGTCACTCATCAATACAACACTATCATATGCACTCATACACCTATACAGACACTCACACACCGCCACTCACCCATGGAGTTACTCACACACCTAGTCAGTCATGCAAAGAATCAATCACACTCCCATTTCCTCAGCTATACAGTTATACACACACCACCTCACTTATTCAAACATATACTAACACATACTTACTCTCTTATACAATCACTGAGACAAGTACACACTCATCCATACAGCCACTCTCGAGAACAACAAGGACACCAACTCCACCACCCTGATCGACAACCTCGCCACCCTCGGACTCAGACAGCTCGTGACTACACCCACCCACGCCGCCGGCCACACGCTCGACTCCATCTTTTCCGCAAGCCCACACGTCTCCTTCAACCACACCTCCGAACCCCACTGGACTGACCACCACTGCATCCACTTCACCTACAGGAAGCCCACCACGCACCACCGCACCGAACAAATGCCTCGCCGCTGCTGGAGCAGAGTCACGGAAGACCAGCTAACCACAACCTCGCCCTGAGCCCACCCGCCAAACCCTCCGACCCCGACACCGCCGCCCGCAACCTCAGACAGTGGATCGACGACTGCGCCAACACCCTCGCCCCGCTCAAGAATCCGCCCAACAGCCACACCAGCAAGAAAGCCACCTGGTTCACCGAAGACCTCCAGGCCTCCCAAACGAACATGCCGAAAACTGGAGAAGATCTGGCTCCACGAACGGACAGCGGACAGCTACGCCGCCCACAAGAGCGCCACCCGCAGTCACCATCACCTCATCAGATCCGCCAAAAGGGCCTCACTCAAAGACCGCCTAGACAACAACGCACACAACAGCAAAGAGCTCTTCAACATCGTGAAGGAACTCTCCAACCCCAGCTCCAACACCAACAACATCCAGCCGTCGCGAGACCTGTGCGACTCACTGGCCACCTTCTTCCACCGCAAAATCGCCGACATCCACGACAGCTTCAACACCACGACCGCCCCGGCAACCACCGAGACCACTGCCCCCACAACCACCAACCGCCTGCTCTCCTGGACCAACATCAACGACGAGGACACCAGCGAGATCATGAACACCATCCACTCCGGTTCACCGCTAGACCCGTGCCCTCACCACATCTTCAACAAAGCCAGTACAGCCATCGCGCCCCATCTCTGGAAAATAATCAACATCTCCTTCGAGACAGCAACCTTCCCGGAAAGCTGGAAGCACGCCGAGATCACCGCCTTACTCAAGAAACCCAAGGCAGACCCCAAGGACCTCAAGAACTTCCGACCCATCTCTCTGCTCCTGTTCCCCGCGAAGGTCACCGAGAAAATCGTCAACAAACAACTGACCCGCTACCTCGAGGAGAACAACATCCTGAACCCTTCCCAGTCCGGCTTCCGCAGCAACCACAGCACCGAAACCGCCCTCATCGCCGCCACCGATGACATCAGGACCCTGCTAGACAACGGAGAAACAGCAGCCCTCATCCTCCTGGACCTATCAGCCGCCTTCGACACGGTCTGCCACCACACACTACGAACACGCCTTCACGACGCCGGGATCCAAGAGAAGGCCCTGGACTGGACCACATCCTTCCTTTCTGGCAGAACACAAAGCGTCCGCCTCGCCCCCTTCCGATCCAAGGCCACCAAGATCATCTGCGGCGTACCCCAAGGCTCCTCCCTCAGCCCAACGCTGTTCAACATCTACATGGCACCCCTCGCCCACGTCGCCCGACAGCACAACCTCAACATCATCTCCTACGCCGACGACACCCAGCTGATCCTCTCCCTCACCAAAGACCCTCACACCGCCAAAGCCCACCTCCACGAAGGAATGAAGGCCGTCGCCGAATGGATGAGGACCAGCCGCCTGAAGCTGAACTCGGACAAGACGGAGGTCCTCATCCTTGGTTCCAAACCTTCAGCCTGGGACGACTCCTGGTGGCCAACATCACTGGGAACAGCCCCGCCACCCACCGACCACGTACGCAACCTAGGGGTCATCCTCGACCCCACCCTCTCCATGACTAAGCAGGTCAACGCCGTTTCCTCATCCTGCTTCAACATCCTCCGAATGCTCCGCAGGATCTTCAAGTGGATCCCCACCGAAACAAGAAAAACAGTCACCCAGGCCCTCGTCACCAGCAGGCTGGACTACGGAAACGCCCTCTACGCAGGAACGACGGCTAAGCTCCTGAGACGGCTGCAACGCATCCAGAACGCTTCTGCACGTCTTATCCTCGACATCCCCCGACGCAGCCACATCACACCCCACCTGAGAGACCTGCACTGGCTCCCTGTCAACTAGAGGATAACCTTCAAGCTCCTCACCCACGCACACAAAGCACTCCACAACTCCGGACCAGCCTACCTCAACAGACGACTCAGCTTCTACACCCCCACCCACCAGCTCCACTCGACCAGCCTCGCCCTCGCCACAGTCCCCCGCATCCGGAAAACGACCGCCGGCGGCAGATCCTTCTCCCACCTCGCCGCCAAGACCTGGAACACCCTCCCCACCAACCTCCGACAGACCCAAGACCTACTGGCCTTCAGAAGACTCCTCAAGACCTGACTCTTCGATCAGTAGCAGCACCACCCCCCTCTTCCCCCAGCGCCTTGAGACCCTCGCGGGTATGTAGTGCGCTTTATAAGTGACATGATTGATTGATTGATTGACTCTCACAATTACTGACTCTCACATATAGTTATTTATATACACCATCACTCACATATACTGCCTTTTACATATGTAGTTACTTGGACATGTACCACTGAGACATCCAATCTCTCACCAACACACCCATACACACACTCACCCGCCCATACAGCTGTTTCCACATGCAATCTTTTTTTTTTTTTTAAATCTTTTTATTTAACATAGCTCGTAGTACCATAACACAATAGACAGAGGTCAAGAAGCAGATTAGAAAATAGCGTTGTGGTGAACAAAAATTAGCACATCAGCACACAAGTGGGATATATAATTACATGATTACTCCCCGGACTCCCTCCCCGATCCCCTGTATTTTCGCCATGGCCCCCAAATCTTTTTCCATTTCTTTATACAGCCCCTGCTCTTATATATGGTTTCCTCAGCTCTTTGGCACCAATCTAGGTCCCTTCTCCACTGTTCCCATTGCGGGGGTGTCTGGGAGCCCCATCCCCTGGTATTTTTTCTTTTTGCTACACCTGCAGCTAATGCCAGCCAAAGTTCAGCGTGTTTCATCCAATCTGTGTCTCCCTTGATCATCAACAACAGCCACTTTGGCTCCATTGGAACAGAGTCGCCCACAACCACAGACATCGTGCCCGTAACCTTGGTCCAGAAAGGGACTATTTCGGGGCACTCCCATAGTATATGATAGAAGGTGCCCTCCCCCTGGCAACCCTTCACGCAAAGGGCCGATGGACTCCTGCCCCACTCGTATAGATGTGTGCGAGGGTAATATATGCGGTGTAGTATTTTCAATTGGACCAATCTAAACCTGGGACGGATTGCTATTTCACGTGGGCTCTGTATGGCATCTTGCCAATCATCGTCGTCGAGGGTACCAATGTCTCGGGTCCATACCGCCCGGAGCTTCACCAAGGGATCTGGCGTATTGTTTATGAGCTTTCGGTAAATTGTGGATGTCGGCTTCTCTAGTATGGGGTCTAGTAGTAACCTATATTCCAGAGGGGAATACTCCGGGATGGAGGAGCCTCTACCTATGTGTGACCGAATGGCGTGTATGAGACGTATGTAGTGGTATTGTTGGAGTCATGGAGGTCATACTCCTTCTTAAGATAGGCAAAGGAGCGGGGGCAGATCCCTTCCAAACGTCACCCAAGTAGTCTATGCCAATCAGTCTCCATCCCCCAAAACCGGTCAACCGCGACACCTCTCTCAGCTGATCTCCAATCCACAGGGGGGTTTTACCGGTCAGTTTGTCCATCCACCCCAGGAACTTGTTCGCCTCCCTCCAACACTGGACCACCACTCTAGTGTGCGCAGGCCACTCCCTTCGCAGCATCCGAGCATATAGCAGATGTTCGCTGTTTCCCCCTGGCATGACTAGTCTGTCCACTCTATAGGCCAGTTCGGAGCTATCTGTGTATACCCAGTCGTTGACTACCTGGAGCTGTGAGGCCCAGTAATATAATCTAACATCGGGGAGCGCCAGGCCCCCGTCATACACCCCTCTAGTGAATTTGTGGAGCGCTATCCTAGGAGTCCCACCATTCCAAAGCAGCGTTCGCACTGCCTGAGAGATACGCGTAAAAACAGGATACGGTGTATTTTGTAAAATATATAGAAGCCTCGGCAGGGTGAGCATCTTAAATAATGCCGCGCGGCCCATGAGGGAAAGCGGTAATGAGCGCCAGTGACTCACATCGGCCCGAGGCGAGCCAACTGAGGTTCAAGGTTTCTGTTAAAAAATTCCTCAACGTCCCGTGTGATGTAGACCCCCAAGTACTTGAACCCGTCCGTCCGTGGCTACAGTGGCTGGACAGCTAGTGGGGCCCGTGGAGGGGGGCCCGACAAAGGAAAAATCACCGACTTCCCCCGATTAATGGTGTAGCCGGAATAGCTGCCGAATAATTCAAAGAGGTTTAATGCCCGCGCGATCGAGTGGTATGGCCGCGCCATATACAGCACAATATCATCGGCGTAAAGGGAAATACGCTCCTCCCAGTCATCTGTCAGAGCCAGGCCCCAGAAAGACCCGTCTCTCCTGATCCAATGAGCCAGGGGCTCCAGGGCCAGGGCAAAAAGGAGGGGAGACAGCCCTGCCTGGTCCCCCTCCCAAGGGGAAACACCCTGGACACCCTGGACATAGTACCATTCACTCTGACCCGAGCCACCGGTTGCTCGTTTAGGAGATGCACCCATCCGCAGAAGGTCGGGCCAAAGCCAAATTTCTGGAGCACCATAAATAAATAGGGCCATTCGATGCTATCGAATGCCATTGATGCATCTAACGACATCAATGCCGTTTGTGCGTCCCCCACATCCTCCGTCATGTACAGTACTCCATAGAGGCGATGCAGGTTATGACGGGTGCTCCTACGGGGCATGAATCCGGACTGGTCTACATGCACCAAGTCCGGGAGAACAGATAGCAGCCTATCCGCCAGGGCCTTGGCCAGGACCTTGGCCTCTACATTGATAAGTGAAATGGGGCGGTATGAGGAACATTGGTCCGTCGGCTTCCCGGCCTTATGGATAACCACTATTGTGGCTTCACGCTGATCGGGGGGGAGCATGCCCACCTCTCGAGCCTCCGAGAACATCTGGAGGAGGGGGTTGATAATGACATTAGCCTGCCTCTTGTAAATCTCTACTGGAAGCCCATTGGGTCCAGACGCTTTTCCGGACTGGAGCGCATTAAGGGCCTTCCCGATTTCTTCCCCCGTGAGGTCCGCGTCAAGGCAGTCGCTCTGTTCCCGGGACAATTTGGGCAACGCGAAATCCTGCAAGAATTCAGCGCAGTCGCCCTCAGTCCTGGTGCACACCGGTGAATATACCCTTTCGAAATGAGACGCGAACGCCTCCGCTATTTCCATGCTGTTGGATACTGGGGACCCCGACCCATCTATCACCTCCGCCACCCATGAGCGCTCCCTGTCGCGCCGCTCAAGCCAAGCAAGCAACTTAAGGGATTTATCCCCCACATCGTACAACCGGCGCTGTGTGGCCAGCGCATATGCCCGTGCCTCCTCCTCAGCTAGTGAACGAAGTTCCCTCTGTTTGAGTGTCAGTCTGTGGTGGAGATCAGCCGAAGAGGCTGTACTGGCGTCCTGTTCCAGTTGTTCTATTTCCTTTTCAAGTTGACTGATCTGTAGGGACTCCTCCTTCTTCTGGGCCCCAATCAGAGCCTGGGCCTGCCCTCTCAGCACCGTTTTATATGCTTCCCACATCGTTACATGGGACTCTACAGAGCCCCGGTTTTCCTCAAAGTAGAGCCGAGAACCCTCTCGGAGTTCGTCCCCAATAGCCTGTTCCCTGAGGCGCCACGGATCTATCCTCGGGAAGGAGGCCTTATTAATCACAGGGCCCAGAAGTGTGACGCCAACCGGTGAGTGGTCAGAGATCCCACGGGCCATGATGCGGGGGTCAGCAAAAGCGCCCATCTGGTCGGTGCGGGTGAAAAAATAGTCAAGTCTAGAAGATGTCCCATGTCGAGGTGAGTAGAACGTGTATTGTCTATTTGAGGGGTGATATGTGCGCCACAGACCACAAAGGCCCAATGCTGTGACAAAGCCCTCTAGACCCCGTTCCCCCCTGCAGCTGGGCCCATCCCCGGATCGGTCTATGTCAGCATTCATAACCGCATTAGTGTCGCCCCCTAGCAGCAGGAGCCCCTGAGGAAGATCCGCCAGGAATGAGCCCAGTCGTGGAAGCACTGACGAGTGTAGGCCCGGTGAGACATAGCAGGAGCAGAAGACTATGGTGCGGCCCTCCCACTTCACCGCTGCCGTGGCAAGGCAGCCCGCATCATCGGACCATGTGCCCAACAGAACTGCAGGCAGGGCGTTGCGGATCAGAATGCCCACCCCCCGTGAGCCTGACGTGAACCCCGAGTGGGCAACTAATTTATACCCAAAACGATCTAGGGCCTTGCATCTATTCCCCCACAGGTGCGTCTCCTGAATGAAGACTACATCAGGAGAGTGTCGTTTGAGGAACTGTAATACTAGGGTCCTCTTGATTTTGTTACCCAGCCCGTTCACGTTCCACGTCCATATTGTACACTTAGCTTGAGCACCCATTGCAGTCAGAGAGGGTTGTCAATATCGGAGAGGTGATTGAACCCACTGTGTCATCAGGCAAAGTACCTCACGCTATAGGACTGTATTGGTCTAGAGCAAAACTTGCCAACCACTGAAACAGACCCCCCCAACCAACACCCCCCACCCTGCCTCCCTGCTTGATGGGTCCCCAACCTCCCACCATGTAAACATGCAGAGTGCCTGTCGCCCCATTGTATCCCCACACAACATATAGGAGGAAACATGAACTTGCAGTCCGCTAGAAGAATTATACAAAACTAGCGAATGTCCCACCCGTATTGAAGCTATTTTAGGGCAATCCAATGCCCTGCTCTGTGATTTCGCCCCCACCCAGGTCCGCCCTCAGTTAAAGTAGTACACCACCAGTGGCACATAGCGTCACAGAGCGTTTACAGGGAAGTCCAAAGTTCATGCTGTGGGAAGCTCCGCATATCAAAACATCCCCCCCCCATAACCAAACGTCAATGATCTCCAAAGCACCAGGAAAGGGAGAGAGGGGAAGAAAAGGAAATACCGTTCAGTCCTACTGGCCACCCTGCGACAGGTCACTTTGTTACTCTCCTTTCATGGCCCTGACTGCCAGGTAGGGGTCTCTCGGCATTCTCAGTGTCCTGCCCGTTAGGTCACTGGTCCGGTCTATGCTGGCTGCCCCTCCTGCCCACCTTCCGCCAACCCTCCAACCAGTCGCTGGCCTCCTCGGATGAGTCAAAGAAATAGGCCTTGCCTCCATCCAGGATCTTAAGGCATGCAGGGAAGAGCATCATATATTTCACCCCCTGTTCCCTGAGGGCTCTCTTCACCCCCTCAAAGGACCGACGTTAGCGCTGGACGTGTAGGGTGAAGTCCGAAAAGAACCGGATCGTGGCGTTTTCAAGACGGAGGTCTCCTGTTGTCCACGCCGCCTGCAGGATGGCATCCCGGTCACGAAAATTTAGAAAGCAGGCAATGATGGTGCGCGGAGGGGCCCCGGGCTTAGGCTTACCCCCAAGCGCACGGTGGGCGCGCTCAACTGAGAAGAAGTTGGACAGGCGCTTGGGTTTCAGGTGGTTCAGTACCAGGTCCTCTATGAACCAGTCTGCGGCGGGCCCTTCCATTCCCTCCGGAACCCCCACCACGCGAACGTTGTTGCGCCTGGCCCGCCCCTCCTGATCCTCGAGCCTGGTGTAGATATCGGTTTGATTTTTGGTGAGGGCAGCAACCTGTTCCTCGAGTTTTTTGGTTTTGGATTGTAGGCACCCGATGCTTGATTCCGCCACTCCTACTTTATCGGCCATTTTCCTGAAGTCCGCCCTTAGGAGGTTGACCTCCTCCGTCACTGAGTCTAACTTGGGCTCCAGGGTTCCCCGATGTTCCCAAATCGCTGTCATTATATCCCTCAGGGATGGGTCGGGGCCAGTGGCTTCGGGATCTTCTTGTTGGCTCCCACCCGGAGCCCCGTTGTCCTTCCCCATGGCCACCGTGTACCTGTCGATCTGGTTTGTCTGGCCCTGAGGTCTATTGCGGCCCATATCCCAGGGTGAGCACCCCCCCTGTCGAGATCCGGACAAGATGTGGGAGGGGAAATGGCCCCCTTGACGAGCAGGCTGCACTCAGGGAAAAGGGGGGGATGCCGGGCACCCCACCACTACCCCGGGCCCAATAACAGCACAAAAGGCAGCGTGCACAGGGCACTCAGGCAAAAGAAAGTCCCCCCAGGGCTCGGC
This sequence comes from Calotriton arnoldi, assembly GCA_963921515.1. NCBI lineage: Eukaryota > Metazoa > Chordata > Amphibia > Caudata > Salamandridae > Calotriton > Calotriton arnoldi. The sequence continues at coordinate 474,786 of CAWUFW010002710.1, forward strand.
CCGCACCACCACCAGCTCCCTCCAGCGACGTTCAGTGCGGCCTGCTGCTTACAATACAAAGGGCCCCGGGTCCTCGCTCCCCCGTTCACAGCCCGCTCACTTGTTGAATCTCAGGCGTCCTCAATTGCCCAGGCCAACGCTTGTCTCCACTCCAGGAGGGGGCCCACACTCCGATCTCCCGGATCAAGCCGTGCTCGCGCGTGGCAGGCCCCTCGCCCCCCTACTGGTCCGGACTGGTGCCCGGTGAGCGCTACTTCCGTGGCAGGCCTCGCTGTCCCCACCCCTGGCAACCGCCAAGTCTCACTCGTGGCCTCACTGCTTCCAGCCCGCACTCACCGGCCGTAAGACTGAGGGTGCCTCTCGCCATTCACGGCTCAGCCCCGCTGCCGTAACTTGCTGTTCCGGGCGCGCCGGTCCCCACCGCGGGCCGCGCCGCCTATGTTGACTCGGTGATGCGGTCCCAGGCGCGCCTCCGAGCCTCCTTCTACGGCTTCCGATCCTGGGCTGTAACCGCCACAGAGTCAGGGCGCCATTTTGGCCGTCTCCGGGAGAGTTGCGCCGATCGTGCACAAGTGCTTGATGGCGGCCGCCTCAATCAAGCTCCGCCTGCCACCGTGCTTCAGCGCGGCAGAGCCTCATAAATCGCCACGGATTGCCCTCGGATGGTGACGGATGTCGGGTTTAGATGCTGACCGCTAGCGGAGTTCTAGCAGCAAGCGGCCATCTTCCGCGGCTGCAAGCCACGCCCCTCCACATGCAATCTTGAACCCATACATCCAGCGAATCAACCACTCACACATCTATGCACAGAGTCACACACCTCCCACCCACCCACACACACACTCAGGTGCCGATTCCGATCTCGGCCGGTAGGGCTCCGAATCGGATTCAGCTTTACCGGATCCGATTCGGAGCCCTGTTTCCCGACTGATTCGTACATGCGTCCGGGCGAGCGAGTACGATGCGAAATCTCCGAACGACTCGTTCGCGAGACCCAACCGCACCGACCGACTCGTTCGTGAAAGCCGACCGCTCCGACCGACTCGCACGGACACGACTCGCACCGCGCAATGGAGACGTTCCCCGGCCGGGTAAGTACGATGCGCGCCGCGAGCAGTCCGACCGACTCGCGCTGTCCGGCTCGAAAGAGCAGTCGGAGCCGCACTTTGGGGGTCCGTGTCGGACCCCCTGTACGCCTAGCCGCGCGAGTCGCACACAGGGAGGGACCCATGGGTCCCCCTACCTGTGCATGTACGGCGCGACCCGCTTCGACGCGTACCCGCTGTAGGAGGCGCCCTTGTTCGCCTCGCACCCATTGAGTCAATGGGAGCCCGCGTACGCGTTGTACGACCAGCTCCCATTGACTTCAATGGGAGTCCGACCGAATCGAGTCCGATAGCATGCGAACGCATCGTACTCGTTCGGTTAGACTGCTAGGGTCCGATTCGCTCGGAAATCTCTCCGGGTCCGGCTCGGTCGGAGAGATTTCCGGCCTGAATCGGAATCGGCCCCTCAGTCTCCCAAACAAATACTCAGGCAACCAATCAATAACCCATATAGACACTCATGTAGCTACTGACCAACACATGCAGCAGCTTACACAACAACAGACATACTGATGCACACATTCAAACAGTTTAGTCACTAACGCATGTATTCAGTAAGACACATTTAATCACTCACTTATACAGTCAGTCACACACCTACTAAATCCTTCATCCAGACACTTATACACCCACTCATTCTTCAATACACCTTGGCATATATATATAAAACATATTTAAACTTTACAGAAACACACAGTCACTGGATGATGTCATCAGTGATGTCATTTGAGATGTCATCAGTGATGTCATCAGTGATGTCACTGACCATGTCATGAATGATGTAATATGTGACGTCATCAGCAGTGCATTGCGGGGGCGCGAGTTATACTTAGCTGAACTAACTATAACGGGGGAATTTCTATGGTTTTATACGAGTGAAATGTCCAACTAACTATAACGTCCCTGAAACCTATTGTTTTTTCAGTGAATTTCTAAGGTTTTTTAAATGCTAATTTCTAACTATAACGTGCCTTAAACCTATGGTTTTTTCAGTGAATTTCAAAGGTTTTTTAAATGCTAATTTCTATCTATAACATAGCAGTCGCGTTTGCAGAGTGGTGGAGAAAGGCGAGCGTGGCCTTCAAACACCTTTTAGCAATCCCACTGTGTGGGATTTAGCGGACATAACAGGAGGGATAGTTATCCCCCAACGTCAACCTTGGTGGCCAACTACCCCTTTTATTACCTCCAGTAAATCCCACACAGCAGAATTGCTAACTTGTTATATCAGGCCCCACCCCCTCCCTGCAGCACTCTGCAAACGCGCCCGGTGGTGCGTTCTACATTGGGGGATTAAGTCCCCTCGAATCCTGAGGGTCCCTGGGGGCCAACTAGCCCACCATGTACCTTCAATTTGCGCCACAGAGCTGCGTTGCAGAGAGGTGGTCTGAGGCCATGCCCCATTTTACACCTCTCTGCAACGCAGCTCTGTGGCATAAACTGAAGGTACCTGGTGGGCTAGTTGGCCCCCAGGGACCCTCAGGATTGAAGGGGACTTAATCCCCCAAGTTACTACGCACCAGGGGGCTCATTTGCGCACTTGCGATATCAGGCCCCGCCCCTCCCTGCACCACTGTGCAATGCGCCGCCTGGCGCGTTGTAAGTTGGGAATTAATTCCCTTCAATCCTGAGGGTCCCTGGGGGCCAACTAGCCCACCATGTACCTTCAATTTGCGCCACAGAGCTGCGTGGCAGAGAAGTGGTCTGAGGCCACGCCCCTTTTTACACCTCTCTGTAATGCAGCTCTGTGGCGCAAACTGAAGGTACCTGGTGGGCTAGTTGGCCCCCAGGGACCCTCAGGATTCAAGGGGACTTAATCCCCCAAGTTACAACGCGCCAGGGGGCCCATTTGCACACTTGGCATATCAGGCCCGCCCCTCCCTTCACCACTGTTCTTCACGCGTTTTAAGTTGGGGGATTAAGTCCCCTTGAATACTGAGGGTCCCTGGGGTCCAACTAGCCCACCAGGTACCTTCAGTAAGCACCACAGAGCTGCGTTGCAGAGAGGTGTTCAAAGGGGCGTGGCCTCGGACCACCTCTCTGCAAGGCAGCCCTGTGGCGCAAATTGAAGGTACATGGTGGGCTAGTTGGCCCCCAGGGACCCTCAGAATTGAAGGGGAATTAATTCTCCAACTTACAACGCGCCAGGGGGCGCATTTGCAGAGTGTTGCTGAGAGGGGGCGGGGCCTCCGGCACGATGCCGGTCTTTTTTTAAATTTCTTTTTTTTTAGACGGGGGCTGTGTGGCCCCCCATCTTTTTCCTTTTTTTGGGCCCTGGGGACCCCATCCCCCAGGGCCTGACCCCTTTTTAAAAAAAATAAAATAAATCTGAACGGGAAGAGGGCCGGGTGGGCCCCCCTCCCGTGGCCAATTCCGGCCCCAGGGACCCCATCCCCCGGGGCATTGCCACATATATATTTATTTTTTTAAAGGAGGGGGGCTGCGTGGCCCCCCTCCTGAGGCCTCTATTGGCCCCGGGGACCCCATTCCCCGGGGCCGGCCTTTATTTATATATATATATATTTTTTGGGGGGAGGGGGCCGTTTGGCCCCCTCCCGAGCCACTTCTACCCTGGGGACCCCATCCCCGGGCAGGCTCCTATCCGTTGGGGACCGTGGGGAGCCCCAATGCCCCCACGGTCCCACCGGCTCCCGCGTCCTGCAGGAGCCGGCAATGCTTTTCCACATGGGGAGCTGCTGACATGCAGCTCCCCGTGTGGAAAAGCAATCTGCTTTGGGATTTTGGAAGAGAGAGCAGGTTTCCCTGCTATCGCTTCCAAAATCCAAAGCAAGTTTGCTATGACAAGCAGCAGTGTCCCGGGGGTGGGCACCCCGGGACACTGCAGGAGCCGGCCCTTGGGGGTGGCGGTCCCCAGGGCCATCAAGGGCTCCAGGAGGGGGGTCGCGCAGCCCCCCTCCCAATGTGATTGAAGCCCCGGGGAGCTGGTGGTCCCCGGGGCTCCGTAACAGACCCCCGCATTTGCATTTTAGTGCCCCGGGGAGGTGGCAGTCCCCGGGGCGTGTGGGGGGGCTCAAGCCCCCCCACACAGGTTTTTTTTTTTTTTTTTTTAAAAAGCCCCCCACACATTAAAAATGAATCCCCGGGGGGTGGCGGTCCCCGGGGCTACAGGAGGGCCGAGTGCCCTCCCACACATAATTTTAAGCAAGCCCCAGGGGGTGGCGGTCCCCGCATATATTTGTTGGAAATGCCCCCGGGACCTGGCCCACCCGGGGGCCTCAATTACATTTTTTTTTTTTAATTCGGCGGGATTCGCGACCCCAGCGCGAATTTTGCCGAATTTGTTTTTAAAAAAAATGCTTTTTTGGGCCTTGGGGGTCCTTGTGGGACCCCCTGAGCAGGCCTGGGGGGTCAGGGTGTTTCTACCCTGCCCCCTTTTCTTGTTTTTCGCGTTTGTTTCCCTGTTTTCTTGTGACTCGGTTCTGCCGAGTCACAAGATGGCTGCCAACACTTCCTGGTTTGGAGTGTTGACAGCCAATTAGAATAAAGCTCATGGTCGGGAGGGTCCGCGGATCCACCGCGCCTCTAGATATCAAAACTTTTATTTTTGATTTTCTCAGCAACTACTGAACGGATTTACACCATTTAAAAAAAAGGGCTCTTTCTGAACCAAGGGCTACCTTTTGCCAAATTTGGTGTAATTCCGTTCAGCAGTTCGAGCTGTAGCCGTGTCTAAAGTTTCCTATGGGAAATTGATTTTCCGACCTCTTTTTTAAATTTCTCAGGAACTACTGAACGGATTTACACCATTTAACAAAAAGGGCTCTTTCTGAACCAAGGGCTACCTTTTGCCAAATTTGGTGTAATTCCGTTCAGCAGTTCGAGCTGTAGCGGTGTCTAAAGTTTCCTATGGAAAATAACATGGAGAAAACACGTTTTGGGACCCCCCTTTTTTCTCGGCCCCCGCATGGCGAATCACCCCAAAACTTTCAAGACAGGAGCTGACCGGAGCGCCCCACTAGTTTTGAAAATTTCGCGAAGATTCGTCATCCAGCGCCAAAGTTATTGGGAAAAGAAAAACACTTTTCCTATGGAAACTAGGTCCTAACTATAACGATCTACTGGCGACCGCCAGTAGATAATATATACTTTTCATATTGTGTACTAGACCAAAATGATATCAGATATATATATATATATATATATATATACCGTTCAAAATGTATCATTGCGAAGTATCACACTGAATGCCTAAAGGTAATCACGGTGCTCAAAAACATAGCAGCGTTTTTTGGGAGGCAATCCCACCCCTCCCTTGGGGTCCTCCATGGAGGTTCACCCCCCATAGTGAAAGAACAATGGGGGTCATTACGATTGCGGTGAATCCGCCACCGGCAGCCTGCCGGTGAGGGTTCACCACAATCATGCGGCCAAATCCCGCCTGCCAGATTGCGATGGCGGGCGGTGTGCGTGGCGGACGGAAAGTCCATCCGCCACGGGTCCGACAGCAGCAATCATAACGATTGCCTGTCGGACCCCATCGCATCAGTAGAATGGTGGCGGTGCCAGGCAGGCACCGCCCGCCATATTACGATGCTGCCTCCCTGCCAGCGTTTCAATGGTGGTGAAACCGCCATGTAAAAGCTGGCAGGGATGTACTTTAGGGGCCTGTTGCGGGCCCCCCTTGTGCCGGGGGAGTTTTGTTTAGCACTGGGGGGGCACCTATGGTACCCCCGTACATTTCCCTGCACCAGGTGGCAGGGACAGTGCATTTAGGACATTGCGGCGGGTGCTGCAGCCAGCAGCACCCGCCGCAATGTTAGAGATACACAATGCGACTGCCACGGTGGCGGTCACATCGTAATCTCATGAGCGGGACCGCCGCCTTGTAGGCGGCCGGTCCCAATCCCCGCAACGATGGTTGACGGACTTAATCACCCCCAATACTCCCAAGTTTGTAAAGCCAAAAAAATGGAACCGCTCGTGTAGAAACATGGAATGGCTACACGACTCCCCCAGACCCTACTCACCCACAGTGCTCCACAGGCCTGACCTCGGGTCTTCACCAGTGAGGAGGGCACTCTCGCATGGTGCTGCGGAGGAGATTACCGGCAGGCGGGCATCACAACCGGGGTCTGCGTCCTGTGATTCCAGCCTTCCCTGGTTAGTCACACATGGTGCTGCTCCAGGGGCAGGGCCTCAGTGATAAACTACATGCCTGGCCTGCCCCTGGTTGCTAATCAACATGTCTAGGAGGGGCCACATTCGTAAGGCTTCCTTCAGCGCTGACATGCTCCTGCCTTTATGAGAACCAAACGGGGCCACAGGACTTCCCTCACACTGCAGAGACAGCGATTGGGTGCTCGAGCTGATCTTCACGCACCCGGAGCACTGAAGTCAGCTGAAACTTGAGCAGTGCTATTTTCTCCTGCACAGGGAGTTCTGAAGTAAGCTGGCACTCGGATACACAAAGCGCTCAACACGCGCTTTCTGGGGAATAAGAAGCACTCACCACACAATGGTTTGCGCAATGTTAAGCAAGGAGCAATCGATCAGGGGTCCTTATTCAGCAGGCTGCTGACAGACTCACAAGAGACAAAGTCCCATGGTAGAGGTGCTTAAATGCAATCTTTGATGGCCCTGAGATTTTAAAACAGGGGGGAAGCAAACAAGCATTTGGAGAGCAATGGTAGGGCATCAAAGCAGGTAGTAGGCAGCTGGCCAGCACATCACGGCAGGCTGCAAAGTGGCAGTCCCTCCTGCAGCCCAGTAATCATCTGGCAGCAGGCCAACACCGCAAAGCAGTTAGCAAAATGGTGGTTTCTCCTGGTAGCACAGCAGTCCTCCTGGCAATGTGTAGATGTAGAGCCGGCAGAGTCTGGCTACAAGTCCCATGCAATGTCTGATTAGATACAGTCAAAGCCTCAGTACTTATACCAAAACTGCCTCTGATGTTGGGGGTGACTTCAAAGGAGCCCTCTGAAGTGCACAAAGATCGCATTCAGCCCAGAACTGCCTTCAAGCTACCAGTAGGGGGTAAATCAGCCCTTTGTGTGAGGGCAGGACACAACCTATTCAAATGTAAGTGTGAACCACCGAACCTGCTCAGGAAGACTATCAGTATGCAGATGAATGCAGATGTATCCCTTGTCACACCCAGCCCTTTCTGTGTTGTGGCTGTCTAGAGAGAATGAACAAAGTGTAGCTGTCACCCACCCCAGACATGTATTGGAGACAGGCTGCATAGCAAAAAGAGTTATAAGCACAGAGAAATGCCTACTTTCTAAAAGTGGAATTTTTTAAAATAGTAGTGTGAAGCCCAACTTGAGCAGTAAGTAGGGGATCTTTAGTTGGCAGTGGCTTGTACCCTGTCCAAGTAGGGACCCTTCCTTCTAGTCAGGGGAAGGGAGTTACACACCTAAGATAACCCCTGCTTACACCTGGGTAGCTTGCCATGAGCAGTCAGGGCTGTCTCAGAAGCAATGTGTAAAGCATTTGTACATAAACACACAGTAACATAATGAAAACAGTATAAATGGATACCACACCAGTTTTGAAAAAAAACTATCTTTATCTTAGAAAAACATGACCAAAACAACAAAAACTCAACATACATAAGCAAAGATATCACTTTTAAAAGGTTTAAAATAGTTCAGTCATAGAAAACTATGGATGTATCACTTTAATCACAAAGTTCCTGGGATGCGTCAAAATCAACGACCAAAACAGGTGCAGAGGAGGTGAGGCGCCGGAAAAGCAAAGGGATCTATCGGTTCCTTACTCCCACGGGAGGTAATGTGTTGGTTTCTTGCTGACAGAGGAGGTGATTCGTTTGTTTCTTACTGCAGCGAAGGGGGGTGACGCGTCAGTTCCTTACTGTGAGGGGAGGTGATGCGTTGGTTCCTTACTGTGAGGGGATGTGATGCGCCAGTTTCCAGACATGCGGCCTTGGTTCCTTACTGCTGGGCAGCTGTGATGTGTCAAAAATATGGACGCGCTGGGTCGATGCGGCCAAACAAGCGCTGTGTTGATTTATCAGCAATGTGGCAATTGTTGCGTTCATTTCTTTAGCCGCACAGCAGGGCCTGCGTCGGAGTCGGAGTTGGGGTCTCGGACGTCGGTGACAAGGTGCTCGGGACTCGGGATGTGGTGATCTTGGATCCGCACGACAGGCGCTGCGTCGATTCTTTGGCAGCTCCACAGCGATGCGTGGGTTTTTCACCCGCACGGCAACCTTGCAGCGGGAAAAACAGGCAATGAAGACCGGTGCATGGATTTTCTTTTCTTGCAGCAAAAGCCACCTCCAAGAACCCAGAACTAGAATTGGCACTACTTGACAGGCCAGAACTCTCAGCAGAGAAGTTTAAGGGCTGCAAGGGAAGTCGTTGATGGCCCTGAAACTTTTTCACAGGAGGCAAGCACACACAAGCCCTTGGAGAACCTTGGTGAGCAGGATCATGAAAACAAAGTACAGTCCTTTCACTCTTCAAGCCAGAAGTAGCAAGCAGTAGGTCAGCCCATCACAGCAACAAGCATAGTGGCAGTTCCCCTTCTACCGCTTCTCCAGCTCTTTTTCTTGGCAGAATCTCCTCTTAGTCCAGAAGTGTTCTGAAGTTAAGGTGTCACAGCTCCAGTACTTATACTGGTTTCTGCTTTTGAAGTAGGCATACACCAAAGGAAAGCCTCTGTAGTGCACCAGACCCTTCCTCTCCCTGACCTGGCTCCAAACACACTACAGGGGGTGGAGACAGCATTATGTGAGGACAGGCACAGCCCTATTTAGGTTTCAGTGACAACTCCTCCCACCAGCCCAGACGCCGTCGTAACATGAGGAGTACTCTCCTTACGGATCGGACTTTTGAAGGAGTGAAACTTATCAAGGTTTTCCTCCGATATTTTAACAAGGTCCTTTTATGATAGGAAGGAGAAGGATTAATATATTCTCCTTTCCGGATATCCACACACCCGCTTTACCAAATACGAGGTGTGATAATATTATCATTTAACGAGGCTGTGATATGCACATCTGGCAGTCGATATTACTCACAAGTATTTCGGTTTCTGATTATAATAAGGGACACGTACCTGCCGTGCGCATATACATGCTGGACAACATAACTTTTGTTAATCGCCTTGAAAAAGTCTAAGGGAAGACAAAAAACGTGTTGGCTGATTATTCGATGCTGGATTTTATGCAATTGAAAATAAAGAATCTTATTTTTGAAGAAATCTGAACATTGTGGACTCTGTATATCGCATGTAATCAGGAGCAGTGTGTTATTACATTGACCATTACTATCCTGAAATTGATATGTTTCTAATAATAGACATTTAGAACTGTTTTTTACTTTACCAGTACTCTGGGTGATCCTTTATTAGAGAAGGGTGTGCTTATAAATGCTCTCTTTTTTGCAGCCTGGTGATGGGCCTTCAGGATATGCAAGGCACACCTCAGCTCCCTTTGTGTGACTGTCTAGAGTGAATGCACAAACAGCCTAACTGTAAGTCTAAACCAGGCATGGATTCCACAGGCAGGCAGAGGCACAAAATGGTAAAGCAAGAAAATGCCCACTTTCTAAAAGTTGCTTAAAAAAACCTGGTAGTATGCACTCCGTGTGTTTCAAATGTACTTGTAGTTCATCATTTTTATTTTTTATTTGTGTCGACGTGCACCCTGACATGCGTTCCATCCATACGCACTAGTTCAATATGAATAGTAATGCAGCCTCGTCAGGTTCCAAACCAGAGTGCACTGCCAAAAGAGAATTCCTCAAACCACTTGATTCTGAACTTTTTCCTTTTATTTAAATCCATTTTGTTGTTTCCAAAGTTTTTAATACATGATCACTTGATGCCCATGTCTGATATAAGAGTCGTAGTCCATATTCACCGAATGCCTATCCAGGCCTTTAGTTTTAACAACAACTGGGGATTCACCCCTCCTTGTAGCATGACGTTAAATTAATGGTAAAACTCAATGCATTTCGGGCAACATGTGCCCTTCCTCAGGGGTTGCTGTAATGAGATAAATAGTGGAAATCAACAGTTTATCCAGTTCCGAGATATCTTATGCTTCTTAGGATATTCTACATTATACCTGCGATCTGACCTTCACTTACATATAACTCATAAGAAAAGTAAAAGACATTGAAATAAAACGTGGAATATGCAAACCTCGTGTGAGGCAAATAAATGAATAAATAAAATGATAATTGCTAAACTCTTTACTGAACTATATCCTCATGCCCTGGCTCAAACCTCCCCCAAACTGCATAACTACCAACTTGGGTGCATTAATAATACCAAACTCAAGGTTCATTTGAAACCAAAGTTTACCTTATGTGCACGCCAAACGTTAACGGTATCCGAACTGAATGTGCCAGCTAACCAAGCTTTAACGCTCCTGGTGCTTTTCAAACAAATCACGTGATTCCCTGACGTACGAGCGTAAAACTAAACAAAATACTAAAAGTCACCCCTTCATGCCTCAAACTCGTAAATCCGGTAAGCAGCCCAATAAACACAAAACATGCGTGATAGCAGCATTGGAAAACATAAACCTAACAGACTCAAAATTATATACTTCTACAAGTATGTAAATAGATATTTGCCATTGCAGTCAATAAACGAGCAACCGTAAAACTAAACAGAATACTAAAAATAGCCCCTTCATGCTTCGAACTCATAAATCAAGTGAACAGCATAATAAACACAAAACATGCATAATAGAGACATTAAAAACATGATCCTAACACAGGCTGAAAAATGTATAATCATATGAGAATATAAGCAAATGTACGCCATTGCAGTCAATGATCTCATTTTCTAAAAAATATCAGAGTCCTGAAAAAACTGTTGGTGGTCTCAATTCATCAACTCTATGCGAGAGAGATGAACCTCCAGTGTTGTAATCTTCATGGACTGTGCCTCATTTGTTAGCCAAAAGTCATCGGTGGGTGCAAAGCTGCCTTGGACGGAAAATCAATAGATGCTTCAAAAAAACTGGTAGTATGCACTCTGTGTGTTTCAAACGTATGTGTAGTTCATCATTTTTATTTTTATTTGTGTCAGCGTGCACCCTGACATGCGTTCCATCCATACGCACTAGTTCAATATGAATAGTAATGGATCCTCGTCAGGTTCCAAACCAGAGTGCACTTCCAAAAATGAATTCCTCCAACCATTTGATTCTGAACATTTTCCTTTTATTTAAATCCATTTTGTTGTTTCCAAAGTTTTTAATACATGATCACTTGATGCCCATATCTGATATAAGAATCGTACTCCATATTCACCGAATGCCTATCCAGGCCTTTCGTTTTAACAACAACTGGGGATTTACCCCTCCTTGTAGCGTAACACTAAATTAATGGTAAAACCCAATGCATTTCGGGCAACATGTGCCCTTCCTCAGGGGTAGCTGTTATAAGATAAATAGTGGAAATCAACAGTTTATCCAGTCCCGAGATATCTTATGCTTCTTAGGATATTCTACATTATACCTGCGATCTGACTTTCTAAAAGTGGCATTTTCAAACACACAATTTAAAAACCAACTTCAATAAAAGTTCTATTTTTAAATTGTCAGGTCAGGGACCCCAAACTCCAAAATCTCTATCTCTACTTGATTGAAAGTTACACATGTAAGAGGTTACAAGGCAGCTCCAATGATAACCTATTGGAGAGAATGGTCTTTGCAATAGTGAAAAAACAAAATGAGCAGTATTTCACTATCAGGACATATAAAACATACCAGTACATGTCCTACCTTTTAAATACACTGTGCCCTGCCCATTCAGCTACTTTGGGTGTACTTTAGGGGTGCCTTGCATGTAAGAAAAGGAAAGGTTTGGGCCTGGCACACATGTGCACTAGCCAGGTCGATATGGCAGTTTAAAACTGGACTCACAGACACTGCAGTGGCAGGTCTGAGACATGGTTGCAGGACTACTCATGTGGGTGGCACCATCAGTGCTGCAGGCCCACTAGTAGCATTTGACTTACATGCACTGGACACACACAGTGCACTTTACTAGGGATGTACCAGTTAATCAAAAATGCCAATCATGGAGGACCAATCATAATCACAATTTACACAGGGAGTACTTGCGCTTTAGCACTGATCAGCAGTGGTAAGGTGGCCAGAAATGTAGCACACAGTCAAAAACAGGAGGTCAGAAGCAAAAAAGATAGGGTATAAACATGCTAAAGATGCCAGGTCTAACACGTGTGTCCCCCAGCTGAAAGTGGGGAAAACTACCCAACCTCATGGGAGTTCTCTTCACTAAGGTGGAAAGAACCTGGACGGACTATCACTATTGGCGTTTTCTGTTCCAGGGCGGTGTTCCACCGTAAAGTCCATTCCCTGTAGGGAGAGGGACCATCTCAAAAGTTTTGGGTTCTCACTTCTCATCTGCATTAACCATCTGAGGGGCCTGTGGTCTGTCTGAACTCAGAAGTGATATCCAAACAAGTAGGGTCTTAGGGTCTTCAGGGCCCAGACCACAGCAAAAGCTTCCCTGTCATCTATACTCCACCTCTGTTCCTGGGAAAGTAGCTACTAATGAAAGCTACGGGTTGATCTAGACCGTCTTCATTTAGTTGTGAAAGCATGGCTCCCACACCATGCTCTGAGGCACCAGTCTGCACCACAAACTCTTTCGAGAAGTCAGGAGTCATGAGCACGGGTGCTGTGCGCATGGCCTCCTTCAGGGCATCATAAGCAGTCTGGCATGCCTCAGTCCAAATCACCTGATGTGGCTGCCTCTTTGAAGTCAGCTCAGTCAAGGGGGCAACAATGGTGCCATACCCCTTGACAAATCTGCGGTAGTACCCGGTGAGATCTAAAAAGGCTCTCACCTCTATCTGGGTTTTGGGGGGTGCCCAAGTCCAGAAAGGTGTCAATCTTGGGTTATAGTGGCAACACCTGGCAGCTTCCTACCTGGTGCCACAAGTACACTACAGACCCCTTCCCTATATGGCACTTACTGGCTTGATAGTGAGGCCTGCCTTCTGCAGGGCCTTCAACAATTCCCAGAGGTGGTGCAAGTGATCTTCCCAACGGGAACTTAACACTGCAATGTCATCCAGGTTGGCGGCACTGAAATCCTCCAGCCAGCCAGGACCTGGTTGACCAACCTCTGAAAAGTGGCAGGGGCGTTCTTCAACCCAAAGGGCATAACCCGGAAGTGGTAGTGCCCCTCTGGTGTTGAAAACGCTGACCTCTCCTGTGCCCCCTAGGTCAAGGCAATCTGCCAGTACCCAGGGGTTAGGTCAAATGTACTGAGGAACTTGGCAGCTTCCAACCGACCAATGAGCTCATCAGCTTGGGGGATGGGGGATGCGTCAGTCTTAGTGACAGCATTGAGCCCATGGTAGTCCACACAGAAGCGCAGTTTTGGAGTGGCATCGGGCGCAGCAACTTTGGGAACCAAGACCACTGGGCTGGACCAAGGACTGCTGGAGGGCTCAATCACCCCTAGAGCTAACATCTTGGACACCTCCTTCTTGATGCTAGCCTTCACTTTGTCTGTCAACCTGTAAATCTTGTGCTTCACAGGTGGACTGTCCCCAGTGTCAATATCATGTGTGCACCAATGGGTGACACCTGGTGTAAATGAGAACAGGGTAGCAAACTGCCCCAGCAACAGTCACCATGCTGCTCCAGGATCAGTGTAGGGGAGAGGAGGACCACACCTTCCTTTGACCCATCCTGCTCCTTGGCAGACAGGAGGTCGGGGAGAAGTTCATGCTCCTCTTCCACCCCATCATCAGTAGCAAAGAGCATGGTGAACTCAGACCTCTCAAAGTGGGGTTTGAGACGGTTTATTTGCAGGACCCTCAAGGGGTTCCTAGGAGTCCACAAGTCCAGCAGGTAGGTGGCATCACTCTTGCACTCTTTCACCTCATAGAGGCCAAACCACTTGTCTTGTAGAGCACGGGGCTCTACTGGCTCCATCGCCCACACTTTATGACAAGACTGAAACTCAACCAGAGTGGTATTCTGGTCATACCAGTGTTTCATGTCCTCCTGGCTTGCTTCTAGGTTTGTCTGAGCGAGTTTCCTGAAGCAGGCTGTCCAGTTTCGGAAGGCTGGCATGTATCTAAATACATCCTGGGAGGGGCTTCCTGGGAGCTTTCTCCCAGCCCTCCTTGACCAAACTGACAGGGTGCCCGTACAACAACTCAAAGGGGCTAAAGCCAACACCTTTCTGTGGTACCTCCCTGTAGGCAAAGAGAAGACATGGGACGAGGATGTCCTACTTACACCTCATGGCAGGGATAGCTGGTGTCTAGGGGTGAGATGGGCGTTGCCCTGCCACCCTGGGGAAGTAAAAAGTGCGAGATAGAATGCCGAGCACCTAGCAATTATTTTTGCTGGCTGCTTGGTGAACAAACATGTAAATCTGGGTTTTTCTTTGAGGGTGTGTGGGAGGATGGCCCTTGGCTCTGCACATGCCTTGACTGAGTGAATTTTTTTTTTACCTGGAGCCAGAAAGCAGGGAAGTGACGACACACTAGTGGGCAGGATCTGTGTATTACTGCCAGAATAGAGTTTGACTTTGGGTGTTGTTCACATGGCCCAGGGAGGAGTCGGAAGACCTCCATTAATTTCAATGGATGGGGGCAGGGCAGTCCGGCTTAGACAATGTAAGAATGGGGGTATGTCAGTGGCCTCTGCCTCTTCAACTAGGAGAAGAGAAAGAGAGAGAGAGAGAGAGAGAGAGACAGAGAGAGAGAGAGACAGAGAGAGCGAAACTGTAAATTACACCCAGAGCGTTGTTGGTGTTATTAGTGTTATAAGTTATTTAACTCGTGCAAGGTGAACAATGTGTTTTTGGACAGTACGTCCCAAGCCTCAGTGTTTTTAGATCACACACCGCGCATAGCCTGGTTCTGTGATGTAGGCCTGGTGCACGCAGAGCAGACGTATTCCTGTCTCTGGAGGTAGAATTTGGTTTTGGTACAGTAGTGTCTCATCATCACCCAGACCAACCAGCCCTCTTCCTCAAACTCCTTCACCTGCTCATTCTGCCCCTCTAGCAGCACTCCCTCACCTTCACTAGACTGCTCCTCCAGCCCAGCTCCCTCGTCTACACTAGACTGCCCCTCCACTCCTGTGCCCTCACCCTCACTGAACTGTTCCTCCT
Organism: Calotriton arnoldi; assembly: GCA_963921515.1. Taxonomy (NCBI): domain Eukaryota; kingdom Metazoa; phylum Chordata; class Amphibia; order Caudata; family Salamandridae; genus Calotriton; species Calotriton arnoldi. The sequence continues at coordinate 490,000 of CAWUFW010002710.1, forward strand.
CATCCTCCCGGTGCTGCCCCTGCTAACCGTTCCACTAGTTGCTACACTGACCATCTAAACCTCTCTCTTAACACCCTACCTGGCCACTCCTTCCTGCTGCCATCCTGCGCTCAGCTTCTGACAGTCCCACTGCTGCCTGTACCCTTCCTCTCCTGAACCCCCTCCCCCTGGCTGACTCCTCCTGCCCCTACTCCCATCGTGCCTCTTCTGCCTCTCCAGTTTTTTTTGTCTCTCGTGCCTCGCCAGCACCCAAAAACCCCTGTTCCCTGGCAATGAACCCCTCCCAGTCCCACTGCTGCTTCAACACTCCTTCAGCCCCATCCGTCCCCTGGCTGCCCTCACTCAAGCCTGCCTGCTGTCCTGTACTTGCTCTGTCCCCACAACTTTGCTGACCAACACACTCTGCACCCCTCCACTCCTGCTCGCCTCCACTTTGGCTGCCTCCTGCCTGCTTAACATAATCTGAAGCCCACCCCCAGTTCTGTTCACCATAACTACTCTCCCATCCTGGCTTCAGAGGTACACTCCAAGGATACTGGCGAAATTTTAGGCCATTCTGAGGTGACAAATTGAAAGCGACATTCTTGGCTGTCACTACCGCTGTGATGATCGCACTTCCGGTGCATAAAGTCATAGTCACCAGAGCAGACCAGGGGTAAATAAGATTCTGTACGACCATCCTTTCGATACTGACAGACAGACAGGCCCCTCGCTGTCCACTTAAATACAGCGGTCACCTTGGCTACACCTTCGCCCACACTGTCTCTCTGCCCCCCCTCTCCTTCTGACAAGTCTCTTCTAGGTCTGGCACTGCCTGCAAATAGTCGCTCCCCTTCACTCCAGCTTCATCCTGCGTTTGGTGAATATGGCAGGTCTGTCTTGAATGAGGTCACATGTTATTTTAATTGTGCCCCTTAAGGAACATTTACATAAATATACATAAAATGTGGTTGTAGATTTGCAGGTGTTTTATATGCTTCTGCACTTTGCGGCTCCCCTTTGGATTTTTTCGAGAATTTTAAGAAAAAGGTTTGAGCGGCCAGAGAGGTATTTCTCCTTTTACAGAATTTTGATGTGTTATCGACCTTTCTGACTGCATCCTAAGCACAAGAAAAACACAGCAAGTTAAAAATAATTTTTCGCAATTGTTCTGTACACCTTTTAATATTCATGCGATTTGAAGTGGTAAAATCCACGTCCTATCCCGGCTGGAGACTGTGGCTCCGAGCACTGGTGTAGCAAATATAACATGGACTGGATGTGGGCCCAAAAACACCTATATTTGGGGTCCATTGGGTGGGTCACATGCCAGGACCCTGGCACCACTGCACCTGCTGCACTTTTGAATATCATGACCCTGAGGCTCGGGCTCTTCAGTCCTTTAGATTCTCTCACTGCCAGTTCAGAAGAGCAGAGATCAGCCTTTACATATCTGCATGATACATGTTGTTCGTTGCCACTATGAATATTGAGCTGGAACAGTTAGTAAGTAACAAGACAAAGAATCTTATATAGAATAATTTACGTCTGATATAAGGGGCCCCAATTTGTTACAAAAGTCACGGTCTTTGGGTAAACCTGTCAAAATGAAAAAAAAAAAGTTTAACTTATACGAATGCTGCACAAAAAAGGTTGCACTCCTCTCATCACGTACTAATTAATTGAAAAATTCATAAAAATGAAATCACAAGAGTTTGTGCAAAAACCAGAAGAATGCAGGACCGAAAAGGTCAATGGTCTGCGATAGGTCCGGTTGGGCTGAGGGGGACTGAAGCATTTTGCATCCCAGTTTTGCTTTTGTTGAGATAAAAACTTTTCTAGACCATGGTTAGAGCGGAAATCCATGGCCTGCTCTCCTAGATGGTATATGAATGCTGCAGTAACACAGAGGATAACTAAAGCTTAGCAGGCTCCTAAATTTCTTGTGAGAGTCCAACCACAAGACTCATTATTTTATGAAAGTGCATATTGTTTGCTTCTGTAACACCTCTAGGAGCTGTACATCATGCTGGAAGGTGTAGAGACAAAGGGGCCGATTCCGATCTCGACCGGTAGGGCTCCGAATCGGACTTGGCATTACCGGATCAGATTCGGAGCCCTGTTTCCCGACCGAGTCGGACGGGCGTGCGAGTACGATGCGAACGTAGCGAAATCGCCGACCGACTCGTTCGCGGGACCCAACCGCTCCGACCGACTCGCACGGACACGACTCGCACCGCGCAATGGAGACGTTCCCCGGACGGGTAAGTACGATGCGCGCCGCGAGCAGTCCGACCGACTTGCGCCTTCCAGCTCGAAAGAGCAGTCGGAGCCGCACTTTGGGGGTCCGTGTCGGACCCCCCTGTATGCCTAGCCGCGCGAGTCGCACCCAGGGGGGACCCATGGGTCCCTCCTACCTGTGCATGTACGGCGCGACCTGCTTCGACGTGTACCCGCTGTAGGGGGCGCCCTTGTTCGCCTCGCACCCATTGAGTCAATAGGAGCCCGCGTACGCGTTGTACGACCGGCTCCCATTGACTTCAATGGGAGTCCGACCGAATCGAGTCCGATAGCATGCGAACGCATCGTACTCGTTCGGTCGGACTGCTAGGGTCCGATTCGGTCGGAAATCTCTCCGGGTCCGGCTCGGTCGGAGAGATTTCCGGCCTGAATCAGAGTCGGCCCCATAATATTGATGTGGAAATATCAAGTTACAGGAATATCAAGTCAAGAATATCGATGGTGTAAAATATCGAGGTAAGATTTTTCGTTGTTAAAAATATCGATTTTTGTGTAATTTAGAAATATTGATTTTGAAAAAATCGATGGCAAAAATATTGTAAATATTATCGACTGTATTTTTTTGTTTTTCTTTAATGTTTATTTTTTTTATTATTTTGGTAGTAGTTATTATATTTGTTTAATGTTTTAATCATTTTTTAAATTTTATGTAAAATTTTAGGAGTGGGAAGTTGGGTTTATAGGGGGTAAGAATGGGGAGTAATTTAAAAATATTTGTTTAAATTTGTAATTATTTTTTAAATTTTATGTAGAATTTTAGGAGCGGGATGTTGGGTTTATAGGGGATAAGGGTGGGGAGTAATTTATGAATGTTGGTTTAAAATACATTTTAATAAAAGAAATATTGAAAGATCTAAAGAATTGTTTTAATTTAAAACTTGAAATTTAAAATATTTTGATTTTTTTTTTTTTGTCCTCATTTATGCGACTTAAGTGGTTATGGTAGACCAGGTCATTTTGTGCTGAGTAATATGAACCGCCCTTGGACAGCGAGGAGAGACCATGTCAATAAAAACCTACAAATTCATTTAAGGTTTATCCATCATGGATCCGCCATGACAGTTCACCCAAATTTGTTGGGTCGCATTAAGTAAAATCATTGGACTTCCCTTCCTACCCTTCCACAAAATTTTTATCCCAAAGTTCCCAATATTTAGTTCGTTTACTCTTCCCTCTGGATTTGTCCAAATTCCTGACCTTTTCTACTGAGCGAAGCCATTCTACTACTTTAGGGGAGCTGGAAGAATCCAATTTATGCATACCTCGCGTCTGGCTAATAAAATTAGTACAAATAATAAATATTTTTGGTTTTTACTCAATATATTGATAGCCTCTTTAGTTTCCATAATGCCAAAAATAACAGTAAAGGTGCTTACCTTAATATTCGTTTCTAAGGCCTTATTAATAATCTTGCCAATTTCCTCCCAAAATAAGTCAAGGTGAGGACATAGATGGAACATATGAATATCGTTCGCTTTAGGCTCACCGCATTTTGGACACATTTTCATCACCTGATTATTCATTTTAAATAACTTCTCAGGCGTCCAATAAGACCTATGTAAAGTAAAAAGATGATTTTTCCTAAGAGGTGCAGAAACAATAATATGCCATAAAAAGAACAAGATACTTGCCATTGCTGTTGCAAGTCTTGAGCCGGGAAGATCTTCTTCCAGGTCTCGCCTGGAGTAGTAAATTCGTCTTCTTCTTTTTGCATTTGATGCCAATACCATTTCGATACCTCTTTTCGAGCTGGATCTTTTTGAATTTCTTCCTCCAGTTTCCTAGTGGATTCCAGAATCTTCTCTTGTACCTTTGACCAACTCACCAACTAGTAATACTTGAACCTTGACATTTCTCCATTGGTTCTTTCCAACAAAAGGTCCCAACTAAGTAAATTTCCACACTCAAAAAGTTCTCCCCATTTTGAAATTCCTGATCTCTTCAACGGGTCTGCTAGAGAATCCTTTAAGCATTCAGGGGTTCCAGGCGAGTTCCATATTGGTGCTAAACAGTTATAGTAAGGAATTTTCCATGCTCTTCTTAACTCGAACCATAACTTGTATGCTGCTCCCAGCACTTTTAGTTTAACCTTTTTGAAGTACTTCGGATGACCAAACTATAGAGACAGTAGTCATCAACAGTAACAGCTCTCCAGTAGGATGAGTAAAGCTCATGTGGTCTAAAAAGAATTCTAATATTCTTAAATTGGAAGGCTCTGTAATAAGCCAGAAGATCTGAACTGGCTATACCACCTCGATTTTTCCTCTGGCATAACTTCCTCCATGCTATCCTTCCGCCTTTAGAGGCCCATATAAAAGTGTTAATTTCACTTTGGATCTTTTTAGCCATTGAGCCTTAAACTCCAAAGGGATGGAATTGAATAAAAACGTGAACTTGGGCAGGATCGTCATTTTAATGACATTTGCTCTCCCCATAAAAGTGAGCGATAGACTTCTCCAAGATTTTAATAGTTCTCTCATTTCCTTTACCTTTAAGTCCAGATTTACTTGGGCGATTTCTTCAATATTTTTTGAAATTTCTATCCCTAAATATTTAATTTTGTTCTTAAATCCAGTCATTGGTAGGTTCATGTTCCAACACATAGTCTCGGTCTTTTGGTGATTTACTTGGTAGCCAGATATGTTCCCAAAGTCTGTTAGCATTTTTGTTATAGTTTGTAGAGACTTTTCTAGGTCACTAGTGTAAATCATAAGATCATCGGCATATAGTGCCACTTTCATTGTGGTAGCTACCGCCTGTCCCCTGCGGTGTGTCACCGCCATGGACCATGCCCTTACAGCCAATGGGAACCGCAATCGCGGTAGCCTAATGCTATTTTGAAAATCGCGGTAGGCGTGCTCTGCCACCGCGGAGCCGGTCATTGGATGCAATTGAAAGATGCACGACCACGGTAGCACCAGCCTGGCCCCTGCGGTGTGTCACCGCCATGGACCATGCCCTTACAGCCAATGGGAACCGCAATCGCGGTAGCCTAATGCTATTTTAAAAATCGCGGAAGGCGTGCTCCGCCACCGCGGAGGCGGTCATTGGATGCATTTGAAAAAGGCTGATCTGAAACACCAATTGCAGCAGCTTAGAACCACTGAAACTGCCCCAGGGGGCTATATATGTGTGGGCGAGAGCCTCACATTTCCACAGCTTTCAGAGCCTGCTGCCTGCCACCCCTCACCACCAACTGCTGCTTCTCCTGTCTCCAGAGCCTGCTGCCTGCCACCCCTCACCACCAACTGCTGCTGCTCCTGTCTCCTGGACACAGTGATGGCGAGGACTGAGAAGATCCGTGCCAGTCCCTTCACCACCGAGGAGCTGGAGGTCCTGGTGGACGAGGTGCTCACACAGTATGGGAGGCTATGTGGTGCTCCAAATGTCGTGGTAAGTGTTTCGGAGTGGAAGTGAGAGTGCAGGGGGTGCACACATGATGTTGATGTGCTGCAGTATGTGCCTGAGAGTGTGGGTTTGTGTCATGCACTGCCTAGCATGCTGTCACCAGGTGAAAGGGGTGTGTAGCCTATTTCACACGTTTCCCTGCCTGAACATCAGAACTGGAGGGACATGTATTGTCTTGTCAGCCATACAGTGACGCAGCAAGTTGTTAATGCAGGAGTCTGGACAGTAATTGCTTGTGTGAATGGCTGTGTGGGTCCCTGATGTCCTTCACAGGCTCATCTGTGGCCTTAGCAAGGATTTTCATCCAGAGGGTAGTGATGGAATTGTGTCTGACTCAAAATTGGCATCATCTATAGTTCAGCACTATGCTCAGGGCGTCAATACCCGAGGGTGACACTCTTGGTGGTCATTCACCTATGACACAGCTGATTGTCGTACTATTTTGAACAGCCCCTTCCATTTCCACCAGCATGTGTACAGATTGGTATGTGTAGGCACTGTTCACGCTCTCAAATTGTCCCTTCGTGTGACATTTCTGATGCCCCACGTTGGACCTCAGTGTGATCACACCTGGCCTGCACAGTCACTGCCCAAGCAGACAAGGACACATCACTGAATGCACAGAGTGTCACATGTGTGTTTTTTCTAGGACTCTCCATCAAAGAGCCATCTCAGCCCTATAGATTGCACACAACAGGCCTTGTGAGAAGGGTGTGGGTTTGTAGGATCATGTCCCTCAATGTGACCTCCATGACACAGGGAGCCATTCAAAGGGCAAGGACATTGAGAGCTGCGCAGTGTTGGACACAGTGACCCTTCCCCTGAACATATAATGAAATGTCATGTATGTCTTGCTCACCCTCAAAATGGACAGTAGATGTCGGCAGCCTACACATAGCTTTCTGTATTGGCATCCTGCATGTGTATGAGATGGGCAGGTACTGTGTCCACCCTCATACCTGCATGCATTTGCGTATGAGTCTCCCATGCTAATGTGCCATGTGCGATGCTTTATCATCTCTGCTAGACATATCTGTGAAGTTGGGATGAGTTAGTATCATGCTCCTGTACTGTGAGATAGTGGTATATGACACTGTGGCACTGATTTTTTCCCCCTCTTGTCTCCCATGCCTGCAGCTCAAAGTCCACCAGTGTAAGGCCGTGTGGAGGGCCATTGCATGCAAGGTGCGGGCTCTGGGTGTCTCCAAATGAAGGCGCACGCACTGTCACAAGAGGTGGGATGACATCTGCCGGCTGAGCAAGAACGTGGCGGAGATGACGCTGGGGCTGATCCCTCGGACTGGCAGGTTGGCGCGCAGGAGCATGACACCACTGATGGCCCGCATCTTAGCTGTGACACAGCCTGAGCTGGATGCACGTTTGAAGGAGCATGAGCAGCAAGCTGGGGGTGAGTATTCTGGGAAGGGTGACTTTGGTTGTGGCTGCATGTGTTCACAGCCTGGGCCACCGCTGTGCCCGGTGATGTTGGTAGTGTGATGCAGTGGCTTGTAAGTGGCCTCTGTGTTGGGTGCAGCTGTCATGCATTTTCCCTACCTAGACTTTCTCATGTCATTGGGGTAATGGCCCTTGACATTGCATTCTGAGTCGTGGCCTTCTGGCATCGTCTGCATTGGGGTAGTCATGGAAATCCCATGGAAGGGAACGGCAGTGTGCATCATCTGAGTGTGCTTTCATCAATGTGTGCATTGCCTGACCTCAGAATTGTGGGGACTAAAAATCTGACACCAATGTGCAACTGTATTTGGGCCCCAAAGTACGACATGGTGGATGGCATGTGCTCCTGGCCATTGTGGACTGTTGTGTTGTAGTCTGTATCTGTGTTGTCCCCTTCTGCTCCCTCCAGATGTGACAGTGGCAACATGTTGGGAGGTACATCTTTGTCCCCCTCAGGGCCCTGGGTGTGCTCAGAGGTATTTGTGTGTCTGGTTAAACGGAGCCACCGGCAGGCAATTTGTCTGTGTGGTCATCACATGGTTCACTTATGCCACGTTTGCTTGATAACACGCTAAATTCAAATTCAAAATTGAGGTTGCACAATGTTACTGCACTGGGTGGTGTGCAACATGGAGACATCATTATCTTGTTTCGTGCTTTGCTTGCATATGATGGTTGTGTTGATGCCAATGAACTGACCCTACATCTCTCTCTCTCTCATGCAGCATCTCCCGTGGGCACGGAAGGACAGGGGACGGACACCAGTGGTGAGGCATCAAGCACGACTGCTACACACGAGCACAGTGACACTGATGTAACCACCGCCTCGGAGGGGGACAGGAGTCTGCTTGAGGAATCACAGCCAGAGACACCAACCTCAACGTCATCTGACGCCAGCGGTGACACATCTCTGTTGACGGGCACAGGGAGCGGGAACTCTGCCTCCTCTTCCACCACACAGCGTCCAGCGCCCACCCTCCCACCTACTTCCACTTGTGCTGGCTGTGTTCGCACCAGTAAGAAGGGAAGAGAGTCCTTCACCCCAGGCACCGCTGCCCCTGCCCCTGTCTCCCCTGATGCCCTCAGTGTTGAGTTTGTGGACCTTTTGCGCCAGCTGTGTGTGGGCCAGACAACTCTCATCAACGCCTTCCTAGACCACGACAAAAAATTGGCACAGGTCGTTGCTTTCATGGAGGGCATTCATTCAGACGTGGGTGGGCTACACCGGACTGTCCAAGCTTTGTCCTCCGTAGTGACGACAGCCATTAAGCTTGCACAGTCACAGAGTCCAGCTCCAGTCCCTTTGTCCACCCCCCTGCCAGTGGCTACATCTAACAATAGTGACCACACACCACAGAGCTCAAGGGCAAGATACAGCACACGCAGCACACTGCAGCAGCAGCCCAAGCGGTCCAGGGCGCAGACACCATCCCCACTGAAAAGTAAAGCCACCCCAGAGCGCAAAGGTAAAAGCCCTTCAGGCGACACCCAGAGCCATAAAGCCAAGAAGCAGGCCTCAGGCTCACATGCCTCAGAGGCATCCCCAGCCAAGGACTGTCCTGTCCCAAAAGCGTCTCTCAAAGACAAGCAGGCAGTTTCCGTGCCCGCTGAGAAGCTGGTGCCTGCTAAGAGTACACATAAGAAGAGCTCCAAGACTGATTCACCCACGACCTCAACTCCCATCCAGAGGCCTGTGAAGCAGGGAAAGGAGGGCACTGTAGGGGGGACACCTGGTAAACAGGGGATGGAGGGGCAAAGGCAAGGCCAGGCCAAGCATACCGCTGGATCCAGCATGTCCCCAGAGGGAGGGCCACCGTCTGCACCTGATGCAGCTTTGGTGGTGAGTGTGCCTGTTGTGTCCACTAATACCAAGACAGGGAAGCCATTTAGAATCCCCAAGAAGTGGAAAGGCACCCCTCCACAATCTCCCACCCACACTGTGTCTCATGGCAGCATGACTCCACCTCCAGGTGCCACCACACCACCTGGTCCAAGCAGCCCTCCGGCTTCAAAAGCCACTGATGGATCTACCTCAGCTGTGACTCTCTCTCCCCGGTCCAGTCCTCAGAATGTCCCCGACACTCAGCCACCTCCCAGTCCGACTGACAGCCAAGTCTGAGTGGAAGTCCCCCTCACACACCTGTCTCTCCCACAGCGGTGCCTGGACTGCCCTTTGTTAGCCCCCTGACTTTGTTGCTTACCATGGCAGGGTACAGTTGCACACATTCCCTGTGCAGCTTCTCATGTACTTCATCTGCACCTTGGACTGGCCAATGGCCTTGATGTTCACTGCTGTTTGCCCCTTCCCTGTGCAGCTTCTCATGTACTTCATCTGCACCTTGGACTGGCCACTGGCCTTGATATTCACTGCTGTTTGCCCCTTCCCTGTGCAGCTTCTCATGTACCTCATCTGCACTTTGTGCTGGGCACTGGCCTTGGTGTTCACTGCTGTTTGCCACTTCCCTGTGCAGCTTATCATGTACCTCATCTGCACCTTGGACTGGCCACTGGCCTTGGTATTCACTGCTGTTTGCCCCTTCCCTGTGCAGCTTCTCATGTACCTCATCTGCACCTTGGACTGGCCACTGGCCTTGGTGTTCACTGCTGTTTGCCCCTTCCCTGTGCAGCTTCTCATGTACCTCATCTGCACCTTGGACTGGCCACTGGCCTTGATGTTCACTGCTGTTTGCCCCTTCCCTGTGCAGCTTCTCATGTACCTCATCTGCACCTTGGACTGGCCACTGGCCTTGATGTTCACTGCTGTTTGCCCCTTCCCTGTGCAGCTTCTCATGTACCTCATCTGCACCTTGGACTGGCCACTGGCCTTGATGTTCACTGCTGTTTGCCCCTTCCCTGTGCAGCTTCTCATGTATCTCATCGGCACTTTGTGCTGGGCACTGGCCTTGGTGTTCACTGCTGTTTGCCCCTTCCCTGTGCAGCTTCTCATGTACCTCATCTGCACCTTGGACTGGCCACTGGCCTTGGTGTTCACTGCTGTTTGCCCCTTCCCTGTGCAGCTTCTCATGTACCTCATCTGCACCTTGGACTGGCCGCTGGCCTTGATGTTCACTGCTGTTTGCCCCTTCCCTGTGCAGCTTCTCATGTACCTCATCTGCACCTTGGACTGGCCACTGGCCTTGATGTTCACTGCTGTTTGCCCCTTCCCTGTGCAGCTTCTCATGTACCTCATCGGCACTTTGTGCTGGGCACTGGCCTTGGTGTTCACTGCTGTTTGCCCCTTCCCTGTGCAACTTCTCATGTACCTCATCTGCACCTTGGACTGGCCACTGGCCTTGATGTTCACTGCTGTTTGCCCCTTCCCTGTGCAGCTTCTCATGTACCTCATCTGCACTTTGTGCTGGCCACTGGCCTTGCTCTTGCCTACTATTGGTGCCTATCTGTGTAATATGTGAATAAAGACAGTTACTCCTGTTGTCTGTTTTGTCAGTGTCCTTGCTGAATAAAGGGTTTTTTGTGTGGGTATGGTTTACTGTGACACATGCTCTGTATGCCACTTCAACATTGCCAATGGCTTTTCTCACTTTTTAAGGGTTTTACAGGGGTGACTGGCACTTCAGTTCTTGTTGACTGTGAGGCTTGGGGGTGCAATGATGGTGGTTTGTGATGGACTACTGTTATGATAATTCTTTTGTCAGGTTGGCTATGTTGTACACATGTCATGTTTGTATGCACTGCCAGCACAAGGTGGGATTCTATCCATAGGATTGCAGGCAGGCTGGCCAGGGTCATCATGTATGTGTGATCTTACTTGATGTGTGCACAGCAGTGTTGGTGTATGGTCATCTTGTGATGGCTAGTCATCCTAGTCACATGGGTTGATTTCTATGTGTGCACTTGGGTGGTCAAGAAGTGTGCAGTGTGAAGAGGTGACTTTGTCGGTAGTGTTGATGTGTGTGTGCCCCTGCAATGTCAACTGCACACATGTGTCAGCCAGGATTTGAGTGCCTGTTTGTTTGATTGGTCAGCCCTATGCTTGTGATTGTGTGCACATGTGGAAGTTGTAGGTTGTGCACTGTGCAGTGTGTTGGTGTGCTTGCACTTCTGGGGTATTCCAACTTGTTGTTGGTGGCAATTGTGGGTATGCAGGGTGTGTGACTGGCAATTCAGTGTTGTGTTTTGTTGATCAGCCATGTGTTTTGATACTCTTTGTGGTCACTGTGCAGACCTGCTCGGCCACACTGACATTGTGGGTGTGTTTTCTCATGCATTGCTGTCACTTGGTGCTTTTTTGCCTCCAGTATGGCATGTGGGGTGTGGAGTCATACCATCCCCTATCTGTGCTTCTGATGCCTACCCATTGTGAGTCTGCACTCCATCTATTTGTGTATGGTGCACTCCTGCCATGTCCACTAATGACGTACACAACACTTCACTCTCAGGTCAGCTGTCCCCTTGTGTTGACAGTGTGTGTGCCTCCCCATCACTTCATTTGTTACACTATGGTTTGTGGTGCTGATCTGTGCACAGGACCAATGTGCCACTCATGACAGTTTCCCTATTGGTTATATGTGATTTTCTGATACTGTTTTGCAGCCATGGTTGCTCATATGCAGTTCAACTGTTTGTGCTGCACAGTCCTCTGGTCATGTTGTTTTCACCTGGGTGTCCCAGACTTGTGCATCTGTGGGTGTTGGGTTAGCTGTATGTGTGTTTGCTGAGGTACTGCTTCACTTCCTGAGTGTGATGTTGTCTGTGTGCTGTGCTGATTGGTGTTGTGGGTGTTCATGGTGTGTCACTCATGTCTGTGTGGAACTGGTATGTTTAGTGTGCACACACTGCTTGTCGTGCATGCAGTGCTGTGAGTGTATGTTGCCTTGTCCTTGCCTGGTGTGCATCCCCTGATGTCCTGCTGTGTTTGCAATGTGATGTATTGGCATGTGCATCTGTTGTGTGTTTGATGTGGATGTGGGCAGTGTTTGGGCTGTGTTGTGTCTTGCAGCTGACAGATGCTCTGTGTGTGTTGTTGTATTTGCATGTCAGTGTGTGTGTGTTGTTGGTGTGTTGTGTTTCAGTCACTTGTGTCTTGCCAGTGTAGTGTGCATTACTTGTGTGTCTGTCACATGCACTTAGGGCTATTCTTATTCCTGGGCTTGTTATGGGTGCGTACTGGGTGTTTTCTCCTCTCATATTTGAGCAGTCAGTTGTCATTATTGTGCATGTGCAAGCATGTGGTACATTATGACACCATGTTGACTTTATGGGTGGTGTGGTATGTCTGTATGTGTATCATTGTAGGCCCATTTCTCCCAGTTTGTGTCCATGATTGTTTTGTGGTGATGCACTTCTTGTCTGTGTTGTGGTATGTTGTCTGTGCATTGTTCCTGACTGATGAGGTTGTGTACTCCTGTTCTGTCTGGGCTCCCATTGCCTTCCCACAGTTTTGCTGCACAGATCAGGTCTGGTCTGGTTGTACTTCTGTGTGTGTTGTAATGGAGTTTTGTGTTTGGCTGTTGGTTTTGTGCAAGCATTGGTTCAGGCATCCCTGGGTGTGTGTGTGTGTGATGTTTGTGAATACCCCCAGGGAGTGTGGTTGTTTGTCAGTGTGTTGACTGGACATTATTGGTACCCTTCTGTGTGTTGGACACTGGTGTTGTGTGCTGCAGGTGTGAGGGGGTGGGGGTGGGGTATGTGTGAAGGTTCCTACTTGTGTTTGACAGTCATGGAGTGTTACAATGGGCCCTGTGTGTTGTGCTGCTGACATACACCTGTCAGGTAGTTGGATGCAGATATGTGGCTGTTCACTGTTGGACTTCAGACCCTTCCTTTCATCCCTGTGCCTGTCCATGGGTTGCCTTGCTGTCTCCATGAGTTGTTGCACTGAGGTGACTGTGGTTTGACTTCACTCACTGTGCCAGTCATGTGTGATTTGATGGGCTGAGGGTGTTGTTATATGTTCCTTCTCTTGCATGTGGTGTACACATGCTTAGTGGTTAGCTCCTTGGCCTACCATTTGTGTGCACCTCACTTTAGATTTCCTATTTGTTGTCCTCCATTGCTGCTGACATCTGGTCTGTGTATGTGGCTGTGTGTCAGTGTGGGGTAAGTCTGTGTGACTTGGCAGGCTGTGTGTCCAGTTGAGTGATTGTTCCTTATCTGTATGAGTGTTAATTTTGTGCTTGGACTCTGTTTTCTTGCTATGAGTGTGGTGTAGGTGTGGTGTGTGGGTTGCCCTGGCCCTGTGCTTCTGTGCTGTGTGTTCCTCTGCAGCCCCACCTGCTGTGCTGTCTCCCTAGATGTTTTGTGTGTGGTGCAGGGTGTGTGTTCACCTGGCTGGTTATTGTGCATGGGGGAGCACAGGGTTGGCACATGGCTTGTCCCTTCATGTTTGGGGTGGGGGCCTGTTGTGTGGAGGGTGGAGGTGTGGCCCTATGATCTTTGTGCACTGCCCATGCCTTGCGCTGGCCCTGCCTTCTGTGCATGTTTTCTTGCGTCTTCACCGCTGCGGTGACGTGACCGGGACATTACATCAAGATCGCGGTTGGTGGGTGACCTGGATGTGGAGGGGTGATTTGGTGAGAGGTAGGACATGTGTGGGTACACTTCTGGATGTGTTCCTGTCCCCACCAGGGTGTCTGGTGTGCACAGGAACCCTATATCTGCCCATGAGTTGTGTGTTGTTGTTGTATGCGGAGTTGTGTTATTGCGTACCTGCGGCGACGTCCGCGACGGTGCATGAGTTGCTGGTGGTGTATCAGGTACAGCGCCAGGAAGACGTGTAGAGCTGGATCCATTGCGCTCGGGACCGGGCGGATGGGATCGGGAATCAGGTTTCGCGCTCCGCTGTAGTGCTTCCGCCGTCTCTGGTTGGGCGGTTTCTCCGCTGTGGTGCGACTGGCTGTTTGGGCCATCCTGATTTGTACGGCGGTCGGGACGTCATTTCACACGGCGGTGGGTCTCCATTGGCTACCACCGCCGCGGTGTCGGGCGCATTTTTCTGGCGCTTTGCGTCGCACCGCGGCGAACGGGAAATGGGCTGTGTTTGACCATACTAATATGGCGGGCGTGGAGACCGCTGCTGGCGTGCGTAAAATGGCATTTTCCGCCAGCACTGCGGTGGTGCCTCCGCCCGCCATCGTAATAGGCCCGTTAGTGTCTTCATATTCGCCGTGGATGTTATAGAGTTGGTAAAAAGGCTTGGGGCAAACTTTGAATGTACCATCCATCATCCTTGTTTCACAGTTTTTTAACTTTTGAATGTTGCTGTTGGTGGCAAAGATAATAATTTGTTTTTCATGACTGTTATTGTCATGAAGAATGAATTTCTCATCTTTGTGTGTGACAGTGTATTCTTGTATTATTTCGATTTCTGCAAAAGTTTGAGGGGTGGGTGATGTTTGACAGTAGCTCTTTTAGTTCTTGCTATTAGCCGTTTTAGAGTGGGGATGGATGGTAGTTGTCCTGTCACATGTCCAGGAACTCTAGTTAGTACGTTTTTAAATATTTGGGTACTGGTCTGTTGGAAGCTGGTGCTTGCTTCTCTGATGGTTTCTAAAGCATCTCCGACCTCGATTTCTGTGACACTGGGGGATGGTTGTGTTCCCTGACATTAATAACATTTGTTTCGAACGTTGTGGCTCTCCCATAGCAAGAATTGGCGTAGTATTTACTACATTTCCAATAGGTTTTGTTTCCTGTTATTTTCTCTTGCGGGTAAGCATAGCCCATGTAGCACAGAAGTAGATTTCCCTTTTGTGATGTGGTGAATTTTGCTCCTTTTTCCATTTTTTTGTATATCTGTGAATATATTTATATTATATTTATATTTATATATCTATTTCTTAATTATAAATAAGTTCATGGTTTATTCACTGATTTCTTTTTTTCTGTTGGTTTAAAAGGAAAATGTTATTTTTATTAAAGTGTTATATTTAGTTCGATTATTTCGTTTATTTAGGGGTCCATTAGGATGTCGGGCGGTGCGGAAAAATGCATTTTTCCGCCCGCGAGCAGCGGTACTCACGTCAGCCATATTAGAATGGCCAAACATAGACCATTTCCCATCCGCCGCCGTGCGCGCGACCCGCCATCAAAGTGCGCCCGCAAGCGCGGCAGTGGGAGCCAATGGAGACACACCACCGTGCGGAATGACGTCCGCTCCAGTCCACAAATTAGGATGCTCCAAACAACCAGTCGCACCGCAGCGGAGAAACCGGCCAATCCTACACGGCGGAACCTCAACAGCGGAGAGCGAAACCAGAGACCCGGCCCACAGCGCCCAGACACGACCGCCATGGACCCAGCACTCCACGTTTTCCCGGTGCTGTACCTGATACATCACCAGCAAATAATGGACCGTCGCGGACGCCGCCGCAGGTACGCAATAACACAACCCCACACACAACCACAAAACACAAACCATGGACTGGCACAGGGTCCCTAACCACATCAGATACCCTGGTGGGGATAGGAACACATCCCCAAGTGCACACACACATGACCCACCTGCCACCAATACACCCCTCCGCATCCAGGTCACACATCGACCGTGATCGTGCGGCAATGTCACGACCACGTCACCGCAGCGGTGAAGACAAGGGAATACATGCACACAATGCAGAAGGCTGGGCCAGCGCCAGGCATGGGCAGGGCACAAAGACCACAGGGCCACTACTCCACCCTCACACACTAGCCCCCACTGAAGGGACATGCCATGTGCCACACCTGTGCACCCCCATGCACAACAACAAGCCAGGTGACACCACACCCTGCACCACACACAAAACAAATAGGGACACAGCCACAGCAGGAGTGGCTGCACAGGAACACACAGCACAGAAGCACAGGGCCAGGGCTACACACACACCACAACAACACCACACCAATGGCAAGTAAACTCAGTACAAGCATCAAATGGACACACACACATACAAGGAACAAACATCTTACTGGACACACAGCCTGCCAAGTCACACACACATACCCCACACTGACACACAGACACATACACACACCACATGCCACCAGCAATGGAGCACACAAAACAGGAAAGCCAAAGTGAGGTGCACACAAATGGAAGGCCAAGGAGACAACCACCAAGCATGTGTACAGCACATGCAAGACAAGGAACATAGAACAACACCCCCAGCCCACCTAATCACACATTGCTTGCATAGTGATTGAAGTCAAACCACAGACAGCACAGTGCAACAACCCAAGGAGACAGCAAGGCAACACATGTAGAGGCACAAGGATGAAATGAAGGCCCTGAAGTCAAACTGTGAACAGCCACACATATGTATACAAATACTTCACAGGAATACTCCAGCAGTACAACACACAGGGCCCATTGACACACTCCATGACTGTCAAACACTAGTAGGAATCCACACACATACCCCCCCTCACATCTGCAGCACACAACACCAGTGTCAAACAAACAGAAGGGTGGCAATAATGTCCAGGCAATACACAGACAAACAGTCACACTCCCTGGGGGTAGCCACAAACATCACATACACACAGGGATGCCAGAACCAATGTCTGCACAAAAACAACAGACAAACACATAACCCAACAGACCCACACACAGAACCACAGCAAGAACAGACATGCCCTGTGCAGCAAAAATGTGGAAAGGCAATGGGAGCACAGACACAACAGGAGTGCACAACCCCATCAGTCAGGAACAATGCACACACAACATACCACAACACAGACAAGAAGTGTACCATCACAGATAAACACAGCCACAGCAAACAAACAACAGATGCACAGACAAAAAAAGAACACATAGCAAACACAGCAGGACATAAGTGGATGCATACCAGCCAATGACTAGGCAACATACCCCCACAGCACTGCATGCACAACAAGCAGTGTCTGCACAACAAGCATACCAGCCACACACAGAAATGAGTGACACAACATGAACCCACACAACACCAATCAGCACAGCACAAAGACAACATCACACACAGGAAGTGAAGCAGTACCACAGCAAACACACATACATGCAACACAACACCAACAGATGCACAAGTCTGGCACAGAAAGGTGGAAACAACTTGACCAGGGGACTGGGCAGCACACACAGTTGAAGTGCATATGAGCAAACATGATTGACAAACAGCCCAAGAACATCACACAGAACCCATTGGGGAAATGTCCTGAGTGGCACATTGCCACTGTCCAAAGAACTGCACCACAAAGCACAGTGTCACATATCAAGTGATGGGGAGGCACACACATGTAAAACAAGGGGACAGCAGACATCCAAGTGAAGTGCCATGGCAGGAGTGCACCATACACAAATAGAGGGAGTGCAGACTCACAATGGGTAGGCATCCCAAGCACAGATAGGGGATGGCAAGACACCACACACAACATCACATACTGGAGGCAAACAGGCACCATGTGACAGCAATGCATGAGAAAACACAACCACAATGGCAGTGTGGATCAGCAGGTCTGCACTGTCTCCACAAACAGTAACATGATAGATGGATGAACAACAAAACACAACACTCACTTGACAGACACACACACTGCATACTCACAAGTGACAGAAATAACAAGTAGGAGTCAGCCGCAACTGCATGGACACACAAACACACTGCACACTGCACAACATACAACTCACACATGTGCATACAAACACATCCACAGGGAGAAACAATCCAAACAACAGGCACACACATCCTGGGTGAAACATGTGTGTAGTTGACAATGCAGGGGCACACACATATCAACACTCCAGACAAAGTCAAGACCTTCACACTGCACACTTCTTGACCATCCAAGAGCACACATTGAAAGAAACCCATGGGATTAGGATGACTGCCCATCACAAGATGACCACACACATACACTACTGAGCACACAAAATAAGAACACACATACATGATGAGCCTGGCCAGCATGCCTGCAATCCTCTGGACAGAATCCCATTCTGAGCTGGCAGTGCACCACAACTTGACATGTGTACAACACAGCCAACATGAACAAACAATGACAACTGCATCACACCTCAAATCTAATACATTGCCCACACAAGTATCAGGGTCAGGAAAAACTGAAGTCCCTCACCCCTGCAAAAAATAGAGTAAGTGAGTAAAGAAATTGGCAAGGTTGAAGTGGCACACACAGCATGTGGCACAGTAAACCATATACACACATCAAAAGAACTTTATTCAGTAAGGACACTGACAAAACATACAACAGGATCAACTGTCTTTATTCACAAATTGCACAGATAGGCAACAAGAGTAGATAATAGCAAGGCACAAAATGCAGGGCATGTCCATGAGAAGCTGCACAGGCAGGGGCAAAACAGCAAGGCCAGTGGCCATTCCAAGGTGCAGAGCATGTCCATGAGAAGCTGCACAGGCAGGGGCAAAACAGCAAGGCCAGTGGCCAGTCCAAGGTGCAGAGCATGTCCATGAGAAGCTGCACAGGCAGGGGCAAAACAGCAAGGCCAGTGGCCAGTCCAAGGTGCAGAGCATGTCCATGAGAAGCTGCACAGGCAGGGGCAACAATGCAAGGCCAGTGGCCAGTCCAAGGTGCAGAGCATGTCCATGAGAAGCTGCACAGGCAGGGGGCACACAGCAGTGAACGGCAAGGCCAGTGGGCTGGACAAAGTGCAGAGTGAGTCCATGAGAAGCTGCACAGGCAGGGGGCACACAGCAGTGAACGGCAAGGCCAGTGGGCAGGACAAAGTGCAGAGTGAGTCCATGAGAAGCTGCACAGGCAGGGGGCACACAGCAGTGAACGGCAAGGCCAGTGGGCTGGACAAAGTGCAGAGTGAGTCCATGAGAAGCTGCACAGGCAGGGGGCACACAGCAGTGAACGGCAAGGCCAGTGGGCAGGACAAAGTGCAGAGTGAGTCCATGAGAAGCTGCACAGGCAGGGGGCACACAGCAGTGAACGGCAAGGCCAGTGGGCAGGACAAAGTGCAGAGTGAGTCCATGAGAAGCTGCACAGGGAATGTCTGCAACTGTACCCTAACCATGGTCAGCAACACAGTCTGGGGTGTGACGATGTGCAGCACAGGCCACGCTGTGTGAGAGACAGGCGTGTGAGGTTGACCAACACTCAGACTTGGCTGTCAGTTGTACTGGGAGCTGGCTGTGTGTCGGGTCCAGTTGGAGCACTTGACTGGGGAGAGGGAGGCACAGCTGAGGTATACCTATCAGTGTTTAGGCAAAACGGAGGGCTGCTTGGACCAGGTGGTGTAGTGGCACGTGGAGGTGGAGTCATGCAGACATGAGACACAGTGTGGATGGGAGATTGTGGAGGGGTGCCTTTCCACTTCTTGGGGAGTCGCAATGGCTTCACTGTCTTGGGAACAATGAGAAGTGGCGTGGACACATCGGGCTCACTCAACACCAAGGCTGCAGCAGGTGCAGACGCTGGCCCTCCCTCTGGTGACGTGCTTGAACCTGCACAACGCTTTGCATGGCCCTGGCTTTGCCCCTCCATCCCCTGCCTACCAGGTGGTCCCCCCACAGTGCCCTCCATTCCCTGCTTCACTGGGCTTGCTATGGGAGTGGAGGTAGTGGGTGAATCGGACTTGCAGCCCTTCTTATGCCTACCCTTGGCACTCACCACCTTCTCAGTGGGCATGGAAATTGTATGTATGTTTGGTTTTGGGAGACGCTTTCGGGACAAGAGAGTCCTTGGCTGGGGATGTCCCTGAGGCACGTGACCCTGACGCCTGCTTCTTGGCTCTTTGTCCCCTGGTGTTGCCTGATGGGCTCTTGTCTGTGTGCACTGGGGTGGCTTTGGTCATCTGTGGGGATGGTGTCTGCGGCCTGGACCGCTTGGGCTTCTGTTGCTGCTGTGTGCTACGTGTGCCGTATCGTGACTTAGAGGTCTGTGGAGCGTGGTCACTGTCGTCCGACGTGGCCACTGGCATGTGTGTGGACAAAGGGACTTTCGCTGGACTCCCAGATTGTGCCAGTTGAAGGGATGATGTCACTGAAGTGGACAATGACTGGACAGTCCGGTGCAGCCCACCCACGTCTGAATGTATGCCCTCCATGAATGCAACAACCTGAGCCAATTTACTGTCGTGGTCCATGAATGCATTTAGGAGAGCTGTCTGGCCTACACACAGCTGGCGCGAAAGGTCCACAGACTCAGCACTGATGGCAGCAGGGGGGACCGGGGCAGGGGCTGCGGTGCCGGGGGTGAAGGACACCCTTCCCCTCTTAGCAGTGCGAACACGGGCAGCACCAGAGGAAGTGGCTGGGATGGTGGGCACTGAACGCTGTGTGGTGGAAGATGATGCAGAGTCCCCGTTCCCTGTGCCCGCCAACATGTCTGCGTCACCGCTGGCATCAGATGACGTAGTACTTTGCGTCTCGGGCAGTGATTCCGCTCCTCTGTAGCTGTTGTGCTAGTTTCCCCACCACTGGTGTCCGTCCCAAATTCCTCCGTGACCACGGGAGATGCTGCATGAGAGAGAGAGATGTAGGGTCAGTGCAGTGGCAGCAACAGAACAAACATATGCATTACAGACAACCATTAAGATGTCTAGATCTACATGTTGCACGCCACCCTGTGCAATTACATTGTTCAAACCCACCTCTGTCATCACAACAGTGCGTGTGCACTATCAAACCAGGACAAAGTGAGCAATGTGATGACCACACAGCACAACATCCTGCATGTGGCTCCGTTACAACAGCAACACAGATAGCTCATACCTGTCTCACACCACCCACAATGCCATTTAAATGCCCCATACCCGTTTCTCAGTGTTAAGTACAGGTAGGACACATGCATGACATTTGCACCCAGCACCGGCACAAGCTGACACTCACAGGCCACTGCATCACACTACCAACATCACATTGCCCAGCGCTGGCACATGCTGTGCACACATGCAGCCACACACAGCCATAGTCACCCTTCCCAGTACACTCACCCCTAATTGCCTGCTGATGCTCCTTCAATCGTGCATCCAGCCCATGGTGAGTCACGGCCAAGATGCGGCACATTAGTGGTGACATGATGCGCCGTGCCATCTGGCCAGTGCGAGGGATCCGCCCCAGTGTCATCTCCGCAACGTTCTTTGCCAGCCGTGAGATGTCGTCCCACCTCTTGTGGCAGTGGGTGCGCCGTCGGTTTGATACTCCCAGAGCACGCACCTTGTTCGCAATGCCCCTCCACACGGCCTTACGCTGGTGCACCTTGAGCTGCAGGCATGGGAGACAAGAGGGGGCAAACATCAGTGACACAGTGTCATGTGACAAAATCACTCAGGACATT
The DNA here is from genome assembly GCA_963921515.1 of Calotriton arnoldi. Classification (NCBI taxonomy): domain Eukaryota; kingdom Metazoa; phylum Chordata; class Amphibia; order Caudata; family Salamandridae; genus Calotriton; species Calotriton arnoldi. Next base: position 511,375 of record CAWUFW010002710.1, read on the forward strand.
AGCATGATACAGATTAATCACAAATCCACATATCTCACATGCAGAGACAGAAATGCTTTTCACATGGTACATCTGCATGTGAGAATCACATGTAAATGCATGCATGTATAAGGGGGGACACAATACTTGCACATCTCATGTACAAGCAGGATACCAGCACAGAAGACCATGTGTACTCTGCCCACATCTACTAACCATTTTTAGGTAGAGCAAGACATACGTCACAAAACAACATGTGTATGTGGCGAGACCCACTGTGTCCGACAATGCGCATGCATCAACGAACATGCACTGTGAGTAGCCCACTGTGTCATGTATATCACATTGAGAAACATGATCTCACAAACCCACGTCCTTTCTCACAGTGCCAGTCATGGGCAATCTACAGGGTTGACCTGGCACATTGATGGGGAGTCAAATTTGAAAATGAACATGTTACACTCTGTACAGTCAGTGATGTGTTCTTGTTGGATTGGGCGGTGACTGTGCAAGCCAGGTGGGCTCACACTGAGATGGACAACAGGGAAACGCAAAGACATGCACACTAGCAATGACTGGCCTGAATCCTCCATTACCAACTTGCTGCTTCACTGTATGGCTGACAAGACAAGACATGTCCCTCAAATCTTGATGTGCAGGCCGGGAGACTTGAGGAGTAAGGTACACACCCCTTCACCCAATGGAATGCAAGTTAGTCAATGCATGACACAAACCCACACTCACATGCACATGCTGCATCAGACTGACTACATGCGTGCCCCCCCTGCACTCTCACACCCACTGTGGAAGACTTACCATGACATTTGGGGCACCATATAGCCTTGGGGACTGTGTGAGCACCTCGTCCACCAGGACCTCAAGCTCCTCGCCGGTGAAGGGACTGGCACAGATCTTCTCTGTCCTTGACATCACTGTTGGTTAGAGACAGCAGCGGCAGCAGCAGGTGAGGGTCTCAGGCAGCAGTCCCTGGAGGCAGCAGCAGGTGAGGGTCTCAGGCAGCAGGCTCTGTGAGCAGTGGAAATTCTGGGCACTCTCCCACACATATATAGCCCCCTGGTGTCGTTCCAGTAGTCCTGGGCTGCTGCAATTGGTCTACCAGGTCAGCCTTTTACAAATGCAACCAATGACTGGCACCGCGGTGGTGTAGCACGCCTACCACTATTTTCAAAATTGCATCGAGCTTCCGCGATCGCGGAGCCCATTGGCTGTAATGGCATGGACCATGGCGGTGACACACCGCAGGGGCCAGGCGGGCGCTACAGCGGTATTGCATACAATGACCGGCACCGCGGTGGTGTAGCACACCTACCGCTATTTTCAAAATTGCATCGAGCTTCCGCGATCGCGGAGCCCATTGGCTGTAATGGCATGGACCATGGCGGTGACACACTGCAGGGGCCAGGCGGGCGCTACCGCGGTATTGCATCTTATGATTGCATCCAATGACCGGCACCGTGGTGGTGTAGCACGCCTACCGCTATTTTCAAAATTGCATCGAGCTTCCGCGATCGCGGAGCCCATTGGCTGTAATGGCATGGACCATGGCGGGGACACACCGCTGGTGCCAGGCGGTAGTTTCCGCAATTTGGGTGCCATAGACACACATGAGGCACCGCCATTTGGGTGGCGGAGCAAGCCAACCGCCATTTGGCCATGTCTCTGGGGCTATCAGCACCGCACCTGTGCATTGGGGTGTGTTGCACACACACCGCTGGTGCCAGGCGGTAGTTTCCGCAATTTGGGTGCCATAGACACACATGAGGCACCGCCATTTGGGTGGCGGAGCATGCCAACCGCCATTTGGCCATGTCTCTGGGGCTATCAGTACCGCACCTGTGCATTGGGGTGTGTTGCACACACACCGCTGGTGCCAGGCGGTAGTTTCCGCAATTTGGGTGCCATAGACACACATGAGGCACCGCCATTTGGGTGGTGGAGATGCCAACCGCCATTTGGGCATCACTTGTCTCTCAGTACCGCACCTACAGTACACTACACTACAGGGCAGTGTTGGTATGGACAATACAATGTGCACACATGTCAATGTGTTGATGTGCATTGTCAATCACAGCATTTTTTTCCACAATTGATGATGTTTGTTTTAGCATGTCCTCTCATGTTAGATCATGCACACACTCGTCATTGATGCTCAGACTGTGGTCATTGTGTTGTTGAGGTGTGCCAGGTTCAATTGACGCCTGAATGTGTGTCATGTACAGCAGCTAGGTAGGATACCGTGGGGTTGCCTTGTCACACATGTGCAGGATGACAGACTCCCAGGCGTGCCCATGGGGAATGTGGCCATATCCCAATGTCCATTCACTTTGACCGAGGTGTTGTTTGGGGGACTTGCTGTGTGTAATCTGACAAGTGTGTGATTTGTGTAGTTGAAGGGGTCCCTACATGTCAGCTGGTCTGTGACTCAATTCATATGACATTCTTTGTTGCCGTTGTGTCAGCCATGATGTGAGATGCTGTGCACATCCCATGATGTATTGCATTACAATGTGTCCACTCTCATCTCAACTAGGAGGAGACCAAATCTGCATCGTCACTTGACAGTGCTGGCAGACATGGAGGATGAGGCGATCATCCGGAAATGCCGTCTGGATAGAGCCACCCTAAAGACCCTTTGTGATTTGTTGGAGCCCCACCTGCAGCCTCGCCGAACATATCCAACAGCTTTCACCCCAACGTATAAGGTGATGGCGGCACTGCATTTTTTGCGACTGGATCATTCCAGAACACGGTGGCCAAGGCAGGTGGGATGTCACAACCCATGTTCAGCATGGTGCTGCGGGATGTTCTGTCCGCCATGATGATCTACAAGGACAGATACATCCATTTCCCCAGGGGGGCAGAATTGGCAGCTGTAAAGGGAGATTTCTATCCCCTTGGACACATCCCCCATGTGGTTGGTGCCATTGATTGCACCCATGTTGGGCTAGTGCCACCACAGGTCCGTGAGCACATCTACAGGAATCGTAAACATTACCACTCCATAAATGTCCAAGTGGTATGCCTGGCAGATATGATCATCTCACACGTGTGTGCAAAATTTCCAGGCACGGCCCATGACTCATACATCCTGCGTAGCAGCATTGTACCCCAGCTGATGGCCAATCTGCTTCCTGAGCATGCATGGATTGTGGGTGAGTATGCCTAGTCATTTGGCGTGCTGTGTGTGTGACCTGCTGTCCTCTGCATCTGCAACATTGCAATGTTTCTTTGTGTGTCACACATAGGTGACTCTGCATATCCCAACCGTCCTTGGTTGCTGAGCCCACTGCGGAACGCCAGGACACCAGCTGATGTCCGCTACAATGATGCCCATGGGAGGACACGTCGTGTGGTGGAGCGTACCTTTGGACTGCTGAAGTCACGTTTCCGCTGCCTGGACAAGACCGGAGGGGCACTGATGTACTCGCCCAGGAAGGTGTGTCAGATTGTAGTGGCATGCTGCATGCTCCACAACCTAGCCATTCGCAAGGAGATTCCCCTGCTCCTGGATGATGATGAGCAGCCAAGGCCCCCGCCTGCAAACCAACCCGTGTCCAGTGAAGATGACAGTGGAGAGGAGGAAGGTGTTGACCTGCGTCAACAGCTCATCACCCGCTACTTCACTTGAAGGTGGGTGACAATGTACAACGTACCCATTGTCTGATGATGTTGCTGTTGTTGTGAGGGTGTAAGTGAGATTTGTGACAGCAGCCAGTTGTAGACTCAGTGTTTGCTGTCAATGTTGATGGGACAGTTCATTTCTGAACATCTACAGGATGTGTATGTTGGCACTTGTTGCCCATTGTTATGTGTGCATGTGGGTTGTTCTTGTTGTGAAGTGTTGTGTGATGTCTGTGATGCCACACCCAGACTAGTGAATGTTGTTCTGTTGTGTTTCCCTAGGTGCCTTTGACCTCTCCTTGCCTACATACACTCCGTCCCCTGGTACATTGTATTCCTGTTGAAAATTATACATCCTGGAATAAAGACGGTGCAGGTACAACAACATGTGTGTAAGGATTTGTTTATTTACAAAGGTGACATGTGAGGGGGGTACATTGACAGTGAGGTGATTAGTGGAGCAGTGAGTTGACATCCATGGTAAATGAGATAATCGAGTGGTCACCACATAGGTGTGGTGACCCAGTCCAACAGACAGATGCCATTCACAAGGCAGTGTGGGGAAGGACAGTCCAAAAAGTCAATGCAGTGGTGCAGAGGGTTGCCATCATGGCTGGCTGCGTGACTGGCGTTTGGCAGGTGCTTTGCCAAAAGATACTCCCAGGGTTTTCTTCGGACGGCCCCTTTTCCGTTTGGCAGGGGGGGCCTCTGGTATAGGGCCAGTGGGGTCTGAGGACTCACCACTCTCTGTGGCCGCAGGGGAGGATGGTGAACTGTCATCCTGCGGACCACCAGTGGGAGGGGAAGGTGTTGTTTGTGGCGTCGGCCTGTCCCTCAGTACCGCCACTAGTTGGCCCAAGAGGTCCACAATTTGTCCCATGCGGGTGTCCATGGACCTCATCAGCAGGAGGAGCTCACGTGAATCTTGTTCGGACCGGGCTGTTTGTCCCTGGGCCCGTTCATATGCCCCAAGGACTCTGTGGATGTGGTCCAGGGATTCGGTCCCAGGCTGTGTTCGTGTGTGGGTGACCCTGCCCCTCCCACCTGCTCTGCTGCCACGGACCGGTTGCCTCTCCACTGTCGGACCACACATCCTCTCCCTGCCCTCCTCAGTTGCTGGGGTGGGGTGGTCATCCTGTGGGACAGGGAGGATGTTGCAGGCACCACTGGTGGTTGTGGTTGTGGTGGTGGTGGAGGACGCACCGGACGTAACAGCAGGGGCCTGCAGATTGGTTGTTGTAGCTGCAGGTGTGGTGGGGGGACGATGGGGTCCTGGGACCTGTTGCGCCCTGGAACACCAGATGGCCCGGCCTCAGTCTCCTCGTCCGAAGATTCCTGGAAGTCAACATCTGAGAGTCGATGTTCCGTGGGGGGGGTAGACTGGCCCTGCAGGTTGCTGGTGTCGTCCTCTGCAGTCAATTCTTGGTCACCTGTGGATCAGATGGGAAATGGTCATTGGGGTGCACCACGTAAGATTTGTGTTAGCTGTGTGTCATTCACTGTTAGTACACTACACAGTTGACTGATCATCACATTGTTTCCTATGTGCACTACTGTGCCTCCTGACATGCTGCGGTGGTACATGCATTTCTTGTCCCTGTGTGAGGTGTCAATATTTACCATGCGCCACGTGCATGATTTGTGATTACAGGGACATGTTGACATCTAGGGCCTTGCGCTAAATATGATTTTTGTGTGGATTGTATGTGGATTTTTATGACCTGTCAGCCGTCACATCTGGGCATGTCCTGGCCATTGTCATCTCGTGCATACCTTTGTCTTGTCATGTGCATATCTGGATTGGTACCACATACCATGCTTTCTTACTGTTCATATGGTCGTTGTTACTCTGGCCCCATGGCACTGAACCTGTCATTCATTGCTTTGCATGATTGTTCCCAGTCTTTCCTCTACATGTGCATTGGTGTGTCACACTTTCGTTGCTGTGACAGTTTCCTTTGCTTAGCTGTGTGCACACTGTGCGTGGCAATATGATCGGTGTGCATATTTGTACATTGAGAGGACTGGTGTTGTCATATGGCACCATTCTTTTTGTGTCAAATGGCTAGGTGCACGTACTGCCTACTTGCCTGTTGTGTGTTAGCATTTGTCTTTGTTTAGTGACACATCTGTGTGTGCGTGGTGGAGGCTTGCATCCTGCTCAGTGGTGGCACAAGACAGAATAATATGTCTGGCTAGCTGTTTGTTTATTTGAAGTGATCCATTATATGCCACATGCATCTGGGTGGGGTGGGGAGTGCTCCATCCTGCTGAGGTGTGGGACAGGGGGCATGGTGGGAGTAGTAGTACAGGCCTCCCTCCCACATACAGCCCTCCATGACAAGATGGTTACCTACCTGTAAGTTTGTTTGTTGGGGATGTAATGGCTGACACATGCTTCTGGGTGGGGTGGGGGAGTGCCCCATCCTGCTGAGGTGTGGGACAGGGGGCATGGTGGGAGTAGTAGTACAGGCCTCCCTCCCACATACAGCCCCCCATGGCAAGATGGCTACCTACCTGTAAGTTTGTTTGTTGGGGATGTAATGGTGACACATGCTTCTGGGTGGGGGAGTGCTCCATCCTGCTGAGGTGTGGGACAGGGAGCATGGTGGGAGTAGTAGTACAGGCCTCCCTCCCACATACAGCCCTCCATGACAAGATGGCTACCTACCTGTAAGTTTGTTTGTTGGGGATGTAATGGCTGACACATGCTTCTGGGTGGGGGAGTGCCCCATCCTGCTGAGGTGTGGGACAGGGGGCAAGGTGGGAGTAGTAGTACAGGCCTCCCTCCCACATACAGCCCTCCATGACAAGATGGCTACCTACCTGTAAGTTTGTTTGTTGGGGATGTAATGGCTGACACATGCTTCTGGGTGGGGGATTGCCACATCCTGCTGAGGTGTGGGACAGGGGGCATGGTGGGAGTAGTAGTACAGGCCTCCCTCCCACATACAGCCCTCCATGGCAAGATGGCTACCTACCTGTAAGTTTGTTTGTTGGGGATGTAATGGTGACACATGCTTCTGGGTGGGGGAGTGCTCCATCCTGCTGAGGAGTGGGACAGGGGGCATGGTGGGAGTAGTAGTACAGGCCTCCACCCCAAACAGCTCTCCATGACAAGATGGCTACCTACCTGTTAGTTTGTTTGTTGGGATGTAATGGCTGACACATGCTTCTGGGTGGGGGAGTGCCCCATCCTGCTGAGGTGTGGGACAGGGGGCATGGTGAGAGTAGTAGTACAGGCCTCCCTCCCACATACAGTCCTCCATGGCAAGATGGCTACCTACCTGTAAGTTTGTTTGTTGGGGATGTAATGGTGACACATGCTTCTGGGTGGGGGAGTGCTCCATCCTGCTGAGGTGTGGGACAAGGGGGCATAGTGGGAGTTGCAGTGCAGGCTGCCTGTGCACATGCACCCATGGTAATGTTGCTAGGTACATTGGTGGTGTTTGGGAGGGGGTGGATGTTGGATCTGTGAGACATGTTTTAGTGAGTGTGTGGTGCAGATGAATGGAATTGGTCCTAGGAGGTGTATCTTTGTAGTTGTGCAAGGCAGTACATAGCAGTGTGGTGGTAGTCATTTGTTTGTACTTACCAGCCTCCACTCCCCCGGGTACTCCTGTGAGACTCTCTGGATGCAGTATGGCAAGCACCTTCTCCTCCCATGGGGTGAATGGTTTTGGTGGTATGGGAGTGCCACCGCCAGTCTTGTCAGCCAGCTGACGGTTCTTGGTCCTCCTCTCTTTGACAACCCTCTTCAAGTCATGCCACCGCTTCATGATTTCCTTTCTGGATCTTGGGATGGTCCCTACTGCATTGACCTTCTGGACTATCCTTGCCCACATTTGAGTCCTAGTGGCTAATGGTGTCTGTTGGACCAGGCTACCAAACAGTTGTGGTTCCACTCTGACTACCTCATCTACCATTACCTTCATCTCACTCTCTGTGAATTTGGGCATTTTATGTGTTGACATGGTGTGTGATGTGCAGAGGTGTTGTAGGTGCAGGGGTGTAAGTGGTGGTGGTGGTGGTGATGTGTATGGTGTGTGATGTGCAAAGGGGTTAGGGGTGCAGGTGTGGAAGTGGTGGTGGTGCTGTGTGTGGTGTGAGTGGTGATGGTGTGTAGCTTTGCCTATCCTTTGTTCTCAGGGGTTGGGCCCTTCAGTTGTGGGTTAGTGCAGAGGATTGTGGTCAAGGAAGGGGCTAGTTTTATGCTCTGCTATGTGGGTGGGTCCACATGTGGGAGTGCTCTCAGGTGTGTTGTGTGGGTTGTCCTTGTAATTTTTTTTTTGTGTGCAATGTTGTGTCATTGGGGTGTGTTTTCTGTTTTTGGGTGGCATGGCTACTTTGGTGTGGGCACTTTGTGGCCTTATTGTGGGATTTTTGATTCGTCCGCCAAATTTGTCACGGAGCGTCCGCGGCGGTGGCTTTGCTGCAGCTCTTCCGCATGCTCTCCCATTCATCACTGTTAGCGATCGCGGCGGTCGGAAAGAGCGGAACGTGCCGCCGGACCAGCGGGGATATCCTAATTTGCCGTGCGGTGTCTCCGCTATCCTTGGGGCGGGTTGGTGTTTTTCCGCAGCGGATCCATCTGCCGCGGACGTGTTTTGGCCATCTCCGCACGCTACGGGCGGTTTTTCTTCCCCCCGTACCGCCGTGGTCGGTGTTTTTTGGCGGTTGATCCTAATTTGGCCGCCGGTTTCTCCACGGTGCCGGCGGGTGGTTGTTTTCCGCTTCCTTGGCGGTCGGGGTGATTTTCCGACCGCCATCCTAATGACCCTCCTAGTCTCTATTTTTATTTAGTTGTAAAAAAATACTTACAATTTTTAGTTGATGAAGTTTATTTCGTTGATGTTGTTGTTTGGTTGAAGTCTGTGGAAGCTGTTAAGAGAAAAGTATTTGTTAGTTATATTTTGCATTTGTATTATTTTTTTATTAGTTTACTCTATTTGTTGGTTATGTCATATACTTACTTTGTTTTATATTTTTCGTTAATGTTGATTATGTACTTGTTTTGGAAGTTAATTGTTGTTTTGATTTTTCTAGTTGGAGTTTTAGTGAAGTTTAATCTGTGAAATATAAAGGAAAACATGTTATATTTTAGTTAATTTGTTTATATTTTTTTAAAGCTAATTTTATTTATTTAGTTAAAAAGTTTTGTTCTGACCTTTAATGAGAGTTTTTCTGAATAGTTGATTGTGTAGTTCTTTTTCGTTCTGTTTTCTGTCTCGCAATGTTTCGTGCTTCTTGAGTGTTTTCCGTTTCACTGTATATTTTGTGTTAATTAATTCATTGCTTTTATGGTGTGTATTTAATTAGTTAGAGTCTTCTATTGGTTTATGTTGGTGTAATTTAAATTTATTGGTCGAGATAGTTTTTAAAATTTTTTGGCAGTCATAATTTAATTTGTTTAATATTAATTATGTTTATTTAATGTTTGTTTTTATTTTGTTTATTAGTGTAATTAAAATGTATGTGTAAATAAATGTTATATATGTCTTAATATTTTATATATATATATATATGTTTGTTTATTTTTGATAGTTGTGATTTTTTATGTTGTTTTGTTTGTTCATTTGTTTTTGCTTTTTCAGTGTATTTGTTTGATTTTTAGTTTTATTAATTTTGTAAATATTTTTTAGTGTTTGTTTTTAATTTTTGGTATATGTTATTTTATTATATTATTTAAAACAGTTTATTTTTATGTTTAAATGTTATTTTTTGGTATTGTTTATATGTATTTTTTCGATGTTTGTGTTGTTGATATTATTTATATCAATGTTTTTGTTGTGTTATATGTTATTTTAATGCTATCATTATTTTTGTGTTCTTTTTTTGTTGTCGATATTTTTATCGAAATTTATTTTAACGATATTTTTTTATCAATGTTTGTGTCATTTCAGTTTTGTGAATTGGGTGTCGATATTTTTGTATACGATATTATTGACTCAATATTTTTGGAGTTCGATGTTATAGGAGTTGATGTTGTATCAGTGATCCATGCTGGAAACTATTCTGAAAGTCTGAGTCTCTTAAGTGGAGGGCACCACCCTTGAATTGCCTTTGTCTTGCCAGTCATCCTCTTGTTTATGCAGCTCTGTATATATGGCTATTTTTTGGTCTGCATTGTCAGCTACTAGAACTGCGTGTTTAGCCACTGCATTTTTTTGTAGTTTTGTAACAGTCATTTTTGTTATTAAAAAAAGCAACTAAATTGATAAACAAAGCTGGATGCAAAGAAAGTAAAACACGTACAACCTCTAAAAAGGTCAACAAATTAATAACAAATCTGAAAAAACATAATTTAAAAACGCAAAATGTTTATTTTTAGGGAAAGGTAAATCGTGTAAATGAAAATAGTAGATTAATAAAAAGTGCTTTTTTTAAGCAGGGCTGTGTCTTGCAGATGCTTTTTGTACGAATGTGTGTTACTCTTCATTTTAAAGATGGAAGAAAACTCCAATTGCACAGTTTTAAATGCTTCTTTTCGTTCTTTTGAAAGTTCATCGATAAGGGGGAAAGGTTGTTCCTGGTTAAACATTCTAACTATAATAAATGTTTATATTTATTTAAATTTTCGATATCAATTGAGTTTTCAGTGATTCTCTTTTAATGTCCTTCCGACATCGGAATCGGGCCCCTACAAGCAATGCTCGTGTAAGTAGACCATACTTTTACGCCGAGAAAGCAACAGGAGAAAATGTAGCTCTTCATGATGAATGTGACCTGACGATCAAAGGTGGTAAAAATAGAGTGGTTAAAAAAGATTACTAGCTGATTATTTCAATTGTATCACACAATGTAACTACACTTATGACCACCCCCACCCTCAGAATCACTAAATTAGATTAAGTAAATTACACCACCTTTTCAGACTGGCAAAGATATACCAAAACCACTCCTCCAGAGATAGGAATGCATAATAGTTTATAAGAGCAACATAATAAGATGTATCCATAACCCTGCCACTGAGTACCACTTGTACTTTTGCACTCTATGCCAAATTTGTATGCGCTTTAAACAAATGTAAATCTTAGCAGTTACTATTTACCCAATGTTCTGGTAATCAATTTACTGACCTAGGAAGGATGAGAGACTGTACTCCAAGGTACGGAGAGACCTCTAGCTGGAGCCCTTGAAGGCACATGTGGCCTCTAATTACAGCATGCTTTTAGAAGGCAGGACTTCTGGAAGGAGGGGAAGGAGTTAAAGATGCAATTGTTTGCAAGCGGGGGCATCAACCAGCCATGCATGGTGACAAAGAGGGGAGGAGAGTGAGGGGGTTTCGAGACCTTCGTCAAGAGACACAATTTCAAGTGTGTAAGGTGGCAGAAAATGGTGCAGTCATGGAGATACCTGCCTGGTGGCGTAGACTCCTACTCCCACATGGCAGCAAGGGTTGAGGGTCAGAGTTGATAAGAAGGCCAACAGGAAAAGCGGAGGATATCTTATACTGCTAGATGCCATGTGTGCAGTAAGGCTAAAGTAGGACCCGAGGGAAGGCAGGGTGAACAGACCATAAGTCACTGGCCATATCAGTGCCTCTGATAGGCTGTTAGGGATGGGATGGAGTCAGTCATATGTCAGATCAGTGCCTCTGACAGTCTGGCAGCCTGGGCATGTTCAGCTCCTTTGTTTACTTTCATATAGTCTGTCAGATTTACTGAGGAAGCAGTCCTGACTTCGCTCTCCCATTCCTTGTGTTGGAAGCAGTAGTTATTTTAAAGAACCTGCCTGATCCAAACATTGCTCTGCCCTATACTAACCTCTTAGAGGTTTGGAGCCTGGCACCAACCTCATGAGCTCAGGTGGGTAGGTGCCCTAGTGACCCGGAGATGCATCTGGAAAACATGGGAGCAATGCAGCCATACCTCTGTACTGTTTTTCTGAATTCTTGGTACTGTAGTCAATGCTTTCTGGGTTATGTCAAGATAGTGGAGGCTGCAATGAGTCTGACAGGCCCAGCAGGTAAGGGTACTGCAAAGAAGGAACCTAGGGTCGGCCTCGGACCGCCCGTAATCGCAATGCATTTGTGAACATGGTATGCAAAGCAGTGTGCAAGCAAAGGCGTGTACCAGCCAAGCTCAAACTGTGAGCTTACTTGACACATTCTTAAGATTTTTTCTGGCTCAAATGCCGAATATCCAGTAAACACACCTGAACTGAGGTGAGCCATGAGTGAGCCGACGTGTCTGTCCAGGCCCTGTCCTTGAAGGTGCAGGTCGGTTATTCTGAGAGCTGGTGCATGTGAGGGATGGTGTCTTTTCATTTGTCACAAGTTTTACCTCAAAAAGCAGGCACCTTGGGGTGCCTGCCACTGGGTCCAGGGATCAACAGGGGGGCACCGTAGGTGCCCCTTAGGCCGCCATTTGGCAGCCACGCAACCATGGGGGCCCTGCTGGGGGCCCCCAAAGACTGTTTCCCACTGCCTTTTTGTGCCGGAAAGACCGGCACAAAAAGGCAGTGGGAAACTGTCATCGTACTCCCTCGGCCGGAAAGAGCCGGCCGGGGGAGTACTGAAGGCTTTCTGGATGGCGGACGAGTACTCCGAGCCCGTGGCAAGCCATCCGTAAAACCGAGTCAGATTCCTTTCCGACTGAGTCCATCAGAATGGCTCGGTGGGAAAGGAATCTGAATGGCACAATATGATGCGGGCAGGAGGGCTCCGACCGACGAATCGGGCCCTAAGTCTATATTTTAAGATGAATGCAAATACATTATAATAAATACCCTGAATAATAAACTTAAATGTTGATCTGCCAAACACCCGGTTCTGTTCAGTATTTATACTATTTGCACCAGTTAACTCTTAGATGTTTTGCAGCTACATCGGTGACCACATTTGTCAACTATCAGCTTTCAGTCTTGAGCTGCCTGTTAAGCTCTTAACTCTGTTTCCATGTGGGTCAGCAATCTTCTGTCAATCAAGTCTCTGGCTTTATAGTTGTTTTCGGGATATTTATTTTATTTGTGTTTGAAACAAGAGATGTTTCTGGGCTAGAGGAGGACTTCTTTAATGATATTCGAATACTAAAGAAGGTGGTACTTGCTTTACATTGTTTTGTTGTTAGGGCTTTGGGAAGCAGCATGAACATGACACTCTGGATCGGGGATGGCATCAATAGCAGATCACTCAGTGGTTATTTAGCGCAGAATACAAGAACTCTTTTTCTTAAGAGCATGTTGCCTTTATCTCTTTTTATGGCATGTATAGTCTGTCTCCAGGATGAATCCTAATCTTCCAGGGCTCTCCATGGCCCCGCTGTTTGAAGTCATGACTTCCAGCTGCATTCTTTCCTACTCCATATTAACTGCTTGCTGGTTATCATTTGTATCCAGCATAGACACTGTAAGCCTTATGGCCGTGTAAAGTAAGAAATTATGCCTTTTCAAAAACAAGCTCTTTTGATGGGCAGGAGCAGCAAGCAAGGATGCATTGCAAAGCAACAGACATTGTGTGTGAAAAAGGCAAACAGTGATCAATGTCCTGGTCTAAAATGTCACCATTTAATCTCGACTGAGACAGATGTTGCCAGTGTGCTAATCTGATAAATGCTTCTAAGTCAAGCCATCATCGTAAAGCAGGTCCTGTTTTTTTAGTTAAAATGTATTTCAATAACATAATCTGCATCTGATATAAGAATGGGGCAACTGCTTAAAATGTAACTTGCAGTATTTAAATAACATGTCTGTAAAGCGCTTTCTGGCATATTTCGGAGGCTTTGGAAATAAGCCATTGGCATTTAGCACATTCTACCATTCTGTATTGCCTGGTTGATAGAATTTTCATGTTGCACTACTCACTACTGTTTGTTCTCTGCACTATCATTTACATCTCATTTTTAATTATGCACTATCTAGTGTCAAAACGTACACCTCATTTTTACTTATTCACAGGGGCCATCGTTTGACCCAGTAACTGGCAGCAAGACCAGCATCACTACAAGAATCAAATCACTGTCCTACTCACACCACTTGAATCCCTAGCTTATTTTCTGTCATACAAAATGAATACAGTTGACCAGCTATTCCTCACTCCATTTGTTTGGCTGAAAGAAGAAGAGAAAATGCAGATCAAAAGTTTAGGACCTGATAAGCCTGATATCAAGCTTGAGCAGTCTGCAAAAGATCGTGGAAAAGATTACACTAGAAAATTCAGTTCTACATGGTTTACAAAGAAAACGTGGGTTACTGCTAGCACTACTAAAAATTCTCTGTTCTGCTTTCCCTGTTTACTGTTTGGTGGTGAAGCACCATGGACAAAAACAGAATTTACGGTTTTAAAGCATCTCTGTGAAAAAATAAGCTCAAGGCATGTAAATATCATCTAGGTAGCTCAATAAAACTTGCCATGTTTGGAAGAATGAATACTGCTTCACAGCTGGATGACAGCTATTGCATTGGAATAAGAAACCATAACCTAGAAGTTGAAAAAACAGGTACATTTTATCTAAATTGATTGACTGTGTGCTTTTTTGTGGGTCTTTTGAATGGCATTACGTAGTCACAATGAGTAGGAAGGTTCTTCAAAAAAAGGAATCTTTAGAGGCCTGGTTGATTTTGTTGCCAGCTTAGTGCAATGGACAACACTCACTTAAAATCAGCAACAGTTTTTAAAGGAACTTCCCAAACCATCCAGAAAAAACTCCTGGATTGTATGTTGGAAGTAACAAGAGAAGTCCTAATACAGCAGCTATGAAGCTCTAAATTTGTGGCCATTCAGGCGGAAGATACTACTGATGTATCCACACACACTCAGGGGCCGATTCCGATTCGGGCCGGAAATCTCTCCGACCGAGCCGGACCCGGAGAGATTACCGACCGAATCGGACCCTAGCAGCCCGACCGAACGAGTACGATGCGCACGTATGCCATCGGACTCGATTCGGTCGGACTCCCATTGAAGTCAATGGGAGCCTGTCGTACAACTCGTACGCGGGCTCCCATTGACTCAATGAGTGCGAGGCGAACAAGGGCGCCCCTACAGCGCGTACGCGGCGAAGCGACTCGCGCCGTACATGCACAGGTAGGGGGGACCCATGGGTCCCCCCTGTGTGCGACTCGCACAGCCACGCATACAGGGGGGTCCGACACGGACCCCCAAAGTGCGGCTCCGACTGCTTCTTCGAGCCGGACGGCGCGAGTCGGTCAGACTGCAAGCGGCGCGCATCGTACTTGCCCGGCCGGTGAACGTCTCCATTGTGCGGTGCGAGGCGCATCCGAGCGAGTCGGTCGGTGCGGTTGGGACGGGCGTACGAGTCAGTCGGGGAATTCGCACGCGCTCGCATCGTACTCGCTCGCCCGGATGCACGTACGAATCGGTCGGGAAAGAGGGCTCCGAATCGGATCCGGTTAAGCCGAATCCGATTCGGTGCCCTACCGGCCGAGATCGGAATCGGCCCCTCAGTCTCTACTGGTTTTCCGCTATGTTGATGCCAACAATAAAGTTGTTGAGAGATTTTATTGTTTTAATCTACTAAAAGATTCATCTGCTCATAAAATTGCAAAAACTTTGCTTCAGGAACTTAATAATGTTTTCCCAGAGACCAGTGACGAAAAAAAAGCAATTGCTAAAAACTATGATGGGGCTAGTATGATGAGCGGCGGCTATGTGGGAGTCCAGAAAAGTTAGAGATGTTTACCCCAATGCACATTATGTGCATTGCTATGCTCATGAACTAAATTTGATTATGGAACAAGCAGTATCAACGATCTCAATAGTAACATTTTCTTTTTTTTTGCTATTGTGGGTGGCTTTCCTGCATTTTTCTCATGATCTCCAAAAAGAACTGAAGTTCTCCAGGACAAAGTTTCTAGAAGACTCCCAAAAGGGGCCCCAACTCGCTGGAATTTCCATGTATGCACTGTCAATATGATCTACGAGTACAGAGAAGTCTTTAAAAAATGCTTTAAGATCATTGAAAGTAGCAATCATTTTGAATCTGTTGCTGTACGTGAGGCCCATGGATTCATCAGACATTGGAAGACAAGGAGTTTCTTTTCTTCCTTTTTTTCTTTCATGACATAATGCCCCATGTGGACATTTTGTATAACCAACTACAAAAGCTGGACATAGATGCCTTATATGTACAAAGAACATCAACATATTTGTGTCAGCCGCATCACCCAATTCAGGCATCTGTTGACAATCTAGATGCTGGACAGTCAGTGGAATCTAAGTTTTCAAGAAACAGAACTGAAGTAAAGGTCTTGATCCAAGTTGCCAAAAAAGTTTGTGATACTATCATTGTCCATGCCAAAGAACGCTTTATATTTACCAAACATCTTGTAAGTGCTACTTTACTCCAAAGTGACCACTTGGACAGACATGAATGATCATTTCCAAATGAAATACTCTACAAAACTATAAAGGCATATCCCATGCTAAACAAAGAAAAAAATTGAACTCTGAACTATCAATGATATATGGGAGGCCTAGTCAAAGAGCTAGTGGTGCCATTCCATTATTTGGTTTATTTGTTGAAAACAATCTACAAGAACCATTTTCAGAGACTATTAATTTCTTGAAGTTTCTGATCTCCACACCCATGACCACAGCAGAATCCGAGCTGTGTTTTTCAACTCCGAAGAGGATAAAAACATTCTTAAGGATCACTATGATAGAGACTAGTCTAAATGCATTGGCCATGTTGTCCATAGAAAGGGAACTTATCAGAGACATTCAAAAATAAGTGCACTATAGAGAGGTTTGTCACTCCTAAAAATCGACGCTCAAAATTTCTGTACAAAAAGTGAACATTATTGGCAACCAATAACCTTTTTTGTTTTTTGACTTATACAGCTAAATCACAATGACACATTTTCAGTATTCTTTTAGTGCTTTACAAATCACATTCAGTTGCTGTTATATGCTTATTGTATTCATCAAAAAAGATTTTAACACTTTATTTTTCAGTCTTTTGGGTTTGCGTAGTTTTTATTCTGTGTGTGTGTGGTCTTTATTTGTTGACTGCAAACTCAACATTCTAAAGCAGTCTTCATTGCATTCCGCTCTAACACTTACACCACAGTTCTACAGAGTCTATCAGGAGCAAAAAGGGTTCTGTCATTTCTAACTCGCAAGACACTACAGGTGTTAAAAATAAATGCACAATGTCTTTAGATGTAGTCCACGGACTAGTATTTGAGTGGAGGCAGTATTTCCTGTTCAGTTTCTGTGGTCAATGGAGTACGTGGTTCTAGGAAAGATCATAAGTATGCCTTCCACTTAAAATATGGATGTTTCTTGGAAATAAGAAGACCTTACTTAAGTGCATTGTGATTCTTTTTTCTTGAAGGAGGGAAAAGAGAAGGAGGAAGGGAAATGTCTGCCAGAACAGGACACTGTAGGGAAATCCCAGAACCCAATTCCGCAACAAGAGACATCCAGTTATGTCATCAGCATTGATTACAGTTCTGATGAATGAGAGCCCACTAAAGAGTCCAATATATGGGTTTTATTTTACCCATTTGCCTAATGAGAAAAAAGCAGCGCTTGCAAAGTGATGTGCAAATGTTGCCACTGAGTTTTTAAATGGGGACCTTAAGGCAGGTACCTCTGTGGGACATCATTAATGTCAATCCACTTGAAGGCCAAGTAGACCAAATAATACAAAAGGAACTTAGGAAAAAATAAATAAAGGGAAAGGCCAGGATGTGCCAGGGAGCTCTATAAACTATTAAGAAACCTTCCAGAAACCAATCACGGAAGAGCAAAAAGAGGAAATTGATCCTGAAATGAAAAGCATGCTATTCAGATGCATTGAATAACAAATTCATATCTGGTATGTGAAACAAAAGCTGAAGTTGGTGTATGACCATAAAAAGGACTTAATTATATTTTTTAATTCTTCATTTTACAATAGAATGCATGTTAATTAGTACAAGGCTTCTCTTTCATGCAGATAAGGCCATGTAGTATTGCTATCTTTCACTGCAAAGTGGTATATGGCTCAGCATTCACATTACACCATTACACTATTACACTCATTGCACCATATAGTGTTCCAATAGCAATATTTAACAATTGGGGGAGGGCCTTAAACCAGAATATGGCAATCCTTTTCTTGGCTAACAGGATAGTTGCCAGTCTCATTATAGGTTTGGGAATTTCTGTAATATAACTTAGCAAGGATATTAATGGAGATGGTTTTATAACATGGTCAATTGTGTTAGAAATTACCTTCACACCAGCAGAATTGTGTTTGAGAGCTCAGGTAAGCTAAAAGGAAGAAAAGTTCATTTGTAGACTTACGTTTATTGCACGCATGATCTATGCTTGATTGAAAAAAAGGGAATGTGTAAATCTGAACTTAATTTATATCTGTAGATCATGGAAATAAATTAAGTAATTTATGTCTGTAGATCATGGAAATAGAGGCTGTTTGAATGCAGCAGATTTGCCATTTCTCTTCTCTTCCAATATAAGCTTCCCAGAATCTCCTCAACGGAGATCACTGCCCTAGTGGTATTTGGCATATAATATAGCCTAGACATCCAGTCCAGCGGACTTCACTGTTGCCAGCCTATAGGCCAATTCTTCAATGCCTCAGTGACTTGTAACCCTCACCATAGCTTTTCCTAAAGGCAGAAGAGTTTGTATGTCTCATGAGCAAAAGTTCAAAGGTGCGGGAGTTACTGAGATCATGAGTGGCGGCGAGGTTCCCAGCAAACGTGCGGCAGCCCTGTCTTCTCCCACTGTGGATTAGGAGGTCCATGCAAACTGCGACTGGTCAGCGGGAACGACTGCATGTTCCAGTAGAGAAACAGGCCCAAAGCAAAAATAAGTGAAGTGCCCACCCTATGGTGTTGGTGAGTCTTTTGTTTTCGGCAGTTCTCCTTTCGTCATCAGAGTTAGCACTGGGCAGTGGGTGAAGACCACAGATGCAGTCACGTTTTGTCACTCTCTCCATAGCCTGGGTTGAAGCAGTACACCATTTCTTCTTTGAGCAATAATTGGCAGGTAGGGAGACCTACTCCAGAACTTGGGTTGACTCTTGTGTTGCTCCATCTCATTCTACTTGGCTGTAGTGTGCTGACGGTAATTTAACAGCGATTAGAGTAGGATAATCAGCAGGCCCCTGGTAAAAAGGTCACTGCTACATAACTAAATTAGCCCTGTCTCTGGATTTCTCCACATTAATGCTTGATAATATACCCAATGTTCATGAAAGGCAGCAACAATAAACTTTGCTAGTCTGAGGAGGCTGACCTTATTTCATGCTTTACCGGTACAATCTAGAATGAACCCCACTGGCCTCACAGTCACACACGGGCCTTCAACATAGAGTCGCACTACCAGTCATGATACATACTCCATGTGTACCCCCAACTTAGGGATGTTTGCAGTTGGTCCTTCTGTAATAAGAAAATCACGTCACTACAGATTTATAATAACTTATTGTAAGAAAGTTGTGATATCATGTAATTGAGTTCTGCTGTGGGTGGAGCTATGCAAGTGGGAAGGGAAAGTGCCACATGGAGAAGGGCAGGATGGAGAGCAAAAGAGCAGGAAAATGGAAGGAGAAGAGGAGGTAAGAGAGCACTTGAGGCTATGGAGCTTAATTAAAAGGGCAGAGACTCAAAGAGGCCAAAAAGCAGAAAGGACTAAGTGAAAAAGGAATAGAGAAATGTGAAAGATTGAAAGGCAGAAGCACAGAAGAGCGGCAGAGAATTAGTGACAAATGCTCAAAAAGCAGCAAAGAATGAGTGAGAAAGAATGAGAAAAGCACAGAAAGGTGTCAGAGACAGAATACGAAATGCAAAAGTAAGTGTCAGAGAATGAAAGTGAATGGCAATAGAAAAAAGCCATAGAGTGGCAAATGAGGTCAAAAAGACATAAAAAGTAGTGAAACGGGAGAGAGCAGGGCTAGTTGATGGGCTTCTGCCATCTCCTCCTCGATTAGCCCTCCCTCAGTCCCTTCTGTCACTGAGAGGAGTTGGGAGGCAGGGCAGGTAGACTCTGTTGCGTGCGCTTACTCCATGTGTGACCAGGGCCGGACTGGCAACTGAAACCGGCCCTGGCAAACTGCTCGGCCGGCCCCCCCTGGGGTGAGGGGGGTGCAGCCGAGCAGTTTGCAAGCGCCAGTTTTGGCTGATTTTGTTACAGGGGGCCGATATTGCCGACCCCCGGTAACAAAAACGGCCCCCCAGGGGCCCAAAACCGGCCCCCACCCTAGCGGCCCACCGGGGAAACGCCTGGTGCCCGCTACGGCCAGTCCGGCCCTGTGTGTGACTGTGCATGTTATGTCACTGAGAGGTGATAGGCAGCTGGAGGCGGGATGGGAAGGGGTTGGTGTGCTCTCCTTCCTCACTCTATGTGAGGCACTCCACTCACACAAACAAGGAGACAGTTGGAGATGTGACATTCAGGCCATGGGTTCCTAATATGCTGTTTTTTGCAAGTAGCAGCCATGCGTCACTCCAAGCACTCTGCCTGTCATGTCCCACTGCTCCATAAGATGATTAAATTCTGGTATCCAGCAAAAAAATAAACCACACTCACTCAACCCACTCAACTTTATTTTTGAGGGAAAGCAAACTTGAGCTTGTTCCCTCTCCTGATGACTTGCATCAAAACCATAATCAAAGAAAGTCCGCTGGTAGGTTATAACCCAAACAGAGAAGTGAGAGCTACTAAAGTTCATGCAGCTCCTTGGCTACATTATATAGGTGGGGAGTAAAAGCGTCTTTGGTGTGTACTTTTGGGACCCCACCTAATATTAGGAATAACATACCAAAAAATGCACATGTAATAGGATATTGCAAGTCACCTCTATGTTTCATGTTCTTATAAAGATACCGGGCATTCACAGATCACAGAACAAACTGACAAGTTTTCACTTGGAACTCATTCAGCAAAATAATCTGATAACACAGACTTCTGTGTGGACCGAATCTGTATAAGCAAAGGTATAATGTAAAAGACACAAATTCTGTAAAGCCTTAATCTTTTTCAAACTTAAGTGATGAATAAACAACCAGTATTTCATTATTTCATTGCCCAATTCGATTCAGCCGAAGAGAAATGTATTTAGAAACACATAAAGAAGATTCTTGTTGCATATATAATCAAATGAATAGGTGAAGAAGATTTCAAAAAGCACCCCAAGTGAAAAGACCAGAAACAGAAAGAGGACAAAAATGACCAATTTACTGAGCATAAGCAATACATTGGTTTCTCTGAGGACACAGCCAGACTTTCTGCAAATGATAAGCCACGAAAGGTAAATACACATTGTGTTCCATGCACTGACTATGGTCTGTCTCTTGTTTGTCGCATAAACAATAAATTGGTTTCTCTGAGGAGATAGTCAGTCCTTCTTCAAAAGATGAGCCACAAAGGATAAATACACATTGTGTTCAATGCACTGACTATGATCTGCCTCTTGTTTGTCGACGACATTTCGACCCTATTGTTGGATACTAGGGCCTCATCAGGACTGAGAATGGACCTGGGTGATGGTTCTATCGCTGGGGAGAGGCCAGTTTCAATAGTAGTGGGCCAAGGTAAGGAAAGGACAGCTCTAGCTCATAGCTCTATTCTCCTCAGAGAAACTAATTTATTGTTCAACTGTTATGTGCCCAGGTTAGGCTCATGTAGCGAAGCCGCTCATTTCTTACAATGTCCAATTTTTCACAATAACATTTCTGCCTTGACATTTTGCACATATTTGAGTGCAAGACAATGTTGGATTAGTTTCTCTGAAACTTCTTTGTTTACGTATCTGACTTCGCACAGCATTATCACGATGCCTTGAGCATCATGTACAAGGCCCTTCTACGCACTATGTACAAATGTTGTTTTATCTTCATCCAGGGGCCGACAGGGCTATCTACTTGTCCATAACATCACTAATCTATATGTATATCGCAAGACTGCTTTATATTATAAATAATAAGCATCCCAATAGATTAGCAGAGGAGGCACTTCAGCTGACACCCAGGGTCCCTTCATGCTGAGACTTCACCATGCAGCGGTCTGACATCTCTTGAGGGGTGTCCAGTTTGTGACCAAGACAGGGTCCTACATTCTCTCCCTCCTGATAACGGGGCTGGATCATCCCTTGGGGGGATTCTTGGCTTCACATCTACACACACTCTAGATACACTCGGAGTAGGGTTTGCATAGTAGGAGTGCGCCTGATTACTGCCTTGTTTATATGCCTGCCTATATACACTGTTTTAGCACCATAGTAGTACTGTATCTACTATTTACTCTTTTGGTGCTTGTAATCACTTTCATCCACTTCTGTCTTCTGATTATCGCAGCACATGCATTCTATACCAGAATAACATTGGTACAATAAATATATTGAAAATGTCCCACAGTGTATTCTGTATATTTCTCTCAGCACAAGTAAGCATGAGTGACTGAGCGAAAGGTTCTGATCTGTTTCCACAATCCTTGCGGGGTCAGGGTTGTCATGTTCAGTGTTTACCAGAAAGCATACGCTCCCTGGTAAGGTTAGGAGGGCTTATGGTGGCATTGTGAGCTAGCTGTTCTCCAGGTCAACATATCCTGCGGGTGCGCCCGGAATCAATCTACGCACCTTGCCCAAAGTTTATGTTGTCCAACAAATGCGCAGGTCCTACGGTTTAGCAGGACCTACAAGACATGGAGCTGCCAATGTTGGTTGGGATTTTATTTAAGGGTCCATCTGAGTAGATCAGTTGTGCTTTTCTCAGAGACCCCTACTCACCTCCAAACCGGAGACGTCCGTGGTGGGAAGGGGAAATCCACCTCAGCTGAGTAGGTATACTCTATGTATTGGCTCTGGGTTATTCTTGTAGGATAACATTTTCCCAAATTGTGGAAACACAATCTCCATAAGTTCATTTATTTAACTCCTTGTCTTTTTAACAATGACTGAACAAAGTGAGGACATTGAAGAACAAGCAGTTAGACTTAGGGCCTGATTCCGATGTCATATGGAAGGCCTCCGAATCAGACTCACCTTTCCCGGATCCGATTCGTAGCCCTTGTTTCCAACCGAATCGTACACAGTTCTGAACGACCAAGTACGATGCGAAGATCTCGTCCACGTCAACCGAATTGTTTCCGAACCGGATCCTGTCCGTACGACTCGTTCACAGCCGAATCGTGCCGCGCAATAGAGCCGAATTCCGAACGAGCGAGTACGATGCACGATTCGGACAGCCATATCGACTCGGTCTCAGCGAGATGAAACGGCTGTGGAAATCGGACTTCGGGAGGCCGTAGCAGGCCCCCCTTTACCCGGGGCCCTCGGAATCGGTCACGGGGGGTGCCCATGGGTCCTCCAATCCAAGCATGCATAGGGTGGCGGGCACCATGGGGTGCCCGCCACAGGGTGTATGCTTTTCCCCACCCACCCCTTTTTGCTATGGGAGCCTGTGCACGTGTTCGGTATAAAATACAGGCTCCCATAGAGTTCAATGGGAGTCCAAGCGAACAGAGTCAGTCAGCATACAGATGCATCGTACTCGCTCGGTTGGACTCCAGCGCTCCGAGTCGTACGGAAAGCAGTCTGGATCCGATTCGGTCGGGATGCTTTCTGAACTAGATCGGAATCGGGCCCTAAATATTACAGAAAATTGCAGACATGCAGTTACTATGAAATTACTACAATACGTCCTCCCGGCAACTGGTGGTGATGTTACCTTCGTGGTTGAGCACATGAATCATTCAGAACAGAGATATTCTACTCTTGGGTTACATTCCCGGCTGCTCGCACAAAATTGTTTCACGCTTACATTGGAGATGAAACACCAGAGGAATACTTTCCATATGTGGATATAGAAATTCTGTTAACCTACCATTAACACATAAATTGGTTTAAAGGCACCCTCCCCCACACAGTAGAAAATGTGAGACTCGTTCTGCTCAGTAAAGAAGGAGAGACTTGGCCGGTCCTAGATGCTTAAACACATCCCAATCTTGAGAGTTAGATGCAGCAGAAATAACACTATACAAAGATATAGTAAAACTTTACAGAAACCTCACGCAATACGATTATGCGAACACTGACAGTTACTAATGCACGGATGGCTCAGGCTTCACAACCACAACTGGCTGCTATGGACATCAGCCCTCAAACACTGAATGCTGTTATGGGAAAGGTTTCCTCCGGTCGGGAGCAAATTCCATTCGGGACAGCAGAAAACAAGCCAGCTTGAAGCAGATTTTTCCCATATGGGACCGCTGGACAAACACAGAATATTAACAATATGCTTGCCAATGGGGATGGTTCCCTCGGTGGAAGATTGTGCCACTTGGGGTGCAGTCTTCGCTGCAGTTTACACCAGAACTCATGGTACCCACTCAAAACTCAAAAGCAGCCTTACCTGAGGTACTAAAACAAATACAGAATGAGTACGGGGCAGGACCTGCCCTGGACTTGGGGATGAAGCTGATGGGCAATTTTGCAGAGGTATCAACCATTATGTTAAGTAACATAAAAGAGGAAGCAGTAGCATTGGCTATACACCAACGCCTGAGGGAGTTTACTCCTGTACAGCAGAGCAGGAATTGCCTAAAATTATTGAAGAAACGTATGCTACGCTAGGTAGAGATAATTTGTGAGCCAGACCTGGGAAACCACAGGTTAAGAGTAATTCTGAAATGGATAACTCTAAGCAAGCACCCAGTTCTTCTAAGAAGAAATGGGACAATAAACAAAAAAATACATAATCACAAGGTGGGTCTCCTCAACATGAAACCACTGAGAAGAAATACAATTTGAGGAACCATGATAATATTAGAAAGCCTGACAGGTATCGGGATACTGATATACGTTCCTCTTGTTCCTTTCAGAATTCATCCGATACACGTTCGGAGAGAGGTGGACGGTCAGAGCGAAGATGGGACGATCGCGAAAAGCCAAATGGGGAAACACATCACAATTCAAACTAAATCCTAAAACAGGACAAACAAAAGACCCATAACCTCAATTCAAAAAGAAGAAGGTAGCAGGGATTAAAATAAGGCATTCCCAGGCTACTGAGGACTCTGCTTCTGAATGGAGAGTGGGCAGTGACAATGCTGTACAGCACTGCAGAAGTCACAATAGCTAGCAGGAACCTGATGGATTATCTGGTGGTAGTAGCCCTGAATGAGCATTTCACTGTGGAAACACCTGATTCAAGGGTAAGTGTCCGACATCGTTTATACAAAATAACATTCCAAATGGAGGGGGACATACCCAGGAACATCAAGGATCTCTTTTGGGAGAACCTAACATGTGGTTACACCATTCTTCTGGCTGAAAAGGATTGGCTGCCTGAGTTTGTAATGGAATGCCCACTGGGAGTAACAGTAATTTTACTTTCTTTCTCTGACGTCGTTCCAGAATCAGTTAAACATTCATACGCGCAGGAGTATGCATTAGCTCTAGCTCCTGCACTATAGCGCAATCATGTTGGTGGGATGATGAGTCACCTCATTACAAGATCCCATTAAAATCCACCCCTCAACCCCAGAGACAGTACCCATTAAAACATGAAGCTAAAAAACAAGTTAGGGAAATCCTAGAACAACTTGAATACCATGGTGTAATAGAAAATTGCACCTCATCAATGAAAATCCCTCGTTTCCTGTAATGAAACCAGACAATTCTTACTGTCTAGTCTTAGACTACAGACATTTGAACACTTCCACATGCACATTTGCAGTACAAAATGCACATAGTGGTGTACTAATGAATAACATTGTGTGGAAGAAATACAAAACCACACTAGATATCTCCAATGGACTTTTTTGCCAGAATTTAGCACCTGAAAGCAGATATTTGACAGTATTTTCAGCGCTCAGTTCATAGCGTCAATTTTGCAGTTTACCTCAAGGGTATAAGAACAGCCCTGGGCTGTTTTCAGCCAGGGTAACAGGGTTACTTGAAAATTTTAATGACAGGCATTGTCCTATGTAGATGATATTTATCTGACTGACGATGAGTTAATAGTACACTTGGCTAGAGTGAACCACATAATTCTTGGGTTTCCTCACCTGGGTTACAAATTTAATTTCAAATATTCAAAAAATGCCCACCTCAATGTCTTTTTTCTAGGATATGAATTGTCAAGTGAAGGCAAAATCGTTGCGGCACATTTTCTAGAAAAATGCGCACTGCTCTAAACTCCAATGACTCTGAAGAGACTACAATCCATTTTAGGATTTTAAAATTTTGGCAAAACATACATTTTGGATTACGAAGAACAAGTAAAACCGTTGTACGATTTAATTAGACCTGATTTTTCAATCAACCATTGGACAAAGGAACATAAAAACATTTTACGTTCTGTACAAGCTTCCAAACATTTACCCACACGTGTAAACACAATTAACCTGGTGATCTGCGTAGTCGCTGGACCCAGCGGGTACAGCTATATCACTTTCAATAAAGGTGATACAGTACCTATTGCATACAAATCACATTTGTACACGAACGCTGAAATGCGTTTTGCACCCACTGAGAAAATTCTCACAGCAGTACAGACTGCTGTAATGGGAGAGAGAGCACTAGCTCAGGGTAAACTAATAATTGTCATTACCCCAGTGCCAACCTTAGAGGCCATTACAAAAGCAAGCGTTCCAAATGCCAAAGCATTACATCCACAATGGATTCAACGGGCTAACTCTCTCATTGCAGCAGATGCAGATTACAGATTCGATTCTACACTACAAACACAAGCATTCCTGCAATACGAACAATAATATCCTCTGCCAAATGAAATAATGCCTCTAGATCGATATAAATACATCATTTATACTGATGGATCTGCTCAACCCGCCGTCGGGACACAACACCAATATTCTGTGACATGCACAATCGTAAAGAGGTGCATGCATGATGGAAAGTTCTGCCCTGAAAAACACGCACACTAGGGGACTGTACAACGTAGCTAGAAGAACTCAAATCCATAATACTGGCACTACAAAGTACGGATCATGAATTCCCCACACTTACAGTGTGTGATTCACACTGCTGTGTCCAGTCCTATAATGAATATCTTCACTACTGGGGACTAAATGAATTTCGAGATTCCAAGGGTTGCACAATCAAGCACAAGCTGCCTTAGGAACAAGTGGCAAAGCTGAAAGAATGCTTACCACAGGCTCATGTTATCCACACATTGACTCATCAATGTGTTGGCGTTCATGCTGAAAGGAATTTCATGGCTGATGAATCCGCTAAGGCAACAGTCCGTACTGCTGCCGTTGCTGCAATCACTTGTTTAAGTATGAGAATAGACAGAGACATCATGGTGGCTGTTAATGCTGCTCGCAACGACACCCACCTGTTGAAGGGCTTTCCACTCAAGTACTCCTACAAATTAGATGCACAAAATATTCTGTATGCTCAGATTCCTGGAGTGGGGGACAGAGTAATACCAAACACTGATTGCAGATTTGGTTTAAGACTAGCTGCGCATGAGGGTCTGGGTTCAGCGCACACAGGAGTCACCGCTAAAGTTTCATTACTGAAGCATCGCTATTGGTGGCCTGGTCTTACAAAACAGACTAAGGACTTTGACCTCAAATCTGGCATCTGCCAGCAGATGAAGGGTTCCACCATAGTACGTCCTCTACAGACACCTCTAGTGATTTCAGACAAGCCTCTAGTGGTTGTTTATTTGGGTCACTGCAGCCCCTTACACTCAGATGGGGCTTACAAGTACATCTTGGTGGCAGTGGATTCATGCTCCAGATTCCTGAGGGTTTGAATGCAGTGCTCTGCTGATGCTCGAACTGTTATAAAGGATTTGCGAGTCTTCACCAGGATATACGCAATCGGCACACTACATTCCAACCAGGGCCCAACGTTTAGCTCTCGGGCTTACAAAAAAGCCATGGGAAGTTTGGGTGTGGCCTTGCAGTACTCCTCCCCCTACCATCCTGAGGGAAATTTGGTAGTTAAGAGGAAAAACCAAGATTTAAAGCAGTCCTTAACAGCAAGAGTATTCAGCTTGGGTGGCAGTTGATTCAATCACCTATATGGGGTCCAGAGGGCACTCAATAACATGCCAAGAAAATCCCTTGGGGGTCATACTCCATATGAACTCGTGTTTGGTGTATGAATGTGGGTACTAGACCTTAATAATTGTCAGCACGGTTGCGGCGGAAACACCGCTTGGCATCAATGAACGTTTGGCTGTTTTACAGGAACTCAATGAATTCCGGGTCGCACAAAGCAACGTCCAAGTAAAACGCACCACCACTGGAGAAGTGAAGGCCATGCCAGCAAGAACTGCTTAGGTCCCGAAGATTGGGCACCCGGTCAGGGAAAAGATTGTGGACAAAAAGAATTTGGGCCATTGTACAGAGCCCCTGTACCTGTCCTGGCTGTTGAAGGTACCAGAACAGTACTTCTTCCACCCCTTGGCGGTCGCAGGCACAAAACGTTTGTCTCCATTGATCTGATCAAACTACATTATGTGGCCGATTCTCAACAGTAGGCAGCGTGGGCTCCTGGGTAGCCACTGCACTCCTCTCGCTACCGTTCAGGAAGTTCAGATGGAAGCTTTAATAACTACAGAAGATTCCACTTTCCAAAGAGAAGCTGTAAACAACAATGAAGTATTACTGCTTTCTGTTGAAACAACAACCACAGCACAATCAACAAGGACAGAAACTCAAATTTCGATTTGGAAAATTAATAACGTCTCTGTGAATATACCACAGATCGAGTCAACTCCCAGTTCTACAAAACCTACTGAGCTGCCAAAAATAGACCGAACGGCATTTGGCTACTTCTTGCATTATGACGATTTCTCATTGAATCCAAGTGAACCTGAGCTTCCAGCACCGCCTCTCCCTTTCAAGCTACGAGTGTATGCTCCCTATCTTTGGCTGAAAAAGACATACTTTGTTGCTGCTTGAATACATCTCTGGATTACAATTGGCTTACTATTCTTGGTCCTCTGGATTTGTTTGGTGACTGTCTTTTTCCTACTTCTGAATGGGCACTATCTCCTAGAATGCTCTGCTGTCCAACTGGTGACCTTGGTTCTGAAACCACATGCATCATCGCACCGTGAACTAAGGGACCTGTCCCTGTTAAACATTACAGAAGTTCCAGTTCCGGAAGGAATGGTTTGGGACAGGGAATGGTATGATGTGTATGATCCTAATGAACTTTTGCAAATACCATATTTGTTTACGATTTCCTTAAATTATATCATCACCTCTAGTACTTTCTCTGATGATTGGGACATTGAAACTGCACAATTTGCTTGCAGATCTCGAGCAATCAGCTGCTTTTTCTTATGATGAATTGTATGATGGTACATCTACTTTTGGTGACATTGTCATGTCCTTTAGGATAGTCCAGTCATGTATTCCCCCTTTTTACATACATTGTCCCATCCACACGACTATAACAGTTCTAAACAGGTGACCTTTTACTTAGTAGCTTGCTCCTGTCTATTCAACACCAGGCTCTTAGTACTCTATCATAATCCCTGTACCTGACATACATAAGCATGTCCTCAGGCACAGCAGAATTATTCTGTATAAGAGTCACCACTTTTTTCATCCTTGACCAACAGCCCGCTGCGCATGATTGCATTTGTTTGGAAAAACATTTATGATTGTTTTCAAAACATTTATGATTGTTTTCAAAACATATCGATTCTAGAAGAAACCCTGGAGTGACCACTCTAGTATATAAGAGCCTTATTCCCCCCTGCAAATTAGAGGAGAATTCCTTCCACGCTGACACGGGGTCCTGCATGCTGAATCTTCTACACGCAGCGGTCGGACATCTCTGGCGGGGTGTCATCCTCGGAGCAGAGATGGGGTCCTTCATTCTCTACCATCAGGTGAGGGGGTTGGAGCTTCCCTAGGGGATTCTTGGCTACACACACATATGCACATATACATGTCACACCTACATATCTAGGCTAGGTACATTTAGGCCAATTACATAGGACACGCATTCTAGGAGTATGCAAATGCTTTTGTTTTATCTGAACTGTGTATGTTCATCTTTTTAGCACTATGGTAGAAATGTATCTACTGTTTACTATATTAGTATTTGCGATTTCTTTCGTATGCTTCTGTCTCCTGATTATCGCAGCAAATATGTTTTACACAAGACTGTCGCTGGACCAATAAATTCTTATTGAAAATGTCCTAACCGCCATCCTGTGTATTTTCTGAGAATAAGTAAGCACGAGTGACTGAGCGAAAGTACTGTACTGTTTTCCACGATCCCTGAGGAATCAGGGTTGTCATGTTCAGTGGTTGCCAGAAACTGCCTACACCACTGTAAGATACAGGGGGGTGGTAGTGGCACTGTAGAGCTAGCTGGTATAATGGCTGACAGATCCTGTGGGGGTGTCTGGAATTGGTTTGGACACCAACCCCTCAGTTTAGGTCATCCAAAATGCTCAGGTTCTGGGGATTCCTAGGAACTACACGACATTGCACCACCAACATTGGTTTGGTTCTTATATTAACAGTTAAAATCTGAGTAGTTCAGTCATGCTTTCTCAGAAAGCCCTACTCACACTTTTCAGAGACGTCTGAAGTGGGAAGGGAAAGCCGCCTCAGCTGAGCAGATATATCATGTGTATTGGCTGAAGGTTTAAACAAGCTTGTAAGGATAAAAGTTCCCACATTGTGCAAAACCTTGGTTCTTAAATTTCTTTTTTTCCTTATACTTTAAAAATGTCT
The DNA here is from genome assembly GCA_963921515.1 of Calotriton arnoldi. Lineage (NCBI taxonomy): Eukaryota > Metazoa > Chordata > Amphibia > Caudata > Salamandridae > Calotriton > Calotriton arnoldi. The sequence continues at coordinate 541,649 of CAWUFW010002710.1, forward strand.
GACCGTGTGAGTAGCTCGAGGAACACACTCAACATTACAGAGAACTGCAGACATGCAGTAACTATAAAATTGTTAGAACATGGCATACCTGCAACAGGTGGCTGTGTTACCTTCATGATTGAGGCACACGAGGTGTTCGGATCAGAGGTATTCTATTCTTGGTTTCAGTTCCCGCCTGCAGATCCACAGACTAAATTGTTTCACACATACGTTGAACCACCGGAAGAATACATTCCATACGAAGACATTGAAGTCCCGTTAACTTACCAGCAACACAGAAACTGGTTTAAAGGCGCCCTCCCACACATAACATCTGTCGTGAGACTCGGTCCACTCAGCATAGAAGGAGTGACCTGGCTGGTCTTAGCGACTTATACTCCACATCCTGAGATAGATACACTACCAGTAGATGAAGTCCGTATAATATACAAAGACATAATCCAGCTATACAGACACATTGTCCAGTTCGTTATGCGAACATTAACAGTCCATCCTGCGAGAAATGCTCCAGTTGGTCCACATCAGACCACACCTACGATTAACCCACAGACACTAATCAGTGATGGGGACAGTCCCCTCCAAACGGGAGCAAATTACGTTCTGGATAGCATAAAAAATTGCACAGCTGGAGCAGTATTTCCCCATACGGGTCCGCAGGTAAAACATAGAATGCTAACCATTTGCTTGCCAATGGGTATGGATCCCTCGATTGAGGATGTGTACCACTTGGGGAACAATCTTTGCTGCCATTTACATCAGAATACAAGGTACTCCTTCGATAGCAGTGGTATTAAAACAAATATAGAATAAGTACGGGACAGGACCTGCCCTGGACTTGGGAATGAAACTGATGGGTAACTTTGCCCAAGTCTCTGCAATCAGGCTGAGCAACATAAAAGGGGAGGTAGCAGCAGTGGCTATACACCACCGCCTAAAGGAATTAGCTCCACAAATAAGGAGCGAGAGTTACCAAAAATTATCAAAGAAACCTATGCCGCATTAGGTAGAGATAGTTTGGGAGTCAAACCAGGGAAACTACAAATGGCAGGTACCCCGACAAGGACAACTCGAAGCAAACACCCTCTTCTTCTAAAAAGAAGGGGATAATAAACAATCTAAAAATAACAATACAGAAAAGAATTCATGATCAAGGGGTGGGTCTCCCCAGTGGGAGTCCTCTGAAAAGAGGTATAACCTTAGAAATCGTGATAACATTAGGAAACCTGACAGGTATCAGGACACTGATACACATTCCTTTCGTTCCTTTCAGGGTTCATCAAAAAACTCGGAGGGGGACGGACGATCGGAACAAAAGACAGAAGATCAACCAAAGACAAAAAGGGAAACACATCATAATTCAGATTACATTATCAAACAGGAAGAACAACCTAAAGAAAAACCTCAATTCAAAAAGAAGAAAGTAGCTGGCTTAAAAATGAGACATGCCCAGGTTACTGAGGACTCAGCTGCTGAACGGGGTCTGGGCTTTGACGATGCTAGACAACGCAGCAGAAGTAACAATAGCTCAAACCTGAAGGATTTTCTGGTGACAGCAGTATTGAATGAACATATCAAAGTGGAAACACCAGACACAAGAGTGAGTGTCCCACATCGACTATACAAAATTACACTCAAAATAGAAGGGGACGTCTCAAGGAAAGTGAAAGGTCTCTTTTGGGAGAACTTAACATTTGATTATGACATCTTGTTAGCAGAAAAAGATTGGCCGCCAGAATTTGTAATGGATTGCCCAAAAGGGCAAAGGGTCATTTTGCCTGCTTTCTCCGGCCGCGTTCGAGAATCTTTAAAACATTCATACGTGCAGGAGTGGGCGCTAGTGCTAGCTCCGGCATTATACCGCAACCATGTAGGGCGGGACGTGGAGTCTACTCACCATGAAATACCATTAAAATCTACTCCAAATCCTCAGAGACAGTACCCTATTAAAAATGATGCAAAAAGAAAGGTTAAAGAAATCTTAGAGCAACTTGAATACCAAGGTGTGATTGAGACTTGCACCTCCCCCATGAACAATCCTTTGTTTCCCGTAATGAAACCTGACAATTCATATCGTCTAGTTTTACACTACCAACATTTAAACACATGCACACAAACGTTTGCAGTTCAAAACACACATAGTGCCGCGTTAATGAATAACATTGTGCGGAAGAAATACAAAACAACATTAGATATCTCGAATGGATTTTTCTGCCAAAATATAGCTCCAGAAAGCAGATATATGACAGCATTCTCTGCCCTAAGCAAAATTTTTGTTGTGTGCCCCAAGGGTATAGGAACAGCCAGGGGCTATTCTCGGCAAGAGTGTCGGAATTATTAAAAACATGCGACGAGGAGGCGGTGTCCTATGTAGATGACATCTATCTGACGGAAGTTGAATTACTAGAACACTTGAGCAGGGTGAACAACATAATTGTGGGTTTCGCCAACTTGGGCTACAAATTTAACTTCAAGAAATCAAAAATTGGCCATCTCAATGTCCTATTTTTGGGATATGAGCTATCAAGTGAAGGCAAAAGCCTGGCAGCCAACTTTTTAGAAAAATGTGCGCTGCTCCATACTCCAAATACTCTCAAAGGTTTACAATCCATTTTAGGATTTCTAAATTTTGGCAGAACATACATTCTGGATTACGCAGAAAGAGTAAAACCTTTCTACGACTTAATCAGACCTGATTCCACATCAGTGGACACAGCAACACACAGATACTCTCCGTTCAGTTCAGGCTGACATGATAGCATCAAAACATTTGCACACACGCGTGAATTCTACCAACTTGGTGATCCGGGTGGTCCCGGGTTTATCAGGATATACATACATCACTTTCAATGAAGGTGAGACAGTCCCAATTGCATACAAATCACATTTATTCACAAATGCTGAAATGCAATTTGCGGCCACAAAACAAATACTGACAGCAGTACAGACTGCTGTAGTGAGAGAAAGAGCACTAGCACAGGGGAAACGCATAATAGTTGTAACCCTGGTACCAACTTTAGAAACTGTTACCAAAGCGAGCATTCCAAATGCAAAAGCACTGCATTTGCGATGGATACAATGGGCTAATTCTCTCACTGCAACATTTGTAGATTACATATACGATTCTACACCGAAAACACAAGCGTTCCTGCAGTGTGAACAAGAATACCCTCTCCCGAATGAAATCTTGCCTCTAGAAAAATATGAGTGCATCATTTACACTGATGGTTCTGCTCACCCTGCCACTGGAAGTAACCAACAGAATAGCGCAGCATGTGCTATAGTAAAGGGACATATGCGGGACGGTAAGTTCCATCCCAGCAACACAACTACGCAATCTCTAGGAGATTGCACAGCGCAGTTGGCAGAACTGAAAGCCCTGATACTAGCACTACAATATACGGATCAGGAATTCCCCACACTGATAGTGTGCGATTCGTTTTACTGTGTTCAGTCTTATAATGAATATCTTCATTACTGGGACCAGAATGGGTTCAGAGATTCCAAGCGTTACACAATTAAGCATAAATTGTTATGGGAACAAGTGGCAAAGCTGAAGGAATGCCTGCCACAGGCTCAGGTTATTCACACCTTGAGTGTTCAGCATGATGGCGTACAATTTAAAGGGAATTCACAGGCTGATGAAGCCGCCAAGGTGACAGTGCGAACTGCTGCCGTTGCTGCAATCACTCGTTCATGCACGAGGATAGATGGAGACATACTGATAGCTGTCAAAGCCTCAAGAAACGGCTCTGCCGTGTCGAAGGGCTTTCCACTTAAATATTCCTATAAATTAGATGTGCAAAATACACCGTATGCTCAAATTCCAGCAGTGGGGGATAGAGTTATACCAGACATGGATCGCAGATTAGGTTTGATTCTAGCTGCACACAAGGGTCTGGTCTCAGCGCACGCAGGAGTCACTGTTACAATTTCATTACTGAAGCAGCAATTCTGGTGGCCAGGTTTGTCTAAACAAACCAAGGGTTATGTCCTAAAGTGCAACATCTGCCAGCAGATGAAAGGTTCCACCGTAGCACGGCCACCACAAACACCATTACTTATTTCAGACAGACCTCTCGCATGTGTCTATTTGGACCACTACGGCCCCCTAAATTCAGATGAGGCCTACAAGTACATCTTGGTGGCAGTGGATTCATGCTCTAGATTCCTGTGGGTTTGGCCTCAGCGTTCAGCTGATGCCCGAACTGTTTAAAAAGGATTTGCGAGTATTCATCGGGACATACGCAATTGGCACGTTACATTCCGACCGTGGCCCTGCGTTTAGCTCACGGGCTTACAAGGAAGCCATGGAAAGTATGGGCGTGGCCTTGCGGTACTCCTCCTCCTACCATCCAGAGGGAAATTTGGTGGTGGAGAGGAAAAACTGGGACCTAAAGAAATCCTTACCATCAAGGGTATTACGTGTGGGTGGTAGTTGGTTCAATCACCTATATGGGGTCCAGAGGGCACTAAACAACATGCCAAGAAAATCCTTGGGAGGGCGTATCCCCTATGAGATCCTGTTTTGGACAAGAATGTGGGTACCTGACCTCGATTGTGCCAGCAAAGTGGCGAATGTAAAACCATTTGATTTGAATATTCGTTTGGCTATTTTACAGGAACTTCATGAATTCTGGGCTTTACAAAGCAACATCCAAGTAAAATGTACCGCCACTGGGGAAGTGACACCGGTTCCGGCAAGGCCTGCCTCAGTCCCGAAGATTGGGGACCTAGTCAGAGAAAAGATCGTGGACAAGAAGGAGTTTGGGCCATCTCACAGAACACCTGTACCTGTCCTGGCAGTCAAAGGAACAAGAACAGGACTTCTGCCTCTTGCCAGCAAAAAAGAAAGAAGATTCGACTCCATTGATCTGATCAAACCACACTATGTGGCCGATTCTCAACAGTAGGCGACATAGAGTCCTGAGTAGCTGCCGATCTCCTCTTGCAACTATACAGGAAGTTCGGATGGAAAGACTAATAACGTTTCAAGACTCCTCTGCGCAAAATGCAGGCGTTTCAAATAACGGAGTATGAATTACACCTGTTAAAATTGAGCAACATCCAAATGTACCTGAAACGCAAATTGCAATTCGGCCCAGCAATTAAATCTACATCAACGTGCCATCACAAGAAGCAACTGCCAGTTCTACAAACCCTGCTGAGCTACCAAAGATAGACCGAACTGTGTCTGGCTACTTCATCAACCTCGATGACTATACTTCGGATCCAAGTGAACCTGAGCAAACGCCATCCATTTCTAAAAAAGAGAAACTTTGACAATTCTATCTCTGGCTGAAAAAGACTTATTTTGTGTACCCTTGGTTGCATCTTTGGTTTGCATTAGGGATCCTGTTCCTGTTAATTTGGATTTGTATAGTAACTGTCTTTTTCCTACTACTGAATGGAAATTACCTCCCACAACGCTCTGCAGTACAACCTGTGAACTTGGTTCTGAAACCTCATACGTCATCACATCATGAACAGAGAGACCTGTCCATAGTGAACATTACAGCGGTTCCAGTACCGGATGGTATTGTTTGGGATAGGGTTTCATATGATGTATTTGGTCCTACAGAACAATTGAAAATTACATATGTATTTAAAATTTAATTGAATGATTTCATTACCCCGAGTACACTCTCTGATGATTAGGACATTGAGACTGTAAATACTATGCTCTCGGATTTAGAACTATCTCCTGATTTCAACAGTATGTATTGTTACCAGCATTATGGTCATCACTTTTTGCACAAAGCAAGCTTTCCACGCACTGTAAACACTTACTATCAATGGGAACATTGCCCAACACCACCAAAAGGTAGCTCTGCCACATTCGCGCAGACATTTGCAGACTTTTTAGGGTTCAATACATCCAACCCAATGTCATACTATTATAAGCTATTACAGACTAATGCAACTGCGAAGAAAACAATGCTGACATATACCAAGCTTATATATTCAAAACCCTTTATCTCCCAACTGTCTATACAAGGTTTTGACTATTGGAGGGACACGATAGACACAAAATCGATCTGGGGGAAAAAAGAATGGCAGGTTCAGGGATCTGAGGCTTTATTTAGAGCTTTACAAAAGGGGATGATGGACGGAACGTTTGAGCCAATCAAACACTCACCCCCAGTCAACTGATCTGGGTTTAATCCATCATCATTCTTTAGCTCACTCCACCACCCCAGTTCAGACATGGCCATATGCAAATCAGTCTGACCCTGTGCCTCATGGGAACAGTCCAGCCCGAACTGCCAAGCCATGTCTTCCCTGGACCGGAAACAAGCATCCTAGGACCGGTTTCTGGCATTCCAGCCGTCATCAGCCAGGCTTGCTTGAATCCAGTGGCAAAGTGAGCAAGGGACCCACGTCTGGGCATACCCCCGCCAACTTAGGGCGAACAAGCGATACAAAGGGGATGATGGACGGAACGCTTGAGCCAATCAAACACTCACCCCCAGTCAACTGATCTGGGTTTAATCCATCATCATTCTTTAGCTCACTCCACCACCCCAGTTCAGACATGGCCATATGCAAATCAGTCTGACCCTGTGCCTCATGGGAACAGTCCAGCCCGAACTGCCAAGCCATGTCTTCCTGGACCGGAAACAAGCATCCTAGGACCGGTTTCTGGCATTCCAGCCGTCATCAGCCAGGCTTGCTTGAATCCAGTGGCAAAGTGAGCAAGGGACCCACGTCTGGGCATACCCCGCCAACTTAGGGCGAACAAGCGATACAAAAGGGGATGATGGACGGAACGTTTGAGCCAATCAAACACTCACCCCCAGTCAACTGATCTGGGTTTAATCCATCATCATTCTTTAGCTCACTCCACCACCCCAGTTCAGACATGGCCATATGCAAATCAGTCTGACCCTGTGCCTCATGGGAACAGTCCAGCCCGAACTGCCAAGCCATGTCTTCCCTGGACCGGAAACAAGCATTCTAGGACCGGTTTCAGGCATTCCAGCCGTCATCAGCCAGGCTTGCTTGAATCCAGTGGCAAAGTGAGCAAGGGACCCACGTCTGGGCATACCCTCGCCAACTTAGGGCGAACAAAGCGATACAAAAGGGGATGATGGACGGAACGTTTGAGCCAATCAAACACTCACCCCCAGTCAACTGATCTGGGTTTAATCCATCATCATTCTTTAGCTCACTCCACCACCCCAGTTCAGACATGGCCATATGCAAATCAGTCTGACCCTGTGCCTCATGGGAACAGTCCAGCCCGAACTGCCAAGCCATGTCTTCCCTGGACCGGAAACAAGCATCCTAGGACCGGTTTCTGGCATTCCAGCCGTCATCAGCCAGGCTTGCTTGAATCCAGTGGCAAAGTGAGCAAGGGACCCACGTCTGGGCATACCCTGCCAACTTAGGGCGAACAAAGCGATACAAAAGGGCTTGGCAGTTCGGGCTGGACTGTTCCCATGAGGCACAGGGTCAGACTGATTTGCATATGGCCATGTCTGAACTGGGGTGGTGGAGTGAGCTAAAGAATGATGATGGATTAAACCCAGATCAGTTGACTGGGGGTGAGTGTTTGATTGGCTCAAACGTTCCGTCCATCATCCCCTTTGTATCGCTTTGTTCGCCCTAAGTTGGCGGGGGTATGCCCAGACGTGGGTCCCTTGCTCACTTTGCCACTGGATTCAAGCAAGCCTGGCTGATGACGGCTGGAATGCCAGAAACCGGTCCTAGGATGCTTGTTTCCGGTCCAGGGAAGACATGGCTTGGCAGTTTGGGCTGGACTGTTCCCATGAGGCACAGGGTCAGACTGATTTGCATATGGCCATGTCTGAACTGGGGTGGTGGAGTGAGCTAAAGAATGATGATGGATTAAACCCAGATCAGTTGACTGGGGGTGAGTGTTTGATTGGCTCAAACGTTCCGTCCATCATCCCCTTTGTATCGCTTGTTCGCCCTAAGTTGGCGGGGTATGCCCAGACGTGGGTCCCTTGCTCACTTTGCCACTGGATTCAAGCAAGCCTGGCTGATGACGGCTGGAATGCCAGAAACCGGTCCTAGGATGCTTGTTTCCGGTCCAGGGAAGACATGGCTTGGCAGTTCGGGCTGGACTGTTCCCATGAGGCACAGGGTCAGACTGATTTGCATATGGCCATGTCCGAACTGGGGTGGTGGAGTGAGCTAAAGAATGATGATGGATTAAACCCAGATCAGTTGACTGGGGGTGAGTGTTTGATTGGCTCAAACGTTCCGTCCATCATCCCCTTTGTATCGCTTTGTTCGCCCTAAGTTGGCGGGGGTATGCCCAGACGTGGGTCCCTTGCTCACTTTGCCACTGGATTCAAGCAAGCCTGGCTGATGACGGCTGGAATGCCAGAAACTGGTCCTAGGATGCTTTTTTCCGGTCCAGGGAAGACATGGCTTTGGCAGTTCGGGCTGGACTGTTCCCATGAGGCACAGGGTCAGACTGATTTGCATATGGCCATGTCTGAACTGGGGTGGTGGAGTGAGCTAAAGAATGATGATGGATTAAACCCAGATCAGTTGACTGGGGGTGAGTGTTTGATTGGCTCAAACGTTCCGTCCATCATCCCCTTTTGTATCGCTTTGTTCGCCCTAAGTTGGCGGGGGTATGCCCAGACGTGGGTCCCTTGCTCACTTTGCCACTGGATTCAAGCAAGCCTGGCTGATGACGGCTGGAATGCCAGAAACCGGTCCTAGGATGCTTGTTTCCGGTCCAGGGAAGACATGGCTTGGCAGTTCGGGCTGGACTGTTCCCATGAGGCACAGGGTCAGACTGATTTGCATATGGCCATGTCTGAACTGGGGTGGTGGAGTGAGCTAAAGAATGATGATGGATTAAACCCAGATCAGTTGACTGGGGGTGAGTGTTTGATTGGCTCAAACGTTCCGTCCATCATCCCCTTTTGTATCGCTTTGTTCGCCCCTAAGTTGGCGGGGGTATGCCCAGACGTGGGTCCCTTGCTCACTTTGCCACTGGATTCAAGCAAGCCTGGCTGATGACGGCTGGAATGCCAGAAACCGGTCCTAGGATGCTTGTTTCCGGTCCAGGGAAGACATGGCTTGGCAGTTCGGGCTGGACTGTTCCCATGAGGCACAGGGTCAGACTGATTTGCATATGGCCATGTCTGAACTGGGGTGGTGGAGTGAGCTAAAGAATGATGATGGATTAAACCCAGATCAGTTGACTGGGGGTGAGTGTTTGATTGGCTCAAACGTTCCGTCCATCATCCTCTTTTGTATCGCTTTGTTCGCCCTAAGTTGGCGGGGGTATGCCCAGACGTGGGTCCCTTGCTCACTTTGCCACTGGATTCAAGCAAGCCTGGCTGATGACGGCTGGAATGCCAGAAACCGGTCCTAGGATGCTTGTTTCCGGTCCAGGGAAGACATGGCTTGGCAGTTCGGGCTGGACTGTTCCCATGAGGCACAGGGTCAGACTGATTTGCATATGGCCATGTCTGAACTGGGGTGGTGGAGTGAGCTAAAGAATGATGATGGATTAAACCCAGATCAGTTGACTGGGGGTGAGTGTTTGATTGGCTCAAACGTTCCGTCCATCATCCCCTTTTGTATCGCTTTGTTCGCCCTAAGTTGGCGGGGTATGCCCAGACGTGGGTCCCTTGCTCACTTTGCCACTGGATTCAAGCAAGCCTGGCTGATGACGGCTGGAATGCCAGAAACCGGTCCTAGGATGCTTGTTTCCGGTCCAGGGAAGACATGGCTTGGCAGTTCGGGCTGGACTGTTCCCATGAGGCACAGGGTCAGACTGATTTGCATATGGCCATGTCTGAACTGGGGTGGTGGAGTGAGCTAAAGAATGATGATGGATTAAACCCAGATCAGTTGACTGGGGGTGAGTGTTTGATTGGCTCAAACGTTCCGTCCATCATCCCCTTTTGTATCGCTTTGTTCGCCCTAAGTTGGCGGGGTATGCCCAGACGTGGGTCCCTTGCTCACTTTGCCACTGGATTCAAGCAAGCCTGGCTGATGACGGCTGGAATGCCAGAAACCGGTCCTAGGATGCTTGTTTCCGGTCCAGGGAAGACATGGCTTGGCAGTTCGGGCTGGACTGTTCCCATGAGGCACAGGGTCAGACTGATTTGCATATGGCCATGTCTGAACTGGGGTGGTGGAGTGAGCTAAAGAATGATGATGGATTAAACCCAGATCAGTTGACTGGGGGTGAGTGTTTGATTGGCTCAAACGTTCCGTCCATCATCCCCTTTGTATCGCTTTGTTCGCCCTAAGTTGGCGGGGTATGCCCAGACGTGGGTCCCTTGCTCACTTTGCCACTGGATTCAAGCAAGCCTGGCTGATGACGGCTGGAATGCCAGAAACCGGTCCTAGGATGCTTGTTTCCGGTCCAGGGAAGACATGGCTTGGCAGTTCGGGCTGGACTGTTCCCATGAGGCACAGGGTCAGACTGATTTGCATATGGCCATGTCTGAACTGGGGTGGTGGAGTGAGCTAAAGAATGATGATGGATTAAACCCAGATCAGTTGACTGGGGGTGAGTGTTTGATTGGCTCAAACTTTCCGTCCATCATCCCCTTTTGTATCGCTTTATTTAGAGCTTGCCTTATACCATTACAAATAATCTTCCTGAACAGATCAGTGCAACAGACTGCCTGCTGCGGGTTCGCAAAAATAAAAGACCTGAAAACACCACGCATCCCATTCCCTACACCCATTGAATATATATTAAATGACACACTGATAAGTGAGGAGATGCTGGGTGCAATGATACAGAATGGTACAAACAATTCATCAGCTCCTAATTGGAAGGTTTGGTTGGTTTGGCCTATCAACACGAATAGGTGTCAGTCAAGATTCAAGTGTACCACAAGAGGGTTTAGTATTCATAGGCCTGACCCACGCTATGTACACACAGACGACCCGGGGGTAGTGACATCTTATAGTGTTGGGAAGTTGTGCCTAGAATTGCTAAAAACCTCAACACTTTTACAGGTGAAACAACACTTGTCCCTTCTGTTAGACAACATGGATCTTAGGGATTTCTTGCTAGGTCCCAAGAAACCGCGTAAAAACGCTTCTTATACGCCATCTACAATGAACTGTGGAAAGTCTCCCAACAGGATGCTACTGAGAGATTACGTGAGATTGATAGAATTATCCTAGAAAAGGCCTTGGCTGTGGTAGACAATGGAATGACCACCCTTTCTTCACATATTTATTCACTGGGCAACATTGTGTCCTCAGCAATTGACATAATGGAACAAGATTTGTCTATTCTACAACATGGGCAATCTCAATTGCGCTCACTGGTCCTTTTAAGCTGGACGCTACAATCATTGCGTTCTGGCCACGTGCCATGGTGATACATTAACAGCACAGATCTGTTTTCTGCTTATAATCTGACCGACAGACAATTGACCATGGCACGCAGAGATGCAAAGTATACCATGCTGCTCATTGAAAAATTAGAGAAATTACCTTTTACAGTAGCAGAGTCACCTTCTACAGAATAGTTAACTCATGGCTATATCACACTGCCAATCACGACATTCCAGTTCCAATACTGCCTGAAATACCTCCGGGTAGGCAGGTGTGAAGCGTTGGGTGAAGGGTACATACAGGAAACCTGGGAGTTACCGTACAGATATAGGTGTAGAAATAAGGACACTGAAGTTTTCTTAAGTGGTACAGTCTGTGAGAGGGCTTTTAGTGGGTCTTTGGTGTGTAAGGAGGTCTCGCTTCACGGAGCGTGTAATGCTTCAGTAGCAAACTTATCTTGCTACTTGAAAGGCTCCCAGCTGCTGTGATTCATCCAGTTTTTGAGTTACTCTCAAATGGGAGTTATTTAATGCTGAAGGATCAAGGCTGTTGTGCGATGGCGGCAGGCATGGTGTATCTTGTCACAGTAAACTCCAGGGTTATTTGTTGTAAGCAAGTATTGTTTCCCCTGGCTCGCACAGTTAGGGAGGCACCACTGTGGCCTTCATTAAATGTTTCCAGTGTAAGGTTTGATTCGCTGAGCAGACTGAAAGCCATGTTGTTTCAACAAAATGTGGCCTTAACTTCAGCCCGAGAGACTTTTGATCTCCAGGTTGCAAGGTCTTCGGCAGAGATACAGGCCCTGGTCCGTACGAACTTCGCGATCCATTTCGGAGAAATGGTTCATCGTATCTTTAATATGTCTGATAAGAGTGGGATCGTGCAGTTATTTAAGCATCTTAGATCAGGACTCTTAACCACATTTCAGACCATCTTCGGAGTAATTCCAGCTTTCATACACTCCATACTTGGAAGCGTTTTTGGAGGGCTTCCTCTGGTCCTGCTATCAGTGGTGGGTATCCTGATTTTAATCCTATTGCTTTGCAATGGAAGTATAAATCCCTTAAGACATGGAGAGAACAATGCTGGAACAGCGTTGTCGTGAGCGTATGGTGTTCTACCTGGGTACGCTTTGGCTTCGAGAGCTGCGTGAGCATTGGTCCCTGTCTTTTAGGCCAGTCTGGCTATACTGTGTCCTGCCTGTGTTCTGTAGCCTATTCTGTGGATTCGGATGCGTGTTTGACCTGTGTCTGACACTTCCATTGGTTGCGCCACCGGACATAGATGTGCTCCTGGAGCCCTTGCAGGCCCACTTGTACAGTTGTCCACAGCGTATTCCCATGTTGATGACGGAAATTTTTAGAGCCTCCAACGGATGCTTCCGTTCCTGTTGGAAGGGAAATCGGCTCTGCTCCCGAGGTACAGGCATCGGTTGCAGGCTTGCAGGCATCTAATTCTTCCCCGGCGGCTGCTGATGTGGGAACCGGTGATGACCATCTTTGCTCACTCAACATTATATTGGAAGTACTGGAGGGATTGGCACCTGCGTGTGCAATGTTCAGCGAGGTTGAGTCTTCAGCACAGGATTCATAAACAATCTGGCCTTTCCTGTGCTGGGAACTATTCAGCATTTTTTAAACATTTACCAAATTGAAGGTCGAAACTGACTTTGTTTTATTTTTCTCCTTCTCTGCTCTAATTGGGCATAGTGGCTTTCAAGGTGCTCAGTGTAATAATAACCACTTATACGGGTTTAGAGGACCTTTTCAATGCTTTAAGGGAAAATGGCTTTTCTTTTAAGAATGTTATTTCAGGCTTTTAAAGTGCTTTTAGTATTTTTGTTTTAAATGATTTTTCATGCTTTTTAATGGCCTTAGCTTTATCATTATCTAGCTGACCCTGTTGACCTTTTGATGAGGAGTGGGTGTCATGTCCTATAGGATAGTCCAGTCATGTATGCCCCGTATTTACATACATTGTCCCATCCACACGACAATAACGGTTCTAAACAGGTGACCTTTTACCTAGCTTTTACCTAGTAGCTTGCTCCTGTCTCTTTGACACCAGGCTCTTAATATTCTATCATAATCCCTGTACCTGACGTACATAAACATGTCCTCAGGCACTGCAGAATTATTCTGTATAAGGGTCACCAATTTTTTTCATCCTTGGCCAACAGCCCACTGTGCATGATCACATTTGTTTGGAAAAACTTTTATGATTGTTTTAAAAACATATAGGGCCATATGTATCATTCCTAATTGCGATCGCAAACGCTGAAATTCGCAGAATTTCGGCGTTTGCGGACGCAATTGGGCTTAGTGGTATGTATTACTGAAAAACTGCCTCTCAAAATAAGGAATCGCAAAATTTGCGATTCCCTATTTATGATTGCATTTAAGGAATCGCAAATTGCGATTCCTTAAATGCAATGTAAGAAGCACAAAAAAGTGCAATTTGGCCTTAGGAATCGCAAATTACCACCAACTTCAAGTTAGTGGTAATTTGCGATTTCTTTGAAAATGCACTTTTTGCATTTTTCAAAGTGCAATGTGGCGCACATACATGCCCATATTTCAGGGGTGCAACAGGGTGTCCTTTTGACACCCTTGCAACCTTGAAATTGCATTCTCAATTTGCGATTCTCTAATTGCTAATCACAAATTGAGAATGTCTTCCTATTCATTCCTATGGGCCTATAGGCCCATAGGAATGAATGGGGAGGGTTTCCTTAATTGCGAATCGCAGTTTGCGATTCGCAATTAAGAATATGTAGGATTCGCAAATCATTTTGCAAATCCTACATACATCTCGTTTTGCGATTCTCAAATAGCGATTCTCTAAAATTCGCTATTTGAGAATTGCAAAACCAAACTTTCATACATATCCCCCTTAGATTCTAGAAGAAACCCTGGAGTGACCACTCTAGTATATAAGAGCCTTATTCCCCCCTGCAAATTAGAGGAGCATTCCTTCCATGTTGACACGGGGTCCTGCATGCTGAATCTTCTACACGCAGCGGTCGGACATCCCTTGCGGGGTGTCATCCTCGGAGCAGAGACGGGGTCCTTCGTTCTCTACCATCAGGTGAGAGGGTTGGAGCTTCCCTAGGGGATTCTTGGCTACACACACATATGCACATATACATGTCACACCTACATATCTAGGCTAGGTACATTTAGGCCAATTACGTAGGGCACGCATTATAGGAGTATGCAAATGCTATTGTTTTATCTGAACTGTATATGTTCACCTTCTTAGCACTATGGTAGAAATGTATCTATTGTTTACTATATTAGTACTTGCGATTTCTTTCGTATGCTTCTGTCTCCTGATTGTTGCAGCAAATATGTTTTACACAAGACTGTCGCTGGTCCAATAAATACTTATTGGAAACGTCCTAACCGCCATCCTGTGTATTTTCTGAGAATAAGTAAGCACGAGTGACTGAGCGAAAAGTACTGTACTGTTTTCCACAATCTGGTTTGTCATGTTCAGTGGTTGCCAGAAACTACCTACACCACTGTAAGATACAGGGGGGTGGTAGTGGCACTGTAGAGCAAGCTGGTCTAACGGCTGACAGATCCTGTGGGGGTGTCCGGAAGCTGTTTGGACACCAAGCCCTCAGTTTAGGTCATCCAAAACGCACAGATCCTGGGGATTCCTAGGAACTACATGACAACATGTTTTGTTATCAACATTATGGTTACCATTTTTTACACAAAGCTAGTATCCCATGCTCTGTTTACAATTACACTCAATGGGAACATTGCCCAACACCGCCAAAAGGTAGTTCAAAAACATTTGCACAAACGTTTGCTTATTTTTCTGGTTTTGACACATCAGACCGAACCTCTTATTATTATAGGATTGCACCGCCACCTGCAAAGAAAAATATGCTTACAAACACCAAGCTGATAAATTTTGCTTACTTTATTTCCCAACTGTCTGTACACGGTTTCGACTTTTGGAAAGATACCATAGACACAAAATCTGTCTGGGACAAAAGATTGGCAGGTTCAGGGAAATGAGGCTTTATTTAGAGCAGTGCACCAGACTTCCTGTCTTGGAATTGCCAAGATGAAGGATTTGAACACACCTTGCATCCCACATTCTCAAGATTGGAGAACTAGCAGCACATAACACACTACACTGAGGATACACTAGATACCATGATACGAAATGGTTCTTTTAATTCATCAGACCCCAATTGGAAGGGATGGTTGGTTTGGCCTGTGAACTCAAATGGGTGTCAATCGAGATTCCTGGATAACACCGAAGGGGTTAGGATTAATAGGCCTGATCAGGGGTATGTACAGACAGAACACTCGGGTGGGGACATCATATAGTGTTGGGAAATTGTGCCTAGATTGGCTAAAAACCTCAACACTCTTTCAGGTGAAGCAACTTTCTGATGAGAATGATCTTAGGGATTTCTTGTTAGGTCCCTGGAACCCACGTCAAAAGCACTTCTTGTAAGGAATATACTACGAGCTGTGGAAAATCTCCCAGCAGAAAGCTGCTGAGAGACTGCACAAGATTGATAGGGTGAACTTAGAAATGGCTTTGGCTGTGGTTGACAATGGTATGACTGAAACAAACACAAAGTTCCCTTCTCCTTCTACTCTGAAAACATGAGGATTCGATCCTCTAATTGGATTGGTTAACTTAGTTATAGTAAGGCCATACACTGAGATATAATAAGACAAATTTTACCAGGTTGCTAAATTTACAGACAAAAATATATAAAATCATACATAGAATAATCAATTTCTAATCAAACATATGAATTCAAAGGAATGTATTATCAATATTTTATTCAAAAGATCATGTTCTATACAATTGATATTAACAAAGTTAAAAACACATTTAAAATCATATATTCATCATATTTTTAAATAAAAGGTAAACAATATGTGCAATAAATACATGAAGAACAACTGTCGACGCGGCGTTTCGGTGCTAAGGTGGATCGTCACCTTCTTCAGGACAGTAGTTCAATATTTAAAAATCTATCTTTTATTTAAAAATATGATGAATATATGATTTTAAATGTGTTTTTAACTTTGTTAATATCAATTGTATAGAACATGATCTTTTGAATAAAATATTGATAATACATTCCTTTGAATTCATATGTTTGATTAGAAATTGATTATTCTATGTATGATTTTATATATTTTTGTCTGTAAATTTAGCAACCTGGTAAAATTTGTCTTATTATATCTCAGTGTATGGCCTTACTATAACTAAGTTAACCAATCCAATTAGAGGATCGAATCCTCATGTTTTCAGAGTAGAAGGAGAAGGAACTTTGTGTTTGTTTCAGTATCTATACCCATCCCTTTTCCAAGTACTAGGGTACCTCCCAAACCTTTTTGAGTTGACAATGGTATGACCAGATTATCATCCAGAATCTATCCACTGGGCATCATAGTATCGTCTGTAATTGACATAATACAGCAAGACACGTCACAATCACAACATGGACATCACAAAATGGGCAATCACAACTCTGATCCATTGTTATATTGATCTGGATGCTTCAAACACTACGTTCTGGCCACGTGCCAATGGTGTTACATCAATAGTATAAGTCTGCTTTTTGCATGTGATCTAACGGAAAGACAGATAGTAATGGCACGCAGAGATGCAAAGTATACCATGTTGCACATTGAAAAATTAGACAATTACCTTTCACTGTGGCTGAGACACCATGCACGGACTGGATAATCCATGGTTACATCACCCTTCCGGTCATGACTTTCCAATTCCAGTACTGTCTACAATACCAACAGTTAGGCAGATATGAAACACTAGGGGAAGGATATGTTCATGAGTACTGGGAGTTACCATTCAGGTTTAGATGCAGGAATGAGAACACAAATGTTTTCCGTAGTGGTTATGACTGTGAGGATGCTTTAAGCGTGTCCTTAGTTTGCAAGGACATTTCTCTTAATGGGCCATGTAATGCTTCAATTGAGAACTTTTCCTGTTATCTGAAGGGTCGTCCGGCGGCCATGATTCATCCGGTCTTCAGGCTGCTCTCGAATGGGGGCGTCTTGATGCTGAATGATCAAGGTTGCTGTGGAATGGAACCGGGCATCGCTTATCTGGTAATGGTTAATTCAATAGTTACTTGTTGCACACAAGTACGGTTTCCACCTGCCCGCACAGTTAGGAAGGAAATGCTATGGCCTTTGATAAATGTTTCCAACATACACTTTGATTCTCTGAGCAAACTGAAAGCCATGCTTTTTCAAAAAGATGTGGCATTAACTTCGGCCAGAAAAATGTTTGATCTCCAGGTTGCAAGGTCCTTATCTGAGCTACAGACACTACTGCACACTAACTTCCTGCTGCAGTTTGGGGAGCTGGTCAATCGTATCTTTAATATGCGTGATATGAAGGGAATAGTGCACGTTTTAAAATGTATTGGTTCTGGACTGGTTAGCACCTTTCATAATATTTTCAGAGTTATACCATCTTTCATACACTCCATGTGGGAAGTGTTTTTGGAGGTCTCCCGCTTGTCCTGCTACTTGTGGCGGGTATCCTGATATTAGTTTTGCTGCTCCGCAATGGACGTCCCAGTTCAACCCAGAATGGAGGCAGCACCACTTGTGCTGCAATGCCGTCATTGCATGGTACACTGGTTCCGCACATCTCTGCTTCGAGAACTGATTCTTGTCCTTCAGGCCTGTTTGGCTTCACTGCGTACGACCTGTATTCTGCTGCCTGCTTTGCAGCCGCGAATGCATATTGGATCTATGACTAGGAATACAATCAGTTGCGCCATTGGACATTGAAGTACTAATGGACCCCTTAAAGGCCAATGGGTATTGTTTTCCCCAGCGTATTCCATTGCTGATGAATGCATTCTTCGAGCCACCCTGGGATGCTTTGGCTCCTAGTGAAATGGGCACCGGCTCTACAATACGCTTACAGGATGCACTCCCTCCCTCAGCGGCTGCTGTGGTAACTGGATGAAATCACCTTTGCTCCATAAACATGCTTCAAGGTGCGCCTCTGGGAATGTCATCTGCGGTTGTGGACAACAGCAATTTTCCACCTACCACTCGGAACACGTAAACAATTGGCTTTTTCGTGTGGTGGGAACCGTTTGGCCTGTTTTTAAACACACTAAATCAAATAGCATTTTGCTTATTTTTCTAGGCGAACAAAGCAAACACAAGTAGATGATGGACGGAGTGCTGAAACTTTTCAAACACTCAACCCCAGCCACAGATCTGGGTTGACTCCATCATCATTCTTTAGCTCAATTTGCCACCCCAGTTCAGACACAGCTATATGCAAATCAGTCTTGACCCTGTGCCTCATGGGAACAGTCCAGCCCGAACTGCCAAGCCATGTCTTCCCTGGACCGGGAAACAAGCATCCTGGGACCGTTTTCGGGGTAACACCCCTCATCAGCCAGGCTAGCTTGAATATAGTGGCAAAGTGAGCAAGGGACCCACGTCTAGGCATACCTTGTCAACTTAGGGCGAACAAAGCAAAGACAAGGAGATGAGGGACGGAGTGCTGAAACTTTTCAAACACTCACCCCCAGTCACAGATCTGGGTTGAATCCATCATCATTCTTTAGCTCACTTCGCCACCCCAGTTCAGACACAGCTATATGCAAATCAGTCTTGACCCTGTGCCTCATGGGAACAGTACAGCCCGAACTGCCAAGCCATGTCTTCCCTGGACCGGAAACAAGCATCCTGGGACCGATTTAGGGGTAACACCCCTCATCAGCCAGGCTAGCTTGAATCCAGTGGCAAAGTGAGCAAGGGACCCACGTCTGGGCATATCCTGCCAACTTAGGGCGAACAAAGCAAACACAAGGAGATGATGGATGGAGTGCTGCAACTTTTCAAACACTCACCCCCAGTCACAGATTTTCTAGGCACCATGGCTTTCTGGGTGCTTGGGATTTCAAATAGTATAATGACTTTTAAAGGCTTTTATGAATATTTTAAAGGGA
Source organism: Calotriton arnoldi (assembly GCA_963921515.1). Classification (NCBI taxonomy): domain Eukaryota; kingdom Metazoa; phylum Chordata; class Amphibia; order Caudata; family Salamandridae; genus Calotriton; species Calotriton arnoldi. The sequence goes on from CAWUFW010002710.1 coordinate 560,931, forward strand.
AGCTTACTTTTAGATGATTTTAAGAGTGGTTTTAGAACTTTTTAGTTTGAATAATGGCCTGTTGGCTTTTTGGATAGCTTTTATATATTGACCCTTAGAATGAGGAGTGGGTGTTATGTGCCCGGGTTAGGCCTATGTAGAGAAGCAGCTCATTTCTTACATTGTCCTATTTTTTCACAAAACATTTCTGCTGTGACCTTTTGCACGTCTTTGCATGCATGACAATGTTGGATTAGTTTCTCCAAGACTTCTTTGTTATGCATCTGGCTTCGCACAACATTTCACGATGCCTCGAACATCATGCACAAGCCCTTCTATGCACTATGTGCAAATGCTGTTCTATCATTAAACACGGGGTGACAGGGCTAGTTACTTATCCATAACATCACTAATCTGTATGCACATTGCAAGGCTCCTCTCTATTATAAAGAGCATCCCAATAGATTAACAGAGGAGGCCCTTCAGCTGACACCAAGGGTCCCTGCATGCTTAGACTTCACCAGGCAGCATTCTGGCATCTCGTGAGGCATGTCCTGATCATGACCAAGACGGGGTCCTACAATCTCTTTCGCCAGGTAATGGGGTAGGATCGTCCCTTGGGGGATTCTTGGCTTCACACCTACACATACTCTAGATACACTCAGAGTAGGGTTCGCATAGTAGGAGTATGCCTGATTACTGCCTTGTTTATATGCCTGCATATATACACTGTTTTAATGTACACATTTACAATAGCCATGGTAGAACTGTATCTACTATTTACTCTTTTGGTGCTTGTAATCACTTGCATCTGCTTCTGTCTACTGATTAATGCAGCACATGTATTCTATACCAGAATAATGTTGGTTCAATAAATATATTGAAAATGTCCCACTGTGTATTCTGTATATTTCTCTGAGCACAAGTAAGCACGAGGGACTGAGCGAAAGGTTCTGATCTGTTTCCACGATCCCTGAGGGGTCAGGGTTGTCTTGTTCAGTGGTTGCCAGAAACCATTTGCTCCCTTGTAAGGTTAGGGGGGCATACGGTGGACCTGTGAGCTAGCTGGTCTCTAGGCCAACATATCCTGCGGGGTGCCCGGAATCAGTCTAGGCATTTTGCCCAAAGTTTATGTTGTCCAACAAATGCGCAGTTTCTACGGATTAGTGAGAACTACACAACAAAACAAGAGACAGACCATAGTCTATGCATGGAACACAATGTGTATTTACCCTTTGTGGCTTGTTGTATGAAGAAAGACTGTCTGTCTCCTCAGAGAAACCAATTTATTGCTTATGCTCACTTAATTGGTCACTTTTGTCCTCTTTCCGGTTCTGGTCTTTCCACTTGGGGTGCTTTTTGAAATCTTTTTCACCTATTCACTTGATTATATATACGACAAGAATCTTCTTTATGTGTTTCTACATAAATTTAGGTTCGGCTGAATCGAATTGGACAACGAAATAATGAAATACTGGTTGCTGATACATCACTTAAGTTTGAAAAAAGGTTAACTCTACAGAATCAGTGTATGTTACATTATACCTTTACTTCTACAGATTAGGTCCACACAGAAGTCGGTGATATCAGATTATTTTGATGAATGAGTTCCAGCTGAACACTTGTTTTCAGTTTGTAATTTATACCCGAGTACACGTGGACATATTGGGTTGCTCTTGTTTCTTTTGACTTTACAGATCACATAGCTCTCTCTGCTTCACTTCTTGTAGCATTGCCTCCCAGATTCAAGACACTTACTTCAGTCATACCGAATAAATAATCTACAGGTAGTAGTAACACTTTAAATGCAGACATCTCTTAGAGATGTTGAACAAGAATAACAACAAGATAAGTATTGGTGTTTGGGGTGGTCAGTACGATGTAGGATATGATTAATGTCAATTAGCATAACACTGATGAATATCAGAAAACAACACACACAAAAAACGTGTACGGAAGAAAAACACAATCAGGCCAACTAAAACTTTGTCCTATGACAATCGAAAATGCATCTAGCTCAAAAGCGGCACACAAAAGAGGTTAAAATCAAAAAGTTTGGCATGTTTTAGGTTATATTTTATTTCATTCATGCGCTGTGATTAAACATGCCATAATAAACATACACAATATCAAATCGTCCGACTCTAATTGCAATTTTCCTTCTCATTAACATAGAAAATATAGATTTCTCTATCCTCATTTTGCCTTCTCTATATTTTTATGAACTTGCGGAGCAGAACATTTATTTTTGACACAGTAAGTCATCTTTAAATAGGCACTTACTGACTACTGAGGCAGTTCAAGGCCTTTTCTCATAAAGAGGACTTAGTTTCTTGTATGTCATTTGCAAGCCTGCAGAGATTAACCACTGTGCTTTACTTTAAAGGTCAATACAAGAAGCGAATATGTACAATAAATTACCGGTACACTTCACACGACTTTCCATTAGCTTCCACTGCTGTCTAATGAGAATGCAAGCTTAAACTCATAAAATCGTCTTCAGATTTCCAATAGGTGCGTTCCCGTGCTGGTTGTCTCATTTTTTGCGTACATTGTGTTCCACGAAGTGCATTTGTATTGTTTGCATAGACTTCACTTAGAGATCGCAAGGTTTCTACTCTTCGCTTGCTCTTTTCTACGATTGGCACAGCTCTTTCTACCCTTAATCTCAGTGGTCTAGAAGGCAGTGGCAGAACCGGAGAGTGAACACGGCTATGAAACGCTATTTTCTTGTAACTTTCTCCTGTTGCTCTTCCTAAACACTCAACGATAAACAGGAGGGTTTTTCACGAGGAGTGAATATAGTGATGTCCTAAGGTGCTAAAATGTGCATGATATCACTTTTGCTACGGCTTGCGTTTTTTTAAAATTCAGGTGCATTGTTATCTATGTTGCTCAATCACAAGATGGAAATATAATGTATGCTATATGAGGTCCTTCAGGCTTGTCCTATATAATTTCAGAATATTCTACTTGGTCTCTTGAATTTTCTACAAGCATCTTGCTTCCTGTCTATCCCTTTAAATGGTTCCTTCATGTATACTTTTAGCCTAGCCTCCTGCCCCTTTGTTTTTGTGAGTAAACAACTATTTGCATTTTTCCAGAATCACCGCTTTAATTCTCATATCCCTGGAATACAATGTTTATTGGAACTATCTGGAGAGGCATAAATGACCCCTCCTTGCACATATGACCAGCTGCAGTGCGTCTTACAAAGAGCAGCTATTCATGGGGTTATTTAAAATGCCTGATATTCCACATCCAGTGACACGCTTTTCCTATCCATGACTTTGCATCGCAGACAGCAAGAGTATATTGCATGGAGTAATATCTTTGAGGGGGCATGAGAGTTCCACAATGGTACACGCTGTCCGTGATTGCACCTATCTTTTTATAGACAACTGTCCCTCTGAAAGGCAAGGGAGCACTTGCATAAATTCCACTAGTTCTTTTGCGGCCACTCTGACAAATGTTTATGCTTATCAAAGAAAACTTTTCTGGAATAGACAATCAGTAGACCAAAATATTAGTGCTGGTTATCACATGTTAATATTCTCCACCTTTGCGTACAGATAATTGATTTACCACAGTAGCATACACAGTAACTTTATAGTTAAACGGTTGCCTTTTTAAACAAGTCTCAAGTGTCTGAGGTCTCATCCACCGAACTCTGACACTGCAGAGGTCAGAAACACCAACAGCCATGAGCAATTACATGGGAAGAACATGGAAAAAGATTAATTTTCCCACAGTAGACATTAAGGAATCACATTAAAAGCAATGAACCGTGGCACTGAATAAATAAGCAAAGGGAAGCAAACCACACATTAAGATTCATGATATTTCTGCCTTATGGCAACAATTTGGCTCAGAACAGTATTTAATTGGAACCCCTTCACTGACAGCCCGTGCACCCCCCACCCACCACCGTGTCAAGCCTTTTTTTTGGCTATTTGGGGTAGTTCACGCTTAGGCCCCCATAACTTTTTGTCCACATAAGGTATTCACGCCAAAGCTGTGTTCGTTTTATCCAACATCTTAGGAATTCTAAAGGTTCCCAAGGTTTGTGGATTCCCCTGAAGAGGATCGAGAAATTAGCTAAATTACAACTACATTTTGGGGGTTTTCTGAAAAATGGGAAAAACGTGCTGCAGAAAAAAGCATCTGTTTTTTCCCTGCAAATTGTATCAATGAAGGGGTTACAGTGCTAAAGTAACCATCTTCCCAGCTTTCAGGAACAGGCAGACTTTTGTCAGAAGACCACATTTTTCAACACTGTTTTGGCATTTTACAGGGACATAGCCAATTTTTCCTATTTTTTGTGCTTTCAACCTCCTTCCAGTTAGTGGTATAAATAGGTGTGAAACCAATGGTGGATCACAGAAAGATATACATTTCTGAAAGGTAGACAGAATTCGGAATTCAGCAAGGGGTTATTTGTGTAGATCCTTCAAGGTTTTCCTGTAGAAAGTAATAGTTAAAATAAAAAAATGTTGAAATTGAGTTACAAAAGACAGCCAGTTGTGCCTACGTTTTCACCTGTAACTTCTAACTATGGCAAATTGTCGAAAGCAATATACTGTTACCTCCCCTGAACCCTTCTGGTTGCGGGGATATATAGGGCTTGTAGGTTCACCAAGAACCCGAGGTATCCAGAGCCAATAACTGAGTTGCAGCTTGCAATGGTTTTTATTGTGTACTAGGTATACAGCAATTCATTTAGTAAAATATAAAGAGTGAAAAATAGATATCAAGGAAACCTATGTATTTCCGAAATGGGAGCAAGATGTGGAGTTTAGAAGCAGTGGTCATTTGCACATTTCTGAATTTGTGAGTACCTGTGAGAAGCTGGCCTGGTATATGGTGTTCACTAATGTAAGTAGGCACCTTGCACCAGTCCAGACAACCCTTATGGTGATTTAAGAGGTCTCAGACAACCTTAGAAAGCTATACAAGTGGTAGCTGTGGAGAGCAGCCGTCAGGCTTAGTCTTGAAGGAGTGTAAAGCAGCTTGTTTTACCAGAATGCAATCTTATAGTATAGAATAAATGAAAAGGAACCACACAAAGTATTTATAAAAATATTAATTTATTATATAACACTATCTAGTATGTTACAGTATCTCCCACAAAAAAAAAAGTGTTTCAGCAAACAAATGATGGACGGAATGCTGACAATGCAAACATTCTCCCCAGTCAAAAGATCTGGGTTAAATCCATCCTTCTTTTGCCCACTACGCCACCCCAGTTTGGACCCAGCCATATGCAAATCAGTCTTGACTCTGTGCCCCATGGAAACAGTCCAGACCGAACTGCCATCACCCTTCTTCAGCCAGGCTAGCTTGAATCCAGCTAGCCTGGCTGAAGAAGGGTGATATACCCTGAAACCGGTCCCAGGATGCTTGTTTCCGGTCCAGGGAGGACCTGGCTTGGCAGTTCGGTCTGGACTGTTCCCATGGGGCACAGGGTCAAGACTGATTTGCATATGGCTGGGTCCAAACTGAGGTGGTGTAGTGGGCAAAAGAACGATGGATTTAACCCAGATCTTTTGACTGGGGGAGAATGTTTGCATTGTCAGCATTCCGTCCATCATTTGTTTGCTGTAACACTTTTCGCTCTAAGTGGGATGGGTATACCCAGACGTGGGTCCCTTGCTCACTGTGCCACTGGATTCAAGCTAGCCTGGCTGAAGAAGGGTGATATACCCTGAAACCGGTCCCAGGATGCTTGTTTCCGGTCCAGGGAGGACCTGGCTTGGCAGTTCGGTCTGGACTGTTTCCATGGGGCACAGGGTCAAGACTGATTTGCATATGGCTGGGTCCAAACTGGGGTGGCGTAGTGGGCAAAAGAACGATGGATTTAACCCAGATCTTTTGACTGGGGGAGAATGTTTGCATTGTCAGCATTCCGTCCATCATTTGTTTGCTGTAACACTGCAGGCCCACTAGTAGCATTTGATTTAAAGGCCCTGGGCACACACAGTGGACTTTACTAGGGACTTACCAGTAAATCAAATATGTCAATCATGGATAACCAATCATAATCACAATTTACACAGGGAGCACCTGCACTTTAGCACTGATCAGCAGTGGTAAATTGCACAGAGTAAATAAACCAGCAAAAACGAAGTCCAGCACACAATCAAAAATACAGAAGGTAGAGGCAAAAAGACAGGGGAAACCATGCCAAGGATGCCAGGTCTAACATATATATATATATATGTTCGACTTGAAGTGAGCAGCCTCAGAGCTAAGTAGGTTGGTGGCTTAACAAGGTGAGGGGTCTCGATACCCCACCAATAGATGCATTGAGGATTTCCCACTCCTCTCATCAGATAAGAAAGTAAAGCAAGCCACACCAGTGTGATACTTGATTGATTTCATTTATTCTCACTCAAAGAACCTGATGCATTTCGATCCCTAGATTACTTGATCACATATGATAAAATAAATGACTTAAACTTTGTATATAATCTTTAAAAAGAAACATATATACATATGGTGGTATCCAGTAGGTAGTTATAGTTAGGACCTAGCTGCCATAGAAAAAGCATTTTTGTTTTGCTAATAACTTTGGCGACATTTGACAAATCTTCACAAAAGTTTCCAAACTAGTTTTCCAGTCATTTAAGCTGCTGTATGGAAAGTTTTGGGGTAATTCATCAATCGCAACGAGGCAAAAAGGGGGTCCCAAAACACATTTTCCCCACACAATTTTCCACAGGGATTTTAGACATTACTACAGCCCGAACCGCTGAACGGAATTACACTAAGTTTGGCAGAAAGCTAGATCTTGATTCAGAAATAGTGCTTTTTGTAATTTGGTGTAAAGCTGTTCAGTAGTTTTGGAGTTATTTGAGAAAAAGATTTATGTCTATCTAGAGATGCAGATCCATCGCAGATTCACTGTGGTGGATCCCAGATCCACCTGCCACCATCATTGTCGTGATTGGCTGGCACAACCTGAAAGCAAAGTTGCAGCAACCATTTTGAGAATCGGAACACAGTTCCGGGGGCGGTAAATAAAGTAGAAATAGGATATAAGGGGTCGGCATAGAGGTATCCTGAACCCATGAGACTGATGGAGGAGTCTGTGAGGGCCCCTCTCATGGGCAGGAAATTGGCCAAAAATGTTTTTTTGGGGTGTACAAGGACCCATGGATCCACTGTGGTGCTCAGCACGCCCTTATTGGAATCTGTGACAGAACCGCAGATCCAGAACTCACATAAAACCTCACACACCCACTCGGAACACCCAGATTACAGGGACGTTATAGTTAGGAAATAGCATTACAAATGTAGAAATTCACTGAAAAACAACAAAGGTTACAGGGATGTTATATTTAGGTTCAGATTTTACACACACAAAACCATAGAAATTCCGCAGTCTTAGTTACAGTTATCTTAAGTAACGATAACTCTTGCCCTAAGGTAACCTAAACTCGTGCTCTTGCCATGTACTGCTAATTACCCCACATATTACATCACTCATGACATTATCTATGACATCTTTGATAATATCATCGTGCATGGAGGGGGCAGGTGTTATAGTTACCTTAGGATGCAAGTGAATATATATATACGCACTTGTATATTTTCTGTATTCTCACCACCATCTGTCAGAGACCAGCAGCACCAGGTGAGTACAGTGCCAACATCTGTCATACCAGTGAGAATCTGGAACCTTCTATAGTAAAAAATACTACATTTATTTATTTAAAATCTATACAAATATAATTGTAGCGAACACGTTTTGGCAAACGCTTTCAACCGGGCAAACAACGCAAAACAACAGTAACAGTTTATATACAGTCCTTTCTCATGCTTATGACACAGTTAGAGCATTAACCTTGTATTCCTTTGATCGTCCATGAGCGCAATTTTTTATTTCACTATTTCATCATATTTCCCCCAATTTTGCATTTATAGTAATTCTTCGTCATTTGCATAAATAATTTATATAATTCATATAGCTGTTGAAATTCATTATAAATTAAATGCAACAGTTACATTAATACTACATTTGTGTATCATACATCAGTTGTATATATTGTGGTGCATCTAGAGCACTAACCTCAAATTTCCTTGATCACTTATAAGCACCATCATATTTTTCACTGTTTGATTTGTATTCTTTCCAAATTGACATTTTAGCAATCATAATTTCATCATGTACCTTAATTAATTATATAGTTCATTTAGCTGTTGGTATTTGCTTTAAATGACATCCAATAGTTACACTGCTACTACTTACAAGTATCATACATCAATTGTAGACACTGAAAATCAACCATCCCAAAGGAGTAATTCATATATGTGCCTATCTAAAGTGCATATACATTGTCATTGATGGATTAAAAAACATTATTCTTCAGGAGTGCAAAACCATCCAAACTGCCATGTGCTTCCAAGTGCAAATACATTTAAAGTGCCGCATTCTCTAAAGTGTCAATAATATTAAGGTGTCCTCGTGCATGACATAAATATATCAATAATGCCCTGCCATAAGCAAGTTAGACCATTTTCATGGCACTCGACAATAAGGGAAGTCAGGCTAGCTGATGAATCAACATGTATATTTATCCTCCTTTCACATAAATCTCCTACAGTGGGCTATATATCAATATGGCCCATGATACTCCCCTTGGATATTATTCCATTATAGGTATTATTTAATTGTCAATTGTACAAATTACTCTCAATAAATAGTTCTAAACATTCCTTAGTCAACAATATGCATACAATCGATTAGTTGTAATTGAGGCTGATGTCCTTTTCTTTGTATCATTCATATTGTTTTCTGCTATTGGCTCTTGCTCACCTCATATGCCTTTACAGATCTTCTGAAAGACAGGTACACTGATCAATCTTCTTCTTTCAGCATCACATATATACCTGGGCCTTCTATGAATTGCCTTCTGACAAGTACTATAGTGTATACTCCCTACTACATGTGACTCATCATAATTACTCCTTCCTATTCTACATATCTTTTGCATTAAAAGTGTAGGGTGCAAAGTGCTGAAAGTGAAATGAAATTATAATCCATTGCTATAATGCACAATCTTATCATTGAAAATATCATCAACTACTCATATATATATATATATATATATATGTATATATATGTATATATATATATATATATATATATAGATAGATAGATAGATAGATAGATATATAGATAGATATATATTCACTGAAAAATCCACAGGTTTTAGGGACGTTATAGTTCGGCTTATATTTCACTCGTACAAAACCAGAGAAATTCAGCCGCTAACTATAACTCGCGCCCCGCAATGCACTGCTGATGACGTCACATATTACATCACTCATGACATGGTCAGTGATATCACTGATGACATCACTGATGACATCTCAAATGACATCACTGACCATGTCATGAGTGATGTAATATGTGACGTCATTAGCAGTGCATTGCGGGGGAGTGAATTATAGTTAGCTCAGCTAACTATAACGGCCAAATTTCTCTGGTTTTGTACGAGTAAAATGTCAGCCTAACTATAACGTCCCTGAAACCTGTGGTTTTTTCAGTGAATTTCTAAGGTTTATTAAATGCTAATTCCTAACTATAACGTCCCTGAAACCTCTGTTTTTTTCAGTGAATTTCTAAGGTTTTTAAAATGCTAATTCCTAGCTAAAACGTCCTTGAAACCTCTGTTTTTTTCAGTGAATTTCTAAGGTTTTTTAAATGCTAATTTCTAACTATGCCTACATAGGTAGGACATGTGCAGAAAGAGGAAGAAAGGCGCAGAAAGAAGCAAGAGAAGTGCAGAAAAAGGCAAGACAGGTGCAGAAAGAGGAAGAAAGGTGCAGAAAGAAGCAAGAGAAATGCAGATGGAGGCAACAGAAGTCCAGAAAAAGGAACAAAGGTGCAGAAAGAAGCAAGAGATGTGCAGAAAGAACCAACAGAGGTGCAGAAAGAGGCCTACTTTGACTGGACCTTACAACAGACTCATCCAAAGTAGCCTAATCACTAATCCTTCTACCAAGATGTCTTAAACCTCACTTTTCTCTTGAAGGCTCACTATTAATTGACTGCTCAGAATGTTAGGCCTACCGGGCCAAAAAAAGGTTTAGTTATTTGGGAACACCAAACAAACCCTCAACAAAGCTAGGGAAAGAGGGAAATCTCCTTGATTTCTGGGTATGGCTTTTTTTAAAACAAACTTTATTGTTTTTTTTCCATACATTAAACTACATTACGGGATCAATTGGCACGGAAGTATGCAGTATCCCCATAAAAATTCTTGATTTCTGGGTATGGCTAGCACGAATATGAGAGTGCAAATCAGCCTATAGCACTGAAACTGTTGAGATAGGACTAGTCTGGCATGCTAGTTATCTCTATGGTAATTTATATATATATATTTTTTTTGTTAGCATCATTCTTCATGCATATTGTATTTTGCACTTTATCACACAGAACACTTTACTCCTAAGGAATGATTGCCAAGAAAACTGAAAAACAGCACTTTATGTACTTTCTGTAGCAAGTCTTGAAGAATGGGTTCATGAGCAATAACCATTACGCTAGCTTTATAGATCAAGCTCGGAAGGTCAGCTTAACCTGGCGTATTATACATTTGTATCTTTTGCACAAATTCTTAGCGATGTTATATGTTGCACTTTTGCACAGGACACTTTACTTCCATTGGATTTATATTAGAAAAATTATGACATTTCAATGACCCATTGCATTGCAGTTTATGTATTTTTTTTCCACTATGGCCAAAAGCATATTTGTAGTAGTTTGTGCCTTCCATGCTCTTTGGGGCCCGAAATAATGAATGCAGCTAAAGTGCCAATCGGGACTATCTGCTATCTGCTTTTGGTACTGGCATATGTTGGACTGCTAAGCCTCGGGGTGGGGGGGGGGTCGCTGTACTATGTTGCTTTGTTTTCTTTGTTAATGGCATATTTAAAAATCAATAAAAGAAAAAAAGAAAAAAAAACCAGAATGTTAGGCCTACCAAATATAAAACAGCAATCCTAAGCATATCACTGTTGTAAGTCTGACCAAGTTTGTGAAGGTATGCATGCGTGTCTATGCTTTCACCTAGTGACATGTCAAATGAAAATAAACATACAAATACTTGAATACCTGTGTTTCAAACAACATACTCTGTAAATTTGTGTACAAAAGGTATATGCATTTCTTCCTGCTCACAATACAGGGCACATGGGTATTCAATTGAATATTTGAGGGGCTCTATAACACATATAAACATAAGACATGTCTGCCTGTGCAAGCGAATGACAGAGCAGAACTGAGAAGATTTGACCACCTATAGGAGAAGTTACCCGCTTTTTAAGCTACCATCTTCAGATGCATAAAACATGTAATAATACATGTACAAGTAGACATATACCGCAGTCATGAGAGCATGCAGACCTTTAAACTTGACAGCTTGCACTTCCCCTTTGAGTACCGAAAGAGGCGAGAGAAGTTCAGAAAGAAGCAAGAGAGTTGCAGAAACCGGCATATTAGGTGCAGAAAGAGTGATCAGGGGTGCAGACAGAGGCAAGAGAGGTGCAGAAAGAGAGAAGAGGGGTACAGAAAGAGGCAAGAGGGGTGCAGAAACTTGCAAGAGAGGTGCAGAAAGAAGCAACAGCAGTGCAGAAAGAACCAACAGAGGTGCAGAAAGAGGCAAGAGGGGTGCAGAAAGAGGCAAGAGAAGTGAAGAAAGAAGCAAAAGAGGTAGAGAAAGAGGCACAAGGGGTGCAAACAGAGGCAAGAGAGGTGCAGAAAGAGGGAAGAGGAGTACAGAAAGAGGCAAGAGGGGTACAGAAACTGTCAATATTGGTGCAGAAAGATGCAAGAGCAGTGCAGAAAGAACCAACAGAGGTGCAGAAAGAGGCAAGAGGGGTACAGAAAGAGGCAAGAGAAGTGCAGAAAGAAGCAAAAGAGGTGGAGAAAGAGGCAAGAGGGGTATAAACAGAGGCAAGAGAGGTGCATAAGGAGGGAAGAGGGGTGCAGAAAGAGGCAAGAGGGGTGCAGAGAGAAGCAAGAGAAGTGCAGAAAGAAGCAACAGAGGTGCAGGAGGCAAGAGAACTGCAAAAAGAGGCAAAAGAGTTGCAGAAACAGGCAAGAGAGGTGCAGAAAAAGGTAACAGGGGTGCAGAAAGAGGCAAGAGAAGTGCAAAAAGAGGGAAGAGGGGTGCGGAAAGAGGCAAGAGGGGTGCAGAAAGAAACAAGAGAGGTGCGGAAAGAAGCACGAGAAGTGCAGAAAGAGGCAAGAGAGTTGCAGAAACCGGCAAAAGAGATGCAGAAGAAAGCAAGAGCAGTACAGAAAGAACCAACAGAGGTGCAGAAGGAGGCAAGAGGGGTGCAGAAAGAGGCAAGAGGGGTGCAGAAAGAGGCAAGAGAGATGCAGAAAGAAGCAAGAGCAGTGCAGAAAGAACCAACAGAGGTACAGCAACAGGCAAGAGAGGTGCAGAAAGAGGCAAGAGAAGTGCAGAAAGAAGCAAGAAAAGTGTAGAAGGAGGCAAGAGAGTTGCAGACACAGACAAGAGAGGTGCAAAAAAAGGGAACAGGGGTGCAGAAAGAGGCAAGAGAGGTGCAAAAAGAGGAAAGAAGTGTGCAGAAGGAGGCAAGAGGGGTGCAGAAAGAAGCAACAGAAGTGCAGAAAGAAGCAAAAGAAGTGCAGAAAGAAGCAAGAGGGGTGCAGAAAGAGGCAAGAGAAGTGAAGAAAGAAGCAAAAGAGGTAGAGAAAGAGGCAAGAGGGGTGCAAACAGGCAAGAGAGGTGCAGAAAGAGGGAAGAGGAGTACAGAAAGAGGCAAGAGGGGTACAGAAACTGTCAATAGAGGTGCAGAAAGAAGTAAGAGCAGTGCAGAAAGAACCAACAGAGGTGCAGAAAGAGGCAAGAGGGGTACAGAAAGAGGCAAGAGAAGTGCAGAAAGAAGCAAAAGAGGTGGAGAAAGAGGCAAGAGGGGTGTAAACAGAGGCAAGAGAGGTGCATAAGGAGGGAAGAGGGGTGCAGAAAGAGGCAAGAGGGGTGCAGAAAGAAGCAAGAGAAGTGCAGAAAGAAGCAACAGGGGTGCAGGAGGCAAGAGAACTGCAAAAAGAGGCAAAAGAGTTGCAGAAACAGGCAAGAGAGGTGCAGAAAAAGGTAACAGGGGTGCAGAAAGAGGCAAGAGAAGTGCAAAAAGAGGGAAGAGGGGTGCGGAAAGAAACGAGAGGTGCGGAAAGAAGCAAGAGAAGTGCAGAAAGAGGCAAGAGAGTTGCAGAAACCGGCAAAAGAGATGCAGAAGAAAGCAAGAGCAGTACAGAAAGAACCAACAGAGGTGCAGAAGGAGGCAAGAGGGGTACAGAAAGAGGCAAGAGGGGTGCAGAAAGAGGCAAGAGAGATGCAGAAAGAAGTAAGAGCAGTGCAGAAATAACCAACAGAGGTACAGCAACAGGCAAGAGAGGTGCAGAAAGAGGCAAGAGAAGTGCAGAAAGAAGCAAGAAAAGTGTAGAAGGAGGCAAGAGAGTTGCAGACACAGACAAGAGAGGTGCAAAAAAAGGGAACAGGGGTGCAGAAAGAGGCAAGAGAGGTGCAAAAAGAGGAAAGAAGTGTGCAGAAGGAGGCAAGAGGGGTGCAGAAAGAAGCAACAGAAGTGCAGAAAGAAGCAAAAGAAGTGCAGAAAGAAGAAACAGATGTGCAGAAAGAGGCAAGAGGGGTGCAGAAAGAAGCAACAGAGGTGCAGAAGGAGGCAAGAGAACTGCAGAAGCAGGCAAGAGAGTTGCAGAAAAAGGCAAAAGAGGTGCAGAAAGAAGCAAGAGCAGTGCAGAAAGAACCAACAAAGGTGCAGAAGGAGGCAAGGCAAGAGGGGTACAGAAATAGGCAAGAGGGGTGTAGACATTTGCAAGAGAGGTGCAGAAAGAAGTAAGAGCAGTGCACAAAGAAACAACAGAGGTGCAGAAGGAGGCATGAGGGGTACAGAAAGAGGCTAGAGAGGTGCAGAAAGAGGCAAGAGAGGTGCACAAAGAGGGAAGAAAGGTACAGAAAGAGGCAATAGGGGTGCAGAAAGAAGCAAGAGAGGTGTAGAAAGAAGCAAGAGAAGTGCAGAAGGAAGCAACAGAGGTGCAGAAAGAGGCAGGAGGGGAGCTGAAAGAGGCAATAGAAGTGCAGAAAAAAGCAAAAGAGGTACAGAAAGAGGCAAGATGGGTGCAGAAAGAGGCAAGAGAGGAGCAGAAAGAGGCAAGAGAGGTGCACAAAGAGGCACGAGGGGTGCAGAAATTTATAAGAGAGGTGCAGAAAGAAGCAAGAGAAGTGCAGAGAGAAGCAACAGAGGTGCAGAAAGAGGCAAGAGGGGTGCAGAAAGAGGCAAGAGAAGTGCAGAAAGAAGCAAGAGAGGTGCAGAAAGAAGCAAGAGAAGTGCAGAAATAACCAACAGTGGTGCAGAAAGAGGCAAGAGGGGTTCAGAAAGAGGCAAGAGAAGTGCAGAAAGAGGCAAGAGAGGTGCAGAAAGAGTAAAAGGGTGCAGAAAGAGGCAAGAGAAGTGCAGGAAGAAGCAACAGAGGTAGAGAAAGTGGCACAAGAGGTGCAGAAAAAAGGGAGGTGCAGAAAGTGGAAGAGATGTGCAGAAAGAGGCAAGATAAGTACAGAAAAAGGAAGAAAGGTGCAGAAAGAAGCAAGAGAAATGCAGAAAGAGGAAAGAGAGGCGCAGAAAGAAGCAAGAGTGGCTTGCACACCATTAGTACCAATTTAACACCCACATTTAGCAATAAGTAAGAGGTGACCATTCTAGGTTTGCAAAGGGCCTTCCACCACGCTATAACACTTGTCGCTGCATTTTTGGTGCCGTTTGAGCCATTTGAGCTAGAAACAAGGTTTTTTTTGTTCAAATCTGCAGATTATGCAGCAGATGATGGATTATGTGGCAAATGCGGAAAATGTATAATAGTGCAAAAGTTGGTGCAGCCAAACAGTCGCATAATTACAGTGGCCCTGAACATACCTCTGACTAAGTCCAGAAGTGCTCCTCAGTGGTTCCTACTTTGTTTGTCTCATTCAGTTTATAGTTTAGTTTCTATGGAAACGAGGAAGACTAAACCTGAGGTTACCACTCCACAACACAGACTACCATACCACATAATTACTCTCCATAACACATAATCCCACTCTACATAATTCCTATACACTAAATACCACATACTTTCTATCCACATAATTTCACTGCACAACATACCACATAATTTCACTACACACAACTAACCCTGGGCGTAAAACTCCGCTCTGCTCGTGGAGTTTGTGGATTTTTGGCAACTCTGCGTTCCGCGTAGAACGTGGAGTTACCAAAAACTCCGCGCACCGGAGCGGAGTTTTTTTTGTGTTTGCGCGCGGGAGCAACTTACCAGGTGCCTGCGATCGCCGACAAGATTTCCTATCCGTGCGCGAGTGCCACGATATTTGGTAGCCGGCCGCACGGTCCTGCGAGAGTGTGCGATCGCGAACACGTCATTCGGGCGCGCCATTGGATTACCGGCGGAAGTTTTGTGAAGATCATGATCCCGAACATGTAGAATTTGCAATCTGGAGAAGAATCTCTCTCGAGCATCATAAAAACCTTCTTGAAATGATGATTTGGATTAAAAAAACGCCTCAGATTGACATTTGGCTGTACTTTTTTGTGCAAGTAGTCCTTTTTCTTTTTTTACTTTTTTTTTTAAGAGGAAGGAAGTGCCCCAGAGTCTCCAACTTCCTGTTCCTGTCCAGCAGGCTCCTCCCAGTGCTTTATTGCAAAAAGGGAAGGTGCACCGATCAAATGAGTCCACAATGTTACCAACTTTTCCAAAGTGTATTTTCTTTATTTTGTATCAAAAGGAGTTTAGAACAGCAAAGGTCAGCCAACGCGTTTCGTTCCTATTGGAACTTCATCAGGGCTGAAAGTATTAATAGAATCGTATATAAAACCACATGTATATAAATAACAAACGACTACAAAAATACACAATAAATACACAGAACCAACCACATATATGCACATATAGTATACCACATTAAATACCAAACAATTATTTAGACAACTAAACTTATACACATTTATATATATACAAAAACACTAACAATAAATATTGACAAACCAAAACAATACATACTTATACTAAACGACAGAATAAATAAAAAAAACACACACAATAGACAGGGGAACTTAGACATATAATAAAATCCAATTTGTATATAAAGAAATCAATTTTGTTTATAAAAAACATGCACAGTCTGTTTATCAAACAGAGAGAAATGAGAAAGAATCAATGAGAGAGTCCCTTGTTGGGACAACATACAAAAATAGACAAAACATAAGTGAAATTTAAAAAAAAAAAACATTTTTCTAACCTTAGTATACCAGAATCTAACACTTAGCATATTCCCAATGACTATTTAACATAATAAAAACACCAAGTCAAAAAGAAGGAGAAAAGAGAAGGAAAACAGAAAGAGACAAAAGGAAAAACCACAGAACCAAAACATAACCGTAAAGAAGTATTTAAAAACAACTACGATATTCCAAAATTTCTCTCAATAATAAACCTGTCTATATATATATCTGCATATAAAAATGAAGTTATTTATAAGTATTCATTATTGTAATAAGGCTATTCTCACCTCATATATATTCATCAAAGACATGGGATAAATCGTCACCATTGTGTTGAGGATCACAAACCACCAATCCAAGGTTTGAAAAATTACAATTAGCGTATCCTAATATAAAAAGAGGGATCAAGTAAGCCGAATTCCATCGACATTTTAACCTTTTGCAAAATCGAAAGGTCACATATACGAAAATGTATATTCTTCTCGCCTTACTTATCTGTAAGTAATGGTACCAGATCTGTCCTGGATATTATTCAAATTTATGCGATCCAAAACCCTAGGTTGGGTATATTCAAGATTGGGAAAACACGCCCTAAAGATAAAGGAAGAGATAAATGCAACTCATCTCTATCCCTTTTTCGTTGTCGAATCATATCATATAGTATTATTGCTTTCCCAACCATATGTAAATAACCTATCACAAAACATATATTTTTTTGTTGTTCACGATAAGCCAATATGTCTAAAGAAATACTTAAACATGACCTACTTTATTCAACACTAGGTATGATACAACCATAGCCTCCCCAACGGTACTCGAACAGCCGAGCATATAAAAATGGTCATGAAAAGCCATCGTATTTACATATAACCGTCCATAACCCGATTACCTCCCAAATTGGTCTAAGAGAGTATAACGGTCAGCCTATAACAAACAGAAAACGCCAGCAGTACTTCCCACAATGTCAACCATCAAAATATCGCTTCATACGTAAGTATCGCAACTTCCCCTGATACGGCGTACTCCAATGTTCCTATTAGGGGTTGTGATTTAAACACCCGCGCCATGTTCCCTCAATCGTTTTAAAATGCATGTGCGTTGACGGAAAGACGTCACCCGCAATTGTTTATTGCCGTCGTATTTACAAACAATAATCCATAACCCGATACCTCCCAAATTGGTCTAAGAAAATATTACGGTCAACCTATAACAAACAGAAAACGCCAACAGTACTTCCCACAATGTCAATCATCATAATGACACTTCATTCGTCAGTATCGCAACTTACCCTGATACGGCGTACTCCAATGTTCCTATTCGGGGTTGTAATTCAAACACCCGCGCCATATTCCCTCAATCGTTTTAAAGGGCATGTGCGTTGACGGAATGACGTCACCCGCAATGGTCTATTGCCGTAAAGACGTATAGATAAATGTAATAGATACGATAATAGCCGCCATTTATAAGAGGCAAATTATAATAGACAATTCATAGTTTGTAACAACCCACACCGTAATATAAACGTAATTCCATATTATATGCGTTTGATATGACCAGCGTAGAATAATTCAATTTACTGAACCATTTGTGTTTAAAAGTAAAATATTTTATAAAAGAATAATATAAACGGTAACCGCAATATTTCAAGGGGTAAACTTATTAAACAGATAGTTAGTTAGAATACGCACCGGGATTCGGAAAAAATCATATATCCAATATATCAAAATCTAAAAAGTACAACCGATACCTTCTTCTTAACTGTATTGTGTCTAAGTAACTTGTTCATATAAAGGGCCATAAGAAATCCCACGCTTATTATAGCTGGAGGTATATTTTGTATTTAAAGTCGTACAAGGTTCTCATGTTTAGGCGCCCCTGTATTCATAAAAGTGCTCCATAAAATGTATTGTAAATACGACAAACGCCACCATTTGTAAGAGGCTTTTTATGATAGACAATTCATAATTTTTGACGGACAGCACCGTAATTAAACGTACTGTCCCATTTATATTTAGAAGTAAAGTATTTATAAAAAAGATAATGTAAGGGGTGACCACCATATAACAAGAGGAGGAATTTGTTAGTCGTTAGTTAGAGTCACGCTCCGGGATTCATAAAAGAGATCATATATTCAATATATCAAAATCCGAAAAACACAGCCAATATCTTCCTACCAACTATATTGTACCTGAAATAACATGTTCGTTCAAAAGGCATGAAAAATTCCACGCTTATTTTAACTGAAGTCATGTTTTGAAATTAAGATCATACCGAACTTCTCATATTTAAGCACCACTATATTCGTTAAAGTACTCCTGGTTTGGACATCCAATAGGAATTTGTCTATCCTTCAAATATATACCACAAGAAAAAATCCCAAACCATAATGTTAAACTACAAAAATCAAAGACCCAAAGGATTACCTAGTATATCTTGTTCTTCTCATCATGATAAAACAATACCAATTTTATAGCATAATATACAGCTTAATTACGTTCCTCACCAGCGTGTTATAGTAAACTTACCAACATACTAGCTGTAATATCATAAAAAATAGTGCATTTCAGTGTCTGTATTGTGTCCCAACAATGTGGCCCTAAGGCGACAAATCCATTTTGCCTCAGTCTGTCTTAGTAATAGTTCCCTATTACCTCCCCTCCTTGATGTCACAACATGTTCAATACCATGGAACCACATTGAGGTGTCATCTGGATGTTCTGCAATATAATGTTCAACAATAGGATATCTATTATCCCTATTCTTAATAGCCCTACAGTGTTCCTGTATGCGATGTTTCAAACATCGGATTGTACTTCCAATGTATATTTTGCCACATTTACACCCCAAAACATATACTACAAATGTAGTATTACAATTTATAAATTGATCAATTGTATATTGTATTGTAGAGTTATATGAAAAGGTCATAGTTTTGTTTCTGCCCCAGATACAAGAGATACAGGTGCCACATGTAAAAAAACCTTTAGGTTTAGGCGGTAACCAGGATGTTGTATTTGTTGTACTAGTCACATAACTTGGGCATAATGAGTTGCGGAATGATAATCCTCTCCTATATGTTATTAATGGTCGTTCCTTTATGTGATTTTTGAGGCCCGGAACTTCAATTAGAAGATGCCAGTGTTTTTTGAAAATGTTAAAAATAGTACCACTGTGCACCGTATATTGGGTCACAAATCTCACAATAGAGTTTACAACTTCTTGTCTATTCAACGCAGGTTTATTTCTTAGAGTATCCTCTCTCTGTATACACTGTATTCTTGATGCTGCTTTTTCCACAACCTTCCGATCATAGCCCCTTTTTAAGAATCTACGTTTAGTCAGCTGCAAATTAGTTAGAAAAGTGGATTCCTCACTACAATTGCGTCTTATACGCATCATTTCCCCAAATGGGATGTTATTGATTACAGATTTAGCATGCGCACTTGCTGCATGGAGAATCCCATTGCAGGCAGTTTCCTTTCTAAACAGTTTGCTTTGAATTATTCCTTGTTCAACATAAAATTGGACATCCAGAAAATTAATCCTGTCCTTACTCCAGGCCATAGTAAGCTTAACATTCAAGTTGTTGTCATTAAGATAATACAGATATTGTTCCAGCTGGTCCACGGTACCTGACCATAAGCACATAATATCATCAATGTACCTCCCCAGAACACAATGTGCTCAATCCAGGGGGAGGCACTTCTGCTCCAGGCATGCTCCCTCTCATACCATCCCATAAAGAGACATGCATAAGAGGGAGCAAACCTGGAACCCATCGCAGTCCTGTGTACCTGCTGGTACCAATGACCATCATGTAGGAAGAAGTTTAAGGTCAAAATAATATCC
The DNA here is from genome assembly GCA_963921515.1 of Calotriton arnoldi. Classification (NCBI taxonomy): domain Eukaryota; kingdom Metazoa; phylum Chordata; class Amphibia; order Caudata; family Salamandridae; genus Calotriton; species Calotriton arnoldi. The sequence continues at coordinate 581,085 of CAWUFW010002710.1, forward strand.
ACCATCTCCATTATCATCTCATTATATTCGAAGAGTGAGGCATCCTCTTTATCCAGAAAGGTTTGTATGGCCATTTTTCCAAATTTTTATCTATACATGTATAGAGACTTTCTACATCAAAGGTAACGAAGAGCAACTCGTCAGCCCACTGAAAATCTTTGAACTTGACGAGAATGTCCTTCGTATCCCTGACGTAAGATGGTAAATTATGTACATATTGTTGTAATCTAGCATCTACATATTCAGATAGTTTTTCTGTAGGTGACCCTACCCCCGAGATGATCGGTCTTCCCGGGGGGAAGGCACCTGCCTTATGAATTTTTGGAAGTATGTAGATGCAGGGGAAAGTAGGACTCTCTACCCGCAAATATTTAAACTCATCATTAGTCAATAGACCTATATCCTGCCAATCACTTAGTCTTTCGTTAATTCTATTAGTTAGATAAGGGATAGGATTAGTGTCGATTTTTCTATAATACAAATCATTGTTCAATTGTCGCTCTATCTCTTTCATGTAGTCCTGATGATTCATTATAACCACATTTCCCCCCTTATCCGCTTCTCTAATTACAATATTGGGATCCCTTCTCAGTCTATCCAGGGCCTGCCTCTCCAACTGGGTGATATTACCAGACCTTCCACGTGTATAAGGGTTAGGGGTCTCCAGTTGGTAAAGTTCCCTAGTTACATTAGTATAAAACTGATCGATATTATGGTGATAAGTGGCTACAGGTGGCACAAATTTGGATTTTGGTCTCAATTCGCTATTTGAGTTAGTATTCTGTGCAATGTTAAATTCATTTAACAAAGATGGAACATCATATGTTTCTTCTTCACTTATTGACAATAGACATTGTATGTTTTTAACATCCTCCTTGTGTGTGTACTTTTGGTTTTCAACACCGGGTTTGTATTTCTAACACCTTCCCTATGTTCAAAAAAGTCCTTCAATTTCAAGTTTCTTGTGAATTTATATAAATCCACATGTATGTTAGTTAAGTCCCCCTTTGTGTGGGACAGAAATTGAGGCCCAAACTCAACACCTTCATTTCATAACCATCAAGAATTTTATTTGAAAGGTTAACAATTTTAAGATCTTGTTCCATATCTTCGTTATGTTCTATGTCATTATCATGCAGCACATCCAACTCTATTTCCCTTTCACCAATGTTGGTCTTTTGTCCACAATCTTTCCCTTGATACCTCCCTTTCTTCCTTCTTCCACCCCTCCTGGTCTTACCTGTTCTCTTTTTTGTTGTATTCGGCTGCTTATGCGTACCTTGGCTATCTCTTTTTGAAAGGAGGAGGCTCCTTCCTCTAAAGGGATATCTGAAGCAGTAATATTTGATGTTGTACTATTCAGAGAGGAAATTGAAGCATTACTAATAGAACTACTTTCATCTCCTTCCTCTCTTCCTTCCCTAGAACGCTTCCTATCATCCACAATTTGTAAGTTATCAAATTTCTTCGCAAATGTGTAGTTCCTACCTTCCCGGTAATCTTTATCATCACGTTTAATTTTTCTCAATTTCTTATCTTTCAAATAAATCTGATGATTTTCTATTACCTGCTTTAAAATTACAAAATTCTTCTCAATTAACTCATTTGGTTCCATTTCATTTATTTCTTTTTCAATCACCTCAATTTCACCTTGTAACTTCTCTCCTTTCTCATGTGCATGTTTAACTAAAATGCGCATCATAATCTGAGATGCGCCTTCTAAATTAGTTTCCCACTCCTTGAGGAGTTCCCCACTCAAATCCTCAAAAGTGGGAAAAATTAGAATTCTCAATCCCCTAGGAATCTTCTGATTGTCAATGTATTGTTGGAGAGTAATTCCATCCCACCATCTACTAAGTTCCTGTTTCTTCAGTCGCTCTAATCTAACAAATAATGCTTTAAGACTTTTTTAGGCTGAACATTAGTATTACTTAAATTCTTTACAGGGTTGGCTCCAAATAGATTTTGCGCCAATTCTTCTCGTCCATCATTGAATCTTGGCATCTTTTAAACAATTATAACTTCGAGGATGAGTGCAGTACAGTCCACAAAATTTAAATAACAAAACAGAAGAACATACGGCTGACTGAGGTATTGCACCTCTAATCCAAATATTACCAAAATGTCCAAAGTTCCGTGCATACACTTCCGGAGCCCGCCGTACTTGGTCTCCACTGATTTCCCAGAGGTAAACTTTATTGCAAAAGGGAAGGTGCACCGATCAAATGAGTCCACAATGTTACCAACTTTTCCAAAGTGTATTTTCTTTATTTTGTATCAAAAGGAGTTTAGAACAGCAAAGGTCAGCCAACGCGTTTCGTTCCTATTGGAACTTCATCAGGGCTGAAAGTATTAATAGAATCGTATATAAAACCACATGTATATAAATAACAAACGACTACAAAAATACACAATAAATACACAGAACCAACCACATATATGCACATATAGTATACCACATTAAATACCAAACAATTATTTAGACAACTAAACTTATACACATTTATATATATACAAAAACACTAACAATAAATATTGACAAACCAAAACAATACATACTTATACTAAACGACAGAATAAATAAAAAAACACACACAATAGACAGGGGAACTTAGACATATAATAAAATCCAATTTGTATATAAAGAAATCAATTTTGTTTATAAAAAACATGCAGTCTGTTTATCAAACAGAGAGAAATGAGAAAGAATCAATGAGAGAGTCCCTTGTTGGGACAACATACAAAAATAGACAAAACATAAGTGAAATTTAAAAAAAAAAACATTTTTCTAACCTTAGTATACCAGAATCTAACACTTAGCATATTCCCAATGAATATTTAACATAATAAAAACACCAAGTCAAAAAGAAGGAGAAAAGAGAAGGAAAACAGAAAGAGACAAAAGGAAAAACCACAGAACCAAAACATAACCGTAAAGAAGTATTTAAAAACAACTACGATATTCCAAAATTTCTCTCAATAATAAACCTGTCTATATATATATCTGCATATAAAAATGCAGTTATTTATAAGTATTCATTATTGTAATAAGGCTATTCTCACCTCATATATATTCATCAAAGACATGGGATAAATCGTCACCATTGTGTTGAGGATCACAAACCACCAATCCAAGGTTTGAAAAATTACAATTAGCGTATCCTAATATAAAAAGAGGGATCAAGTAAGCCAAATTCCATCGACATTTTAACCTTTTGCAAAATCGAAAGGTCACATATACGAAAATGTATATTCTTCTCGCCTTACTTATCTGTAAGTAATGGTACCAGATCTGTCCTGGATATTATTCAAATTTATGCGATCCAAAACTCTAGGTTGGGTATATTCAAGATTGGGAAAACACGCCCTAAAGATAAAGGAAGAGATAAATGCAACTCATCTCTATCCCTTTTTCGTTGTCGAATCATATCATATAGTATTATTGCTTTCCCAACCATATGTAAATAACCTATCACAAAACATATATTTTTGTTGTTGTTCACGATAAGCCAATATGTCTAAAGAAATACTTAAACATGACCTACTTTATTCAACACTAGGTATGATACAACCATAGCCTCCCCAACGGTACTCGAACAGCCGAGCATATAAAAATGGTCATGAAAAGCCATCGTATTTACATATAACCGTCCATAACCCGATTACCTCCCAAATTGGTCTAAGAGAGTATAACGGTCAGCCTATAACAAACAGAAAACGCCAGCAGTACTTCCCACAATGTCAACCATCAAAATATCGCTTCATACGTAAGTATCGCAACTTCCCCTGATACGGCGTACTCCAATGTTCCTATTAGGGGTTGTGATTTAAACACCCGCGCCAGTGCTTTGTTCATCTCCTGTTCACTTTTCATTTGGATTTGGAGCTGGAAGGATCCCTCTTTATGTCTGTTGCATCATATATCATTGGATTTGAGGACTTTTGAATTTGAGATTTCACAAGTAAGTTGGAAAATTGGTGTTGTTTGTTTGATTGGGGCATTGCACCTACATTTTTTTGTACTTTTCATCATTTTTTAAAAATTTGTGGTAGGTGGCCTGTAGTTACAGTAGGGGCCTATTTGTTTCTTTGTAAGTAATTGTTCTTCTTTTATAAAGGAAACATGTTGCACAGTTCACTACATTTTCTACAACTTTTGAAACCTATTTGCAATATTTATTTAATTCACTAACCCATTAGTCTGCCAATAGGCCTTTCAGCCAGTAGGCCCAGAGCTACTCATGGGTGCATGAAACAACTGTTTATGTGGTGTCTGTTGAATTTAAACATCATTTAGGGCATGGATGGCATTAAATTGAAATGCAAAATGTATTTTTGGGGTATTTCACTTTTTTATGTGTGTTAAATGAATGCCTTTGTTGGATGTGTGTGGTTGTTTTGTAACTTGCAAACCTTTTTTAGCCCTGTGGATTTTTGTTTTTGGCATTGTTGAATTAAAGCTGTGCTGTTTAGCATGCCCCCTTTGTCTGGCCAGTGTGTGAGTGTGTTTGTAATAGTGGGCCATCATTTGCCTTGGCTGAGCCTTCCCGTGTGGCCAGGGGCCATTTTGTAAAGTCTGTGTCCATATAGGCTAGCTTGAGTTCATTGTTTTCTAGGCCCCCTGCTTGCTGTTGTTGTGAGTGACTGACCATGTGGCTGATGGCCATTTTGTGGTGGTGGTAGTGCTTTTGCCATAGACTTGCATGTCTTCTTTCCTTTGTTCCTCTTGGCTTATTGCTTCTTGTTGTGGGTGGCCTGCCTGGCCATGTGGCTGGCGGACATTTTGTGAAGGCAGCCAGTGTGCTTTTGCCATAGGCCTGCATTGTCTGTCTTCACTTTCTTGTTGTTGTGGCCTGCCTGGCCATGTGGCTGGTGGCCATTTTGTGAAGGCAACCAGTGTGCTTTTGCCATAGGCCTGCATTGTCTGTCTTCCTTTTCTTGTTGTTGTGCCTGGCCATGTGGCCTGCGGCCATTTTGTGCAGGGTCAGCCAGTGTGCTTTTGCCATAGGGCTGCATTGTCTGTCTTCCCTTTCTTGTTGTTGTGGCCTGGCCATGCATCTGGCCGCCATTTTGTGAAGGCAACCAGTGTGCTTTTGCAATAGGCCTGCATTGTCTGTTTACCCTTTCTTGTTGTTATGGCCTGGCCATGTGGCTGGTGGCCATTTTGTGCAGGGGCATCCAGTGTGCTTCTGCATTAGGCATACAAGCCTTCTTTGAGGTGGCCATGCCTTCTTGCTGGTTGTTGTTTTGCATGCAATTTTTTCTTCTTTTATGATTTATCCAGCAAAAAATGTAGCACAGTTCACTACATTTTCTAATAAATTTGCAATATTATTGATTTGAATTGATTCACTATGTGGCCTAGTCTGCCAATGGGTTTTCTGACCAATAGGTCCAGAGCTATTCATGGGTGCATGAAACAACTGTTTCTGTGGTGTCTGTTGAATTTAAACATCATTTAGGGCATGGATGGCATTGGATTGAAATGCAAAATGCTTTTTTGGGGGGTATTTCATTTTTTTCATGTGTGTTAAATAAATGCCTTTGTTGGATGTGTGTGGTTGATGTGTAACTTGCAAACCTTTTTTAGCCCTGTGGATTTTCATTTTTGGCATAGTTGTATTAAAGCTGTGTTGTTTAGCATGCCTCCTTTGTCTGGCCAGTGTGTGAGTGTGTTTGTAATAGTGGTCCAGCATTTGCCTTGGCTGAGCCTTCCCGTGTGGCCAGGGGACATTTTGTAAAGTCTGTGTCCATATAGGCCTGCTTGAGTTTATTGTTTTCCAGGCCTCCTGCTTGCTGTTGTTGTGAGTGACTGACCATGTGGCTGGTGGCCATTTTATAGTGGTGGTAGTACTTTTGCCATACACCTGCATGTCTTCTTTCCTTTGTTCCTCTTGGCTTATTGCTTCTTGTTGTGGGTGGCCTGCCTGGCCATGTGGCTGGCGGCCATTTTGTGAAGGCAGCCAGTGTGGTTTTGCCAGAGGCCTGCATTGTCTGTCTTCACTTTCTTGTTGTTGTGGCCTGGCCATGTGGCTGGTGGCCATTTTGTGAAGGCAGCCAGTGTGCTTCTGCATTAGGCCTGCATGTCTTTCCTTTGTTCCTCTTGGCTTATTGCTTATATCCATTGTCAGCTGCAGCTCCCTGAATGCTGAATCCCACGTGATGCACAATGCCAAACCGGGTCCGTTACATTTGTATTTTTGTTGTTCTTTTTCTTTCCTATCCTTCCTCAGTGTAGTGTACACTAGTACGCCAACCATGAAAGCCCTTGTTTTTGTCAGTCTCACAAATGTCTACACTGTATTGTTATGTTTTTTAATAACTGAGGTAATAAATGTAATAATATTAATAACACTAAGTTATATATATTAATTGTTTGTTTGTACTAGTAGTAATTGAACCGCAACAATTAATGCCACATTTCACTGATGTTCTTCTTGCTTCTTTTTCTTTTTTAGGTGCACAAAAGAGGAGGAGACATCATCACCCATTGTACTGCCAGACAGGATTCCTGCTGCGCACAACGTCACGTGAAGTGTAACCACAGACATCTCTGCAACTTGTGCCACTGCGTGCTGCTGACATCTTCAAGACCAGGTCCGGTACCAAGAAAGTTGCCAGTGAGAAGAAGGCACTGCCACTTACCAAAATCGGTATGTCACCCAAGATCTTTTTTGGGAAACCAAAAATTGCACCTACAGACGGGGTGTCCGGGGAGCAATCTGGGAGCAGCACCCCCGCATCAGTGGACCCACTCCACCAACCCAGGCCCAAGCCCATGTCTGTTGCAGAGCCAGCCAGTCTAATCACGAGTCCAACGCCGACAAGCAATAATGTTGAAATTGACTTATCGTTATTGCAAAGTAGTACCCAATCAATGCTGGGAACAGAGATAAGTGGGCAACAACAGCCGCAACCACCCCCAATAGTAGTTGTTCCTCCCGAAGTAGGGGCAGTTCAGGAGATCGAGCTTCCTGCAGAGAAAGAAGAAGAGCAAGCCGCTCTTTCAGAAGATCCATTGTCTTCCAGAACCCCGAGCAAGGAAAAGGAGGGTTAGTCCATCAACTTCTTCTCCAAGCCACCTTTCTGATGATCTAGACACCACTTGGATCCCGCTTCCATCTGAGTTGGAGACACGCCACACCCACGAGACAAGGCTAGGGAAAAGGAAGGTTCCAGAAAGCCTTAGAGTTATGGAGGTAGATGTAGAAAAGGAGGATGATGATGACGAGCCAGTCATCATGGACATTAGTCCTGCCCCAGTGGAGACCGACATTACCCCATCCCAAATTGCTGTGAGGCATATGGCATGGATACCACCAACACAGATGATACCACCAACACCACCTCCAGCTTCCATATTTCGCCGGCAGCGACCTACATCCACCACAACCACCTCAGCAGAAGTAGGTACTGCAGAGAGTCAAACTTCACGCCCACCTACCAGTTCACCCAGCATTGCAAGTGGCACCAACAGCGCCAGAATGTTGACCTCCCCAGTTAGGGACTTCTTTTCGGTTAGCAGGAAGGAGGTGTACCTTGCTATATGCTCCATTTATGGACAAGGTGTTAGTCGGGGTAAGCTTGGTACAAACTATGGTACCGGAGGCCAAACAACCCATCTGAAAAAATACCACTTGATCCAGTGGGAGGTGCACCTTAGCGGCCAAAAAACTGCACCCATTGTTGTTGGTGGGAATGAAGAAGTAGATCCGATCACAGAGGAAGGTGAACAAGAGGGAGAAATTTTCTCTGGTACATAAAGTAGCCCTGTCCCTAGTAGTGCAGTGGTACTGCCCACATCTTCATCAGCAACATCGCAGTGGCACAAGACTAAGAGTCAGGCTGAGACACCCAGGGGTCCCAGGCAAGAGAGTACCGCAACAAAAAAACGTGCGATGAGCCTAACAACATCTGGCGTCAAGATGTCACCTGCATCAGTGGCACCAGAAAAGAAAAAAATCTAGGCTACCATTCTCAGCATGTTTAGGTCGGAGGGGCAGTACGAACGCAACCACCCAATGGCACGTTTGTACAACGCGAAGCTTGGTAAAATGTTAGCGCTGGACCTCCTCCCTTTCTCTTTTGTGGAAGGGGTGGGTTTTCTTGAATTTGTGACAGCCATCTGCCCAATATGGAAGGTTCCCAGCCGGTCCTATTTTGCCAGAGTTGCTGTTCCAGCACTACATCACGACGTGCTGGAATTGCTTGGACAAGCTTGGCTGCAGAGTGCTGTTCACACTATCCACCTGACAACAGACATGTGGACCAGTTGCCAAGCCACTGATTACATGTGCATCACTGCACACTGGATCTCTTTTGTGGGGGTTAGAGAAAAGATATCTGCAGCAGGTGTTGTTGACACTGCTGAGATTTTTAATGCCACTCGGAAACATGCAACTGTAGCCATGTTCGCCATGGAGAAATCTCATACTTCTGCAAACATTTTGGAAGTCTTTGACAGCAAGGTCTTTGAATGGCTGCGGCCAAGAGGGATTACCATTGTCTTTGTTGCCACGGACAATGGCAGTAATATAGTTAAGGCCATGGCCGATGGTGGCTATTTCAGGGTCCTGTGTTTGGCGCACTGCATTAACATCATTGTTCAAGACTTTCTGAAAAAAGAAGACTGAGTCAGCAACTTACTGACCACCTGCACACATTTCATCCATTCTTTTAAATCCTGGAAGCAGATGAGGATCATTCAACGTGATAATAGAATGCCAGTTAAAGCACTCATCCAGGAGGTGCCAACATATTGGAACTCAACTTATTACATGCTTGAATGTCTGTTTGAGCAGTACAGCAGTACAAACAAATCAATGAATATGTCATGCAAAGAGGGGATGCTACTGTGAAAGGCATGATCATTGAGATGGACCAATGGGGCCTAGTTAAATGCCTGACAGAGGTGCCACTTCCTTTCGAGCTCTTCACACGTGAAGTCAGCAAGGAGGACTGTACTATGGGCCAAGCTACCCCATTGTTGCACATGGTACAGGAACAGCTGAAGGGGGTGTCTGCAATATACGCAGGTGTGGAGGAAAAAAAAGAAGCATATGAGTTGGTGGAGAGCTTAACCCTCTGCTTATCTGAAAATACAAGGGTGCAAAGAGGCATTGTGTCATGCAACTATTACATTTGTGCCACAATTCTGAATCCACGGTACAAACCTGTACTGAACACATTGATTCCTTTTTTAGAAGGGGATGTTGCCAACTACAAAACTTGGATAGCTGTGGAAGCCAGTCGCTTAGAAAAAGAACGGCCGGAAATTAGAGGCCCGCTACTCCAGGCCACAACAAGTACTGCAGGGCAGCCGGCGTCAAGTTCAACTTCAGTGCCTGAGAGCAGTGCGGTTGGCTCACAGCTGCCAAAAACACCAAAAACATCAACAACAACAAGAACAGGAGCATCAGCCCCACCAAAATCGGCACAGGAACGGTTTCTACAGCAAGGGCTTGTTAAGTCCCGTGCTGAGGCAAAGGCAAAAGAGGCCGAGCAAAGTGAAGCACCCCTGAGCATTGAGCGGATGGTCCAGGCCTATCTGGATGACCCAACAGAGGTCTACATTGATCAAAACCCATTGCTGTATTGGTATGGAAAAAGGCGCCAATGGCCAGTGCTCAGCAGGCTGGCGATAAACTATCTGGCTTACCCTGTCGCAAGTGTCTCTTCTGAGCTTGTTTTCAGTGCTGCTGGTGCCGTTCTGACAGTGAGAAGGACCAGTCTCTCGCCCCAAACATGGAGAGGTTAACCATGATCAAAATGAATCAGCACTTTATACCACTGTATTACACCATACCTGAAATAGCACAGCAGGAAGGTGATGATGGTGACTTAGGTCATGGAAGTAGTGTGTTAGATGACCTACTTCTGGATGAACCACCAGAGTTTGAGGACGAGCTCTATTTCCCTGACAACAACTAGTCTTTCGACTTGTTACTTTCTTTCTTGCTTAGACGCCCCAAAAAAAGCTCCCCAAAAAGATACAGCTAAGGAATATTATTTGCTTTTATTATTTGTGTGTGTCACTGTCCTTCTGGTTTGAATCACAACAAATCCATCACCACCGTCTTACTCTTTTATTGCCGGATTGGAGTTGCAACTGTGTACAGTCAGTAAAGAAGTAAGTCCACTCCTCCGAGTCCTGCTCGTCGAGTCCCTCTAAAGAACCTGACTATAGCTATCCTCCTTTCCGAGCCTAGAGGGACTGCCCAGTAAGAACAGGTAAATGATGGCATGCATTGGACGCTGACTCTGAGTGATTGGTGTTTGTGTTGTTGTTGTGCATGATGTCTACTAGTATTAACCCCTTCGATGCGCGTGACGAGCCAGCTCGTCATGCTGCGCGGTAGCGCTGTGCGCATGACGAGCTGAGCTCGTCACGACCACACCCGCGATCGGAATGTCCAGCACACGAGCGGAATTCCGATCGCGGGCAAGGGGTTAAATCTACACACAAAAAAGTGACTCAGTCAATGTTTCCCTTCTTGTTGTTCAATAATAAAATTGTACTACTGCAGGCCGATCCATTGCATTTTTGATTCTGGACTCACTCGGTACACTACAGAGTTGGACACCATGATGACCATACCATACTCGCAGTCAGTCAGTAGGATCGGAGATGATTGATGGAATAACTCGGGGAGTTTCATGAAGTGGCCTAAAAGGTAATCAAGTCAACAACAACAACACCAGACCTACATGTCTGTGTAGTGGTGGAGGCGAGTGTAGTGGTATGACTGACAGAAGTGCATTGATTTAGTTACTTAATTTGGAAAATGCTATGTTGCTGTGTATGTGTGCTCAGTGCTGTCTGGCTCAAAATCTAAGCTAAGTGGAGGTTAGGTGGATGCCGCAGGCCTGCTCCTGTTGTTGTTGTAGGTTAATGCTGGAAACAGAGTAGACATGATTTAGCCATGCCGCCTCTGAAAGTTTTCTTGTTGCACTTCTCCTTAATTTATGAAGTTTACCTTTACTTTTCTCCTTGATTTTTCAATATCCCTTTTGTTTTTCCATCTACACTTATAGGCCGGCCTTTACCCTCTGCTATACTGGGAAAAACAACTCACACTTACCTTATCAATCTACATCCGCCAGGCAGGCACCCAAGATTGACGGACGGAGCGTCCATGGAAGGAAGGACCAAGAGGAATGCCGACTGCCGAGATGCAACTCTCAATTTGACCATAACATAGTTAAAGTATCATCTTTTCATTTGATTCATGTTTTCTCTTCAATCATTACGACTGTGTGTGCTGTTGTTTATTATGTTTGTTTATATTTGACTCCTACAGATATTTTTTAATTTTCTTTGCTAGCTTTAAAAGGAAGCCGGTACAACAGAACATAAAATGTATGTAACTTGGGTCTCTCTGGGGGCAGACAGGCAAGGCAATTGCATAATAATAATATTTAATAATATACTGCTGCCCTGTACTACTAGTCTAGTACTACTCATCATCATCAGGTCATCATCATGCATGCATTTCCTTTTTCTCCCTCAACAGATTTATGATGGTTGTCTGCCAAGATTGTGTGTTGTCCATGTGTAGTGTTTGTCTTTGTCAAACCTTTCCCTCAAATACCCTTCCCAACCATTCATCAAACCCTAACCCTCTTCCCCCGGGCTGTGTGATTTATATGGAGGTGTGACTAAATTAAATTTACACCAATAATTGATCACACACTTGCTGGGGCGGATGTGGTGAAAGCAACACTAACTCAAGGCAGGGTGAGGATCTTCTTCTGCTCTAAGTATATATATATATATATATGTATATATATACATATATATATATATATGTATATATATACATATATATATATCCCACACATTAGATTGCCCACCCATGCTCAGTATTCGCTATTCATTTTTTTCCCCAGAGGAACATAATCCATCATAATTATTAATTGTTGGCATCATCCTTCCAGCACTAAAGGTTACGCTTGTCCACTTCATAGGTCGAGTCAACTTCAGTTTGTAACTTGTACTAGGCTATCCCTGCCACCATTATTTACTTTAGCATTGCTTATCATCATCATGGTTTCTTGTTTAGCAGTCTTCTTCTTGTGTACTGTACTTCTACTACTCATTCTCTAGTGTCCCTCAGGTGACTGACTGTCTCATTTTCTTTTTTTGAAAATGCAACTGTCTACTACTGCTACCACCAACCATCATGGCACCTTGGGAAACTAAACCATCACCATGCAGCTATCGCTTCGCCTAAACATCAATCACATGTAAGAGAAGAAGTGTGGGGGAGGCAATGATGTATATACTATGGAAATTAATTAAATCACACATACACATCCTTCCAAGTACATACTATATAGGGGTTTTAGTTGCAGAATGCATAGACTAGGAGGAGAGACTGTCAGTAGTAGGACAAGTGAGGGTACAGCATCTATCTGTTGTTGTGTTACTCTATTGGCAGATTTCAAAAACTGGCTGCGGCCCTGCAGCAAAGGAGGAAACAAACAAGGCGACATAAAAGAGTAACCCCCAGACAAGATTTACATCATATGTATTGTAAAACTATAAATAATGTATTACCCTAACAAATAAACTAGAAGAAACCCACAACACCTGACCCACCCCTCTCCCTAACCCCAACCAATGTCCAGTAAATGAAATGTCCATGATTGTCCACTCCAAAATATCACTCCAAGAAGTCCAAAATAAATGTCCAAGAACAACACCCAAAGTTTCCCCAACTCCCAACATCCCACCCGCCAAAAAAAAGATTAAAAAAGGGGCAAGGGTCAAGAAGACTGAGGTCTAGCGGCGTGCGCTCCAGGACCTCCTCCAGCCTGGCCTCCAGGTGCACCATCCAGAGGAGCATGCGGCGCCAAAAGTTCCTGCAGGAACAACAGGGGTGAGCAGCAGTGGTTGATGATGACGAGGTGCAGCGGGTGGCTGCCAGAACACAGCGCTGTACCACCGGAGGCACGGGAGGGGCCTGGCTGGGGCCCAAGGCATTGGAGGAAGCTGCCGCCTCCTCCCCCTCCTCCGCCAGGACAACCAGCCGGCGATATTCATCCCGGATGGCCTCCAGCTTGCGTTGCCGTGTCCTTGCTGCTAACTCCTGCCTATTGGGTTGGGAAGGAGTAGCTATATCAAGAAAGAAAAAAGACAATTGTAACCAATACTCTTAGCAAAACAGTAACACCAAATTATACACATAAAATTATAGTGGCACAGTAGCATTAGCAGTACATAACATTTGTGGTATCCTCACTTTCTCGGCCCCCACGATTTGGATGTAATGATTGATGATTAGACTTTCAGGCATTAGCCACTATGGAGTAGACAAGTATTCTTCTTCTCTCTCTTGTTTAGCACAATTAATCTTGTAGGCATGCCATCTCAGTCAGCTTGTGCCCTAGACAGGCATACTTGTGTCACAGACTCACGTTACATTACTACTGTCTGCTGGTGGGGCAGCTGTACTTCACAATTATCTATTTTTCCATTACGGCCATACTCTGTTAAATCAATGGACAATGCTCAATTTCACTTTCACCCTGACTACTACAATAAGGCACATGATATATGCTTAATATGGATGATGATGATATACAGCACGACGTCACGTCACTCACGTGATGATGATTACATACTGATTTGTAAGTAGCTGACCATACAGCCGATAGGCCACCCATGGCTGACATGGTCAAAATGACATGAGTAGGGACTGGAGCGGAAGTGGGCCTCGGAGTTGGAGGGAGGCGATTGATGATGGGTGGATCGGATACATAATACATAGTCATGCACAATATATATGTTGTGCTTGCAAACTACTGTGAGTCAAGGGAGCATTCCATTCTAAAATACAACCTCAAACCTTTGAATCAAAAACCTTGGAAAAAAACAGTCCATGTTTATTCTTCCCAGGGCTTAGTTTTTTCATTTATCATTGCATTGCTCTTCTAGCATTATTTTATTCTTCACCCTTGGCTTTGGTACACTGGCATGGTTTAATTTTCTTTTACATTCTCTTCATCCAGTCTGACTCTTCACCTACTATGATACCATCCAGGCATCCATCCATCCAAACATGGCTATCACATAAACCTTTCACCGGCAACATACATTTGTCATTTAACCACCACCCATGCTTCCTTGCTTGCCTTTGAGTTTGACCCCTCAAGCCCCCCGGAGGATTCCTTTCACCCGTACAGTTTCACCCACCCAGGCAGGCATCCTTTCTGCTTTCTTTTACCTTTCACCCATCCTTCAACCACCCATGCATCCTATCAGCCATCCCAGGGCCCCTAACGTCACCAATGCATCCTTCTCTGCCAGTCATATTACATGTCTTCTGACTCTTTGTCTTCTTCATAAAACTTTCTCTGCTGAGTTGAAGATAGAGTAGAATAGGCCATTAGTTGCTCCACCCCGCTAATGCTAATGTTAAGCAAAGGGTGTCTTCTTCAACTGTTCAGTGTTCACAACAACTTAGTCTCAGCAGAAGTACAGTGTACTGAGTGTACACCCTTGCAGCGAGTGTAACTGTATTCATCATTCTCAATAAGTAAGGAATATGACTTACCACCACCTGCTACTACTGCTGGCTCACCCCCTGCAGCTGCGGCATCCGCTCCCTCCAGAGTGGAATGGTCCTAGCCACTGGCCCCGGTACTGGTGGTCAGTACGCCTGGAAAAAACATTTCACATTTTTTAAGATGACTTATACGCCTCCCCTATTTATTTTTTTCATTAGCAAGATTTAAAATACATGATAATACATACACCACACACATCACTATCTACAATTCAGATACTAGAGTAGAGTAGACAGTATGTCCTATCAAAAATAACAAAATATCCGGCTAGCATTTTGTTGGTCGCAATTTTTTAAAAGCCTCCCAAGAAGAGGACAACCCAAAGGACTGGACTCGGTGGCTAGAGCTATGGTGCATCTCATTTTTTTAAAGAAAGTAAGTAAGTAAGTATTGGACTTATAGAGCGCGGACTTAGCCCAAGGGCGTCAAGGCGCTATTAGCAGACTGCGAGGAACAGACCAAACAAAAACACGTTCAACCTGACATCTGTGAGAAGAGCCAGGTCTTTAAGGTTTTACGGAAGAGAGAATGGGACAACTGACTAGAGAGCTCTTCAGGGAGGGAGTTCCACAGCTTAGCCGCAACCGTGGAAAAAGCTCTACCTCCCCACCTTGCCTTCTTAAACCTCGGTAGAGTTAACAAGTTTTTTTCTGAAGACCGGAGATGTCTGCTGGGAACATACCGCTGGAACATCGCCTTGATCCCATCTGGGCCTGAGCCAAAATAAGCATCATGAGTCAGGCACAGAGTTTTGAAAAGGATCCTACGGTCCACAGGCAGCCAATGCAATGACCTGATGGAGGCTGTGACTGAATGGAATTTAGGTAGATTCATCACCAACCTGGCCGCTGCGTTCTGAACCAGCTGCAAACGTTGCACCAGACCCTTGTCAATGCCCAGATAAAGGGCATTACAGTAGTCCAACCTAGACGTTACCAAGGCAATAACAGCCTGCTTGCGTGCTTCAAAGGAAAGGAAATGGGCAATTTTTCTAAGGATCCTCATGATCCCGAAACAAGTGGAAACTGTCCTGCTGACCTGGAGATTAAGGGAAAGTGAGTTGTCAACAATGACCCCTAGATTTTTCCCATGTGCTACCGGGCAGGGGCAGATGCCAAGAGAGTCCGGCCACCAGTCACCGGACCAGATCTCCAATTTACTGCCAAAAATCAGGACCTCAGTCTTCTCACCGTTCAGTTTCATAAAATTATCCACCATCAAGGAGGAGACTGCTTGCATACTATTCCTGAAATTAAGGGCAGAATCCCTAATGCTCTGAGCAATAGATACCATTATTTGGGTGTCGTCCACATAGGACAGCTCCTCTAGCCCAAAGGATCGCACAACCTTAGCCAGAGGGGCGACATAGATGTTAAAAAGTGTTGGACTCAGGGAGGAGCCCTGAGGAACACCACTTGACAAGGATTTAGAGGCCGAGTAGAATTGGCTGAATTTCACAATTTGTGCCCTTTCATTGAGAAAAGAGGTAAGAAGCCCCAGATCCGAGCCCCCGATGCCTATCTCTCTGAGGCGTTCAACCAGCCTCAGAGGAGACAGGGTATCAAAGGCAGCGGTAAGGTCAAGTAGAACAAGCAAGGTGGTATGCCCAGAATCCACTTGAGTACGGATGTTGTTAAAAACAGTGGTTAATGCTGTTTCCGTACTATGGTGACTTCTAAATCCATGTTGTGAGCCATCGAGTAAACGGTGATACTTTAGATAAGAACTGAGATGGAAATTTAGGTAGGTTTCAAGAATCTTCGCTGGAACCGGAAGTAAAGAGATCGGCCTGTAATTCTTCAATTCTCTGGTATCCAGGGAGGGCTTCTTCAAAAGTGGCTTCACCACTGCCGTCTTCCACAAGGTGGGATACTGTCCCTCTGAGATGGCAACATTGAGGACAGCCGTAAGGTGAGGTATAATAACCTCACGTGATATTTTTAGCACCTTGAGGGGGCAGGGATCCAACGGTGAGCCCGATTTCACTTGTTCCAGAAGGCGGTCTGTTGCCTCTGGCAGCATACTGGGAAAGGTGAGAAGCCTGGGAGTGTTCTCTGAGAGCAGGCCCTCACTTAGAAGGGGGGTAGAATGAGCAGGTGACCCCACCTTAGAGTTAGAAGCTTCCAACGAGGAGTAAATGTCTGAGATTTTAGTTTGGAAGAAATCAGATATTTTGTCACAGAAAGAGTGGCCAACTGGGAGAACCTGATGTCTCTCTTAGTTGGAAAATAATGGTGCCGTCCTCCTCCTCATACTTCCTTCCAGCCTTGGTGCACGGTAATCAGTTGTTCAGTGTTCACCATCAACTGCTGCTAATAAAAAAAGTACTAGGCCTGGTTTAGAAAAAGTATAATACACCACTTTGAGGTGTCCAACGTGAGTGACCACCATTTACTGATTGACATGAGACAGTAAAAGAAAGCCTTCTCATCTCACCAAACCTGCGTAAAATGGTTATTTGGGCATGCAATCTGCACAGCAGATTAGTGCTACTAGTACTAGTAGTAGTAAGGAGTCCTTACTACTACTAGTAGTAGCCTAAGACCAATGGGTTCTCTGAGCCTTACAGTACCACTATCAGGCAATCCACAAAATATATAGAGGAAAGGGAAAGCTCAGTGGAAAACCAGAAGAAAGCAAGCTACAGTCAGACTAATACAGAGTCAGAGGCAGTTTGATTTGTTATATAAAAAAAAAACAGACACTAGAAACAATGTTAGTAGGTAATGGAGCAAAAACAAGAATTTAGAAACAGATAGATCGAAGAGGATTTGGAAAAAATTAAAATTAGGAAATGGAAATAATAGAGCGGTAAAAGTTAGGGAAATATTAATATAACACCAGGAGGACTTACTGGGGCCAGCAGAGCCATCTGCACCTGAGGCCGCTTCCTGTTGTCCCTTGGAGGCCCCTCCAGCTCCCACACCCGTCTCAGCAGACCCAGTCTTCTTCTTCTTGCCCCTGGATGCTGATCATGTAAGACATAAAGAGGCAAAAAAGGGACTCCTCCTGGTACTTCCTGTAAGTCCTACGCAGCGCAATTCCGGAGCGGTGGTCGGAGGCCCAGCCCCCTTTCTCCACCACTCTGCAAAAGCGACTACTAGTTAAAGAAGCAAAAGGTGGTGTAGAGAGGGGGCGGGGCCTCCAGCGAGATGCCGGCTTCTCTTTTTTTTTTTTTTTTTAGAAGGGGGGCTGTGTGGCCCCCCTTCTCTTATTATTTTTTGGGCCCTTGGGACCCCATCCCCCAGGGCTTGAGCCCTTTTTTCTTAAACAGGAAGGGGGCCCCCCTCCCGAGGCCGATTTTGGCCCCAGGGACCCCATCCCCCGGGGCATGGCCACTTTTTTTTTATAAAATGGAAACTACATTTAAAGGAGGGGGGCCGCGGCCCCCCTCCTGAGGCCTTTTTTAGCCCCGGGAGCCCCATCCCCTGGGGCTTTGCCTCTTTTTTTTTACTTTAGGGAGGGGGGCCGCGTGGACCCCCTTCCCTTGGCCACTTTTGGCCCTGGAGACCCCATCCCCCAGGGCCTGGCCTCACATTGGGGACCACAGGGGGAGCCCCAATGCCCCTGCAGTCCCTGCCGGCTCCCCGCCTCCTGTGGGAGCCGGCATTGCTTTTGGACAAGGGTAGCTGCAATCATGCAGCTCCCTTTTCCCAAAAGCAAATCTGCTTCGCTTCATGGAAGTGAGAGCAGTTTTCCTGCTCTCGCTTCCATGAAGCGAAGCAGAAATTTGCAATGGCAGGGCGGGAGCAGTGCTCCTGCCCTGCCATTGCAAACTGCAATGTCCTGGGGGTGGGCACACTGGGACATTGCTGGAGCCAGCCCTGGGGGGTGGCGGTCCCCAGGGCCATGGAGGGATCCGGGAAGGGGGCCACGTGGTCCCCCTCCCAACTGATTTGAAGCCCCAGGGAGGTGGTGGTCCCCGGGGGCCGGGTTCCACAACTAACCCCCATATTTAAATGAAGTGTGCCCCGGGGAGGTGGTGGTCCCTGATGCAGTGTGATGGGGCTGGAGCCACTGCACACTTATTTTTTACAAGTAGCCCCTGGGAGGTGGCGTTCCCCGAGGCTTGTGGGGGCCCGCGAGGCCCCCCACCCATAATAAATTCAAGCCCCGGGGAGGTGGCGGTCCCCGGGGTATCGTGGGGGAAGGAGCCCCCCCTGTATTTTTTTCAAGAAGCTCCGGGGAGGTGGTGGTCCCCGGGGCTGCGGGGGCCCCAGCTACACAATTATGGATTGACCCCGGGACCTGGCCCACTCGGGGTCTTAAAACAAACGAAGCGCGGGAGCCCGTGCTTCGTTTTTAAAAAAAAATTCACCCGGATTCGTGTACCTTACGCGAATCCCGCCTAATTTTTAAAAAAAATGCTTTTTTGGGCCCTGGGGTCCCTGTGGGACCACCTGAGCAGGCCTAGGGTGTCAGGGTGTTTCTACCCTGCCCCCTTATCTTGTTTTTTTTACCTTTTTGCTTGTGACTCAGTTCAACCGAGTCACAAGATGGCTGCCAACACTTTTTGGTTTGGAGTGTTAGCAGCCAATCAGAATAAAGCTCGTGATCGTGAGGGTTCGCGGATCCACCGCAGTCACCAGATATCGATATTTTTTTATTTGTGAATTTCTCAGGAACTACTGAACGGATTTACACCATTTAAAAAAAGAACTCTTTCTGAACCAAGAGCTACCTTTTTGCCAAATTTGGTGGAATTCCGTTCAGCAGTTCGGGCTGTAGCTTTGTCTAGAGTTTCCTATGGAAATTAACATGGAGAAAATTTGTTTTGGGACCCCCTTCTTTCTCGGCCCCTGCTTGACGAATGACCCCGAAACTTTCAAGACAGGAGCTGACCAGAGTGCCCCATTAGTTTTGAAAATTTCGCGAAGAGTCATCAAACGGCGCCAAAGATATTGGCAAATCAAAAAACACGTTTCCTATGGAAACTAGGTCCTATATATATATATATATATATATATATATATATATATATATATATATATATATATATATATATATATATATATATATATATATATATATATATATATATATATATATATATATATATATATATATATTATTTTTTTCCACCAAAGGTCCGAGAACTTTTGAGAGCGCACACTCGGCAAACTGAACCACCTGGCTTTCACTTTCTGGCACAAACTTGCACCATTGTTCGCTGGTAACATGTCCCAGACCTGACGCGTTTCTAGGCTGCTGCCTTTCATCAGAGGTCACTCTTGGAATGACTAAAACAGGCAGTTCTGGTATACTTTATTTGTAGCATGCCCCGCCCTCAGTGGGTTCTCTTTTGGTGCATGCTGGGTCCCGTAGTTCCCTCCAGAACAAATAACACCTTTAGTAGGTCCTGCTATGAAGTCATCACTTTCCAAGCATGTTTTCTCCACCCTTAGTGGGCCCCAGAACAAGGTGCAAGTGATTTTCGCCACAGTTCGCCGTGCCGCAAATTGGGTCCGGATCCAGTTCCGACCCACGGCCTCCTTTAATTACCAAGGACGGTGCTGCTCCCCGCGACAGGACTGCCGCGTGATAATATTTTCCACCAAAGGTCCGAGAACTTTTGAGAGCGCACACTCGGCAAACTGAACCACCTGGCTTTCACTTTCTGGCACAAACTTGCACCATTGTTCGCTGGTAACATATCCCAGACCTGACGCGTTTCTAGGCTGCTCCCTTTCATCAGAGGTCGCTCTTGGAATGACTAAAACAGGCAGTTCTGGTATACTTTATTTGTAGCATGCCCCGCCCTCAGTGGGTTCTCTTTCGGTGCATGCTGGGTCCCGTAGTTCCCTCCAGAACAAATAACACCTTTAGTAGGTCCTGCTATGAAGTCATCACTTTCCAAGCATGTTTTCTCCACCCTTAGTGGGCCCCAGAACAAGGTGCAAGTGATTTTCGCCACAGTTCGCCGTGCCGCAAATTGGGTCCGGATCCAGTTCCGACCCACGGCCTCCTTTAATTACCAAGGACGGTGCTGCTCCCCGTGACAGGACTGCCTCGTGAAATCGAGGAATAAAACATGAGATGTCTACAAGATCTTCTGAAAACAATCAAGTCTCAAGCTATCCAGGGTCATAATTGTGATTCAGTTTCACTTAATGTAGGTGGCCATATAGTTCAATATCGGCACATATATGACAGTCAATAATAGATATAAAATTGTCAGAAAGTGATTAATAACCAGCCATTATAGATGGACATGAAGTTCATTATCCAAATGATGCCTCCAAGGTCTTTCAATACCCAGTACAATCATTGTCAGGATTCCTGCCACAGCCCATCTCTCTTGACTATCACAAAATATACCGCCATGATCCCTATCATTCCTCCCAACACTTATGAATGAACAAACGTCTATTGACCATATTACATGCTGTTGGTAATAGCTAGCTGTAGCTGGTGTTCCCCGGTTTGTTTGAAAAGGCTTAATAGCTTTCACAAATGTGTTACCATGCATACGTGAGGTCAGGTTTCAGGTGTCACTGGAACATCCAGAAAATCCACCAAATTAAGTATCAATCAACTGGCATAGATGACCTCAACGTGAACGTTCCAGAAGACAGAACGCGACCCCTTGTGAGCATTCTGGGGTACCTACTAGAAGATAGCCTCATCAAATTAATTACTTGCACCTGTTCCTTGCTATAAACCATTAAAACGTGACCTTTGTGAACATTCTAAAACACCTTCTACAAGGCTGCCTCATCAAGTTAATTATCTGCACCTGTTCCTTGCTACCAACAATTAGAATGCGACCTTTGTGAACATTCTAAAGCAGTGCAATTAACACTCACATGCAGAACAAAGACAAGCTGTCTTATTTAAAGACCGTTCACAGTCCTCCTCCTCGCTTAGCTTCTTCATCTGCCACTTACCTGTTTCCTGGCTTCCAGGACTCTGTATTGCCAGCTTCCTTGTTCCTTCCACTTGGACCTTACCGCAAAGGACGTCCTGCATCAGCCTCGCACCTGGACGGAAAAACAAGAAGAAAAGGAGAGACGCATTAACAGGCTTCATTTCGCTACGCGCTGAGCTCAGTTGCAACATCGTGCTTGCAGACAAGGTAACCAGTGTTTTTGTTCAACTTGTACATACTCTTGGCAGGGCTCTGCCAGAAAGGACTTGGGTGAAGCTAACCCTGTCCAAATTAGTTTGTGGGTTTGATGCTAGGATCATACTCACTACATTTTCAAAACTTTGATGAAGGAACCTCCATGGACTATTTAAGAACAACTGACAACAAAACTTAAGGTTGGTTGAGATATAAAAAGCTGTTGTGAGGTGATACCTTAAAAGATACAGCTAATACTAAACTAAAGTTGTTATTTGTTTGTTTATAGATAACATATATGCCGGTACCATTCATCAGACTGGTGTGAATGCCTGCAGCAGTGTTGCTGTTGAGTAGACGAGCCACAACATCTTTTGACTCCACACGATCTCTCCATCCCAGCCCCCACCCCCTGGGATTTGCCACAGGAGCAGTGTCTCCTTCTGTAAACTGAGGGCAAGTCTTGAGAGGATTCGGGAACTAGCGTCGCCACCCTATTGGAATCACCTGGGATCCAGGTAGGTGGCTTATGACAATCATCCTTGAGTCACACATCCATAATTCCAGTTCATGGTCTCCCCCTCGTGGATGTAGCTTGATATTTTTTAACCCATTTTACTTGAATCCAGTGAGGTCACTATTGTGTACCTCACAAAAGTGCTTGGCCATGGGGTAAGTCCTCTCCTGATTTCTAATGACTCTCAATGTTGTAAAATCCTTGTTTTAACCTTGTTAATGGTACACCCAACATATTTTTTTTGCCATGCATATTCCAATACATTTATGACATACTCTGCGTTACATGTAATACTTTCAGTGATAACCCGGGTACTTCCTTCAAATGTTTTATATTCCTTTATGTAAATACCGTACGAGAATGCTTTACAATTCCCACATTTTCAAAATCCGTTGTTTTTATTTATCAGCCAATTTCTATCATTCAACAGTTGCAAGAAACTGTAAGTATGTTGCACAAAGATTTGGTTTTCCCGCATGCAATTTTGGGGTGGGACCCCAGCCTTGTTTCCAGATGTTAATCGTGTTGGAAGATATGGCAATTTTATTTCAAGCATTGATCTTATATTCTGATGTTCATTATTATATTCCATAAAAAAACTGATATGAGAAAACCCATCATTTATTTGTTTTTTTAAATATATCTTTGGTTTCTCCTTTTGTTTTCCTCCAAACAGTAATTCATCTCGTTTTTTCTTGCATACTCGTTGGTATGCTTCCTGTAAAATCTTTTTTGGATAACCCTTATTTAAAAATCTCATGATCATCATCCTTGATTCTTTTTCAAAATCCACATCGAATGACCAAATCCTTCGTGCTCTCAGTAGCTGAGTTTATAAAATACTCCATGTCAATGCTTTTGGGTGACAACTGTTAGCATTTAACAGTGAGTTACTTGTTGTATCTTTCCTATATATTTGAGTTTTTAACTCTGCATCTTCCACATACAGTGTCACATCTAGGAAGTCAATTTTAACTTTACTCCAGGTGGACGTGAGCTGAATATTGAATTTGTTCTTGTTTAACTCCTCAGAGTATTCGTTTAATGCAGATTCCTCACCATCCCAGATGACAAACAGATCATTGATGAAGTGGCTGTGAACAATGCTCTGTGAGCTGAAATATGTTGAGGGGTTTGCACAGTAAACCTTTTTGTCCTCCATTGTCCTGAGAGAGCATGCCTTTCCTTAGCATTGTAAGGAACGTTTTTTGTTGTATTGTTTGACTGGGTTCGGTGCCAGTACACGTGCTGCACCAACATCAGGGTCAGGAAGGCTTTTTTGTATATATCAGTGCCGGGATACCCTTGCGGTTAAGAGTGGGCTTTACAAATACACATAATATAACATAAGATATAATCACACTGAAGAGAATTTGTGAATATTATGAAAGTTGTTATCCTGTGTAAAGTAGCAGATGCAGTTTGTGAGACAGTATTAAGTGATTTTGTCTTGACAATTTTTCTGTACTTTGGTAATAAATTTGATGTTGACATTATTTGCACTGAATAAGATGTGTTATTTGGCCACATTTAGTTTCACTGTCATGGCATAAATATATTATGTATCCATATATCTAGATATGTATGGCAGTGTGTTGGTTTTTTAAACAAATTATATCTATAGTGACGGTGATATAGTCACTCGCACCCAATGTTATGGGGGTCCACTGAAAAATGTTGTCAAAGTTTGATTTCTATACGTTTTATTTTTCAAATTTATTAGTATACGTTTTTAGGTATGTTTTTTTGATTAAAATGTGTTTGTGTTTGTAGTATACAATATGGCAGTTTTACCAGTCCTCTTATATGGAGAAATAATGCTTGAAAGCGGGCTAAAATAGTGACCCCAGTGAAACAACCAATAAAATGGCTGAACGTGTTTTGTACAAAGTAGTTTGAAAACAATAGGCATTCAAATGCATTACTGATGTTAAAGAATATTGTCGACAGTATTTTCAGCTAAGGGGATCGACTGCTCATGCTACCTCAGGGTGGAAATATTTTATTTGCAATGAAATCGCAAAATTGTACAGAAATCTATCTATTTGGTTCTGGCATGTGTAAAATGAATATATTTACTAAGAGATCTGAGAAAGAAAAGGCAAAAAGCTGTAAGTTTTGGAACTTTCTATGTTGTGCACAAATGGACTGAGTGAAATAAAACACCTCGCATTTCTGACACTTAGAGCATCATGAAGGTTGACAGAAGGGAGAGAGAGGAAAATGAGTTCTGCACAACAGGATAATAAGCTGTATCAGTGCAATCTGTATGAGGAAAGCATCAATCTCACCACAAACTAGTTGAATGTTAACACGTGCACACACGACTACAATAAAATTGTGGGACTGAACCGCTATTTGCGAATGCAAAAGCCCCTTTTGGAGTTTACAAAATGCATAAATTGCAATGTCTTCCTTTTGGAAATAGCTATTTTTGCGATTCCAAACAAGGAATCGCAAATAGGGATTTCCAAATTCTGATTTGCAATTTGTAAGTATGAAGCATTTCTTAACTGGGAATAGTTTTTGGAAATGCAATTACCACCAATTTCAATCTGGGGCTAATCAGGTGCAACCTGCCCAAAATGCCTCAGACCCTTTCACAATGGCAGCATTGTATGTTCTGGCGAGGAGGATGAGTATTTTGGCTGGTATGCAGAGGAGGAGACAGGAGAGGATTTTTAGAGTTAGAGTAACACTGTTCAATCAAAGTGAGGAGGAGATATTTGAGAAATACAGGCTCAACAGTCAGGTTATTTTAGAATTGATTGCCGATTTACATCCACACCTACAGACCCCCACTAATAAAAGCAATGCTATTCCACCGCATCTGCAGGTACTGTGTTACCTACACCTTTTTGCGTCTGGAAGTTACCAGGGAGTAATAGCAGTAGCAGGGGTGTGTCCCAAAGTGCATTATCAAGATTTTTTTCCATACGTTTCTTGATGTTATGTTGTCCAACATGAATGAGTGCATTTAGTTTCCTTCATCTCAACAGGACTTACAGCATGCAAAAATATCATTTTATCATCTGGCACATTCTTCTAATATCATAAGGTGTGTTGATGGTACACATATTGCTATCTGTCCACCATCTGCTAATTAATTTATTCTTCGAAACCGCAAAAATAGTCAATCCTTCAATATACAGGTTGTGTATGGTACATCCTATATAATAACAGACTTTGAAGCCCGATTTCTAGGTAGCACTCCTGATTCATATATGTTCCTCTACAGTGGGATATACAATAGTCTTGATGTGATTTTGGCGACAGTTTTGTACTTGGCAAGCCAATTTAAATTTTTCACACCCAGTTTAGCATGCAAATTAAAAAGCCATACTAATTTCAGTCTTTGTAACATTTTAGGAGACAGTGCATATGCATTATGGCCTTGGATCTTGACACCTTACTTGAATCCAAGTACAAAGAGTGAGCGGAGATACAACCATGCTCACAAAACTACATGCTTTGTTATAGAGAGGGTATTCAGAATCCTTAAAGGATGCTTCAGGTGTCTGCACAAGAGTGGTGGGGCCCTCCAGTACCGTCCACAAACAGGTTGCAAAATCATAGCTACTTGTGCAATGTTGCCTAACCTTGCTATTTTGGAGGACTCTACACAATTTGGAGATTGAATCAGATTCTGATCCTGAGGATGGAATACCACAAATACCACACCAACAGAATGCCTCTCATGCTGCTGAGGGTAAAGCACAAAGTGCTGAAATCACTACTATTTACTTTTAAGGTAAGTAAAAAGGAAATATTGGAAATGAAAACAGTACCACATGTTTGATGATGGTTTTATATCAAACTGTTCCTTTTATTTACGATGCATTCTCATTTTGTGTTGAAAGATTAAAAGATATGCATCGAAAACAATTTTGTCCCGAATTGTTTAGTGTTTTTTCATTAAGCAAACATGATAAGAAGTGAAATGCATATGAAAAGACAACAAACAGATTATTGTTCTTTTACCTCTGCTTGCACTACTTTTATCAGCAGTGCTTGCTTGTGGAGTATCACCAACATTTGTACTAAATGTATATTGGCGTGTGCTCCTAAGGTTTGACAGAGAGGCTACTTAAGCTTAATACTCGTCACTATCTCCTAGCCCTACTTCTGCAGACCCTGATATTACACTGGTTTGAATGATTTGTAAGGCAGATGTAACCTGCACTAAGTCACGAGCTACATCACTATAGCAGTGACTCATCTTAGTTTGAATGTTAACAGTGCGCCTAGATAAACTGGTATTAGAATGTGCCAGATGACTGATGGATCTTCACCATGTACGAGGTGTGTGGCATGTCCTGATAGTGAAATACTGCCATTTTCGTTTTTCACTATTGAAAGGCTATCTGTCCCATAGGATAGAATGGGATTTAATTTATAACATTGTATATATAACTTCCCATTGGGACAAGATAGAAAGGTGGAGTTTAGTATGCCTGAACTCAGAATATAAAAATGCATCTTTTAGTAAAGATGATTTTTATATTGTGTGTTTCAAAATACCACTTTTAGAAAGTACGTATTTTCTTGCTTAGCCATCCTGTGTGCCTCTGCTGGTTTGTGTATTGACTGTCTGGCTTTGGAGTGACAGGGGCTGGGAATGTGCATTCTCTCAGATGGCCACTGGGGGGGGGTTGATGCGTGGCCTGCCTTTCCTGAAAGAGTCAGGGCTGGGCTGAATAGATCTGGGCTGCATTCAGAGTAGTGGGAGGAGTTTTCACTGGCACCTGAATAGGTCTGGTGTGCATTTAGAGTGGTGGGAGGAGATTTCCCTTGCACCTGAATAGGCCCTGTCTGCCTTGGTCAATGCTGTCTCCACCTCCTGCCAGGAAGCTGGGCCTGAGAGGACAGAACTGGTTTGGACAGACACTCTCTGCCTCAGAGAACAAAGGAATTTTGAGTATAAATATTGGGGCCCAGATCCCGGAACTTTAGACTACTGCTGAACTAAGGAACATGCCAGGAAGAAGAGCTGGAAAAGCTGTCAGGAGGAACAGCCACTTTGCTGCCTGCTCTGCTGTATTGGCCTGCTGCTTGCTGCTTTTGTTTTGGGCAGGGAAAGGACTGGATTGCACTTTCATCATCCTGCTGTTAGAGTTTTCTCCAAGGGCTTGAAGTAGAGCTTGCCTCCTGTTGGAA
This sequence comes from Calotriton arnoldi, assembly GCA_963921515.1. Taxonomy (NCBI): domain Eukaryota; kingdom Metazoa; phylum Chordata; class Amphibia; order Caudata; family Salamandridae; genus Calotriton; species Calotriton arnoldi. The sequence goes on from CAWUFW010002710.1 coordinate 608,393, forward strand.
GTCTCAGGGAGATAAAAGACTTCAGAGAACTCGCTGGAATCAAGGAATCTGCCAAGAAGAAGAGCTGGAAGACCTGCCAGGAAGAGTACTGCCCCTTTGCTGTGTTGCTGCTTTGCTGGGTTTGCCTGCAGTTGCTGCTTCTGCCTTGGGCAGTGAAAGGACTGGACTGAACTTTCTTTACTTGTGATGAGTAACTCCAAGGGCTTGACGTAGAGCTTGCCTCCTGTTCTGAAGTCTCAGGGACCGCAAAGACTTCATCGACCTCTGGGTACCACCTCTGGAACCATGGTTAGAGTTGCCACAGAGGAGGGAAAGCAACCAACTCCGTCGCTGGCTCTGTGTCCTGAAGGCACTGCAGAGGGCACCGTCCGCATCTCGCACCGCAACCCTGGTCTCACCGCCGACGACCTGTGGGCACCGCACTCCGCCTCGCTTCACTTTGTCATCCTGGTCTCACCGATGCCGTTGATGCACGCTGACCGCCACTTCTGTGACTGCAGCGTGGATTGGGGGCACTGCTCGTAAGTCTCACGACACACCGCCCCATTCAACACCGCAGTCCTGAAACACCAACGCCAGCTCCCCGCAACTGGCTCTGATGCCTGCACTGTGATCTTCCAGAGCACCGCCTTCACTCCGCACCACAGACCTGGTCTCACCTACGCCACTGGATGACTGTCACCGAGCTGCTGCCTGCACCACGATTTGAAGGCACTGCATGCCGCACCGCTACATTTCGCATCGCAACGACGACGGTTGCCACGACCGGCCTGCACCAGCGTGTCCGATGCAACACAAAAGGTACTGTTGACGAGTCTGTCGACACCCCTGGCCGATGCGGTCAGACAGAGCTGTTGGGTTCTGTTGTTTACAGCACCGCAGTAGCACAGGACGGAGCTACCGACTTCAAGGAACTGTGTTTTTAAAGTATTCTTGCAATGTGCGTATTTTTAAAGTATTGTATGTTGGATTTTTGTCGTTTTGGTCTTGTTTTGGATATATAAAAATATTGGATATTTTTCTAAACTGGTGTGGTGTCCTTTTATAGTGTTTTCACTGTATTACTGTTGGTTATGTGCAAATGCTTTACACACTGCCTCTGAGATAAGCCTGACTGCTCATGCCAAGCTACCAAGAGGGTGAGCAGGGGTTATTTTAGGAGTGTTGCTCCCTTACCCTGACTAGGAAGAAGGGTCCCTACTTGGAGAAAGGTGCAAACCATTGCCAACTAGAGACCCCCATCTCTAACACTCGACATATGATAAATTAATGATTAGTGAAACTACAACTCCCAAAATGCATTTGAAAGTTAAAAAACCATTAAAATGGAGTGACGTTTTTGATATACATTAATGACATATCTGTATTTCTTGTACTACCATAATATAATGAATATCTTATAAAATATTACATTCCAATGTAGATGCCGGATTGGAGGTATCTATTTTGCGTACCCCAACAACACCTTCCTGCTGAATTGTTGCCTCAATCATGGTTTCCATGGGTGCTGGTGGTGGCTGCTGAGATGGCCCTCCGCATGCCCCATGTGCCTCTGTCAAGTGACTTGCTGCCTTCTCTTCCGTGCGCTATCTTAAGTCCTATCATCTTTTCCTGACTTCTGGAATGGTACTTGCATCACTCCAAGGGAATTGATTTTCTCCAAGATGTCATTCAGATTTTATTTTTTTGTGCTTCTGGCACAGTGAAAGAGCTCTGACCAAACAGCTCCTCATTATGGCCAACACACTTCTCGGTGAGGATCTCTAGCTCCTTCTGAGAAAATTTATGTTTGCACTCCCTAGCTTCTAAGTCTTGGTCTGCCTCTTCGTTGGACATTTTTGTAGTAGTTTACAGACAAAGATTTCCACAAGGGTCCACATAAGTACTCCTGCAACAGCACTCACTTCCTCTGTGTTACAGAACACTAGGTGGGACATGCATTTGAACACTTCCTCAGAGTGGTGTCATCATTCTGTTCCCAAAAAACAACTTTTCCTATTTGCGATTTCCTAATACCAATTAGCAGATTTTGCGATTCCCTATGAGGAAATCACATAATAGGAAATGTGACTCTTACCAAATCGCAAATTGTAGAAAGTGAACTTTCATAGATTACCAATAGCGATTTCCTAACAGCGATTTGGATGGAATCGCAATTTGGAAATCTCTAAGTGAAACGAACATACATCTGGTCCTAAATCACATAGCACTGCACTGATATCATAGGATGTTCGAATACCAGTTTACATATATATGGCTAAAACAATGCTCTAATTAGACGTTACACATTTTTAATGCATTCTCTCAATAAAGATACAGAAGTGAACAAAAGGTTACTGTTGAAATGTAGAATAACCACATCAGAAATCTACCTTTAATTGCAGACACAAGAAGTTCGACACAGTGACAAGGAAAGAGACAAAATAAAAAATAAATAAAAAATAGCTACTTGCAGCACAATTACACAAATATGATAACAGGCTTTATGTGTAGCACAATGTTGATACTAAGGCAAACATTTGCAATTGATTTTGGAGACTATAACAGCAAGCCTATTCAAGCATAGCTTCTTGGAAGTACAATCCAAATAAATAACAGATGCTAATTGAGTCCTTCTAATCATTGCAGATTCCTGGTAATGCTAAGTGAATCCATTTCAGGACTTTTGTAATTATATTTACACACTCACTATTCTGAAGAACCCCCATACACACAATTATATTAGAAGAGGATAAATGTTTAGAAAAGCAATGTGAATATTAGTAAACCATAAAACCAACTCTGTAGTTTGGTTTTTCTTACTAAAATGCACAATTTCGCTGTAGTCCCATTGCTCGCTGTAATAACCATAGCATTTGCCACATTGTTCTCTGAGGTGAAATGTATCCACAGCCAACTCATATTTTAACTGGTTAAACCGTACATAAAATGTGAATCGACTTAAACAACCATCCTTATGGTTAACCCAATCTAGGGGCACATTTATTCTGCAGCACACAAAGAAAAATGAAAAGGCCTCAGAGGATTGTTTTTGTGCAGGAAGGTGTACCTTCCTGTACAAAAACAATCCTGCCTGTAACGCAGGCATCTTTGTACTATGGCGCAAGGGTGCCTGCATTGGTGCTAGGCTGCCCTCAGTGCACCAGTACAGGGAGAGAGCAGGAATGCACCATATCTTAGTAGATATGGTGCATTCTTACCCTCTCTCTGTCATGCAACGTGTCTTGCTGCTTTGCGTTGAGTGACTTGTTCATAAATCTGGGCCTTAGTTCTTAGAGGCTTGTTGCATTGTCAGGGGAAATAGTGATGCTCTAGCAACTACCTGGAGTTCTAACGATATTCTCCCTCTATCCTTATACCCACCATCTTGCCATCCAACCAAATATCCAGCAACATGAGAAACAAAATTGGAGAAGCAGAAGTTATTCCTTTAACATACCAGCTATTAACACTACACCAACCTACATCAACTATTCACCTGGAAATATTATTTTCATCTTACCCAAAAACCAACTCAGATCCAAGAAGCCCATAACAAACCATGTGTTCCCAATGAATGCATCATCCTCCACCATAAGCAGATCGCAAAAAATAACTCAAGCAAATGCTCACATGGGTGCAAGCTCAGGAAATGTACCTCCCACCCTTTCAGAAAAAACAACAGGTTCCAATCCAAATCATGAAACCACCCTTTTAGCCAAATCCTTGCAAGGGAGCAACCTACTTCTCACAGTCACTTTGCTCAAAAATATGCCTGTATCATTCATGATATGACTAGCAACATCAGATATCATCTGATGCTTCTGACACTGACATGGCTAGACAACCGTGCAGTAGCTATCTTCATTAACCTTTTCCCTCCAGGTTACAAATCAGGCAAAGTTAGGACACAGGGTAAGAATACAGGTTTCACAAGACCCACTTTGTATGATGCACATTACTCCTCCTTTGCATGCATAGGAGCTCAATAAACCCCAAATAGCTAATTAATTATAGCAACAGTTTACTGGCCACTAGGGTATGACAACTCATTCCAAATTAATTACTTGAACTAGCTTTATACTTACCATCACTGTCCCAGAATATCCTGTTAATAGGTTCCAACATGTTGGTGGACAGTACCAATATCAAAAGAGCCTCAGAACTGCCAGAAAACTTGCAGGCCGTGATTTTCAAACAGTGCTTGTGAAGTGGCTGGCTTTCACCCACAACATTGAGCCAACAAATTTCTCAATAAGACCAGACAGGTTCAGCCCTCCTAACAGGGTGAACAAATTCAGAGGGCCCGGATGAGCATGTTTCCACTCACTGTGTTAACTCTCTATTGATTAGTTACAGCAAATGTTCTCTCTAATTTTGTTACTTCGTTCGCAGCAATTAATGATCTCTGTGTACCACCCCAAAGCTGCATGTACTGAAGACATGCATCAAATCACTATGCAAGTGAGTGTAACACACAAGCTACTAAATGCTAAAATTAGAACGTTTGATTCACATTGCCCTCTCAGTGTCCATAGCAAGACAAACATACTTACATTCACTTCACAACTACCCTGTCAACCCTAGTGGACTCTTGACTCAAATAAGGGAATATTTAGATTTCAATTGTGTAATAAATGATAGAAGTTGGATTTGAACCATATCTGAAAGGCCAGTAGTTAGTTACATACAAGGCTATGCCTCATAGTATGTCTGACATTTGACTGATGTATTCCAGCCATAGCTTCTGGCCTTACAAAATGCACTACACTATCACAGGGTACAACGGAGCACCCCGCAGCAGAGAGCATGGGCACAGGCATCTCTTAGTGCTTTCTTCCCCTCACTGAAGAAACATGTTCTTTCCCTGTGGGTTTCAAAATTCTCTGGCCCTGGGCTAAACCACATGTTTACACAGCCTGAGTTCCCTCAGTGAACCATAGTACTTAGATGTAAAATAGGCGAGAGAAAGAGGTACCCATCTTATGGCTGAACTGCATAGTGTGGATCCACAGCTTCCCCGTTTCACCAAATAATGTGATTCTATCAGCGCTAGAAAGTAGGGTGATGGCGACTGATCCCGGATACGGCAGCTATTGCTGTGCTGGATCTGAGATCCGGCCAACAAAGGGAAACATGCTAAATTTATCCTGGTGTCATCTTTCCAATACCTCAACACATTCAGAAGTGCTTGCACATTGTCAGGCAGTGAGGGGGCTGTCTGATATTAGATTTCAGCTGGGCCGAAAACAAAAGCCTGATTTAAAGGGCCATCCACCCTCCTTTTGTTCATGTATTATCCTGGCTGGGAGCCATCTGGAGCCTGACACCTATATGTCAATGCAATGGAAAGAGACAAATACATATAACATGTTACCACTTCACAAGTACTTAAGAGAAACTACTTAAGGCAGGTTTTTAACTTTGTTCATTTGCCCATGTAAGGGATGTGTTTGCACTGTAACAATGCACAATGTATCTTCTGTGAGTAATGACAGAAATATTGATGTAAATGGCACTTACTCATTTTCTTATTTAATTCTTTTATAGCGCTACTCATCCCAGTGTAGGGTGTCAGAGAGCTTCACATCACACACAGAGGGACCATAAATCATACAAGTGTGTAAACAATATACAGGAAATGTTACATAAAACAATGGGGTTGAAAGGTGCAGGAATCACGTATCATCCATATATGTAGACTTTATATGTAAAGAGTGAATGGTCGAAAAAAACACAAAGTCAGGATATAAAACGTAAAATAGTGATTGTGGTTGTCTGTACTAACAAGGCTGTATGCTTCCCAAAGGAACCCTTCTTTGCAATCTTAGAATAACAACAGATTGAGAAAAAAACAATTAGGATCTAAACCCATGACTTACAGTTTGCATGGAGCTCCTTGATACCCATTAACAGATCACTGTGCTATATTAGAAGGCTTGCAACTTATGAACTGGAAATAACAAAATGATCTCAGTGCCAAAAGCAGTAAGATACTTACCTCTCTAAATAAAATACAAATCTGTGATCTGCATATTACACGATGTGCAGACATAATAACCCTCTTTGCTACTTTAGGAGTCAAACACACAGAACCCTCCCGTAAACTGTGTTAACCACTAGATATATTTTACCACTATTATAATCCCCTCAGAATTGCTGGGCACACAATGATCTCTGCAGCAGATGTCTTAACCCTGTAAGATATCTTAAAATGCAGCCTTTTTGTGACCTATTAGGTAATCTAGAATAGATATTACATATGTCCTTGTTGGCATGTTGCAGCAGAGGAATCATTTTAGGTCAACTGTCACACTCTGATTTTCAAGCTCCAACCCTCGTGACTTCACCCCCTTTCCTCTGACACACCTTGACCCTCAAATTATAGGGTCCTGAAGTAAATTGTTTCCTAGTCCAGCACTGGTTTCCAGGCAAATATTTATCACATATGAAAGCACCTTCAAATATGCATTCAGTATGTGCACTGCACAAAGTCCTCCTGTGTGTTGATTTAATAGACTATAATGTTGCTTCATGTCTAATAAGAATCTAGGGTGCATACTGGGTGCACAAGACAACTGACTTGATTTGTTGTCAGACCAAGAGGCCTGAATGTGCTTAAGTTCGGTTAAAAAAAAAACAACAAAAAAAACTTTTAATAAATGTCTCTCAGTGCAGTGAAATGTTAAAGAAATGCTCTTTTTCAAATTTTGGAAAGTCTTTACCATAGTTCTATGTGGTGTTTGTTGCATGATCTACATTTACATCTAACATTTTCAAGGTTTGTGCTTGTGCTAAGTGAGACCATTAACTCTGCTCTGCTTAATTTATTGTCTTATGCACTTCTAATTATGCATCAAAGCTGCCTTTTGATTCTCTCAGAACCCGCTCCTCCCACCCCTCCATCTAATGTTCGTCACCTCCAGTTTCATCACACAACTTGCTTCCATCACAAGGCAGTGCATGTCTGGCTGGGATGTCCAGCTGGGTTCCTTTATCTTCTTCAGAGTGCACTCAACAACAGACATGACGCCTTTCACATTCGCGCCGTTTTAAAGATGAAGCTTATAGCCCCTTTTGTTTTTCTTATACTCCTTCTTGAAGTGTGGTGCCTGGGCCTCATCATCTCAATGTTATGCCAATTCTTGTTCTTTTTCACACTGTTCTTGATTTCCATGCAAGGCTGGCTTTAGAGCTAGTGGCGCCCAATGCGACAATGTGGTTCATCCTGACAAGGATTGTGGCTGTTGCTTGAGTTTGATTTCACCCGCTCCCATCAACAACTTAATTTCTCACATTGATGGCAGCGGTGGAATCCAGTACTTGTGTTTATGCAGTGCCATACAGAGATTTTGTGTAACCCTAAAATCTCACACAGATAAATTGATACCAATTTAAGCTTTTTAACCCCTTCGGCGCTGCGCGAATTCTCCCGCTGGGCGGGAGAATTAATGAGTGGGCGTGTTTCGGACGGCCCCCGGCCGTCCTCCCCACACGCCCACATTGACGTCGGATGGCTGGGGGCCGTCCTGAGCACCGAAGGGGTTAAATTCTCCAAAAATTGTTATTTTCCTTTTTCCAAATTCACTCTCATTCTATCTGACTGTCTATGCTGTGACCATACCTGTAAGAGTGGAATTCAAGCCCAACAATCTGGAGGGCTATACTGTGGCTGAGCTCAAGGAGTACCGTAAGAAAAGGGGGCTCCCTACAAACAAGGGCACCAAGAAGCTGGAGCTGCAGAAGGCTCTGAGGGCCTGGGCAGAGGCTCACCAGTTGCTGGCAACATCTCTGAATGAGCAGAGAATATGGAGGGGAAAGAGGAGGACCTGGGCACAAGTCCTGTGCTGCAACACTCAGAGGAGGAGGAAAACTTGTCTTGTGGAGTGGAGCTCACGGCCAGGGCAGAAATCGTTGTGTCCTCCAAAGGCTTGTCCCCAGAGGAGCTGGCGAACAGGAGGACTCCGAAGAAATTCCAGCTGAAGATGGTCAAGCTAAAAATGGAAGAGAAACTGGCCTTAGAGCGACTAGCTCATGAAAGGAGCCTCAAAGAGCTGGAAATCAGAGCCAGTCAGGCAGAGTCCAGTAGTAATGGTGGCAGTGATACGGCAATATCCAATAGAGACAAAAAGGTCCCTATCCCCATAACCTGGTGCCTAGCTGTGTGGTGGGGGGATGACATCATATCTACATTATGGTAAGTACAAAAATATCGAGAAAAAAATATTGTTGTCAAAAATATTGTTAAAAATATCGTAGTTTTTTTAGTTAAAAAAGTAATGTAGAATAAAGTAAATAATACATATAATTAAAATAAACATAGTTTAAAATATTTTAAAATGTTTAAAAATTATAAATTAAATATATATAATTTATAAATACATGTAATGTATACATACAATATATAATATATACACTTGCTTATTAATATGTTTTAATAATTATTTTAATAACTTATAAATTATTAAGAAAATTTTATAAATTATAAATACATCTATACACATAAAACAATAACATAAATAAAAATTAAATAAATCTATGTAACAAATTAAAAAAATTAAAATTATTTTTAAAATTAGTTATATACTACATTAGCTAAAATAATACAAAAAATATTAGATAGTGGAGGGAATAAAATTACTATTCAAACTCCAAACATTGCAACAGTAGGGTAAATGTTGGATAGTGTAGGTGTTAAAATTACTATTCCCACTCCAATGAGTGCAACAGTAGGGAAGGTGTTGGATAGCGTAGGGGTAAAAATTACTATTCCCACTCCAGTGAGTGCAACAGTAGGGAAAGTGTGGGATAGCGTAGGGGTAAAATTTACTATTCCCACTCCAGTGAGTGCAACAGTAGAGAAAGTATTGGATAGCGGAGTGGTAAAAATTACTATTCCCACTCCAGTGAGTGCAACAGTAGGGAAAGTGTGGGATAGCGCAGGGGTAAAATGTACTATTCCCACTCCAGTGAGTGCAACAGTAGGGAAAGTGTGGGATAGCGTAGGGGTAAAAATTACTATTCCCACTCCAAAGAGTGCAACAGTAGGGAAAGTGTTGGATAGCGTAGGGGTAAAAATTACTATTCCCACTCCAAAGAGTGCAACAGTAGGGAAAGTGTTGGATAGCGTAGGGGTAACATTTACTATTCCCACTCCAGAGAGTGCAACAGTAGGGAAAGTGTTGGATAGCGTAGGGGTAAAAATTACTATTCCCACTCCAGTGAGTGCAACAGTAGGGAAAGTATTGGATAGCTGAGGGGTAAAAATTACTATTCCCACTCCAGTGAGTGCAACAGTAGGGAAAGTGTTGGATAGCTTAGGGGTAAAAATTACTATTCCCACTCCAGTGAGTGCAACAGTAGGGAAAGTGTTGGATAGCGTAGGGGTTAAAATTAACATACTTATCATTAAATTAATTTTTATAAATAAATAAAGATTTAATTATTAAATAACAAATTAATTATCAATACCAATAAATAATTAATAAAAAATTATTGCCAATTAATAATTAATTAACAATAAATTAATGATAAATATCAATAAATAATAATTATTAAAAATAAATTACCAAACAAAAATTAATTAACAATAAATTAATTTTCAATACCCAAAATTTTTTTTATTAAAAAGTAATTACCAATTAATAATTAATTAACAAAAAAATTATAATAAATACCAATACATAATAATTAATAAAAAAATAGTGACCAATTAATAATTATTAAACAATAAATTAATTTACAATACCAAAAAATAATATTTATTTAAAATGAATTGCCAAATAATAATTTATTAACAATAATTTAATTATCAATACCCAAAAATAAAATTAATAATTACTTAATTAGAATTATATTACTTCCCACCCTATTTCTCTATAAACTCACAACCCGCTCCAATAATAAATTAATACACTTAATATAATTAGCAATTAATCAATTAATAAAAATTAATTACCAATTAATAAAAATTAATTAACAATTAATAAATAATTAACAATAAATTAATTAACAATACCAATAAATAAAAATAAATAATTTCTTAATTACAATTAAAATACTTCCCACCCTATTCCCCTATAAACCCACAACCCGCTACAGAACTAAAACGCAAAATTTAATTCAAATTAATTAATAATTCCTAAAAATTATTAATGAATTTAATATAATTAAATTACTTCACCCCTATTCCCCTATGAACCCACAACCCGCTACAGAACTAAAACGCAAAATTTAATTAAAATTAATTAATAATTCCTAAAAATTATTAATGAATTTACTATAATTAAATTATTTCCCACCCTATTCCCTATACACCCACAACCCGCTACAGTACTAAAACGCATAATTTACTTAAAAAACATTACTAACTTATAAAAATGTCATACATATATTTAAAAACCAGTACAATACTTAACAAAAATATATAACACATACATATAAAATACATAATAAAATACATAACACTAATATAAATATCGATATTAGTAACATCGATTTTTTGCTATCGATATTACTAACTTCGATATTAACAAAAACGATATTACTTACCTTCAGGTCGATATTCTGGTCGTCGATATTCTTGATTTCGATATTCTGTCCCTACGATATTTGGAACTCGATATTACTGTAGGTCGATATTCTAAACTCGATATTTAGACTGTGCACCGGCAAGGACACCTTGCTCACCCTAGATATAGGAGACCAGATGAAGTAAGCCCCCATGACAACCATTCTTGTCACCACATCTGGGATCACCCAAGAAAAGTACCACTTGAGATTTAGCGGCTGCCATAAACTGCAAAAACAGTCTTGGGTGGCTTTTCTTGATTACTTCAGTAAGGCACTAAGTGGCCGATTCCGATTTGGGCCGGAAATCTCCCCGACCGAGCCGGACCCGGAGAGATTTCCGACCGAATCGGACCCTAGCAGCCCGACCGAACGAGTACGATGCGCACGTATGCTATCGGACTCGATTCGGTCGGACTCCCATTGAAGTCAATGGGAGCCAGCCGTACGATGCGTACACGGGTTCCCATTGACTCAATGGGCACGACGCGAACAAGGGCGCCCCCTACAGCATGTTCGCGTCAATGCGGGTTGCGCCGTACATGCATGTGTAGGGGGGACCCATGGGTCCCCCCTGTGTGCGACTCGCACGCCTACGCTTCCAGGGTGGTCCGACACGGACCCCCAAAGTGCGGCTCCGACAGCTCCTTGGAGCCGGACTGCGCGAGTCGGTCGGAGCGGTCGAGGTGCGCATCGTACTTACCTGGCCGGGGAACGTCTCCATTGCGCGGTGCGAGTCGTCCCCGTGCGAGTCGGTCAGAGCGGTCGGGTCCTGCAAACGAGTCGGTCGGAGATTTTGCGAGCGCACGCATCGTACTCGCTCGCCCGGACGCACGTACGAATCGGTCGGGAAATAGGGCTCCGAATCGGATCTGGTTAAGCCGAATCCGATTCGGTGCCCTACCGGCCGAGATCGGAATCGACCCCTAAGTGGTTAGGTGAGGGACAGTAGAGTAAATTATTTTACTAGGCTGTACAATCTTATCCTGAGAGAGCACATGCTCAGTACCTGTTTTACAGAGCTGCACCAACATATAGTGGATAGTAAGCTCACAGACCCCATACAGCTTGCTAAGGAGACAAACCTCTGGGCCAGTACCAGAGTGTCAAAGAAGGTACCTTGGAGTGACCCCAAGAAGGGTGGCTCAGGAGTGACCTAGACAAGTCCAGGAGTAAGGTGGGGGAAAGGGTTCCTAAGCCCCTTCTGAGAAACAGGGGGAGATTCTGGTGGGTGGTGGCCTGGCTTGCTAGTCCCGCTGCTTTGAGTGTTCCCAGTTAGGGCACAAGCAGTGGGACTCTCTCTGTCATAAGAAACCTTTAACTGGTGGGAATTCTACAGGAGTGGCCAATGTGGCCTTAGGGGGATGTAGCCTCAACTGGCAGGTCATAGACCATGCCATGATCTCCCTTTGCAGGGAGATAGACTCAGAGGGTGAGCTTGTGATCCCTGAGGGTGGAAGTCATCACTTCCACCAGGTGAAGGTGTATGGGATCCCTGTCACTTCTTTGATGGACACCAGGGCTAACCAGACCATGGTAGTGGAAATGTTGGTTTCTCCTGAGCAGTACACTAGCCAGGTGTGTAGGGTAACTTATGTCCAGGAGCAGGACTTTTTCCACTCCATGGCCCTGGTATCTCTATTGTAGGGTGGGGAGGTGAACCAAAGGAGGGTCATAGTGAGTCTCAGGATGCGCATTGATTGCATTCTGGAAATGAGTTGTCACCGGTGTTAGAACAGCTGGGAAGGGTGGCAGCCTATGGTACCCTGAAGGGTCCATTTTCTGGGGCTACCACTCCCAAGCGGAGGGTAAGGGAGACCAGATGGAGGGGCAGAGTGAGGGAGGACTCATCCTTGTTACCTGTCTAGACTCAGGGTGAAGACCCTGGGTTGAAAAGCCAGTCTCCGGATACCACCCTGGGACTGGTGGGAAGAAGAGTGGACGCAGGGTGCCAGATACCCAGAGGGGGTACTCCCATTCTCATAAACCTCAGTGGTCAGAGAACCTTCAGGAAGCCATAAGGATCTCCTTGCCAGTCCCTAGCCTGGAGGAGAGGCCTACCCAATGTTCCTGCTTGGGTCTTCTACTTGGCAGTGGATGGCCCGGGGCCTGGCTACTGACACTGACATCTGCCAATGGCCTCTGTTAGTTGCTGTCCTTATGGGCAGAATTTTCCTTGGGTTGGGGATATAAGTCTGATCCAAGGGGCGTAATGGCCTGCATCTCCTTTTGGCTATGGTGGTACTGTCTACCTAGTGGAATTCATCTGTGAGCAATTACAGATGAGAAGAAGGGTTCCCCATGGGTCAGTCCAGTGGCTCAGAAGAGTGCAGACAGAGGGATCCAATGGAGTTCAGAGGGGCAGAAAACTGACATGTACCACTCCATATGTGGGCCATTGTCCATGTCATAGCGCTTAAACAGGAGAGCACATCAATGTATTGATTAGTCTACCCTAGCTTTTGGCTGGAGGGGGGCCGTGTTGGACCTGGTGCTGTCTACAGGGTCATCTCCAAACTTTTTGCCTTCGCTGTCATGTTTTCTGAACCCGTTTTTGTTGGTTTTTAGGACTCTGCATTTTACCACTGTTAACCAGTGCTAAAACATCGTAAAACTGGTTTACACCCATTTGGCACTTTTATTTTACTTGTAAGTCCCTAGTAAAGTAGTACTACATATACCCAGGATCAGTAAATTAAATCGTACTAGTGAGTTGGCAGCACTCATTGTACTACCCACTTAAGTAGCAGTTTAAACATATCTCAGGCCTGCCATTGCAGCCTGTGTGTGCAGTTTTTAAGTGCCACTTCAATTTGGCAAAATAAACCCTTTGCCATGCCTAACCCTTCCTTTTTAATAGATATAAGACACCTCTAGGGTAGGCCCTAAACATCCCCCAATGCAAGGTGCAGTTTATGTAAAAAGTTACACATGTACTTTCACGTTTTACATTCCTGGTATTGAAAAACTCTGAAGTTTATTTCTCACTACTGCAAAACCTACCTCTCCCATAGGAGAACATTGGGCTACCTTATTACATTTAATAAGTTTTAACTTTTTATTGGGAACAGGTAGGAAAGTCATGGTTAGTGTCTGAGGAATTGTAATTTGAAACCCTCTTAAATGGTAAAGTTAGATTTTAAGTCACAATTCTGAAAATGTCACTTTTAGAAGGTTGACAATTTCTTGTCCTAACCATATGGTGCCTGCAGTCTTCTCCTGGGTCACATGACTAGGTGTAGTTAGCAGTTGGTCTTGAGCTGTTACCTCCCACCCTTACATTTCAAAGCCACTGCTCCAGTACACTCACATAAAACTTCACACTAGCCTGTTGTGCCCCTAGACAGACTGTGACCAGGGCAGGGGAACTGGAAATTCCAGATACAACTATAGGGAGAATACTCCAGAAGCTTCTCTCTCTTCAAGGTGTAATAATAAATATTGGACCCTCAGACCCAACTCTTCAGATCATGTCTGGACCTGTGGATGACTCAGAAAAAAGACTGCTCTGCTGTCCTGCTGCTCTGCTGCAAGATGGGCTGCCCAGCTGCTCTGCTGCCCTGCCTGCAAGAGGGGCTGCTCTGCTGCCCTGCTACCCTGCTACCTGTGAAAGAAGGACTGGACCTGAACCTTGAAACCAGGACCACCGGAACGACTCCAAGGGCTAGTTGGCTGGCTTACTGTTCTGAGCTACAGGGACACAATATGCTCCAACACCCTTGAACCCTGCACCTGGACTCTACCGGCTGTGAGTCCTAACCCCCAAGTAGTGCTTTCCCATTCCTGGACCTTGGGAAGGGGGTATGGAAGGGGGTATAAAGGTGCTCGGCCTGCCCTGTTGGGGCTCCTATCAGAACCGATGCAGTGCGACCCTGGCGGACGCAGCCTTCGCAGCTCCTCATCAGAATTGAAGTAGCGCAATGTAACTTGACGCGGACCTCGCGTCGCAGCCCTCACAGCTCCTCATTGGAACCAACACAGCGCACCGCACCTTATGACACTGCCTCGTTCGGGCATGACCAGATAACCACATTTGTCGCTTTGTGCTTTTTTTCTTTTAAACTTAACTTTTTCACTCTTTATAGTACCATACACAGAGACTATCAGTTCCCCAGAAGGAGAACATCAATATAATACTTTCTGTTATATGTCACAGACATTGACTAGAAACACAAGATGTAGAACAAATAAAATGCTAGGATATCACAGGCCATCTTGATTTGATACAGAATTTTAATGTGGAGTCTCCCTGTTAGACTTGACATCTTTTGGCGTGTTTCCCCTGTCTTTTTGCTTTCTGACCTCCTGGTTTTGACTCTGTTTTTGCTATTTTAGTGTCTCTGCGCACTTTCTCACTGCTGTTCAGTGTTAAAGTGCAAGTGCTCCTGTTGTAAATTATGTTATGAATTGGTGTTTCCATGATTGGCATATTTGATTTACTGGTGAAGCCCTTGTAAAGTGCACTGAGAGTGCCAGGGCTGGTAAGTCAAATGCTACTAGTGGGCTTGCAGCACTTGTTGTGCCACGCACAGAAGTCGCCTTGAAAAGGTAACTCGGGCCTGCCACCGCAGTGTCGGTGCACAGTTTGTAAGTGTCATGTCGACCAGGCAAGTGCATCCACTTGCCAGGCTCCAACCTTCCCTTTTTCTACATGTCAGTCACCCTTAAGGTATGCCCAAGGTACCCCTGTGGGCAGGGTGCTGTGTATGTTAGAGGTAGGACATGTACTGATGTCTGTGACATGTCCTGGTGGTGAATTACAGTGTATTTCGTTTTTCACCATTTCAAGGCTGCCTGTTCCCATAGGACAGAATGGGGAGTTTGTTTATACCATCCTATAAACATAACTACCCCTGGGAACAAGGTGGAAAAATAAAGTTTAGTATGTCTGGATTCAGAATGTTAAAATGCATCTTTTAGTGAAAATGACTTTTACATTCTGTATTTGAAAATACCACTTTTAGAACGTAGATATTTTCTTGCTTAGCCATCCTGTGTGCCTCTGCTGGGGTTGTAGATTGACTGTCTGGCTTTGGGATGACAGGGGCTGGAGAGGGGCAGTGGCTCCAGAGAGCCTGATGGGCCAGGGCTGGGCTGAATAGACTTGGGCTGCATTTAGAGTAGTGGGAGGAGATTTCCTTGCACCTGAATGGGCCTGGTCTGCCTTGCACAATGCCGTCTCCACCCCCTGCCAGGAAGCTGCACCAGTGAGGACAGAACTGGTTTGGGCTGGGTACAGACACTCTCTGCCTTCAGAGAACAAAGGATTTGGTGGTATAAATATTGGGGCCCAGACCCCAGAACTTTAGAACTCTTTTGGAGCAAGAAGACTGCCAAGGAGAAGAGCTGGAGAAGATGTGAGGGGGAACTACCACTGTGCTGTGTGCTTTGCTGTGTTGGCCTGCAGTGGCTGCTTCTGTCTTGGGCAGTGAAAGGACTGGACTTGAACTTTCTGCAATCTATTTTTGAAAGTTTCTCCAAGGGCTTGAGGTAGAGCTTGGCCCCTGTTCAAGAAGTCTCAGGAACAGCAAAGACTTCAAGTTCTTCCACCCTCAGCACTGGGGACTGTGTGTTTTGTGCTGCAACAGAGGAAAAAGCAACCCGACACTGTCTACGACGCCGCTGGCAACTCTGGGGTCGATTCCGATCTCGGTCGGTAGGGCTCCGAATCGGATTCGGCTTTACCGGATCCGAGTCGGAGGCTGTGTTTCCGACCGATTCGTACAGTCGTCCGAGCGAGCAAGTACGATGCGAGTGAACGCGAAATTGCCGACCGACTCGTTTCCGGGTCCGAACCGCTCCGTCTGACTCGTTCGCACTCGATTCGTGGCGCACAATGGAGACGTTTTACGACCGAGCCAGTACGATGCACGATCCGGACAGCCGGATCGAGTCAGAGCCTCCGACACGAAAAAGCACCCGGACGCGGACTTTGGGGGTCCGTGCCGGACCCCCCTTCACCCGTAGCCGTACGAGTCGGACACAGGGACATGCGTGTACGGTGCGGATGGCACCAATGCGTACCCACTACAGGGGGCCCCCTTGTGCGCAACGTACCCATTGAGTCAATGGGAGCCCATGTACACGTCGTACGACCGGCTCCCATTGACTTCAATGGGAGTCTGACCGAACCGAGTCCGGCAGCATACGGCTGCATCATACTCGCTCGGTTGGACTGCAGGGGTCCGGCTCGGTCGGAAAACAATCCGGATCCGGATCGGTCGGAGAGCTTTCCGACCCAGATCAGAATCGGCCCCTCTGTGTCCTGAAGGCACCGCAGAGGGCACCGCCGCAATGCCGCACTGCAACCCTGGTCTCACCGACGACGCCTGCTGATGCTGCCACCGAGCCGCTGCTTACACTGCGACCTGTGGGCACCGCACTCTGCACTGCCTCGCTTCACATCGTCACCTTGGTATCCCCAATGATGCCGCTCACGCCGACATCAATGCCGCTACTTGCACCGTGGTTCGAGGGCATCGCTTGTAAGTTACATGACGCACCGTCCTCATCCCGCACAGCAGCCTTGGCCTACCGACGCCGGTGCCATCGACTCCAGTTTGTCAGCCGGTGACAGCGCTTTAGCAACGACGACACCGCTGCTTGCACCGTGACCTGCCAGCACTGCCACGAGCACCACTGCACTACGCACCGCAGCACCCGATGCCTGCCGACGCCAGCGCTCTTGACTTCAACCGCGAGGAGTTCGATCTGCAACAGGTGTGAATTCAAGAGCCCGACGGCTCCTGCACCAACCTCTGTAACCGACGCCTGCGGACGCCGTGCATTCGGAGCTCAACGAGAGTTCACCGACTTCCTGCATTTCTAAAGGTACTGTTTTGCGGGTCTTCCTGACACCGTAGCTGGCCCGCGACACCGCGGTCAGCAAGAACTGTTTAGAATTTGTTGTTCACAATGCCGTGATAGCCCCAGACGGAGCTATCAACTTCAAGGAACTTTATTTCAAGTTTATTATGATAACTGAAGATTTCTAAGTACTGTATTGTGGACGTGTATCATTTTCGGTTTGTCTTAAGTATATAAAAATATTGGATATTTTTTTAAACTGGTGTGGTGTCCTTTTGTAGTGCTTACACTGTGTTACTGTTGGTTATGTGCAAATGCTTTACACACTGCCTCCAAGATAAGCCTGACTGCTCGTGCCAAGCTACCAAGGGGGTGAGAAGGGGTTATTTTAGGAATGTAATTCCCTTATCCTGACTGGGAAGAAGGGTCCCTATTTGGACAAAGGTGCAAGCCCTTGCCAACTGGAGACCCCCATTTCTAACTTTGGTTGTCAGCGGTGAGGATAGAACTTGCATTTGCACTTGACTTACAGTGATTGTGTGCACTACTACCATATCGCAGACCATTACCTACCACATACTGTTTTTTTGGTCTATTTTTTCCTTTGCACCGGTCTTGAACTTGAACTTTCCAGCACAACATGCCTGAATCAATTGCATCATCTGCTGCATCCTTGGAAGTGGCCTTTGAGGAGGAGAGGTTAGAAACCTACAATGTGAAGGAATTGAAGGCGATCTGCAAAAACCTCAAAGTCCAAATCAAGGGCCTCACCAGAAAAGAGGAGCTACAAAAGGCGCTGAGAGCCTGGGTAGCAGCCAGACATGCTAGTGAGCTCTCTGGGGATCTTGTTATGGAGGCAGATGAGCTAATGCCAAGGATGGATGTGCTTTTGGGAGGGGGGCACCCTCTAAACCAGACAGCAGTGGCTTGTCCCCAGAGGAGCTGGAGGACAGACGGGAAGCAAGGAGAGTTGCTATGGAACTGGAGAAGCTTAAGTTAGCCATGGAAGAGAAAAGGATGATGCTAGACCATGAGATCAGGATAAAGGAGCTGGATAAGAGGAGTAGAACCAGCTCACATGTTGTCAGCAATTTGTCAGGGCAGTCAGACAGAATTGTGCACATCCCCAAGAATGTAGGCAAGGAATTCAAGAAGGGGGATGACGTACAAAGGTGGTTCCAGGGGTATGAGGCGTCTATTCGTATGAATGGGGTCCCTGAAAGGAATTGGGGGGCAGGGCTGTGGCCTCTCTTTCCAGAAGAGGCTAGGGATACTCTGATAGCATTGGGTAAGGGGCAGAACCTCACCTATGCTGATATGAAGGACGCTCTCCTCACCAGGTATGGTCTCACTCCTGAGAAGTATAGGGATCAGTTTAGGTCCGGCAAGAAAACTGATGCCAACACTTGGTTGGAATGTGTAGATTCTTTCTGCAGGTCTCTGGATGGCTGGGTGAAGGGCAGTAATGTGACAGATTTTCAGGGGCTCTACAATTTGATTGCATGGGAGCACTTGTCTAGCCTATGTTTTGCAGAGCTGCGCCAGCACTTGGTTGATAGTAAGCTGACTGACCCCAGGAAGCTTGCTATGGAAGCGGACCGCTGGGTGAGTACCAGGGTCCACAAGAAAGCGTTTGGGGGAGACTCAGTCAAAGGTGGGCAGGGTCCCAGCAGAAAAGTGGGGGGGAAGGGTAAAGCACAGGAGTTCTCTAAAGGGCCCCAAACTAACACCCAGGGTAAAGGTTCCCAACCCCCAGGAGATAAGAAACAAGGGGTCTCTTCAGGAAAGCCTGCTGAGACTGGCCCGCACAAGTGTTTTTATGTGACCAGGTGGGTCACTTGAAGGGGGACCCCAAGTGTCACAAGAGGGCACTGCCACCCACCGGTGGGCAGACCAAGGTGTTGTCTAGTGTAGCACTTGGGAAGGAGGGTGCCCACAGGAGGGTGGGGATCCTGCAGAAATGAACCTCGTCTCACTAGGGGATAGTGAGATGGTCCCAGGAAACCAGGTACCCCCTAACACAAACAAATACAGCACCTGGGTGACCATCAATGGGAAAAGGGTAGAGGCTCTCAGAGATACTGCAGCCAGTGTGACCTCAGTCCGGTGTCACCTGGTCTCTGAGGAGCAAGTAGTCCTGGGGTATTCCACCAAGTAGTTGCTGTAGACAACTTGGAATGCCAGTGTATGGTGGCACAGATTCCCTTTGAATGGGGGGGTCTCAGGTCCCTTGAGGGTGGTTGTGAGCCCTACCATGCCTGTAGATTGTCTGCTAGGTAACGACCTGGAGCAGTTCTTGTAGAAGGGTGTTGAGCTCAGGTCTCACTTGGAGATGCTTGGGTTGCCAGAGTGGGCATGTGTGTCCACTCAGTCAATGGTGGCCAGAAAGGGTGATCAGATGGACCTGAAGCCTGAAACAGTGGTCTAGGTCCCTTCCAAGAGAAAGGGCAGGGGGCACGGGAAACCGGCCCCTGAAGTTCCCTCGGACTGGGTGGAGGCTGTCCTTGAGGGGGACGCCCAGGTACCTACAGGGTAGTAGGTAGCTGAACTGGGGGACATCTCTGAGCTAACCCATTGGCAGCAAGAAGGTGGTCTCACCAGGGAAGAATTCTGCAGGGAGCAGAAAGAGAGCCATTCTCTGGAGGGTCTGCGGTGGCAGGCTGCAGACCAGGCAGCTGGTGATCAGTCTGGATCACATCTACTGGGAGAACGGTCTCCTGTACAGCGAGCCTAAGGTCGCTGAGCCTGGGTCAGCCCATGTGCTGGTGGTACCCCAGCGCTTCAGGACCTTCCTACTGGGTCTGGCTCACGACGTGCCTTTGGCAGGACATTTGGGGCGGGACAAGACCTTTGACAGGTTTGTCACCCACTTCTTCTGGCCCCAAATGCGAAGGCAGTCAGATGGACATTGCAGGTCTTGCCAAACTTGCCAGGCAAGTGGTAAGAGTGGGAGGAAGGTCAAAGTCCTCTCCACCCTTTTCCAGTTGTTGGAACCCCTTTTGAAAGGATAGGGATGGACATTGTGGGGCCACTGGATCCCAAGACAGCCATGGGCAACAGGTCCATCCTGGTCTTGGTGGACCATGCCACCCGGTACCCGGAGGCAATCCCTCTCAGGACAACGACGGCACCAGTGGTGGGCCAGGCGTTTATGAGGATCTTTTCCCGCATGGGTTTACCCAGAGAGGTGGTTTCTGACCGTGAGACCAATTTCATATTGAAGTATATGACATCCCTGTGGAAGGAGTGTGGTGTAACCTACAAGTTCACCACTCCTTACCACCCGCAAGGTAACGGTTTGGTAGAGAGATTCAACCAAACCTTGAAGGGCATGATTAAGGGTCTAACAGAACCCATAAGGCGTAAGTGGGACATCCTCTTGCCATGCCTTCTCTTTGCATACAGGGAGGTGCCTCAGAAGTCTCTTGGGTTCAGTCCCTTTGAGCTCCTGTATGGTCAGCCCGTGAGAGGACCTCTGAGTTTGGTGAAGGAAGGCTGGGAGGCAGCTCCCAGGAAAACTCCCCAGGATGTGTTTAGTTACATGCTGGCCTTCAGAAACCAAACTGCCCGCTTCAGGAAACTCGCTCAGGCGAACCTGGAAGCAAGCCAGGAAGAAATGGAAAAGTGGTATGACCAGAATGCCACTCTGGTCGAATTTCAACCTGGGCAAAAAGTGTGGTCATGGCCCCAGTGGAACCTTGTGCCTTGCAGGACAAGTGGACTGGGCCTTTTGAGGTGGTGGAGCGCAAAAGTGATGTCACCTACCTGGTGAATTTGCAGACTCCCAGGAACCCTTTGAGAGTCCTCCACGAGGACCGCCTCAAGACCCACTTTGAGAGGTCTAAAATGAGCATGCTCTTGGTGACAGATTATGGGGTGGAAGAGGAGAGTGAGCCTCTCTCTGACCTCCTGTCCACCAAGGAGCACGATGGGTCAGTGGAAGGTGTGGTCCTGTCCCCTACACTGACCCCATAGCAGCAGAGTGACTGTCACCAGTTGTTGGGACAGTTTGCCCCACTGTTCTCTCTGACTCCAGGTGTTACTTACTGGTGTACCCATGACGTGGACACTCGTGACAGCCCTCCTGTAAAGCACAAGATTTACAGGTTGACTGACCGGGTCAGGATCAGCATCAAGGAGGAAGTCTCTAAGATGTTGGCATTAGGGGTGATAGAGCCCTCCAGCAGTCGTTGGGCCAGCCCAGTGGTCTTGGTCCCAAAAGCTGCTGTACCCGGTGCCACTCCAGAACTGTGGTTTTGTGTGGACTACCGTGGGCTCAGTGCCATCACCAGGACTGGCGCACACCCCATCCCCAGAGCTGATGAGCTCATTGATCGGTTGGGAGCTGCCCGGTTCCTCAGCACGTTTGACTTAACGTCTGGGTACTGGAAGATTGCCTTAACCGATGGGGCCAAGGAGAGGTCAGCATTCTCAACCCCAGAAGGACATTATCAGTTCCGGGTGATGCCCTTTGGGTTGAAGAATGCCCCTGCCACCTTTCAGAGGTTGGTCAACCAGGTGTTGGCTGGACTGGAGGATTTCAGTGCCACATACCTGGATGACATTGCAGTGTATCAGTTCCAGCTGGGAAGAACACTTGCAACACCTCGGCGAAGTGTTGAGGGCTCTGCAGAGGGCAGGCCTCACAATCAAGGACAGTAAGTGCCAGATCGGGCAGGGCTCTGTGGTGTACTTGGGACACCAGGTAGGAAGCGGCCAGGTGGCGCCCCTACAACCCAAGATTGACACCATTCTGGCTTGGGAGCCCCCCAAGACCCAGATAGAGGTGAGAGCCTTTTTAGGTCTCACCGGTTACTACAAGAGATTTGTTAAGGGCTATGGCACCGTTGTTGCCCCCTTAACAGAGCTGACTTCCAGGAAGCAGCCCAAGAAGGTGATCTGAACTGAGTCTTGCCAGAACGCTTTAAATGCCCTGAAGGCAGTCATGTGCACGGCGCCCGTGCTCAAGGCACCCGACTTCTCCAAGGAATTTGTCATGCAGACTGATGCTTCAGAGCATAGTGCGGGAGCGGTGCTCTCACAACTGAACGAGGAGGGCCTAGACCAGCCTGTAGTCTTCCTTAGCAGGAGACTACTCCCCAGGTAACAGAGCTGGAGTGCCAAAGAAAGGGAAGCTTTTGCTGTGGTCTGGGCACTGAAGAAGCTGAGACCATACCTGTGTGGGACTCACTTCCGAGTTCAGACAGACCACAGGCCCCTCAGATGGCTGATGCAAATGAGGGGTGAAAATCCAAAACTGTTGAGGTGGTCCATCTCACTAGAGGGAACGGACTTTACGGTGGAACACCACCCTGGCACAGAACACGCCAACGCAGATGGTCTGTCCAGGTTCTTCCGCCTTAGTGTAGAGAACTCCCAGGAGGTTGGGTAGTTCTCCCTACTTTTAGCTGGAGTGGTCATGTGTTAGACTTGGCATCTTTTGGCGCGTTTCCCCCGTCTTTTTGCTTTCTGACCTCCCGGTTTTGACTCTGTTTATGCTGGTTTAGTGTCTCTGCGCACTTTCTCACTGCTGTTCAGTGTTAAAGTGCAAGTGCTCCTGTTGTAAATTATGTTAAGGCTAGCAGACAGCGCCACCAGGCTTTCAGGCTTCCAAGCCAAGGAGCCAAATTGCAACTGTAATTGTAACTGTCCAGTAAAATCTGTATTACTCTCTTAGCAATCACGAGAAGAAAGCGCCAATTGCTGGAAAAGGCACTCGAGTATATTTCTTGGAGCATCTATTTGTGGAATTGTGGAGTTAACATAGCAAAGCAACAGCCACGTTCTGAGGCCGCCAGCCCGAAACTAACAAGAGTCTACTAAGTTTAACAATGATGAGATCCAGTAAGGTGCGGGGTAAGGCACAAGCCCCAATTAAACGGAAGTGAGAAAGAGACACCGTACTGGGAAACCTTACCGCAAAACAGAAACCACAAACCCAATTGAGCAGGTCCGTTGTCAATGTCAATATCGATGACCCCCCCGTTCAGAGGAATCGCAGTGCCACTTATGACTCAGACCTAGACTCAGACCTGGACCTGAGCCCGGAGTTTCACCTAGAAGGCAGCCCCAAGGGTCCAACCACTTCAAACCGTAATGCGGGCCCGAGGCCAGGCCAGATTGTTGACAAAGACAATGACAAAGAAGATATAAAATCATTGGATCAGCATAACTTGTCAAAAATAACAGATTATTTCAAGCCATCATACAAACACGACACTAATTAACATCTGAACAAGAACGATAAATGTCAACCAGAAGTGACGGATGCTATTTGTCATGTTTACTCCTCTCCAACTCCTAACTCAGTATCTCTACCAGACTTGCAACCAACAAGCAGGTCTCCTGTGTATGCCCTTGATGATGTGACGTTTACGGATACAGCTACAGCAGGCGCAGATGGGTGGGCACCTCAATTTTTCGTATTTCCTGAATTCAAATTAAACAACAACAACGAAGAGGATCCCCCCTTGCTAGTCCCCAAGGAGGGGCCTAATACAATCATCCAGGGAGGAACTATAGAAGAGGAGTTAACAAATAGAGCACGGACAGTGACACCAGGAGAAAAAACCCAGAACCTGTGGTCTGCTATATTAACTCAATGCAAGCAACAGTACTGGCCCTAACCCACCACTCCAATAAAAAGGACATTCAGGTGGATTTACTGAACGACGACGAAAAACTCGAAAAACTAAACGCATTAGTCACAAGGGCCCAATCAAACTATTTAAATGATTTTAAAGTTTGTTCCTGCAAGGAGGTAGTCGACAAACTAGTGCAACTCCCGGCAATCATGCAAGCAATACTGGGTGAAGTCAAATACAACACAAGGCCCTGAGTTTCGGCCCGGCACAACATTGAAAGAGGAAATATCTAGTCCAATGATGGTAACTCCATGGAGGCAAGTAGTTTCCATTAATAGGCTGGCAGAGGAAGACTCCGTGGAAATAGTGGAGGATAATCTCCAAACTCTGTCCAGGGTGCACCTTGAATCTCCTGCGGATCGGAGCACAAAAACCAACGCTCCTGATTTACCCCGACAAACCAAAAGGGAAAGGAAACAAGCGAGAAAAAGAAGGGATAAAACCCGCCCGGGTAGCTTAGAGATCATTCATCCCTCCCTAATTACTCAACAGGAAGACCGGGATTGTCTAGGGTTGGCTCAAATAGACCCGAAGACACATGGAACCACTGTGGCTCCATCTCACAACATTGTTCACAATAAGGCAGTATCCCCTGCAAATTTAAGGCCATCTTGTATCACATCCAGCGGACCTCTGCCGTCACCCAGCTCCCAACCAGAGGGAATACCTGGAGTCCATTATGCCGGCCGAGATGATCAAATACAACGCTCCGTGAAACCGCAAGCGAAAAAATGCATGGAAGAAGAAACCCAGACACAGCCCTCAAGGGAACAGCCTTTCCCGGAACCTCAGTTGCAGGTAGTAACTGATCATAAACTACTTACTTCAAGAGGGAATGTCCATTCTGATGAACATTTCGGTGGTTTGAACAACTCTGGTCAGATGCTGCTGTGGATCCCAGAATTTAAATCGAGGGGTTCGCAAGACATCTTAAACCGCTCAAACATCCTGAAATTGATTAAAGCCTTGCCAGACCTGGCCCATGCAAAGTCTGCTGACATCTTTTCAATCAAGTTCCTGCCGGCTAGAAGACGTCAGCTCACGGACCCCACTCTTGTCACCTTCACATCCTCGGTGCTTCCGGCTCTGATTTTGGAAAAGAAAAAGTACCTAAAAGACTGGGGCATCGAAGTAATATCCTATCACGGGGATAGATATCCACATGTGCTTCTAGGAGGACCACCAATAAGTGAGCAACTGGGTTCCAACTGGTCTGTATTAAGAGGCGCTGGCGAAAGGTCTCCCTCTGCAGTCCATCACAAACCGGACTCAGATCTCATTAAAATGACAATCAAAGTAACTAACGAAACAATCCCCGGCCAGCCGTGAAGACTGGTAACAACTAACGAGCAACAAACCTCTTGGGGCTGGTTACCGCAAGCCCTGTCTCGAATTAGGAGCAGTCAAGATTGAGGCAAGGGAAGACCACCAGAAAAGGTTCCTGGTGGCCTGGTAGTCTGTTCTTGGAACATCAATGGTCTACAGACAAAACCTTCGGATCCAGATTTCACAGGATTTCTGAGATCCTTTGATATCTTAATGTTCCAGGAAACCTGGGCGCAGACTACTATCCCTCTTATCGGCTACAAAGAATACACAAAACAAGCAGAAAGAAAGAGCACCTATGGAAGGGCAAAAGGGGGCTTGGAAATTTATATAAACACCAATATGACAAGTGAAACGGTGGAAGTGTTCGTGGATGACCCAAATATGCTGGTATTAAAACTGGAAGGTGTTGGGCTAATAATTCTAAAGATTCAATCATCGTCATCAACCTATACATCAATCCAAAGCAAAAAGCGACATCATCCAGGAGAATAGCAGCTCACTTATCTCAGTTGAAAGATAGCCATAATAAGTCACATTGGCTAGTTTCCAGAGACTTCAACCTCAACCTTTTTCATTGTCCCTCGGAGGAACACACGGATGCACTGGGCCCCCTCCCTGAGCAAGCAAAGCCATTAAAAACACGGAGGGATAAATCAGGAGAAGAACTCATAAAGGTCTGTGAACTATTGGGTCTGCTGGCACTAAATGGCCGAAAACCATCAGACATTCCACCCGTCTGGTCAAGGGTCTGTGGTAACGCAGTTTCGATCATAGATTACAACCTTGTTTCAATGCCCCTTTACAACCAGGTTTGCGACTATTGTATATGCTATTGTGTGGAAAGCGATCACAATCCTCAGGTCATCATGATGAACACATCCCCGTGCAAACTTGAGGCATTTCGTACGTTGTCGGGAGAAACACACTCAGAAAACCTGTAACGCCTCATGTGGAGCTCTGGCTCCATCAACTCAATAGCAGAGAATGCAGTCTCTAGTCTACAGGTCCTAGCTCAACTAGATTCCAATCCAATAGTGACATGGGAGACTCTCGCCAATAATATGACTAAAAACCACAGTGAGAACAGCCACAAAAAGGGATCTCGACTTAACCATGGTAAATCATCAACTATGCCCGCCCACATTCGGAACATAAAGAAGGAAACAGGCAAACTTTTCCGGCAATCACGTCAACATCCAGGAGACCCTGATTTGCAACAACAACTCTGCAGTGAGAGACGGCGGCTAAAAAAAGGGATTTGGAAGCATAAACAATCCAAACAAGAAACACTATGGGCCCAGTATTTGCACGCCTCTAAAACACACGACTCGAAAAGATTCTGGCAGATAATCAATAGGAATGAGAAAGGTCCTGCAGTTGCAAATAACGCAAATATCAGTGAGACAGAATGGGTACATTACCTAAAGTCACACTTCAAGAGCGGTTTGGCGCTTACAACTAGTCCCTACTGTCCTAACAAAACCACTGCGGCACAGCGGATAATTACAGCAACTGAAGTAGAGAAGGTCATCAAAAAGTCCCGGGCCGACTGCACCTCCAGCCCAAATGGGCTACCACAGGCATTATTCAAACACCTCATCCCAATGGGTGGACTTCCTAGCGTCAATGTTTAATTCATTCTGGAAAACGACGTTATTCCTGACAGCTGGAGGGGCTCAATACTCCATCCCATTTTTAAAAAAGGTTCGGTATGTTCACCCAGCAACTATAGATTAATAGCATTGATGGATGTTGAGTTAAAATATTTCTCAACATTGTTATTGCATGATCTGGAATCCTGGTCGCACGAAAAAGGAAGACTCCCCTTAAACCAAACGGGTTTCTTAAGGGGCCAAGGTACTTCAACTAATCTCATGACCCTGAGCCTAATTAGGAACAGAGCAAAAGCAACTGGGACACCTCTTTACATGTGCTTTGTTGAATTTAAAGCAGCGTTTGATGGTGTCCATCGGGACAAACTATGGGCCAAACTTCAGCGATGGGGCATCCCACCGAACATTTTACGAGCAATTAGGCTGGTATATTCGGATACTTGGGTCAAGATCAAAATTGGAGATGGTTCGTGCGTATCAAGAAAGGTGCAAACAACTTCTGGCGTAAAACAGAGCTGCGTTCTAGCCCCCTTTCTCTTTAATTTATTTTTGGCAGATCTCTCTACTGAGCTCGACGAGCAGAAGGCTCATGCACCGAGCGCTGGGGGACAACAAATGTCGCATATCCTCTATGCTGATAACTTGGTACTGTTTAGCAACACTCAAATAGGCCTTCAAAGGCTGCTTAACACTCTCCGAGCTTACACTGAAAAGAATGGCATGGAAATAAATTTTTCAAAAACTAGTGTGATGGTATGCAATCATCCTCCTAAGAACATTAAAAAGTGGCTTATTAAGGGAAACAGAATTGACGAGGTCAAACTCTACGAATACCTAGGAGTGAAAATAGACGCAAATGGCTCCTTTGGCTCCCAGAAGAAGGCGATAAGGGCAAAAGCGCAGGCCATTAATTATGGTTTCTCGTCATTGGCCAGATCCATTCGAGGCCATGATCTAAAATCCATGGGATCAGTTATGAAAGCCAAATTATTGCCAACCTTTGCATACGGATCGGAGTTAATGTTAGGTGATGAGGCTCTTCTGTTAGATAAATTGATGATAAGAGCCTAAAAACAAACCTTTAGACTCCCTAGGTTGGCCTCTCCTGCACAGATGCGGCTAGAATTCCTGCTTAGAAATCAAACGCTTGCTAGGCCGGCGGCGTTCATAAAGCTTTGTCATAACCTGCGAGCAGCAGCTGAAAACACCCTGGCTAATTTAGTCTGGACCGAAATTAACTTACAACGGGGCAATGGCGCTCACAAGAAATATTTAGAAAACAGCATTAGGACGCTTGAACTGGGTGACCTTTGGACCTCTAATATCTCTGAGCAAACCTTTAAGAAACTAGTAAATAAATCAACTAAACTGCAAAGCTGGGTGGCAGACAAAGAAACCCTGTCTAGACGTCGCCATGGGTGGCTGGTGTTGAAATCATATTCCATTCTAAGAGAATCATCCTTGTTGGCTGCACCCTTCCACCAGAAGATCAAACAGTCATTTCTGGCCTTAAGATTCGGAGAAATACCCACACTAGACCTCATGCCAAAATGGAGGATGACCGGTCTAAGTGAATATCGGTCCTGCCGTCTATGCCACCAGGGGAATGAAACATTGCTCCACATTGTATGCATCTGTCCTGTACTGATGGTTCAACAAAGATCTCTATTAAGACGGGAGTTCCTTGAACGGGGAATTAGGTCGTGTAGGCCTGCTCTGGTGGAGTCTATGGACCCGTGCAACACAATGCTGAACATTAGACTAACCCAGTTAATGAATATTTTCAAAAGGATGATCAGCTAACAGGTTATGTGACGAGTTATGTGATGAGTAATCTGGAAGGGGTTACCGAGTCTAATTTTAAAATGTAATAAATCAGAAGCCTCTCAGGCAAACTCATCATGAGCAGATAATCTTCAAGGATGGGCTGCTAGGGATTCCCATAATCAGCTGTTCCCTATCCCGTCATGCTCGGAGAACTATGTCGTCTATTCTGGTATTTTAATGATGCAAAGTTTTGCACACTTGCATGTTTACAGTGGGTCTCATAGCCCATCCGGCACCTGTAAACACACCCGTCTCAGTCCTGCACATATGTATCATAATTACCTATATGAATCTACTTAAGGGATCTTTAGCCGCTTATATGGCAATCTTGCACTTTATACACTAGGGAAAAGACCAGCCCCGTATTAGCCGTTTTTATCCAATGTATCTGTGTATTTGGCACCTTTACTAAAATACCTAGGAATGAGAGTTGAAGAAAGTGAAGGGCTTGCGGCGCGATGCTCAGCGGCAGTAATTGTTGTATGATAAATCTCTTTTTTAATCTTTTCTGTATGTATTTTTAAACCCTATGTACTGTATGATCTTGTTTATGGTTTTAATTGACTAATAAACTATTACTTAGCTGGATGCCGCACATAGATGATTATGTCATGAGGTGCTGCGGTACCAGGAGCGGGACATGGTTTGAACTGAAAACCCCTATGAAGGTGCTTCATCTGGAGATGGCACACTAGGGTATCCATTGCTATTATAAATAGCAATGGCGAGAGAGGGCATCCCTGTCTTGTCCCCCGTGTTACTGCAAATGGGGCTGTCAGCATACCATTGATCCTAATGCGAGCCATCAGTTGTAAATAGAGATGTGCGATTGTTGATGCAAAACTGCAGGGGAATCCCATTTTACGGAGAGTGGCATGCAAAATATGCCACTCCAGCGAATCAAATGCCTTTTCCGCATCTATTAAGCTAGCCACTACCGGCACTGTGGGGGATTCCTAAGTAGCACTGCAAAAACTGTGTGCAGATTCAGAGCCGTTGACCAGTGCGGGACAAAGCCTGACTGGACCGGGGATATTATTTGTTCCAATAGTAAGGCAAGGCGAGTTGCCAACATTTTTGTTAGTATTTTGTTGTCGAAATTCAACAATGAGAGTGGCGCCCCAAGGCTTGTGGGGTTGCCGAGTGCCACTGCTCCCATCGCTGTCACTGCTCCAAGGAGCAATCTGGCCCCACCGCTCCAGCTCCAGGAGATACGTGAGGCAATCCCACACCACAGGACCAATATATCGATTATATGGCCCCATCCGAACCAGTATCAGAGCCGAGGCCACTGGAGTGGCTATCTTGGTCACCGGCTTGGACATGCCCTGTGCTTGGTGCCATTAAGCAATATTTTTACCTAAACCTTTAAAATTGCATAGGTACAGTTCTACTAATTGGATTCTTGTTGTTTTGGTGTCAAATACTTTATTCACTTTTACTCTATGTTTCTAAATTGGTGTTGGATTTTTCCTGTGTTGTGTTTTCAGATTATTACTGTTTAAGTGCTGCAGAAATACTTTACACATTGCCTCTAAGTTAAGCCTGGCTGCTTTTGTGCCAAGTTACCAGAGGGTTAAGCACAGAATGATTTAGTGACTTTTTGTGGTTCACCCTGACAAGCATTGTGGCTTTTGCTTGAGTAGGGCTTCACCCCCCAAACCAACAACCCAATTTCACACTGACACTAACAGCAGGTGTGTTGCCGGCACACAAGACAAGCCCAACTGCAGCTGTCTAGGTGAATGGGCAGGACATACAGACTACTTGGCTTTAAGCAAATATATTTAGGTTAATTTCTTGTAAATTCATTTCATCTCAGTACTCGCATAGTGAAGCTGCAAAGATAGTGCTATGGACTGAAAATCTCTTTCTGTGACTGTTACTAAATGTTTCCTCTTTCTGTAAACTCTAAAACAATTGATTCTTTCTATAGCCTTTAAGCTGGCACAATTAAGTCTTATGAAGCTTTAGCCAAATTTCAAGTGATGAATGATTTTATTTAAGATAAAATAGCTCCAAGCATTCTTTAACACAGGAAAATGGAGGGGCACTCTGCCACTGAGCATCTGGTACCATGTAACTAAATAGTACTTGAGAAAGACTGTGAATTGAAAAAAGAAGGAGATATTGTTTGTATCGGCTGTATAGAGTAAGATTTTCACTCTTCATGTATGAAAATACACACCATGAGCCCTTGATGATTGTTGGATGAACAAAAATCACCTCAAATGGAACTCTTGATCACGATATCTACTCATTCACAATAATACAAACATTTGTTATAGTAGCCCCTGATTGGTATGCTTTGGCCTCGTTTGAAATCTCAGAGACTTGGTTATTGCAAAATTGTCCATGATTAATTACACCAGTTCTGTATCTAAGAATTGCATTACTTACCCAAGAACACTTTCAGGATTCTTCTATTGCATTTTTAACCCATGAGCTTATGCATTCATGTTTTCATCCTCTTAGTTTAGCTGTGGCATTCCAAAAAAGAATGAAACAGGATTTAGCTTATCCACAATTAGGCCATCCCACTGATTCTGTCTTATCTCAGGTTTGAGAAGTGTTTTTGCTCCCAGTGAAAAGACATTGTGGTGTATTACAACAGATTTTCTAACAAAATCTATCTAACATTACCAACCAAGTGGAAGTCTTTTTTCAGACTCTCACTTTCTGCTAAGTTTAAACTAGCTGCACGGGGCAGAAGATCATTTAGAGTCCAAGGATGCTGATTTTCATACTCTCTTCCTCTAAAATTAAAGGCTGCATCAAACTATATGCCCTTTCAGAAACAATTAAAGCCCTTTTGTTGGCTGAATGCGTTTCGCATCTTCACCAAGTCAAGATTTCTACGTTGTGACTTAGGGCCTGATTTATATCTTGGTGGATGTGTTCAGACAGTCGAAAATCATCGGTGTAACCCTCTGCCAGCGTGACAGTCTGCCATCTTGATTCAGATGCCAGCGGTGTGACAGATGAAACTCTGTCAAACCTCCTCCATCTCTGTCGCTCTCAGAGTCCTCCATTGATGGAACATCGGCTAAAAGAGGCTGATGGAGGTATGTCAGCCAGAACTCTGCCCGCCCAATTACGACTTTGCTTTCCATCGGCCCTTTCATGGTGACTAGCCCTCTGCACATGGCCTAGCGGTCTTCAATAAATAAAAGGGGATAACTTAGCCCCTCTACCTTACAAAATCCATCATTGGCATGAATATGATGCAGTAAGTCTTTGTTTACCTGTTGCCTGTTTTGGATGACAAGCCACCAGTGGCGGCTGGCATGACTCGTGGGTGGTGGCAGGTGTGGGGGGGGGGGCGCAACGCAAAAAAATAAATATACGCTTACTTTGCCGCTGCGCCCCGCGTCTTTGCACCTGCTCTCCTCATGGCTGTGGGACTCAAGGAACAGGAAGCCAGGAAGAACAGCCAGGCTCCCCTGACCAATCACAAAGCTGAAATGCAGCGTTGTGATTGGTAAGCACCCAGGCCCCCCTGACCAATCACAATGCTGCAGTGCGGTGTTGTAATTGGTTTTAAGCATCCTGGTTCGACGTTCAACCAGGGAATGGGGGCCTGGGCATGTTCTCCATGCAGGCTGTAATGCAGCCTGCATGGAGAACAGAGAAAGTACACATGACTGTTTTGGGCGGCCCAAGAGGGCCGACCAAACAGTCATTGTGCACTTAGGAGTGAGCAAACCACTCCTCCCCTGCCCTGCTCCGAGAGCAGAGCAGCCATGCCCACCGCCCGCCCACAAAGGAAACATAAAGAGATGATAATAACTCAAAGTTATTATCATTTTATATTTTCTTTACTTTGCACTGTTCAAAAGCAGTGGGGCGACGCTCCTCCGCCATAGTGGAGGAGCCGCCACTGCAAGCAACAAACTGGTTGTCATGATCCCCACCATTGTCACGGCCTGCCCCCTCAATGTGCATATTCAGTTATAATAGATGTGGCCCCCCTCCACATGGTATTGTGTTTATGTATATTATTGCACATGGCATTGTATTGTTTTGTATCACAGTCTGTATTATCCCTGGTGACAGTGGTAGGCCTAGCAGTTAAATATCATCCCTGGTGGCAGTGGTAGGTCTAGTGGAGTCATGCGTGCAGCAAGTTGACTTGCATGTGCAGGCCGACATGCCACTTCTACATGAGCTCTAACTGCCTCACGGGTCGCAACGGCCATTTTGGGAATGTGGCTATTTAAACCGCACCCAGACCCGAGGCATTGCTTTGCCTCGTCAGTTCAAGACTCACCTGTTCCTGATTCATCTGGCGATCTCCTGCTCCTGGTTGCTTCCGTGGGGATCTCCGGCAGCGGCCTGGCTCCTCGTGGAATCTGGCACACGTCCTTCATCGTGATGCCTCCGCTCCTCGCACGACACCTACTGAGAGGAATGGAAAGACGAAAACAAGTTATATGAGGCTTAACCCCTTCGATGCTCATGACGGAATGGTTCCGTCATGAGCATCGGTGCCCCTGTGCTCATGACGGAACCATTCCGTCATGAGGCCAGGGGCACGAAATCCCTCTGCTGCAGACAGCAGAGGGATTTCTATTTCACCCTGTGACCTTGGGAGCTGGGGAAGAGCTTCCCCAGCTCCCGAGGCCCCCTCCCTGATTTCTGTGCCATGAGGATCAGCGCGCACGTCGCGCTGACCTCATTGCACAGAAACCGAAACTGAAATGAGCCTTTAGGCTCATTTCAGTTTCACTTTCTATGTGCTCAGGAGGCTATCTCAGCCCCCCGGGCAGGTAGAAAGACGGGAGAGGTATCATTGGAAAGGGGAGAATCCACCCACTAGACACCAGGGAGGGGGGAGCGGCCCCTTGGGCAATGGCTTTTGCTCCCCCCAATTTTTTTGGGTGTGATTTAGTCTTTTTGCCCCCCCGGGGGGGCAAAAAGCCCACTAGACCCCAGGGATATTTTATTTTGGCCGCATAATTTATTACGGTGGGGGCTGCCCATAAAGGGCATGTCCATGCCCCCACCCCACAAAATGTACTGCCTTTCTGCCCCCCCAAGGGGCAAAAAGCCCACTATACACCAGGGATTTCTTTAATTATAATTTGTGGTGGGGGCTGCCCAATATGGGCATGCCTATGCCCCCACCCACCCCCGCAAAAATGACAGCCTTTCTGCCCCCCCTGGGGGGCAGCTGGGGGCATCAGCCCCAAATCTGCCCCCCCGGGGGGGCAAAAAGCCCAGTAGGCGCCAGGGATTTTATGGGAAAATTTTAATTAGGGTGGGGGCATTGGCATGCCCATTTTGACAGCCCCCACCCTAATTAAAATTTGCCCAAAAAACTCCCTGGCGTCTAGTGGACTTTGGGGGCAGATGGGGGCATTAGCTCCCAATCTGCCCCGCCGGGGGGGGCAAAAAGCCCACTAGACGCCAGGGATTTTTTGGGGGCAAATTTGAATTAGGGTGGGGGCTCCCAAAACGGGCATGCCCATGCCCCCACCCCCTCCCCCACAAAAATAACAGCCTTCCGGCAGTAGCCCCCAATCTGCCCCCCCCGGGGGGGCAAAAAGCCCACTAGACGCCAGGGAGTTTTTTGGGCAAATTTTAATTAGGGTGGGGGCTGCCCAAAACGGGCATGCCAATGCCCCCACCCCTTCCCCCGCAAAAATAACAGCCTTCCTGCCCCCTGGGGGCAGATGGGGCAGTAGCCCCCAATCTGCCCCGGGTCAGCCACTAGACGCCAGATTTTTGGGGCAAATTTTAATTAGGTTGGGGGCATTGGCTTGCCCGTTTTGGGCAGCCCCCACCCTAATTCAAATTTGCCCAAAAAAATCCCTGGCGTCTAGTGGGCTTTTTGCCCCCCCTGGGGAGCAGAATGGGGCATTAGCTGGCTTTTTTATGTGTGGGGGTGGGGGCTGCCCAGAATGGGCATACCAATGCCCCTACCCCCCAAAAAACATAGCCACAGTGTTTCTGCCCCCCTTGGGGGCATATTGGGGCAACCCCACCCCCCGATATCCCCCCCAGGGCGGCAGAAAGCCGACTAGGCACAGATTTGTTTTTAGCAATATGCCTACCTGTGGATTTTGGGCCCTAGCGCAGCCGGCACATAGGGAAACCTAGCAAACCTGTACATTTTTGAAAACTAGACACCCAGGGGAATCCAGGATGGGGTGACTTGACTGGCTCTCACCAGGTTCTGTTACCCAGAATCCCTTGCAAACCTCAAAATGTATATACAAAAAACACATGTTCCTCACATTTCTGTGGTGGAAAGTTCTGGAATCTGTGTGGATCCACAAAATTCCACTCACCCCATATTCCCCAAAGTCTTCCGAGAAAAATGGTGCTTCACTTGTGTGGGTGGGTCAAGTACCCGCGACAGGCAAGGGCCCAAAACCTAGTGAGGCGACATCAAAATTACCTATCACAAACCAACCTGGTTTTGCACGGGGGTAACCTGGGTTTTTGGCCCCGGGGTCGGCGGCCATCTGGGGAAACCTACCAAACCCACACATTTCACATACCAGGGAGGTATGGCTTGCATGGATCCCCCAACGTTTTCTTACCCAGAATCCCCTGCAAACCTCAAATTTAGCTGAAAAAAATCACTTTCTCCACACATTTTTGTGTGGGAAAGTTGTGGCATCACTGGGCTGACACAAATTTCCTACCACCCAGCGTTCCCCCAGGTCTCCCAATACAAATGGTGCCTCACTTGTGTGGGAGGCACAAGTACCCTCGACAGGCAAAGGCCAAAACGTATTGAGGCGACATCAAAATTGCCTATCACAAAGCGACCTGGTTTTGCAAGGGGTCACCTGAGTTTTGCCCGTGCTCGGCGACACCTAGGGAAACCTACCAAATCCACACATTTCTGAAAAGTAGACACCCGGGGATTTCAGGGAGGTATAGCTTGCGTGGATCCCCCAACGTTCTTACCCAGAATCCCTGCAAACCTGAAATTTTGCTGAAAAAATCACTTTTTCACACATTTGTGTGTGGGAAAGTTGTAGCATCACCGGGCTGACACAATTTCCTACCACCCAGCGTTCACCAGGTCTCCCGATAAATGGTGCCTCACTCGGGTGGAGGCCAAAGTACCCAGAACAGGCAAGGGCCCAAAACGTATTGAGGCGACATCAAGATTGCCTATCACAAAACGACCTGGTTTTGCAAGGGGGGTCCCATGACTTTTTGGCCCGGGGCTCAGCGGCCACCTAGAGAAACCTACCAAACCCACACATTTCTGAAAACTAGATACCCGGAGGATTCCAGGGAGGTATGGCTTGCGTGGATCCCCCAATGTTTTCTTACCCAGAATCCTCTGCAAATCTGAAATTTTGCTGAAAAAAAATCATTTTTTTAACACATTTGTGTGTGGAAAGTTGTGGCATCACTGGGCTGACACAAATTTCCTACCACCCAGCGGTCGCCCAGGTCTCCCGATACAAATGGTGCCTCACTCGGGTGGGAGGCCCAAGTACCCACGACAGGCAAGGGTTCAAAACGTATTGAGGCTTGACATCAAAATTGCCTATCACAAAACGACCTGGTTTTGCCAGGGGGGTCCCAAGACTTTTTGGCCCGGGGCTCGGTGGCCACCTAGGGAAACCTACCAAACCACACATTTCTGACAAGTAGAAACCCGGGGGATTCCAGGGAGGTATGGCTTGCGTGGATCCCCCAACGTTTTCTTACCCAGAATCCCCTGCAATCCCGAAATTGTGCTGAAAAAATCACGTTTTTCACACATTTGTGTGTGGGAAAGTTGTGGCATCACCGGGCTGACACAAATTTCCTACCACCCAGCGTTTTCCCCGGTCTCCCGATAAAAATGGTGCCTCACTCAGGTGGGAGGCCCAAGAACCCGCCACAGGCCAAAACTTATTGAGGCGACATCAAAATTGCCTATCACAAAATGTTTTGGGCCCTTGCCTGTCGCTGGTACTTGGGCCTCCCACCCGAGTGAGGCACCATTTTTATCGGGAGACCTGGGGAAGGCTGGGTGGTAGGAAATTTGTGTCAGCCCAGTGATGCCACAACTTTCCCACACACAAATGTGTGAAAAAGTGATTTTTCAGCAAAATTTCAGGTTTGCTCGGGATTCTGGGTAAGAAAACGTTGGGGGATCCACGCAAGCCATACCTCCCTGGAATCCCCCGGGTGTCTAGTTTTCATAAATGTGTGGGTTTGGTAGGTTAACCTAGGTGGCCGCCGAGCCCCGGGCCAAAAAGTCATGGGACCCCCCTTGCAAAACCAGGTCGTTTTGTGATAGGCAATTTTGATGTCGCCTCAATACGTTATGGGCCCTTGCCTGTCGCGGGCACTTGGGCCTCCCACCCGCGTGAGGCACCATTTTTATCGGGAGACCTGGGCGAACGCTGGGTGGTATGAAATTTGTGTCAGCCCGGTGATGCCACAACTTTCCCACACACAAATGTGTGAAAAAAGTGATTTTTTCAGCACAATTTCAGGTTTGCAGGGGATTCTGGGTAAGAAAACGTTGGGGATCCACACAAGCCATACCTCCCTGGAATCCTCGGGTGTCTAGTTTTCAGAAATGTATGGGTTTGGTAGGTTTCCTAGGTGGCCGCCGAGCCCCGGGCCAAAAGTCATGGGACCCCCTTGCAAAACCAGGTCGTTTTGTGATAGGCAATTTTGATGTCGCCTCAATACTTTTGGGCCCTTGCCTGTCGCTGGTACTTGGGCCTCCCACCAGAGTGAGGCCCCATTTGTATCGGGAGACCTGGGGAGCGCTGGGTGGTAGGAAATTTGTGTCAGCCTGGTGATGCCACAACTTTCCCAAACACAAATGTGTGAAAAAAGTGGTTTTTCAGCAAAATTTCAGGTTTGCAGGGGATTCTGGGAAGAAAACGTTGGGGGATCCACGCAAGACATACCTCACTGGAATCCCCATGGTGTCTACCTTTCAGAAATGTGTGGGTTTGGTAGGTTTCCCTAGGTGCTGGCAGAGCTAGGGTTCAAAAACTATAGCTAGGCACTTTGCAAAAAAAGGGTCATTTTTCACTGTGAAAATGTGGTGTGTCCACGTTGTGTTTTGCGCTGTTTCCTATCGCGGGCACGAGGCCTACCCACACAAGTGAGGTACTATTTTTCTCAGAAGACTTTGGGGAACGCGGGGTGTGTGGAATTTTGTGGATCCACGCAGATTCCAGAACTTTCCACCACAGAAAAGTGAGGAAAATGTGGTTGTTTTGACAATTTTTTAGGTTTGCAAGGGATTCTGGGTAACAGAACCTGGTGAGAGCCAGTCAAGCCACCCCATCCTGGATTCCCCTGGGTGTCTAGTTTTCAAAAATGTATAGGTTTGCTAGGTTTCCCTAGGTGCCGGCAGAGCTAGGATTAAAAAACTATAGTTAGGCACTTTGCAAAAAAAGGGTCATTTTTCACTGTGAAAATGTGGTGTGTCCACGTTGCGTTTTGCGCTGTTTCCTGTTGCGGGCACTAGGCCTACCCACACATGAGGTACCATTGTTCTCAGAAGACTTTGGGGAATGCGGGGTGGGTGGAATTTTGTGGATCCACGCAGATTCCAGAACTTTCCACCACAGAAAAGTGAGGAAAATGTGGTTTTTTTGACAATTGTTTAGGTTTGCAAGGGATTCTGGGTCCCAGAACCTGGTGAGAGCCAGTCAAGTCACCCCATCCTGGATTCCCCTGGGTGTCTAGTTTTAAAAAATGTATAGGTTTGCTATGTTTCCCTTGGTGCCGGCCGAGCTAGGGTTAAAAAACTACAGCTAGGCACTTTGCAAAAAAAGGGTCATTTTTCACTGTGAAAATGGGGTGTGTCCACGTTGCGTTTTGCGCTGTTTCCTGTCGCGGGCACTAGGCCTACCCACACAAGTGAGGTACCATTTTTCTCGGAAGACTTTGGGGAACGCGGGGTGGGTGGAATTTTGTGGATCCACGCAGATTCCAGAACTTTCCACCACAGAAAAATGAGGAAAGTGTGTTTGTTTTCACAATTTTTTAGGTTTGCAAGGGATTCTGTGTACCAGAAGCTGGTGAGAGCCAGTCAAGTCACCCCATCCTGGATTCCCCTGGGTGTCTAGTTTTAAAAAATGTATAGGTTTGCTATGTTTCCCTTGGTGCCGGCAGAGCTAGGGTTCAAAAACTACAGCTAGGTACTTTGCAAAAAAAGGGTCATTTTTCACTGTGAAAATGGGGTGTGTCCACGTTGCGTTTTGCGCTGTTTCCTGTCGGGGGCACTAGGCCTACCCACACAAGTGAGGTACCATTTTTCTCGGAAGACTTTGGGGAACGCGGGGTGGGTGGAATTTTGTGGATCCACGCAGATTCCAGAACTTTCCACCACAGAAAAATGAGGAAAGTGTGTTTGTTTTCACAATGTTTTAGGTTTGCAAGGGATTCTGGGTACCAGAAGCTGGTGAGAGCCAGTCAAGTCACCCCATCCTGGATTCCCCTGGGTGTCTAGTTTTCAAAAATGTATAGGTTTGCTATGTTTCCCTTGGTGCCGGCAGAGCTAGGGTTCAAAAACTACAGCTAGGCACTTTGCAAAAAAAGGGTAATTTTTCACTGTGAAAATGTGGTGTGTCCATGTTGCGTTTTGGGCCGTTTCCTGTCGCGGGCACTAGGCCTACCCACACAAGTGAGGTACCATTTTTATCGGGAGACTTAGGGTAACACAAAATTGTAGATCAACTGTTATTATCTATTGACTTTCGATGCATTTCTGCCTTCCAAATGAAAGACAATGTGTAAAAAAGAAGTCATTTTGAAAAATGACCTATAATTCTCATGCTAGTATGGGTACTCCCAATTTCAGAAATGTGCAAATATCTACTGTTTCTAAACTCTATATTTTGTTCCCATTTCAGAAATACATAGGTGTCTTTCATACCGATTTTTTCATGTATACATTTTCCCAGAATAATTGCTATATACCCGGGACATAATAAAAAACCATTGCAAGACGCTGCTCAGTTATTGGCTCTGGGTTCATCGGGTTCTTGGTGAACCTACAAGTCCTATATATCACCACAACCAGAAACGTCCAGCGGATGTAATGGTATATTGCTTTCAAATAGCTGTCATAATTAGAAGAAGTTACAGGTGAAAACGTTGACACAAATGGCTGTTTTTTTTAACTAATTTTCAATTTTTCCTATATTTAACTGTTTGTTTCCATAAAGAAAACTTGAAGGATCTACACAAATGACCCCTTGCTGAATTCAGAATTTTGTCTACTTTTCAGAAATGTATGGCTTTCCAGGATCCATTATTGTTTTCATACCCATTTCTACCATTAGCTGGAAGGAGGTTGAAAGCACAAAAAATAGCAAAAATAGGCTATGTCCCAAAAAAATGCCAAAACTGTGTACAAAATGTTGGTTTTCTGACAAAAGTCTGCTTGTCCCTGAAAGCTGGGAAGATGGTGATTTCAGCACCACAACCCCTTTTTTGATGCCATTTGCAGAGAAAAAAACAGATGCTTTCATCTGTAGCCCTTTTTTCGCATTTTTCCCCCAAAAAACAAAATTTAGCTGTATTTTGGCTAATTTCTGGGTCCCCTCTAGGGGAATCCACAAACCCTGGATACCTTTAGAATCCCCATGATGTTGGAAAAAAAGGACGCAAATTTGGCATGGATACCTTATGTGGTCAAAAAGTTACAGGGGCCTAAGCGCGAACTACACCAAATAGCCAAAAAAAGGCTTAGCACAGGAGGGGAACAGGCCTAGCAGCGAAGGGGTTAAAACAAACGCGCAAGGCGGCCCGACACACACTCTATCACTACTCGCTGGCCAGCATATGCTAAACATATTTTGGTTATGTTATAGCAGAGTGAAAGGCATATATAGAATGCAAACAGACTGACCACTGAGTAACTGTTGTCATGGGAACTAATTGCAATTCCTCTAATCTTCGTCGACTAATTCTTGTGACTAATTAATTGCACGTGCTCTGATAACCAATAGTTAACCTGATAGCAAGCAACTGTTGTGACTTATTGATGTGCAAAGTAGTGGTCAGATCAACTACATATGTTTTACATGCTTACTGTCGTGATTACTATTATACGATAGCCACCCCGGAATGTGAATACTTGGTAACAAGGACAACCTTACAATTTTACCAATGTTCAGTTTAGTTGAGAAGGCACTGAATTCGCTGCTCTTTTACTCTGTATTGTGATATGAAAGCCTCAGGCGTACAGTAGGCCTCACTGTAGTTATCCTTGACAGATTCCCCGTGGTGCTGCTCAACAGCATTCCTAGACGTGAAGAAACAGATTGGTGAGCAGGAGAAGCATTCCAGCCTCAGATCAGTTAGTCTTTCTTTGTTATTCCCAACCCCCCTTCCCTTTGAATACTATCGCCAGTGCAGAGTCCACCATCTGACGCTGAGGGTAGTGCCCGGGTGGGATAGGAGCAACAGCGTCACCCCATCAGAACTGCCTGGACTTTAGGTGAGTGGCTCTGCCTCATAACTTGACACTGATGACATAATTACAAGTATGTGTTTTTTTAATGTCTCATAGTTCCCCATTTTGGAAGGTTGGGGGGTCTGTTTGACTCTGAATAAAATGGTCATAACCAGAATTTTGAATATGGTTACTTCTAAATATTCACTCATTATTGTGTTTTAATTTTTTTTTGTTATTTACCATGGTTATTTTAGTATTTTTACACTTAAAACGGATTACCCATAGACTTGAGACAATTATTTTTAAATGTACCTCAATATCCTTTTTTTCACCCTTTAAAATCCTTTGGCACTTTGAGGTACGGCTCCATCAATATGACAGAAGCGCATGCTACAATAAATCTATTTTGCATCATTGTTTTAAAACTTGTAGCACACCTTCACTTGCATGTTTAGTCGATTGTTACTAAACATTTGAATACAACAGTCCAGTCAGGTTTCCTGATCCTACCATACCATAAAATAACATATGAAGAAATTCACCATACAGGATATTAATGTTGGAAAAAACTTTTCCCTTCTAAGCTGTCTCTATAGCTTACCTTTAAATCATTCCTTTCTTTTCCTCTCTTCATGTTTGTTATTTGGCATCCTATGGTATGTATTTTTTATTCAATGGACATACACAAACTTATAGTGTAAACTCATTTGCTAAACTGTCAGTTTTGGGCATAGTACTCAAACCTTACTTAATATCTGTTTTCATTGTGAAAATGAGAAATCAAACCCTGTGGTTATAAGAAACAATTACTTTTATTTTTAACAAAATATTTGATAAAGCTGAAACAAAAAGATTATTCCTATCTGGAATATTTTTTTGAAAAACAGAAAAATATTTAAAGAAAGTATATACATAATATTTTCCACTTCCGCTTGCTTCCCGTCGACATTTGTGCTCAAGGTCCTCCACACAAAGGTACTTGTCTCACTCATCGAGTTATGGGAGGTGGACTTTTTTGATGGATTTGTGGGTAGGAGTGCATGTGTGCCAGTGAGGTGTAAATACATATTGGGTGGGGAAGTGGTTGTTTGGGACCGGTACTGGATGCTGGGATGGGTAGGGTGTCGTGGCCTGGATGTGGGTGTGGCATTCAGGGTGAGTGTATGTGTGGGGCCGGGTTCAGAGGTGGTGGTGCTTTGATATGGGTGTCTCTGTGTGAGTGAGGTTGTGGTTTTGGGTGGGTGTTTGGTTGTGGCTGAGGTTGTGGTTTTGGGTTGGTGTGTGGGCATGGGTTTGGGTAAGGGTGTAGGGTTTGGGAGAATTTTTTTGGGTGTGTGTGGATGAGAGTGTTTGTTGGGTGGGTGCTTGGGTGAGGCTGAGGGTGCTTTGTAGGTAGGTTCTGGCGTGTGGGTGAGCGTGTATGTGGTGCTTGTGTCTGTGGTGGCGGTTTGGGTGGTGGTGTTTTGTGGTGGGTACCGAGGTGGTGTGAATGAGTGTGCATGTGTGTTGCTGGTGCCTGTGGTTGTGTCTGTGGTGGTAGTCCTTTGTGGTGGTGTTAGAACTGGGGGTCTCTAGATGTCAATGGTATACACCTTTGACCAAATAGGGACCCTTGCTTCTAGTCAGGGTAAGGGGGATACACTACTAAAATAACCCCTGCTCACCCCCTTGGTAGCTTGGCACGAGCAGACAGGCTTATCTCAGAGGCAGTGTGTTAGGCATTTGTGAACACATCCAGTAATACAGTGAAAACACTACAGATGGACACCACACAGGTTTTATAAAAATAAGTATGCTTTATATAGACTTATCACAAGACCATAAACGACAAAAATCCACAATACTGTAATCGATAATACTTCAAGATGGTAGAAATGGTTTAAAAATAGGTTCTTCACTTAAAAGCAGTCTTTAGCAACAAATAACCCCAACTGGAGTTATCACGACGTCGAGGTCAAAGAAATCCCAAAGTACGGCGCCGACCGCGAGGTGCGCTGCGTCGGGCCCGGAGTCAAAACAGACCCACAAAGAACAGTACCTTGGAAAAGCGAAAACAAAGACAGCTCACGGCGTCGGGGAGGTGTGGCGTCGTTGGCGTGTTGCGGCGTCGGTTCCTTGCTTCGGGGGAGACGATGCTTCAGGACCTGGATGCTTGCGCAGGCAGGGGAGGCGTCGGTTCCTGACCGGAGAGGAGGTGACATCAAGATGGCGCCGAACCCACGGTTCCGTACGATGTCACGATGTCGATGGATTCTTGACCACCCACGTAGACGATCGGCTCCGCGATGATGTCGGCTTCGGAGTCGATGCGGCACAGCAGCAGGCGTCGGGCCGGCGTCGTAAGTCGGAGCAGCGCTCACGGCTATGGCAGGCTTACGAAGTCGCTCGCTGGCGTCGAGGTGGCACGGCGGTTGGCGTCGGGTCTTCGTTGCAAGTCGGAGCAGCGCTCACGGCTTCGATGCAGGAGACGGCGTCGCTCGCCGGCGTCGGTGTTGCAAATTCCTTCTGTAGCACCAGAACAGCAAGTTCCAGATGCAGGCAAACAGAAGGGGGTGAAGTCTGGTATCCCTGAGACTTCGGTCAGGAGGCAAGCTCAAATCAAGCCCTTGGAGTAATATTCTGCAAGATGATGAAAGTACACACAAAGTTCCTTTCTTCTCTCCTTGGCACTGAAGACACCACTGTAGGCCAACCCAGCAACACAGAACACTGGCAGGGTGGCAGTCCAACTCCTACAGCTTCCTTTGGTTCTTCTCCTTGGCAGAGGTTTGTCTTGTTGTTCCAGAAGTGATCTAAAGTTCTGGGGTCAGGGCCCCAATATTTATACCCCTAAATCCTTTGTCCTCTGAAGGCAGAGGGGCCTGTACCTAGTCCAAACCAGTTCTTGTCAGTCCTGGAGCACTTTGTTGACAAGACTCCTTCTTTCCTTTC
Source organism: Calotriton arnoldi (assembly GCA_963921515.1). Classification (NCBI taxonomy): domain Eukaryota; kingdom Metazoa; phylum Chordata; class Amphibia; order Caudata; family Salamandridae; genus Calotriton; species Calotriton arnoldi. Next base: position 652,483 of record CAWUFW010002710.1, read on the forward strand.
ACAGTGTAGGCCAGGGACATCAGACGCACCACAGGAGGTGGAGCCAGCATTGTGGAGGGAAGGCACAGCCCTATTCAGGTCCCAGGCGCAACTCCTCCCACCCATCTGCATGCAGATCTCTCTATTCAGCCCTGTGCTGACTCACCCTGTCTCCTGGAATCCCCCAGCCCCTGTCACTCACAAAACCAGACACACAATACACAACCTAGCAGAGGCAGGCTTGGACAGTTAGGCAAGAAAATACCTACTTTCTAAAAGTGGTATTTTCAAACACAGAATGTTAAAACCAAATTTACTAAAATATGTATTTTATCATTCTGAGTTCAGGCATACTAAACTCGAATTTCTACCATGTTCCCTGGGTCATTTAGGATTATAAGATGTAATAATCAAACTGCCCATTCTGGCCTATGGGGAGCAGGTAGCCTTGCAATAGTGAAAAACGAAAATGGCTGTAGTTCACTATTAGGACATGCCACACACACCAGGTCATGTCCTACCTTATACTTACAATGCACCCTGCCCTTGGGCCTACCTTAGGGGTGTCTGATATGCAGATAAGGGAAGGTTTAGGGACTGGCAAGTGGGTGTACTTGCCAAGTCGATATGGCTGTAACAGACTGCACACAGGCTCGGCAATGGCAGGCCTGAGACACACTTTACAAGCTGCTTCTGTGGGTGGCACAACCAGTGCTGCAAGCCCACCAGCAGCATTTGATTTACAGGCCCTGGGCACACCTGGTGCACTATACTAGGGTCTGACAAGTAAATCAAATAACCCAATCATGGAGTCACTAATCAATACATCAATTTAACATAGGGATCACTTGCACCATGGTACTGAATAGCGGTGGCACAGTGCCCAAAGCATCTAAAACCAGCAAACAGATCAAAAACAGAGGAGGCAATCAGAAAAAAATGGAAGGGAGACTCACGCCAATGGTACCAGGTCTAACACGTGTCCCCTCCAGCTGAAATGTGGGGAGAACTACCCTTCCCCTTGGGAGTTCTCATCACTAAGGCGGAAAAATCTGGACAGACCATCAGCATTGGCGTGTTCTGTACCAGGGCGGTGTTCCACCGTAAAGTCCATCCCCTGTAGGGAAATGGACCACCTCAACAACTTTGGGTTCTCACCCCTCATCTGCATCAGCCATCTGAGGGGTCTGTGGTCTGTCTGAACCTGGAAGTGAGTCCCAAACAGGTATGGTCTCAACTTCTTCAGTGCCCAGACCACAGCAAATGCCTCACGCTCAATTGCACTCCACCTCTGTTCCCGTGGAAGTAACCTCCTACTGATGAAGGCTACAGGTTGGTCTAGGCCCTCCTCATTAATCTGTGATAGAACAGCCCCCACACCATGCTCTGAAGCGTCTGTTTGAACAATGAATTCCTTTGAGAAGTTGGGCGCCTGAAGCACGGGTGCTGTCCACATGGCAGTCTTCAGGGCGTCAAAAGCTTTCTGACAGGTGTCAGTCCAGTTCACTTTCTTGGGCTGCTTCCTGGAAGTCAGCTCAGTCAAGGGAGCAACAATGTTGCCATACCCCTTGACAAACCTCCTGTAGTACCCCGTGAGTCCTAAAAAGGCTCTCACCTGTGTCTGAGTCTTTGGGGGTTCCCATGCCAGGATGGTATCAATCTTGGGTTGTAGGGGCGCCACCTGGCCGCTCCCCACCTGGTGCCCCAAGTACACCACGGAACCCTGCCCGATCTGGCACTTACTCGCCTTGATCGTGAGGCCTGCCTTTCGCAGTGCCATCAACACTTCCCAGAGGTGGCACAGATGTTCTTCCCAACTGGCGCTGAACACTGCAATGTCATCCAGGTAGGCGGTACTGAAATCCTCCAGTCCAGCCAACACCTGGTTGACCAACCTCTGAAAGGTGGCAGGGGCATTCTTCATCCCAAAGGGCATAACCCGGAATTGGTAGTGCCCATCTGGTGTGGAGAATGCTGACCTCTCTTTGGCCCCATCAGTTAAGGCGATCTGCCAGTACCCAGACGTCAAATCAAACGTGCTGAGGTACCGTGCAGCCCCTAACCGATCAATGAGCTCATCAGCTCTGGGGATGGGGTGCGCGTCAGTCCTGGTGACTGAATTGAGTCCTCGGTAGTCCACACAGAGCCGGAGTTCAGGTGTGGCACCAGGCGCGGCAGCCTTTGGGACCAAGACCACTGGATTGGCCCAAGGACTGTGAGAGGACTCAATCACCCCTAAGGCAAACATCTTGGAGACCTCCTCCTTGATGTAAGCTCTGACCTTGTCAGTCACTCTGTAAGCCTTGTGCTTCACAGGAGGACTGTCCCCAGTGTCCACATCATGGACGCACCACTCAGTGACACCAGGAATCAGGGAAAACAAATCAGAGAATTGTCCCAACAGTTGGCGACAATCTTGCTGCTGATCAGGGGTCAGTGTGGCAGAGAGGCTGACACCATCCACTGACCCATCTTGCTCTGTTGCAGACAGGAGGTCAGGAAGAGGCTCAGTCTCCTCCTCCATTCCATCATCTGTTGCTAGGAGCATGCCCACTTCGGACCTTTCTAAGTGGGGCTTCAGACGGTTAACATGCAGGACTCGCAAAGGGTTCCTTGGAGACCGCAAGTTCACCAGGTAGGTGACATCACTCTTGCGCTCCACCACCTCAAATGGTCCGGTCCACCTGTCCTGGAGTGCACAGGGCTCTACAGGGGCCATGACCCAAACTTTCTGTCCAGGTTGAAGCTCAATCAGAGTGGCATTCTGATCGTACCACCGCTTCATTTCTTCCTGGCTGGCTTCCAGATTTGCCTCAGCGAGTTGCCTGAATCGCCTGGTCTGGTTCCTGAAGGCCAGCATGTAACTGTATACATCCTGGGGAGGTTTCCTGGGAGATTGCTCCCAGCCTTCCTTGACCAGACTCAAAGGACCTCTTACCGGGTGACCATAGAGCAGTTCAAAGGGACTGAACCCTAAGGACTTCTGTGGCACCTCACGGTAAGCAAACAGGAGGCATGGCAAGAGGACGTCCCACTTATGCCTCATAGGTTCCTCAAGACCCATTATCATGCCTTTGAGGGTCCGGTTGAATCTCTCAACCAGCCCATTACCTTGGGGGTGGTAAGGAGTGGTGAACTTATAGGTAACACCGCACTCCTGCCACAGGGACTTCATATAGTTGGATATGAAGTTGGTACCACGGTCTGACACCACCTCTCTGGGGAACCCCACACGGGAGAAAATCCCCATCAGTGCACGTCCCACCACGGGGGCCGTCACTGTCCTGAGCGGGATGACTTCCGGGTACCGGGTAGCATGGTCCACCAAGACCAGGATAAACCTGTTGCCCATGGCTGTCTTGGGGTCCAGGGGCCCCACAATGTCAATGCCCACCCGTTCAAAGGGGGTACTGACTATAGGGAAAGGTTGGAGAGGAGCCTTTTGCTTCCTTCCACTTTTCCCACTTGCCTGGCAAGTTTGACATGTCCTACAATGAGTGTCTGAACTCTTCCGTATCTGGGGCCAATGAAAGTGGGTGACAAGCCTTTCAAAGGTCTTGTCCTGCCCCAGATGTCCAGCTAAAGGCACGTCATGAGCCAAACCCAGTAGGAAGGCTCTGAAGCACTGGGGTACCACCAGCACACAGGCTGACCCAGGCTCAGCAACCTTAGGCTCGCTATACAGGAGGTCGTTCTCCCAGTAAATCCAATGTGATCCAGACTGATCACATGCTGCCTGGGCTGTGGCCTGTCGCCGCAGACCCTCAAGAGAAGGGCACTTCCTTTGCTCCTCACAAAATTCCTCCCTGGAGGGGCCTCCTTCCTGCTGCCAATGGGTCAGCTCAGGCAGGTCCCCCAGTTCGGCCACTTATTCCCCTGTAGGTTCCAGGGCATCCCCCTCAAGGTCTGCCTCCTCCTCGACCGTGGGAACTAGGGGGGCCAGTTTCCCGCGCCCCCCACCTCTTCTCTTTAAGGCAGGGATCTGGGCCATATTTTCAGGCTCCAGAACCGCTTCAACACCCTTACTGGCTGCCATAGACCGAGTGGTCACACACGCCCACTCAGGCAGACCCAACATCTCCAAATGAGACTTCTTCTCCACCTTAGCCCACGGGTAGCTCTCTAAATCATTGCCTAACAGACAATCCACAGGCATGGCTGGCCTCACAGCAACTTGGAGAGTACCTGAGACCCCCCCCACTCAAAGGGAACTTGAGCCACCTTACACTGGCTCTGCGAGTTGTCCGCTGTAACTACGGGAAAGAATGCATGAGGGATAACCTGCTCCTTGGACACCAACCGGCAATTGACAGCTGTCACACTAGCCCCGGTGTCCCTCAGAGCCTCCACCCTATGGCCATTGATCGTCACCCACTGCCTGTACTTCTTAGTGTTATCAGGCAGCTGGGTCTCAGGGACCATCTCAAAGTCTCCTAGCGAGACAAGGGACATTTCTGCGGGACCCCACCCACCTGGGGCACCCATCTCCTCCCCTCCCAGGGCTACACTCGCCAACTGACGGGGTGGTGCACGGGGTGGTGCTTTGGAACCCTTCATGGGACACTGTTCATCATACCAACGGTGGCCCACTTGACCACACATAAAGCATTTGTAGGGGCCCCTCTGAACAGGTTTACCTGTCGGGGCCTCTTGCTTCTTCTCAGGGGGAGGCTGGGAACCCTTCCCTTGGTTCCCTTGGGAATTACTTTGGGGCCCTTTCTGGAACTCCCTCTGTTTACCCTTGTCCCCCCCACTCTTCTGCTGGGGACCCTGCCCACCTTTGGCGGAGTCTCCCACGTGACCCTTGTGGACCCTGGTACTGACCCAGCGGTCCGCCTCCTCAGCAAGCTTCCTAGGGTTAGTTAACTTGCTATCAATAAGGTGCTGGCGTAGCTCTGGAAAACAATTAGCAGACAAGTGCTCCCATGCAAACAAATCATAGAGCGCTTCAAAAGTATCCACTTCGCTACCCTTCACCCAACCATCCATAGCTCTGCAAAAGAAAGACACATATTCTACCCAAGTGGTTCCCTCCAGCTTCTTGCAACTCCTGAACCTCTGTCTATAGAGTTCTGGGTCAAACCATACCTTGTTATCAGAGCTTCCTTCATGTGGGCATAAGACATCCTATTTTCAATGGACAGGTCTAACAAAGTATCTCTCCCCTCACTCACAAAGCGGCCCCACAACCCAGCTCCCCAATACTTCTCAGGGACCCGGTGGGCCAACATTGCTATCTCATAGGCTGCAAACCACTGCCCAATATCTTCATGCTTATGGAAATCTTTGATGACATCTTTGGGGATATATACCCTGCCTTCTGAAGGCACAGATGGTGTGCTGCCACCAGAGGGGTTGATCTCTAGACCCTTTGCCTTGATCTCTAACTCCCTCAACATTGTCTCATGCTCTAATCTCATTCTCTCTCCAAGGCTAACTTGTTATTTTCACCCTCCATCTTGAGCCTAGCATCTCCAGCTTGTGCGCCCTATTTCTCTCCCTGTCTTCCAACTCTCTGGGGGACTGGTCTTTGGAAGAGATGCTACTGCCAGGTGGGGACGGTACCCCTCCCCTGGCTGGAAATTCTGGCCTATCCAGTTGCCCATCTGCATCCCCAGCTGGCTCCACCACCAACTCAGGGGCATTCCTTGCTTCTACCCAAGCCCTCAGCGCCTTTTGGTAGTCATCCTTTTTGGAAATGCCTGGTGTAGCCACTTTCAATTTCTTGCAGAGATGCTTGAGCTGTTTCAAAGTGTAGGTTTCCAACCTCTCTTCCTCAAAACCTAGATCCATAGATGCAACAGATTGTGGTGGACTCATGGCAATAAGAATTGGCAGTTTCTCAGAAAAATAACAGTCCAAGGAGAAAAAAAAATTCTACCAAAAAAGTATGTGGTCACGTTTGGTCTGCACTCACTAGTAGTGTACACCAATTACTGTATATGAGTCACAAATGCAAGTCCAGAATCCCACCGCTGACCACCAATGTTAGAACTGGGGGTCTCTAGATGGCAATGGTAAACACCTTTGACCAAATAGGGACCCTTGCTTCTAGTCAGGGTAAGGGGGATACACTACTAAAATAACCCCTGCTCACCCCCTTGGTAGCTTAGCATGAGCAGACAGGCTTATCTCAGAGGCAGTGTGTTTGTGAACACATTCAGTAATACAGTGAAAACACTACAGATGGACACCACACAGGTTTTATAAAAATAAGTATGCTTTATATAGACTTATCACAAGACCATCAACGACAAATATCCACAATACTGTAATCAATAATACTTCAAGATGGTAGAAATGGTTTAAAAATAGGTTCTTCACTTAAAAGCAGTCTTTAGCAACAAATAACCCCAAGTGGAGTTATCACGACGTCGAGGTCAAAGAAATCCCAAAGTACGGCGCCGACCACGAGGTGCGCGGCGTCGGGCCCGGAGTCAAAACAGACCCACAAAGAACAATACCTTGGAAAAGCAAAAACAAAGACAGCTCACGGCGTCGGGGAGGTGTGGCGTCGTTGGCACGTTGCGGCGTCGGTTCCTTGCTTCGGGGAAGATGATGCGTCGGGACCTGGATGCTTGCACAGGCAGGGGAGGCGTCGGTTCCTGACCGGAGAGGAGGTGACGTCACTATGGCGCCGAAGCCACGGTTCCGTACGATGTCACGATGTCGATGGATTCTTGACCACCCACGTCGACGATCAGCTCCGCGATGATGTCGGCTTCGGAGTCGATGCGGCACAGCATCAGGCGTCGGGCCGGCGTCGTAAGTCGGAGCAGCGCTCACGGCTATGGCAGGCTTACGATGTCGCTCGCTCGCGTTGAGGTGGCACAGCGGTCGGCGTCGGGTCTTCGTTGCAAGTCGGAGCAGCGCTCACGGCTTCGATGCAGGAGACGGCGTCGCTCGCCGGTGTCAGTGTTGCAAATTCCTTCTGTAGCACCAGAACAGCAAGTTCAAGATGCAGGCAAACAGAAGGGGGTGAAGTCTGGTATCCCTGAGACTTCGGTCAGGAGGTAAGCTCAAATCAAGCCCTTGGAGTAATATTCTGCAAGATGATGAAAGTACACACAAAGTTCCTTTCTCCTCTCCTTGGCACTGAATACACCACTGTAGGCCAACCCAGCAACACAGAACACTGGCAGGGGGGCAGTCCAACTCCTACAGCTTCCTTTGGTTCTTCTCCTTGGCAGAGGTTCGTCTTGTTGTTCCAGAAGTGATCTAAAGTTCTGGGGTCAGGGCCCCAATATTTATACCCCTAAATCCTTTGTCCTCTGAAGGCAGAGGGGCCTGTACCTAGTCCAAACCAGTTCTTGTCAGTCCTGGAGCACTTTGTTGACAAGACTCCTTCTTTCCTTTCACAGTGTAGGCCAGGGACATCAGACGCACCACAGGAGGTGGAGCCAGCATTGTGGAGGGAAGGCACAGCCCTATTCAGGTCCCAGGCGCAACTCCTCCCACCCATCTGCATGCAGTTCTCTCTATTCAGCCCTGTGCTGACTCACCCTGTCTCCTGGAATCCCCCAGCCCCTGTCACTCACAAAACCAGACACACAATACACAACCTAGCAGAGGCAGGCTTGGGCAGTTAGGCAAGAAAATACCTACTTTCTAAAAGTGGTATTTTCAAACACAGAATGTTAAAACCAAATTTACTAAAATATGTATTTTATCATCCTGAGTTCAGGCATACTAAACTCGAATTTCTACCATGTTCCCTGGGTCAGTTAGGATTATAGGATGTAATAATCAAACTGCCCATTCTGGCCTATGGGGAGCAGGTAGCCTTGCAATAGTGAAAAACGAAAATGGCTGTAGTTCACTATTAGGACATGCCACACACACCAGGTAATGTCCTACCTTATACTTACAATGCACCCTGCCCTTGGGCCTACCTTAGGGGTGTCTGATATGCAGATAAGGGAAGGTTTAGGGACTGGCAAGTGGGTGCACTTGCCAAGTCGACATGGCGGTCACAGACTGCACACAGGCTCTGCAATGGCAGGCCTGAGACACACTTTACAAGCTGCTTCTGTGGGTGGCACAACCAGTGCTGCAAGCCCACCAGCAGCATTTGATTTACAGGCCCTGGGCACACCTGGTGCACTATACTAAGGTCTGACAAGTAAATCAAATAACCCAATCATGGAGTCACTAATCAATTTAAAATAGGGAGCACTTGCACTATGGTACTGAATAGCAGTGGCACAGTGCCCAAAGCATTTAAAACCAGCAAACAGATCAAAAACAGAGGAGGCAATAAGAAAAAAGTGGAAGGGAGACTCACGCCAATGGTACCAGGTCTAACAGGTGGGTTATGGGGTGCGGGTGCAGATGAGTGTGTGTGTGGTGCTGGTGTCTATGGTGGTGTTTGTGGTGGTGATGCTTTTGGTTGTGTTGGTGTTTTTTGTGTGTGAGTTGACTTATGGGTGGGTGATGCTGTAGGTGTGTGTGTGTCTGTGTGTTTGCATTTATGTTTTGGTGTGTGTGAATGTGGGTGTTGTGCTTTGTTCTGGAGTTGTGGTTGGTTGGGGAGAGGAGTTTGGTTAGGGAATGGTGGAAGAGTACGGGTCCAGAGATGGAGGGGCAGATGGTGGTAGGTGGCAGACAGTGCTCCAGCCCAAGCCTCTCTATATGTCAGATACAGTAGAGTTCATATCACCCAGGAATGCAACTAGCTGTGTGAATTGCTGGCTTATACCCTGGACGACACACAACAGTGCAGTCTGCCCTAAGTAGAGGCTTCGCAATATATCCAGAGCCTCGTCAGAGACTCCAAGCGGATGTCCGTTTCCCCAGGTTCTTGGCCAACGTCCCCTTTGCTTGCTCAGGAGGGGCTTGCTAGGGAAGATGCTTAAAAAATGACATTTATTAAGTTTTGCTCTGTAGTTTTGCGATATTTGTATGTATATTTCAAATTTGTTACCAGTTGTTGATGACAGTTGTCCATCATATTGCTAAAGCTTTTTGTGCTATGCCTCTTGTAATTTGGCAAATGCAATATCATCCATCATGGACGTGAGGGAGCGTTCTGTCCTCAGCAATAACATTGAAAGTGTAAACATATCTTTTTAACACTTATAGGTTACCCCTAATGTAGGTCCTCCCAGCCCAGAGCGTAGGGTGCCATTACATAAAAAGTAGAACATATGTATTTAGGGGTCGATTCCGAAGTCATTCGGATGGGCTCCAAATGGGATTCGGAAGAAGCAAATCCGATTCGGAGTGTATGTTTCCGACCGAATCGTCCCCCGTTCCGAATGACCAAGTACAATGCGAGGAAGCCGTCCCCGCCGACCGAATCGGTTCCGAACCCGAATCAGTTGGTCCGACTCGTTCGAAGCCAATTCGTTCAGCTCAATAGGGCTGGCTCTCCCAACGAGCGAGTACGAAGCCCGATTCTGACAGCCGTACCGACTCGGTTTTAACGAGATGAAACGGCTGTGGGAATAGGAGTTCGGGGGGCCGTAGCAGGCCCCCCTTAACCCGGGGCCCTCTGAATCGTTCGCAAGGGGGTACCAATGGGTCCACCCTTTCCATGCATGCACAGTGTGGCAGGCACCATGTGGTGCCCGCCACAGGGTGAACGCTTTTCCCCACCCACCCCTTTTTACAATGGGAGCATGTGTACGCATTCAGTACACAGGCTCCCATTGAGTCCGACCGAACCGAGTCCGTCACTATACAGACACATCGAAATCGATCGTTCGGACTCACGGAGCGCGATTCGTTCCTAAAGTTCTCCTGGACCGAGTCGTTCGGAGGGCCTTCCGCGCGAAATCGGAATCGACCCCATAATATTTAAACATGTCCTAAAAGTGAAAAGAACTAAAACAGTTATTTTTAGTAGTGTAGGCTTAGCACTCATAAAGAGTAACGCTGCTTTAATTTATTATTCTTAATTATGGATAAAATCAGTTAGTGAAATGCATGCTTCTTCCAGTCCGGTAAATAATATTCTAACATCCTCTTTGGTGTAAAAGTTGGATTTTAACTTTTAACTTAAACAATAACTCTTTTTGAAAGATGACATTGTCCTGCCTAACTTTTCTGGGGCCTGTCTGGAACTTTTCAGCTGCACCCGGAGTGTGACTTGCTCTCATTCTGAAAGTGTGTTGGGACCTACCAGTGGACAATAGTACCTGGGTGTGGAAATGAGTTGGCTATCCTGGGCAGATGGGTGGGGGTGAGCTGTTCCTTGTCCCTCTTGCATTTCAGGGCTCTGCTTCCTGAATACACAAAGGAACTTGACAACATGCCTCCTTTCAGAATTGTCTCACTAGACAGGCTGGAGGCAAACCTTAGAATGAGAAGGGACTATTCAGACAAGTTTTTTGGGGGGGCAAAAGCTCTTCATCCCTACCCACAGGCTGGCTTGCACTGGGTATAAAGATGGCACCCTCTAAAAGACGGGACTGCTGTTCGAAATCTGGAAGGAAGACTAGACCTGCTTACCTTGACTGCAGTTTTATTGAATATCGTAAATGCAAATCACAGAACTACATTATAGGTATAGCAAGTAACATCAAAGACAGACACCTGCTGTCACTTAAAGGGTACAGACCTGTTTCAAAGACAAATACAGGTAAAGCGTCCCGGTCTGTTTTACCAGTTGCTCAGGGGTATTTACTTGCATGGGCATATCGAATGTGGGGAGGAGACAGATCTAGTGGAGCCCTGACAGTTACAGGGAAACAGACCCCAGATGTCTTTAGGATATGTCACCGGGTATATTTTTGCCAAATACCCAATTGGCAAGTTTAATTTACTTGGAAGTCCTTAATAAAGTGGCAATACATGTGCCCAGGGTCTGTAAATTAAAAGCTACCAGTGGGTCTGAAGCACTGGTTGTGCCGCCCTTTTAAGTTTCACTTTAAAGATGTCTCAGGCCTGCTATCACAGAGCCTGTGTGTGCAGTTCTAAACTGCCATTTTGGCCTGGCAAAATAAACATTTTACCAGACCCAAACCTTACTTTTTAATACATATAGGTCACCCCTAGATAAGGCCCTAACCAGCCCAGCGGGCGGGGAACATTGTATTTAGAAAAACAGGACTTGTACTTCTAAGTTTTACATGTCATGGTAGTGAAAAACTCATAAATTTGTTTTTCACTACTGCAAGGCCTACCTCCCTCGTAGGATAACATTGGAATTACCTTATTACTTTTTATAAGTGTAATTTCCAAATGGGAACAGGTAACCCCTTCATGTTTGGTGTCTCTATAATTGCAATTTAAAATCCTAACTTATGGCCCAAAGTCAGATTTTAACTTGCATTTCTGAAAATGCCTCTTTTAGAAAGTTGTCATTTTCTTGCCTTAGCCATTTGGTGTCTACAGCCACATGACTGGGTGTGGGTGACGATTGGGCTTTGTGTATATCTCCTAGACAGCCACACACAGCAGGGAGCTTAGGTGTGACTGGATGGGCCAACACTGGCAGGATGGGAGGGAGGAGTTGGGCCCAGCCCCACTTGCACTTGAAAAGGCTGTTTTCTGACTCCACACAAAGGGCTGCACACCCCATGTAGTTAGTCTGGAGCCAGGGCCAGGAAGGCAGGGCACCTGTGAACTTCAAAGGCAAGCCTCTAGAAACTTCTCCCCACTTCAAAAGCACAACTGTATATAAATACTGGACCTCAGGCACCACCACTTCGGTACACCTCTGGACGTGTGGATACTCCGTTAGGAAGAAGGACTGCTGTGCTGGTACAAGGACTGCCTCTCTGCTGGACTGCTGCTTTGAAGGAACTGCTGCTGTGCTGTGTTGACCTTCTGCCTGCCCTCTTACCTGGGTGAGAAGAATTGGATCTGCATCTCTTGAACTCAGAACCCAGAGTGAGTCCATGGGCTACTTGGCTGGCCTACTGATCTGAAACCTCAGGGGCATAACAGACTTCCAACCGTCTTGCACCTGCACCTGGACTCTGCCATCTGTGAGTCTACCTTGCAAAGTGGTGTTACACCTGTCCTGGACCCTTGGAAGTGAACTTAAGGTGCTCTACCAGCCTCTGTGGATTCAGCAGAACCGATGTATCTTCTCTGCTGCACGGTGCAACCCGAGTAGAAATGACACATCTCTGCTGCTTATAGTGGGTCCATCGCAAAGACCCCCAACGCCGACGCAATCTGCGAAGCCTTTCTGAACCGCCACTGCATGACGCATCCTCAGTGCTGGCCCTCGCATTCTCATCGATGGCAGCCTTCGAGGCTGGACTCCGCATTGCAGCCTCGCAGCTCTTCAGAACCGACCATTGCCCCGACTGCATCCCGCATTCTCGACGCTGGACATCGCAATGCAAGCCCCGTCAATGGGATACCCGATGACAACACAGACCCTTGCATCGCAGACTCAAGGCATCTCAGAACCGACGCATCATTTCGGCTGCATAATGCATCTTTGCAGTTCTCCTAAAACCAGGATTTAAGGTACTTTGTTCAGCGGGCCTAACTGGGTCCCTGTAGCTGGTCCTTGCTCCAACGCGGTCAGCCTGAACTTGTGACTTGGTCCTGGTTGCGCAACTAGATATCCACAGTTGGTGCTTTGTGGTACTATTTTCACTACAACCTTTAAATTTGAATATCTCCTGCTCCACCAATTGGATTTTTGACGTTTTTGTCTTGGTTTATTTATTAAAGAAAGTTTGATTTGTCTAACTTGGCATAAGGTACTTTTTTGTGGTTTTTTCACTGTGTTACTGTTTGAAGTGTTGCCCAAATACTTTACACATTTACTATAAGTTAAGCCTGAGTGCTCTGTGCCAAGCTACCAAGAGATTGAACACAGGTTAATTTGGGGTTTGCTTGTGCCTTACTCTGACAAGGATTGTGGTTGCTGCTCGACCAGGGCTCACATCCCAGTCAACCACTAATCCAATTTCTCACATGCGGTAATCCTTAAGTGGCAGAAGCGGCAAATAGGGTACATTAATAGCTAACATTTTTACTAGATCCCATGTGGTATGACTGATCGTAGTGAGCATATCCACATCTGTTCTCTCAGGATCCGGCCTGACACCCAATGACCCTAGTATTGATTTTGAGCTGATAATAGCCCCTTCCACTTTGACATGTATCTCTGTCATCTGAGTAAGTAGTATGCATAAAAGTCTGGAACGGCTAACCCCCTGGCTCTCATAGGTTGTGTAAGCACCTCCCAATAAATCGTGACTGTTTGCCTACCCATATCAGTCTAAGAAGCGCCTGTCGTAGTTGTCCAAAAACATGAAGGGTAGGCATATCAGTCTGTTGGCAGGAACGTAAAAAAACCTCAGCCGCCCCACCATTTTTATAAGGGAGCCCTGCCCAGTCATAGAGAGTGGTAGTTGAATTCAAAGCTCAATGAGCGTCTTCCCTACTTGAGGGTTGTACCAAAATTGCTCCTGACAAGCTAAACATGTTAGCAGATAACCCAGATGCCCAAATATTTAACACCATCTGGGCTCCAGTGTAATGGATAGTTGATGGTAGGAGCATTGTTAAAGTGTGGAAGGGGAGAGACTTCAGACTGGGTCCAGTTTATTTGCAGCCCCCGAATTGTATAACCTCACAGACAATAGGAGATAAATTCTCCTCAGGCTGCTGTTCATAGAGAATCACATCATCTGTATTCAGCAAATTCAACAGTGAGCTGTTTCCAAGTTGTAAGCCTTGGTGTGAGTGTAGGTCCCGAGTGAAACAAGCAAGTGGCTCAAAGGCAAGTGCAAAAATGAATGGGGTAGGGCACAGCCTTGTTGGGTGCCTATGCCAATATGAATGGCCTCGGATGATGTCCTATTTCCCCTGACTCTCGCTAAGGGGGTATTGTATAATAGGCCAATAATGCCTCAGAAAGTAGCTGCTCATGCCTGAGCATCGGAGGGCCTCCCTCATGAATGGCCACTCCAGTGAGACAAACACTTTTTCAGCATCCTGCAGTATCGCCACCATGGGCAAGAGTAGGTCCAGCCTGTGATGGATAGCCATCAAAGTGATCAAATTGAAGGCTGTGGATCTTTAGGGTATGAATCCCTCTTGTTCTGGCAAGATTGGGAATTGCATGAGTGGCTGGAGGCATTGTGCTGGTATTTTTGCAAGTTTTTGTATTTACTAGATATAGTGGTCTGTAGGATGCACATAGTATAGGATGTTTGTTTGGTTTCAGCAAAACTGTTATGACTGCCTTCATTGTAGCTGGAGGTAGATTGTCCATAGAAATTGCTGCATTATTTATCTCCAAAAGCCTTGAGGGCCACTAAATCCATGTATTCATATAAAATCCTCACACCCCTTCCTGGAGCCTTAACACTAGGGAGGTTCATTATTGCCTTTTTGATGTCCTCAAGATTAATTAAAAAGCTCCTGGCTATCTAGGCAAGTCTAGTCCAGAAACCCAGGTATAGTGGCAGCATCTAACTGTAACCCCGGGGTGAGGGGGGTAGAGATGCTCATAATACTGTAGAAACACTGCCATAATATCAGTGGGTGTTGAAGTGATCGTATCCTCCTAAGAGAGGATGCTAGTTATCCACCCAGCTTCATGAGTTGTTTGAGTGATCCAAGCCAGTGTTTTGCCTCATCTATCTCCCTTCCTGAATTGATGAACTCAAGCGCCACAGCCTAGGTAAATTATCTCCCTTTCCATCTCCTCACTAAATTCAGTTAAGGCAAACTGGGGCTTGGCTAGTATAGTGTTGTTTCCAGTGAGAGCATGTTGGTTTTCCAACAATTTAATCTCAGCTCCGAGCCGATCCAGCCAGTTGTGTATTGATTTTAGCACCCCACCACTCGTAGACATGCAAATGCCCCTAATGTCGGATTTGAAGGCCTCCCACAAGATTCTCACATCATCCGCAGTATTCTCATTTAACTTATAGCACTACTCTATGGCTTCAGTTCTAAAAATGGAATCTTGGGAATCCGTACCCTATAAGCACCAACTAAAAAGCCACAGGGGCAGCGCAGGACTGTACCATCATGACCAAAGAGTGATCAGAGAGAATCCTCAGCAGAATCTTAACCTCCCCAACCTAGCTCGCCACTGTGCGGGAGATCACCCACATATCAACCCGACAGAACACATCAATTACCAGGGAGTGAAATGTGTATTTGGCGTCCGATAGATGTAGTACTCTCCAGGCATCCACTAAGTGACATATCAGCATAATGTGAATGAGGGCTGCACATGTGTGTGTGGTGGAGTGTGTCATCTTAGAAGTTCTATTCTGTCATGCATAGAGAGTCAAATTAAAAGCTCCCCATACCATTGAATATTCCCTGTAAACAGAGCACATATGTAGAATCTCATCAAAGAAGGAGTTATTGTTCACATTATGACCATCAGTAACTGCTGACCTTCAAGCACCCCTGCAACAATTACCGCCATGCCTGCAGTGTCTGCTATTTGTTCTACCAGAGTAAAAGTAAGAGCTTTCCTAATTAGGATGGCTGCCCTTCTAGAATAAGCAGAGCATGAGGAATAATAATTGTGTGGGCCCTGGGCAGGGAGAGGCAAAGGAGGTTTGGTGCATCGGAGAAGAACGTGTTTCGTGTAACATGGCCACATCCACCTTATGTCAGTCTAAGTATGCTAGAACTTGTGCCTTACGGGAGTTGTTCCCATCATGAACATACCAGTTAATACGTTTTTGCATAGCGACGCACATGTAAATGGCTATAAACCATTTGTACTCTATGCATATCACGTGATCCACATAACTGGTTCAGAAGCTGTATCTGCGTGTGCATGTCATGCATTGTTGCTGTGAGTAAAAAAATAAATAACAAAATGACACCCATCCCTAATCCCACCCACGCCAACCCCAATTCTTAGTGAATATCCCAACCCCTCATGATAAACACAAAGAATCTCAGCTCTTGGGTAATCGTAAACATCATGAATGTTCTCTACACTTTGGGAAGGGCAGGGCTGTGCTCTGGATGTGGTGCCAATAACTCCTAGTAACGACTGTTCTACCTTTTGCCATAAGGTAGAAGGGTGAAAGAAAGTTTCCCTTTGATACATACTTGATACATACTTGAGAAACAAGTACACAAGCCGAAGCCACTCAATAGAAACATTAGTCTGTCTCCATTCACATATGATCTGTAGAGGTATATATTCACAGAGTTGTAAATGAAACTCCCAAACAGAGCAAGAGCCCCCTGACAGGTCGTGTATCACAGCAAACATGTGAAGAAGGAGAGAGCAGTCTTAATGAACTAGCCATTATTGCTAAGTGCAGAGGCCTCACGTAGGCGGGCACTCCTCATGGAGGCTGGACTGGCTGGGTCAGATGAGGGGGCCCTGCGGGGTGACCTCTAGTGCATTATAAATATGAGTGCTGCATCCGGTTGTACAAAAAAGTGGGTCTTGTCATTGTAGTCCAGCTGGAGCTTGGCTGAAAGCAGCATAGAGTATTTCACTACTTTTTCTCTGAGAATCTTAACCACAGAAAAGGACCTCTAGGCCTCCTGCATTGCTGTGATAAAATTTGGGTAGAAAGATATGTAATATCCCTTGTATTGCAGGTTGGGAGTCGGCCTGTTTAGTCGAAGAATCTGGCCCCTGTCTCTATAGTTGAGGAGTCTTTCTATGATCAGCCTGGGGTTTTGTTGGGGCAGAGGGCCGGGAGCCAAGGAGCTGTGCACTCTTTCCACAACAAGGGCATCTGAAAACGCTTTCCAGCCAAACAGTTTCTCTACTAGGTCCTCCAACAAGCTCCAGGTTGACACCAGCTGCAGTCTTGGGAAATCCAAAATATGTGCATTGTTTCATCGAGATATGTCCTCCAGACCCACATTGTTTGCTTTTATGACTTTTAGCTCCTGTGTGATTGAGGACAGGGTGGTTTCAGAGCATTGTTGAGTGTCTTCCAGTTCTGAAATACTAGCTTCTGCCTGTGTGAGCCTGGTGTCATACTTATCCACCCGCTCCTGAAAGCGATCTATTCAAAACTTGAGATTGTCTATTTTGATGTCTATGGACCGTAGACTACCTTTCATATCTTTTAGGAGTGTGGCAGTGTCCATGGCCTGAAGAAGGGGTGTGGGGAAATGGCGTATCACCTGTACCGCATAAGAGGGACGCATGCAAGTAAGGACAGAGGCCGAAGCACAGATATTGTGCTGTGGCCAAGCGTTACTGGTGGGGTGTAATGGTAGGAGCACCAAAGGCAGCATCAGTACAGTTTAAGCTGCTAGGAATGCACCCCCTCTGGTGGGGCTCATATCAATAGTCCAGTGTAGCCAGTACTGAAATATGTTTTTCCCCTATTTCTCCAAACCGTAGTAGGCAACTCCCTCCTGTCCCTCAGGTGCTTTAGCACGGGCGTCCACCCACCTCCAGGCCTCCACTCACTCCAGGATCCACAAGACCACATCCTAGCACACCCCCGTGTGATCCAAGATGCAAATAAGGGGCCAGTTGCCGGCCAGCCCCCAAAGTAGATAACAGGGTGCAAGAGAGGGCAGCCTCTATCTCTTCCGGAGGCCCCAGCTCACCCCACAAGACCATGTGCACAACTCCATGGTTGCTCTTTTGACTGGGTCTGCACCACTGTGGCTGTATATCAAAGCCACACCAGGCCCATCCGGCCCCAGATGGCAGAACCACCGCTGTGAGCCAGGTGCCACTCAGGCCTGCAGCCCCAGAGCCAGTCTGATTTAAGATGCACCCCAAGGCACAAGGGTAGTCTCAGACGAGACAGGGGGAAAGGGTCCCAAGCAGCAGCATGATGAGCCACCCGACAGCAGTCCCACACCCTAAAACCCTTATCCGGGCCACCGCCTCTCAATATCATAGCTTCATGGGTCACCACTAGCCTCACATCAGTCTCATGGTGGTGGCTGGTTGGGCTCCAGCAGCCGCTGCAGTTGGGCATGCTGGCGGTAGGCCCCACAAAACCTCGCCCTGGTCCTGTTACAGCAGTAGTGAATTTGCTGTCATCCAATTGTCGCCTGCCTCCCAAAATTTTTTGTTTGCAGGGTGGCGTGTTCAGGAAAGCATGGGCATGATGTGGGCAGTAATTCTGCCCGACTAGAGAGGGGAAGGTCCATCTTTATTAAAAGCCAGCCGCCGGAGGTCGCTGCCTATGTGACAATCTTTGTAGCCAGCTCTCTGGGGCCTTCCTCATCCCAGCAGTAACTGCAAGGGTCAGCTGACTGACCTCCTGTGTGAGCTACAAGAACAACAACATTCTACAGATGCCAACATTTATATAGTTTTTTCTGAGTTATATGCTACTTTGGCAACTTCAAGCCTGTCTTGCATCCTGCCCAGCTGACCAGTTTCTACTTGACCCAGACTGGACCCTTCTGTGTGCTGTGCCGATGTAATCTTTTGCCCTCTCAAGAGGTGCACACCATGCTCTGGATGCTTTGTGAGGGACAGAAGTGGACTTCTTGGCCGAAAGAGAGAGTGGGTACTTTGAAAAACTTTATAAAAAAATCTGCCTGGAGAACCGACAGGAGACCGGGACCAATCACAGAGTGTATCCTCCAAAGGTGCACCAGCAGTGGAATAATTTTTCCTGCAGCTACTGCTTTGTTCTTCTCCGCAGTAGCAAATCCTCTTCAGCTGAACCTTCCAGCTAAGGTATTGGTGGAGCCCTCTTTGGATGCAGCCTGCAGATACAACCTGCAGAAGAAACACAACTACAAACATTTTCACCAAGTCAGAAGCTAATGTTTGACCAACCCCAAACTGGTCCTTGTATCAGACCAGCACTCCATCCCAGGTGGCTTTAACATTTGACTTTTAGTCAGTCTCTTGCAACCAGATAATCTTGGTTGGCGCTTTCTGTATTTTGGCCCTATTTTTTTATGACAAGTCAAAAAAGTTAGAATTCTGGTTTTGTTTATTGCTTATTTTTTGTTTTAGTGTCATTTTATTTGTAAACTATTTTTTTGAAAATTGTTTGGAATTTCTCTGGTGTTGTTTTTTCACTTTCTTACTGTTTGAGGACTCAGAATCCTTCAGACATTGCCTGTAATTTAAGCCTCACTGCTTTTGTGCCAAGCTACTAGAGAGTTAAGCACAGGTTAGATTAGTGACTTTTGTGGTTCACCCTGACAATAATTATGATTATTATTTGAAGTGGATTCCCACCACCTTCAAACAGTAATCCAATATGTAACAGAACCCTTTAAGGGTTTGCCACAAATGATACTGACATCTTATTGCATTTCTAGTAGTCCCTGTATATTACAATTCTTTACCTTGGTAGACAATCCTATGTTTTGGAATCACAATTCCCTGTTTGAAGACAGGCCCATGAGTCTCCTAAATCAGACATTCTTAAAAAAAAAAAGAAAAATCACACTCTGCATTGCCAACATATGTGTATACAGGCTACCTTGAAAATAATATGGGGAGCTACTTAGATTATACAATCGCACATATTAATAAATTACATAGAACATCAGAGCCAACACCAGTTGGCACATTTATTAAAATTCATCCATCAAAAGTGACTGTAGTTTAACAGTGTCTGTCTAAATACACACACCACACGTACCTTTGGTTAAATAATGCCATGTCAGAAGCTATGGGCATTCAAAAACCCAGCCACAATGAAGACACTACTAAAAAGTACCCAACAATATGCCACGTAATTCTCTTGAATACAAATGTCTGTCAAAATGTTAATTACAAAATGTCTTAATCCCTTTAATGCAGGGCCTTCCCTGCCCCCCAGCCCTTGTCCCTCCACCCAGTGCTGAGCCCTTCTTTTTTTGCTTTTTGAGATCGTTTGCACTTAGGGCTCCATAAGGTTGCTTTTGCACATAAGGTCTTCACGCCAAATTTCTGTCCACTTTTTACAACATCGTCTGGACTCTAAAGGTACCCACAGTTTGTGAATTCCCCTGGAGGGGACCGAGAAAAAAGGCAAAATATAGCTAAATTTAGAATTTTGGGGAAAAAGAAAGGAAAAAAAGTGCTCAGGAAAAAAGTTTTTTTTTTCTTCCTATAAATGGCATCAACTAATGGTTTGCTGTGTTAAAGTCACCATCTTCCTAGATTTCAGGAACATGCAGAGCTGAATAAAAAAAAAAAAAATTGTTTACAACAGTTTTGGCATTTTTCAAAGAGGTAGCCCATTTTTCTTATTTTTTTGTGTTCTCAACATACTGGACACAAACGTCTAGTGGACGCCAGTAAGAAACTCATGGCCGATCCAGGAAAGCTATAGATTTCTAAAAAGTAGGCAAAATTCTAAATTCAGCAAGGGGTCATATTGGTAGATCCTTGAAGGCTTTCCCAAAGAATTTAACTGTTGAAATAAAGAAATGTTTAAAATGAGTAGGAAGTAGCGGCCATTTGTGACAATGTTTTCATCTGTACCTTTTGGCCACGATGGCTGGTTTACAAAAGTAATATACCATTACGTCTGCCAGACCCTTCTGGTTGGGGGAATATATAGGGTTTGTAGGTTCTTCAAGAATCCAAGGTACCCAGAGCCAACAACTGAGCTGCACCACACAATGGGAACAAGATATGGAGTTTAGGAGCAGTGGGTATTTGTTAATTTCTGAATTTGTGGATATCCATACTAGCTTATGATTTAGAGTGGATTTTTCGAAATGTCTTTATTCTTACACACTGGCTTACATTTTGATGGCATAAATGCAGCGAAATCCAATGGCCAATAACAAATGTTCTACTATTCTATGCTGCCAAATGCCTTCCAATACAAAATGGTACCTCACTTGCGTGGGAAGGCTTAGTGCCCGCAATAGGAAATAGGTCAAAATACAACATGGACGCATCACATTTTTCCACCAAAAATTGACCCTTTTCTTCAATTGTGGGTAGCTGTGGATTGTGGGCCCTAGTTCAGCCGGCACCTACTGAAACCTAGCAAACCTTTACATTTTTTAAAACAAGACACCTAAGAAAAAAAGGGGCAAAAAAGACTATTGCTGCATTTCGGGGAGTGGGGAATGACCATGCACATTGTGGGCAACCCACCCATACATTTTCTTATTTAAAAATTTCTCTGGTGCCTAGGGGGGACCGATCGGGGGTACGACCCTTCTCCTAGGAGAAACAGTGCTCGGGGATGAGATATGCTCTCAAGCACTGATTCAGTGAAAGTAAAATGAGCCCATCAGATCGTTTTACTTTCACCTTACTGTAAAGATGTCAGAGTACCCTGCACAGAGACGGCGCTTCTGGCCGTGACCGACTCTCTGAGACTGGGGGTAGATGCAGGAATACCAGTTATACTGATATTATTAGATCTCTCTGCAGCCTTTGAATCCATCTCTCATTCAAGGCTCATGGAAAGGCTGCAGGAAATCAGTGTTCAGGACATGGCACTAAAGTGGCTTCAGCATTTCCTAACAGACAGACAGCAAACCGTCATCCAGGGCTCGTACTCTTCCTGAAAATGAGCTTGGACAAAGGCGTTCCGCAGGGCTCATGCTTGAGCCCCACCTTGTTTAATATTTATATGGCCCCTTAAGCGAAGATTGCAGAGCACTTTGGCTTTCAGATTATATCATATGCTGATGATACTCAGCTTATGTTTACTCTAGGCCAAGACCTGACAATAGCAAAAAAATGGTTTGCATCAGGAATGCTAGCAATCTCAAACTGAATGACTGAGAACTATCTCCAGTTAAATCCAGAGAAGACTGAGATCATGCTTCTGGGAAAAGCCCCCTCCATCTGGTCGGACGAATGGTGGCCACACCAACTGGGGGCTATTCCGGTACCCAAACTAACTGTAAAGAATCTGGGGATAAAACTAGATCAAGCGCTTACAATGAAAGATCAGATCGCAGCAACCACGAGCGCTTGCTACTACAATCTGCGCCTACTGCGCAAAATCTTCCCCTTCCTCCCATGACAGTTCGTAGAACACTGGTCCAGGCCATGGTGATAAGTAGATTGGATTATGGAAATGCTCTCCTAGCTGAAGCTAGTGAATCACCGCTCTCCAAACTCCAGGTGGTCCAGAACACAGGGCCAGGCTTATTCTGAACCGCCCTGCTGGAACTCCCTCAGCTCCCCTGCTGAAGGAACTGCACTGGCACCCAGCGAAGAAACGTTCCCATTTTAACCCCTTCGGTGCTCATGACGAGCTGGACTTGTCATGGCACACAGTGGGCGTGTGCTCATGATGAGTCCAGCTCGTAATGGCACCCACCCACGGGGGAAGCGCTGGCGCTCCCCCCGTGGGACGTCGATCTGGGTTTTTTTACTGGGGAAGGCAGGGGAAGCCCTTCCCCTGCCTCCCCCCGTACACGTCATCAATGACGTCAGCGCGCAAGGCGCGCTGACGTCATTGGAGGTTTCCCTTTTTTCCCCGACGCGCTGGAAGCCATTTGCTTTCAGTGCATCGGGGAAGAAACAGGTGAGTTTTGGCTCTGGGGAGGGGTGTATTCAAACAAAAGAGGCATCGGGGGAAAGGAAAGGGTTTTCCTTTCCCCCGATGCCTCTTTTGTGCATTCCTGCTGCACGATCGTGCGATCGTGCAGCAGGAATGCCCATGAGCGCCAGGGATTTTTTTTTTAATATATCTAAAGGCAATACTGCGTGTGGGGAGCGGCCCCATAGGCAAGGGTCGCTCCCCTTATTGGGGGCATATTAAAATAACTTTGTCTGCCCCTGGGGGGGGGGGGGTAGATATTTGCATAATGCCTCACACTGCCCCCCTCTTTCTGAATGCGATCATCTGCATATTGCGACCTAATTACATATTTGTGTACAAAACGCGTATTTTGGAGTATGCAATCACAATAGGTGTGCTATAAACCTAGTTTGCCGAGTCAGGGCCAGTGCGTGTACAGCAGACTTAAGGCATGGACTTGTGCAAAGCCAGACCTCGTGAAATATAGCACGATGACCTCTTTAACTACTCTATTAATGTGGAGAAGTTAGCCCTATAACAATAAAAATCACCTCTGAGCCAACCAGAGCGAGATTTCCATAACACAAATAGAAATCAGTGCGTAAATAAATAATTTGATTAATGAATGAATACAAAGTTCGTGGGTGCAAAGTGAACACATTTGGAAAAACTATTCCACACGTTGAATGAATGACCTACCACTCAACCGTTCCTCTTGATTTGTTCAGCTGTATATTTATTGCGCCATGTATGAGCAACGGCAGCATCACAGCGCTTTACCTACAAAACACATCACATGCAAACCTCATAAAAACACACAGCATTCGATGGCTACACTAAGCCCTTATGAATGAGGCATTAAAGAGCCGCCCTTTTCGCAAGGCCTGTAAATAGGCGGTTTCACGGTTCAAATCCTGAACTTTCATCCTGTTGAGTTCAATAAAGTGAGTACCATTGATTTGGATTTGAACAAATGTGTTATTCATCAGCGTGAGCCGTGTGCGAGCTTTACAAACATACACTCTCTCATTGACAACTGGGTCTGAACTAACACAAATATGTTCCTTCAGACAAACCCGTAAAAAGAATCGTTGAATCCCTCGCCCTTAAATATGCATGTCATTTGTTTCTCAGCAGCCGATATCCTTAAGCGCATGCGTTCTTAACCCCTTCGGTGCTCATGACGAGCTGGACTCGTCATGGCACACAGTGGGCGTGTGCTCATGACGAATCCAGCTTGCATAATGTTTTAAAAAAAATTGTCCCATTGGACCAAGAGTCCGTTTTGTGTGGGGAGTGGCCCCTTGGGCAAGGGTCACTCCCTTTGGGGGCAATATTTGTTTGTGGCTGTCTGCTCCCATGGGGGCAGATCTCCCAATTTTTTTGATAAGGTGCCCATTAGACCACCAGGGATTTATTTGTGGAGAGTGACCCCTTGGGCAAGGGTCGCTCTCCTTTGGGGGCAATATTTGTGGCTGTGTCTGCCCCCAGGGGCCAGATCGCCATGTTTTTTTAAAATTAGGCCCACTAGACCACCAGGGATTTGTTTGTGGGGAGTGGCCCCTTGGGCAAGGGTCGCTCCCCTTTGGGAGCATTAATTTGGCCGCTTCTGCCCCCTGGGTAGGCAGATCGGCTGATTTGTTTTTTTGTATGGCCACTAGGCCACCAGAGATTTATTTGTGGGGAGTGGCCCCTTGGGCAAGGGTCGCTCCCCTTGGGGGCATTGTTTGTGGCTGTCTGCCCCCATGGGGGGCAGATTTTGCCATTTTTTTTATATTGGGCCCACTAGACAACCAGGGATTTATTTGTGGAGAGTGACCCCTTGGTCAAGGGTCGCTCTCCTTTGGGGGCAATGTTTGTGGCTGTGTCTGGTGGGCAGATCTCGCCATGTTTTTTAAAATTGGGCCCACTAGACCACCAGGGATTTGTTTGTGGGGAGTGGCCCCTTGGGGGAGCATTAATTTGTCCGTTTCTGCCACCCTGAGGGGCAGATCGGCTGATTTGTTTTTTTGTAGGGCCACTAGGACACCAGGGTTTTTTTTTTTATGTTGGGGAGCGGCCCCTTGAACAAGGGTCGCTCCCCTTTAAGGGAGGATGATTGAGGCCATTTCTGCCCTCTTTGGGTGGCAGAATAGCAGTATGTTTTTAGGCCCATCTGCCCCCAAGGGGGGCAGAAGCCACTAGACACCAGTTTTTTTTTTTTTTTTTTGTGTTGGGGAGTGGCCTCAAGGGCAAGGGTTGCTCCCCTTTTACGGGGGTGAATACTTTATTTATACTCTTGGGCCCACCTACCTCTTAGCTTGGCTGGTGGATTGTGTGTGGACTGGTGCATTATTTGCATATGTGATTGTAATGTTTTTTTCTCCTTTTTATTCTAGTGTAAAGCTTTTGATTCCTGTTTGCGGTTTCGACAGTGGTTGTTCTGCAGTTTTGCGTAGTTGCATTTTTTTGGTAAGAAATTTTTTTGTTGTATTTACTCCAAATGAGTATTATTGTCATGTATGAATGAATTTTTTTGTAAGTGGTGTCATAATGGCAGCATATTTAGGTAGTGTTTTGAGCATGAAATTCTTTGCAATGTGTATTGCATTGTCTTATGTGTAATTTTCTTTTCTTTCTTTTTTAGTGGGATATTGTTGATCCATACTGTGTCTGTGCAGAGTAGGTGGTGGTGAGTCTAGCTGCTTCTGGCAAGTGAGTGGTATCGTTTTGGAGTATATAGGTATTTCTGGTAAAGGTGCATTTTGTTTATTACTTATTTTACAAAGTGTTTGTTGTTGTTGACTTGTTTGACAAGTTACCTTTATTAGTAAGCATTATGGCTAGCCGTAGAATGACTGCTCAACAGGAGGTTGGTATGCTTCTTGAATCTTCCTCTGAGCAGGATTATGAGACTGACACTGCGTCTGAGGGAGAGGAGGGAGGGGAAGATTCAGGCAGTGAGTTTTCTCTCCACATGGAATCATCGGATGATGAAGGTACTCTCAGTGCAGATGAAGCTACTCTCAGTGCGGATGAAGTGCCTGTTTTAGAGGAGGATACTGCTGTGCCGATGGTGCAAGAGGCATCTGGATTGCAGCCTGAGGCTGCTAGACTTCCTACTGGAAGTGCTGGACTCTGGGTTGATCCAAACATGGTGCAGCCAGTGTTGCCTGCCTTTAGTGGTGATGCAGGGTGTAGAGTGGATTGTGAAATTTTTTTGCCTATACAGTTTTTTCAGTTGTTTATGGATGATGTATTTTTGGGTGAGATTGTTGAGCAGACTAATTTGTATGCTGAACAGTTTTTGAGGGACAACAGTGACAAACTTAGGCCCCACTCTAGAGCTACCCGTGGACTCCCACAAATCTGGAAGAGATGAAGAAGTTTTTGGGTTTGACTTTATTGATGGGTTTGATAAGAAAGCCGTCCATGGCTTCATATTGGTCTACCAGTCCCTTGATGGCAACGGCCATATTTCCTGCAGTTATGACTCGTGCTCGGTATTTACTTTTGCTACGGATGCTGCATTTTGTTGATAATTCTTTGGCGTTGCCACGAGATCACCCTGAGTGTGACCGTCTTTTTAAGATTCGGCCTGTTCTTGATCACTTTGTAGATCGATTTTCAGAGATCTATACTCCAGGGAAAGAAATATCTATTGATGAGTCTTTGGTCTTGTTCAAGGGCCGTTTGGTTTTTAGGTAGTACATCCCTAGCAAGAGGGCACGCTATGGAACTAAGCTGTATATGTTGTCTGAGAGTAGGACAGGATATGTTTTTAATTTCCGTGTGTACACTGGTAGGGATTCCACTATTGACCCCCCTGGTTGTCCGTCGACTTTTGGAGTTTCAGAGAAAATTGTGTGGGATCTTGCTAGAGGACTGTTTAACAGAGGCCACCATTTGTACGTTGATAACTTCTACACTGCTGTGCAATTGTTTAAGGAATTGTTCAAAGTGGACACTTTTGCTTGTGGCACAATCCGCTCTAACCGTAAAGGTTATCCAAAAGAGCTTGTTTGCAAAAAACTGCAGAGGGGACAGTGCAGTTCCTTGCCTAGTGATGAACTACTAGCTGTGAAATTTGTGGAAAGGAGGGATGTGTACATGCTGACTACCATCCATGATGAGAGTACTTCACCTGTGGCTGTTTGGGGTCAGATTGCTGAAGTGCGCAAACCTGTGTGCATTTTAGACTACAATAAGCACATGGGTGGTGTTGACAGAGTAGATCAGAGGTTGGAACCTTACACTGCTATTCGTAAGGCTTACGTTTGGTATAAGAAGTTGGCCATCCATCTCTTCAATTTAGCAACTTTCAATGCTTTTGTTGTGTTCAAGGAGTGTTCTCCTGCGTCAAAGTTGACTTTTGTTCAGTTTCAGCAGTCTGTGATAGGCAGCCTTGTTGTTGTGGAACAGGCAAGTGTTCCTAGAGTTGGAGTGGTGGAGGATGTGGCTCGATTGAAAGATCGCCACTTTCCTGATTACATTTCTCCCACACCCTCGAAAGACTTTCCCACTAAGAGATGTAGAGTCTGTTGGCGAAGAGGTACGCGGAAGGAGACTCGTATGTACTGCCCCGAGTGTCCTTCTAACCCTGGGCTGTGTGTGCCTGCTTGTTTTAGAGCGTACCACACGCAAAATAATTTTTGGGAGCATCCATGAGTGGTAAAGTGAACTGCCTGGTCTGTATTGTTTAACATTTTTTATTCTGTTTCAAGGTTGGCATTAGTGCAATGTATTTAGTTTCAGATTTTGTGTTAGTAGATTTGTATCTATTTGCAATTTGTTTGTGTTTTCTTTTTTGTATAAAAAAATCCTAAATGTGATGGCGGTGTGTGTAGGCTGGCGCTTGGCTGGTGGTGTGCGTGGACTGGCGCTTGGCTGGCGGTGTGGGTGGACTGGCGCTTGGCTGGCGGTGTGCGTGGACTGGGGCTTGGCTGGCGGTGTGCGTGGACTGGTGCTTGGCTGGCTGTGTGCGTGGACTGGCGCTTGGCTGGCGGTGTGCGTGGACTGGCGCTTGGCTGGCTGTGTGCGTGGACTGTCGCTTGGCTGGTGGTGTGCGTGGACTGGCACTTGGCTGGCAGTGTGCGTGGACTGGTGCTTGGCTGGCGGTGTGCGTGGACTGGTGCTTGGCTGGCTGTATGCGTGGACTGGCGTTTGGCTGGCAGTGTGTGTGGACTGGCGCTTGGCTGGCTGTGTGCGTGGACTGTCGCTTGGCTGGTGGTGTGCGTGGACTGGCGCTTGGCTGGCAGTGTGCGTGGACTGGTGCTTGGCTGGCGGTGTGTGTGGACTGGCGCTCGGCTGGCGGTGTGTGAGTAGTGACTTGCTGCTGGTCACTACACACACTGCTAGCTGAGCACCACTCCACGCAATCCATCAGCTTGTGTGGTTGCTGTGTCAGGAATGTGGGCGTGTGAAAGTGATGGGCCCTTGAATGGCGCTGTCTGCTGGTGTGAGTGTTGTAATGTGATGGGCCCGCGGCGGGCGTGTGGGGGTGGTTTTGTATGTGTCAGACGTTTGAAAGGTGTATGAATGGCCTGTAAAGAGGTTGGTGCCTTGTCGTGGCTTTACAGCTCACGAGCTGTGAGTCAATGGTTCAGTTTCTCGTCCTTTCAATAATTAACAGTGAATTTCATTTTTGTGAAATGACTTGCTAATACAATTGTATATACTGAACCATCACTCACCCTCGTGCCAAATCCAACCAGTATGTGTGTGTGCTTGAGGATTAGATGGCTGTGCAGTAATATTTGTCTTTTTGTCTTTCTGAAGCAGGGTGTACCTTGTCCCTTTTTGTGAATGTTGTAATGTGTTGGTTTCGTGCCTGGTGGTGTGAATGGTCTTGTGTGTATCACGTATTAAAGGTGTGTGAATGGCCTGTAAAGCGGTTGGTGCCTTGCCGTGGCTTTACAGCTCACGAGCTGCGAGTCACTGGTTCAGTTTTTTGTCCATTTAATTATTGACAGTGCATTTCATTTGTGTGAAATCTCTTGTTAATAAAATTTTATATACTGAACCATCACTCGCGCTCGTGCCAAATCCAACCAGTATGTGTGTGTGTTTGAGGAATAGATGGCTGTGCAGGAATCTTTGTCTTTTTAGTCTCTCTGCCAAGGTGTACATTCCATCTAAGAATAACCTACTAACTGTAGATATTGTCGTAAACCCATGGGAGTACATGGTGATGTCTCTCTTGTGAATCCCAACAAGTTATTTTATCCAGAATGTCCTGCAAACCTCAAAATGTCTGTCACATTTTCCTTGCAATATTGTGCCAAAATTTTCACGCTGCAGAAATAAACAACTAATTATCTCAAAACTACCTGGTTTTGCAACGGGGTCACCTGGGTTTTGTCCCTGTGCTCGGCGGCCATCTAGGAAACCTACCAAACCCACACATTTCTAAAACTAGACACCCGGGGCTTCCAGGGAGGTATGGCTTGCGTGGATCCCCCAACGTTTCCTTACCCAGAATCCCCTGCAAACCTCAATTTTGCTGAAACAATCACTTTTTTTACACATTTTTGTGTGGGAAAGTTGTGGCATCACAGGGCTCACACAAATTTCCTACCACCCAGCGTTCCCCCGGGTGTCCCGATAAAAATGGTGCCTCACTTGTGTGGGAGGCCCAAGTACCCGCGACAGGCAAGGGCCCAAAACGTAGTGAGGCGACATCAAAATTGCCTATATCAAAACCACCTGGTTTTGCAAGGGGGGTCACCTGGGTTTTTGGCCCCGTGCTCGGCGGCCATCTAGGGAAACCCACCAAACGCACACATATCTGAAAACTAGACAACCGGGGGCTTCCAGGGAGGTATGGCTTGCGTGGATCCCCCAAAGTTTCCTTACCCAGAATCCCCTGCAAACCTCAATTTTAGCTGAAAAACACTTTTCACAAATTTTTGTGTGGGAAAGTTGTGGCATCACCGGACTCACACAAATTTCCTACCACCCAGTGTTCCCCCAGCTCTCCTGATAAAAATGGTGCCTCACTTGTGTGGGAGGCCCAAGTACCCGCGACAGGCAAGGGCCCAAAACGTAGTGAGACAACATCAAAATTGCCTATCAAAAAATGTTTTGGGCCCTTGCCTGTCGCGGGTACTTGGGCCTCCCACACGAGTGAGGCACCATTGTTATTGGGAGAGCCGGGAACGCTGGGTGGTAGGGAAATTTGTGTCAGCCCGGGATGTCACAACTTTCCCACACAAAAATGTGTGAAAAAGTGATTTTTTTCAGCTAAAATTGAGGTTTGCAGGGGATTCTGGGTAAGGAAACGTTGGGGGATCCACGCAAGCCATACCTCCCTGGAAGCCCCCGGGTGTCTAGTTTTCAGAAATGTGTGGGTTTGGTAGGTTTCCCTAGATGTCCGCCGAGCACGGGGCCAAAACCCAGGTGACTCCTTGCAAAACCAGGTGGTTTTGAGATAGGCAATTTTGATGTCGCCTCACTACGTTTTGGGCCCTTGCCTGTCGCGGGTACTTGGGCCTCCCACACAAGTGAGGCACCATTTTTATCGGGAGAGCTGGGGAAACGCTGGGTGGTAGGAAATTTGTGTGAGCCCGGTGAGGCTACAACTTTCCACACAAAAATGTGTGAAAAAGTGATTGTTTCAGCAAAAATTGAGGTTTGCAGGGGATTCTGGGTAAGGAAACGTTGGGGGATCCACGCAAGCCATACCTCCCTGGAAGCCCCAGGGTGTCTAGTTTTCAGAAATGTGTGGGTTTGGTAGGTTTCCTAGATGGCCGCCGAGCACGAGGCCAAAACCCAGGTGACTCTTGCAAAACCAGGTGGTTTTGAGATAGGCAATTTTGATGTCGCCTCACTACGTTTTGGGCCCTTCCCTGTCGCGGGTACTTGGGCCTCCCACACAAGTGAGGCACCATTTTTATCGAGAGACCCGGGGGAACGCTGGGTGGTAGGAAATTTGTGTCAGCCCAGTGATGCCACAACTTTCCCACACAAAAATGTGTGAAAAAAGTGATTTTTTTCAGCTAAATTTGAGGTTTACAGGGGATTCTGGGTAAGGAAACGTTGGGGGATCCACGCAAGCCATACCTCCCTGGAATCCCCTGGGTGTCTAGTTTTCAGAAATGTGTGGGTTTGGTAGGTTTCCCTAGGTGCCGGCAGAGGTAGGGTTCAAAAACTACAGCTAGGCACTTTACCAAAAAAGTTTCATTTTTCACTGCGAAATTGAGGTGTGTCCACGTTGCATTTTGCGCCGTTTCCTGTCGCGGGCACTAGGCCGACCCACACAAGTGAGGTACCATTTTTATCGGAAGACTTTGGGGAACGCGGGTGGGTGTAAATTTGTGGATCCACGCAGATTCCAGAACTTTCCACCACAGAAATGTGGGGAAAATGTGTTTTTTTGCCAATTTTTAGGTTTGCAAGGGATTCTGGGTAACAGAACCTGGTGAGAGGCAGTCAAGTCACCCCATCCTGGATTTCCCTGGGTGTCTAGTTTTCAAAAACGTATAGGTTTGCTAGGTTTCCTAGGTGCCGGCAGAGCTATGGTTCAAAAACTACAGCTAGGCACTTTGCCAAAAAGGGTCATTTTTCACTGCCAAATTGAGGTTTGTCCACGTTGCATTTTGCGCCGTTTCCTACCGCGGGCACTAGGCCGACCCACACAAGTGAGGTACCATTTTTCTCGGAAGACTTTGGGGCACGTGGGGTGGGTGGAAATTTGTGGATCCACGCAGATTCCAGAACTTTCCACCACAGAAATGTGGGGAAAATGTGTTTTTTTTGCCAATTTTTTAGGTGTGCAAGAGATTCTGGGTAATAGAACCTGGTGGAAGGCAGTCAAGACACCCCATACTGGATTCCCCTGGGTGTCTAGTTTTCAAAAATGTATAGGTTTGCTAGGTTTCCCTAGGTGCCGGCAGAGCTATGGTTAAAAAACTACAGCTAGGCACTTGGCCAAAAAAGGGTCATTTTACACTGCCAAATTGAGGTGTGTCCACGTTGCATTTTGCGCCGTTTCCTATTGCGGGCACTAGGCCGACCCACACAAGTGAGGTACCATTTTTCTCGGAAGACTTTGGGGAACGCGGGGTGGGTGGAAATTTGTGGATCCACGCGGATTCCTAAACTTTCCACCACAGAAATGTGGGGAAAATGTGTTTTTTTTGACAATTGTTTAGGTGTGCAAGGGATTCTGGGTAACAGAACCTGGTGGGAGGCAGTCAAGTCACCCCATCCTGGATTCCCCTGCGTGTCTAGTTTTCAAAAATGTATAGGTTT
Organism: Calotriton arnoldi; assembly: GCA_963921515.1. Lineage (NCBI taxonomy): Eukaryota > Metazoa > Chordata > Amphibia > Caudata > Salamandridae > Calotriton > Calotriton arnoldi. The sequence goes on from CAWUFW010002710.1 coordinate 684,027, forward strand.
GCTAGGTTTCCCTAGGTGCAGGCAGAGCTATGGTTCAAAAACTACAGCTAGGCACTTTGCCAAAAAAGGGTCATTTTTCACTGCGAAATTGAGGTGTGTCCACGTTGCGTTTTGCGCCGTTTCCTGTTGCGGGCACAAGGCCTACCCACGCAAGTGAGGTACCATTTTTCTTGGAAGACTTTGGGGAACGCAGGGTATGTGGAAATTTGTGGATCCACGCAAATTCCAGAACTTTACACCACAGAAATGTGAGGAAAATGTGTTTTTTTGGACAAAATTTTAGGTTTGCAAGGGATTCTGGGTAACATAACCTGGTGAGAGGCAGTCAAGTCACCCCATCCTGGATTCCCCTGGGTGTCTAGTTTTCAAAAATGTATAGGTTTGCTAGGTTTCCCTAGGTGCCGGCAGAGCTAGGGTTCAAAAACTACAGCTAGGCACTTTGCAAAAAAAGGGTAATTTTTCATTGTGAAAATGTGGTGTGTTCACGTTGGGTTTTGAGCCATTTCCTGTCGTGGACACTATGCCTACCCACACAAGTGAGGTACCATTTTTATCGGGAGACTTAGGGTAATTCATATTTGTAAAGCAACTGTTATTACCTATTGACTTTCGATGCATTTCTGCCTTCCAAATTAAAGACATTGTGTAAAAAAGAAGTCATTTTAAAAAATGACCGATAATTCTCATGCTAGTATGAGTATTCCCAATTTCGGAAATGTGCAAATATCTACTGTTTCTAAACTCTATATTTTGTTCCCATTTCAGAAATACATAGATGTCTTTCATACCGATTTTTCCATGTATACATTTTCCCACAATAATTGCTATATACCCGGTACATAATAAAAAGCCATTGCAAATTGCTGCTCAGTTTTTGACTCTGGGTTCGTCGGGTTCTTGGTGAACCTACAAGTACTATATATCCCCACAACCAGTAAGGTCCAGCGGATGTAATGGTATATTGCTTTCAAAGAGCTGTCATAATTAGAAGAAGTTACAGGTGAAAACGTTGACACAAAAGGTTGTTTTTTTCAACTAATTTTCAATTTTTCCTATAATTAACTGTTAGTTTCTATAAAGAAATCTTGATGGATCTACACAAATGACCCCTTGCTGAATTCAGAATTTTGTCTACTTTTCTAAAATGTATAGCTTTCCAGGATCCATTATTGCTTTCATACCCATTTCTACCATTAACTGGAAGGAGGTTGAAAGCACAAAAAATAGCAAAAATAGGCTATGTCCCAGAAAAATGCCAAAACTGTGTAAAAAATGTTGGTTTTCTGACAAAAGTCTGTCTTTCCCTAAAAGCTGGCAAAATGGTGATTTCAGCCCCACAAACCCTTTTTTGATACCATTTGCAGGGAAAAACCCAGACGCTTTCAATTGCAGCCCTTTTTTCAAAAAAAAAAATTCCAGTGGAGTCCACAAACCCTGGGTACCTTTACAATCCCCATGATGTTGGAAGAAAAGGACGCAAATTTGGCGTGGATACCTTATGTGGTCAAAAAGTTACAGGGGCCTTAGCGCGCACTACCCCAAATAGCCAAAAAAAGGCTTAGCACAGGTGGGGAAAAGGCCTAGCAGCGAAGGGGTTAAGATCTGTTGCCTCACCTATAATGCCTTAAAAGGTAAAGGTCCGTTGTATCTTCAAACAAAGTTAAGGGCCTATGCCCGAGTCGCACCCTCAGATCTTGCGACAAAGCCTTACTGTGTGTCCCTCGTATCGGCCAAACACGCATGGGGTGCAAAGCCTTCTCATATCTCGCTCCAAGGTACTGGAACAAACTTCCACTGACCCTGCGATCCACCCCCACATACTGTAAATTTTGGAAATCAGTAAAAGCATACCTATTCTGAATCCACATGGTACGCACCTCCTGTTAGGATCCGATACAGCGCCGAGATGCCCCCGGGTGAGTCGAGCGCTATAGCAAATGATGTTAACATAACATAACATAACACACTGCTCACCATTACAATACATTTGAGCAGCCCGATCTAAAAATAAAATAAAGGCTTCCCTGGTCTTTATAACCCTCCCCAGTGTTGGCACTGCTTGGTGGAGTTTTAGATCTCTTTTGCTATAGTGCAGTTGTTTCTCTGAAGTTCTACGATTACATGCATACTTAGGGTTTGAATCTATCCAATGGCAGATTAGTCTCTAAGCCCCTTCTCTTAATTTTCGTCTGTGTGAAAAACGTTGGATCATTTGGGACAAACTGGTTTGCCAGTGCTTAATTTGAGTCGGTGGTTTTCAGTGCTCAGCACTGACCTTAATTGTCAGCACCTCTCTAGTAACAGTCCACCACACGGTGGCGCTGTCTAAGATGACCACAACAACTGTGTTTATCAAGCCAAATCGCATTGCAAATGAATAATACTAGCCTCTCACGCCATTGTTATAGCTTTGTGTGGCCTGAAATAGTCTGAATTGTCACACTTGTAGGAGTTAGGTTTTATGTTGGTACTGTCATTGACAGCGCTGGCAGGGGCAATGCGTGGTGCAGGCTGCAGTGGTCCTCTGAGAAGGGCCCTGGCACTTAATATTTTACAAATTAAGCACTGGCATAGTTTGGTTTTTATTGGGTCACTCATAATAAGGGTGCAAGGCGTACATTCGTGATACCTAACACTTTTTGTCTTCCTGTAGTCCCCTGTTTCCTACTCTGATCATATTTGCAAATTTCATACTCCATCTAAGCAAATCCTGCTACCCCTTTCTCGAATGCTAACTTTAGACAATAACACAACTCATTTCGACGTGGGAAAATGTGAATATGACATGTGTGAAACTATTTTCCTGTCAGTTTTTCACATACCATTTCAATGTAATCGAAGCCAGTAGTTTTTCATGGACTGAATTTGATGGCACAGCAATGTATGTGCAACTGTATGTGCCACTGTGTGCGTGTGCTTTTTTTTTAAATTTTTTTTTTTATGTCCTCATTCGCCATTACCCATAGTAAACAGACAGTCTGTACATACCCCTTCTCGATGACATAGGCTTTTTCAGCGGATTCTCTCGGTACCATCAGCCCGTAGGGGTATGTGTCCAGACCGAAAAGTCACTTCCCCTCAATATATAGAGGATAAGTATCACTCCAAATTGATCTAAGAAGACCATGTGGACTCTCTCGATACCCCATGACCCATGGGGAGGCTCAACTCGGTCCAAGGAGTGTCTAGTTGGCATAATCATTGGACCCGTAAAAAAAAAAAAAAAAAAAATCTCACCTCCACTGCAGCAACAAGTCCCAATATGCAATCTTTTTCCTGCTACAAACTCTGGCCAAATCCATCTTAGATGTTTCATATAGAGAAATCAGCCAATCAGAGTGTTTGGGAGGGGCAGGGTCTACCCATTGTTTACAGATTTGTCTTCTTGCCAGTAAGATTGAGTAAAATAAAAGAGATCTAGCTGGTCCTAGTATCTGATTGTTTAGTCCAAAAATTATTAACTTTAAGTCAATTTGAATTGGTACTCCCAGGATACTCTCCATTGTTCTCCGTATATCTTCCCAAAATGCACCGATGAAGGGACAGTCTCTGAACATGTGTAAATCTGAGGCTTCTACCAACCCACATTTTTACAGTTGATTTGAGAGCTTTTAAAAATTCTTGATAGCCTGAGGGGGATAAGTATGCTCGATGAGCCGTAAATAAGTGGTTCCTCCTCAACCATGCTGGTTTAACTGTACTAAAAAGAATTTTAAAAGACTCCTGCCATAGGTGATCGCACTGTTCATTAGGCAGCTGTTCACTCCAAAGCTCGTAGGCCAGCTTGAATTCCCCGTCCACCTCCTCTTCTATAGCCCAATACTAGTATGAAACCTCCTTCTTACCCACTGGCCTTTCCACTAGCTGCTGCTCTAGACTGTTTCCCTCACCGATAGTTATTTTATTTCTAAACTGCGACTGTGCCAAACTCTGTAACTGAATATATTTAAATCTTGAAAGGCCACTACCCACTCTCTTCCTTAGATCTTCCCATGAGATAAATGTTTCATTGCTGACTAGATCTCCCCATACTTTTAATCCAGCATCTCTAAGTGGGATTGCCAGCCTGTCCCGAAGGCATTCCGGCGAGCCCGGGAGTCCCAGAGTGGTGCTAATTTGGAGAAATAACTGAGTCCTGCCAAATTTCTTAGCCTTGCCCATATTCTGGCAAAACCCTGAAGGACCTTAAGTTTAATTTTTTTGTAAAATTTCTGGTCACCGAATTTAAACATAAACCCTTGTTCTGGTAACCCCGCCCCTTTCAACATAGCCAGAAGCATACCTCCTCTCCCTGTACCACTCGGCATTTTTAAAAGCATCCGAGAATGTGTAAGTTGGAATGCCCAAGCATAGTTTTGTAGATCAGGTAACGCCAGCCCTCCTTTCTCTCTCCTACGCCTTAGTTTCTTCCATGCTATTCTGGTAGATCTATATGCCCAGATAAAAGAGTTTATTTCTCGTTGGAATTTTTCTATAGTGCGTTTGTCAAAATGCAGGGGAATTGTATTAAAAAGGAAAGTAGCCTTAGGTAAAATAGACATTTTAACGAGATTTACCCTCCCCAGAATGGATAAGGGGAGGTGAACCCATGACTTCATTTGTTTATGACAGTCGCGGAAGACTCGCGCTAAGTTGGTATCTGCCAGTTTATCTATATCTTGGGTAATTCTAACCCCGAGGTAATGCATACTGCGATTTGTCTGATATACAGCATGCGGGATATTCCAGGTCATAACTTCTGTTTTACCAGCGTTTACCTCATAACCGGAGACCCGACCGAACTCCTCCGCCAGTTTAATTACTACCGGAAGAGTTCTGTCTAGGTCTGCTGACAATATCAAAATATCATCCGCATACAGCGCAACCCTTCTCTCCCAATCCCCGTGTCTAAAAGACACAATATCAGGGTTATCTCTCAGCCTCTGTGCAAACGGTTTGATATACATATCAAACAACAGGGGGGAGAGGGGGCAACCCTGTCGAGTTCCTCTGGTTATATCAAATGACTTTGTAAGGCTACCATTAACCAAAAGTCTAGCCGATGGAGATTGGTATAGCAGCTGTATGGCTCGGCAAAAATTGGCACCTAAATGAAATTTCTCCATGACTTCCGACAGGTAAATCCAATTTACTCTGTCGAAAGCCTTGGTAGCATCCAGGGTCAAGGCTGCCAGGGGGAGTGAAGAAGTGGAGGCAATATCTATTGCACCGACCAAGTCGTGAGTGAGATCTGCCAATTGTCTCCCTTTCACAAACCCTTTTTGGTCGGGGTGGAGAATATCTTTAGCCACCTCCCCAATCTAGTTGCCAAGATGGTAGTGAAGATTTTGTAATCGGCATTTAATAATGATATGGGCCGGTAAGACCCACATCTAGAGGGATCTTTGCCCGGCTTCAAAATGAGGACTACTGTAGCATCATTCCATGTTACTGGTGGGCTGACTCCGTCCGTAAAGATTTTATTAAAAAGATGGGTTATTGTTGGAATTATGCTCTCCCCAAGTGCTCTATATAGTTCAACTGGGAGTCCATCCGGACCAGCCGCTTTACCCCTTTTTCCACTCGCCAATGCCTTCCTCACTTCCTCCTGCGTGATGGACTGACCCAGATCTAATTGTTGGTCGGAACTAATTGGTGTTAAAGTGATATTCTCCAACCATAATCTTGCCTTAAGTTTGTCCTCTGTAGAGGTCTCTTTATATATCTCCTGAAAATATTCCAGGAAGGCCTCACCAATACCTTCGTCTGAAGAAATGGGGGGTACCCCATTACCCACAGAGATCTCCTTTATGTGGTTCCGGAGCTGATCTGCTTTGATTTTCCAAGCTAATAATTTTCCAGCTCCTTCCCCATACTCAAAGTGGGCCATCTTACTAGCCTCCCATCTGCGCATAAGCCGCCCCTGAAGAACACTCTCCATTTGCTCCTTTAAATTCCTACTTTTCTCCAGATCTTCCTTCTGACCAATTCCCTCTTGGGTGTTTAATTTTACCTCCACTTTCCTTATTTCTTCCTCCAAAACTGTGATCTCTTCTCTGTATTTCTTACGTCTATAGCTCGACCTATTGGTTATTATACCCCTCAAGAAAGCTTTGAGAGTATCCCATACTATAGTGATATCGGCAGTTCCCAAATTGGTCTCTAAGAATTGATTGGTTTTCCCAGAGAGAAAACTCGTTACGTCCTCTTCAAGTAACAAAGTACGGTCAAAAGACCATGCTCTAGCCTGTTGTATCTGTAGGCATTGAAGAGTCAGTAGAATACTAGAATGGTCCGACATATGTGATGGCAGGTATTTTATATCCTTAACTCTGTCTCTAAGATTATGACTGAGCAGAATATAGTCAATTCGTGACTTATGTTTATACTTGAAATTTCTATAAGATACCCCCATCTGTTGCCCTGACCTTTCTCTCCAAATATCACTGAGACCCAATTGGGACATTATTGCCAAGAGGGATGCCCTAGATCTCGAAGGGACAATTGCTCTACTATTAGGAGATTTGTCTAACTTGGGATCAAGAAAGATATTAAAATCTCCTGCCCATATCACTGGCTCTGGGAAATCCAATAGGTGCGAAAAAATAGTTTGGAGATTAGAAGGGTCGTCCTGATTCGGGCCGTAATAACCAACTAGTGTGAAGAGAAAACCTCTTAAAGTGACCTTCAAAATCAACCACCTCCCCCCTGGGTCACCCTTATATTGTAAAATCTGTACTTTAGCTAGTTTTTTAAAGAGAATCCACACCCCTCTAATATTTGCCGTCTGGTCAGTACATACGAAAGAATCAACCCATTTCTGTGATCTTAATATTTCTTTCGTTTCTGCCTCAAGAAGATGAGTCTCCTGAATAACCAAGACCTGCGCTGGGGAATCTCTTAAATATTGTAGGATTTTTCCTCTACGTGACCCCCCGCAGGCCATTCACATTCCAGGACAATATCTGGAAAGTATTCATTTAATTGGAGACTCCACCCTCCCTAATACAAGACAGCAATAACGTCTTAATTTTAGCTCTCCGGTCAATCCCGGCCTAGCTAAAACTATCAGATCTAAACAACCTAAAATTAAGGCGAATGAGGTATTTTTATTTTATTATTCCCCTGTGCTCCCCTACCCCCCTCCCTCCCCCACCCTTGGAGAACCCTTCCCCCATTTGACTGGACTAGTTGTTGTCCAGGTGTGGTGTCCGTGCTCTCCTCCTCCTCTACCTTAATCGCACCTATGTGTTACCCGCCTGAAAAAAGAAGACCGAAAGGGATTATATCGTGCATCATATATCAAAAACATATATATATATATATATATATATATATATATATATATACATATATATTTTTTTTTTTTTTTTTTTTCTTCCCTCTGTACCTTCCCTTTTTCCCTTTTTTTTTTTTTGTACCTTTCCTTTCCTTTTTTTTTCCCTCTTCTCTTCCCCCTCTTCCCTCCATTTTTCATTTTCTTTTCTTCCCCTTTTTTTCTTTTTTCTCTCCTTCCCTTTATTGTGACAAATCTTTAAGCTATTTACTTCAACTACAAAAATACCATGATTGTTTGATTGCTTTAAGGGGGCCCTTTACTAATGATACCCAACAATTCATCTGCCTCTTGAACGGACCTGATGTTGTGCATTTTATTATTGTGCATAACCTTTAAGAAGGCTGGAAATTTAAGTTGCACCGTGGCTCCGATCTTCTTAAAATTGTCCATCCTTCTCCCGAGCTCCCACTGCCTTTCTAATGTATCTCGCGATAAATCCGAGCGAACTTCAAAGGAAAAATCCTTGCTTCTTAATGTTTTCGTCTTTAATGCCAAATTCAAGATTTTTTCTTTTCACGGCGTAGGTAAGGAAATTGATAAGAATCTTCCTTGGCTTAGTCCTATTTGGATTTAGACGGAAGGGGTCCCTATGAATTCTTTGTATGTCCTTTGTCAAGAACTCAACAGGGTCGTCGAGTGGCAGAACTTCTTTAAACAAATTTACAATGAAATTTCTTAAGTCTGACCCCTCTTTCCCCTCTGGGATGTTCAAAACGCGGAGATTGTTTCTGCGGGAATTATTTTCCAGCGTTTCCATTCTTTCTCGCAACACAGCCTCTCCTTTTTGTAGGTCATATATTTTAGCCTCTGCCGTCCCTAAGTTGGCCTTTAGCTCGTCTACGGAATGCTCAAGGGATTCAGTTCTAGCATTTAGGAGATCTACCTTCCTTTCTAGAGTCTCACACGAGTTCCTAATCTCCCCTTGGTTAGCGGCTGACACAGCGAAACCTTGCTTAATATCTTCTTTTAGTGACGTAAATAGAGCTTCCATTGAGAGTGAGGGGGGTCCAACCTGCTCTTGAAAGCCTAATCCTGATCCACCCCCATTCACGCCATGGCTAACAGCTATGGCAAAGGCAGTGGCAGTGTCCATGTCAGTGGCAGTAGCAGTAGTGGGAGTACTCTGAGGACCTATTTCTGTTTGCCCTGCGGGACCTGTTTCAGACCCGGTTCAATTGGGTCAGTAAGTGACCCAGTTTCCACCGCTGATGCTCCTATGGACTGCATCCTAACCTGCGGTATGTCCATAGAGCCAAAATATTCAGATGGACCAGTGTCGTTGTTTTTATACTCTGCCCCCTGCTTCGTAATAAGTAAAACCTCTGGTTGAACCCTGAAAAAAGACCTTAGTGAGGGGGTAACCTTCACTTTATGGGATGTAATCTTATTTTTCCCCCCTTTTATACTCCTGCCTTTAACCTGGTAATTTTGAAAGGCAGAATTATCGCTGGGCAGACTAGAATTTTTAGGGATACCAGGACTGCTTATTATGGTTGTGGCTCCCAAAACTTGCTCTTCCTCTAACTGATTTAGGGGCTCCCACCTCACTTCCCCTTTTTCCTTAGTTTTCCCTTTTTTATTTTCAGTCACGCTCTTTCCAGCTTTCCTACCTTTTTTTACTTTTGGCTTGTCGACAGGGTTACCTCGTTTTTTTTCTGGGGACCTTGACTTACCCCCTACACCATCTTGAGTGTGTGGGAGGACCTGTTCACCTTGCACGTTATCCTTTTCAGGTAGGATCGGGGGTTCCACACTGTGGGAACAAGAAAGGGTCTGCTCACCGCCCAAAGACGACTCTGGTACAAGAACAATATGGGAAACTGGAGCCAGCAGATTTGTAGTTACTTCCCCAGCGCGCCCGGTTCTGTCAGCTCGTACAGCACCCGCAGCACCAAAGAAGCGCCCGATACTGGCGCTGCCGCTGCTGACCCGGAGGAGGCCGCGGGCCGCCGCTCTGCGGCCGTGCCTCAACTCCAGGGCGGCCGTGCACCAGCGCGGGAAGCAGGGCGGGCGGGGATCGCAGAACAGCCCCCAGGTCATCCGCTCCCCGAGATCGAGAACCACTCCGCCGGCCTTGGAAGGGAAAAACGGGAAGACAGCGCCTCAAATGCCAGGTAACATCGGGCTGCTAAAGCACGGTGGGAGAGGGAGATACGGACACGCGCAGCTGCTCAACCAGCAGACGCCATTTTCTCCATCATCATTCACTGTGTGCGTGTGCTTGTGTGGTGAAGAATGCATGTCACGAAAAAAAGCCTAATTACAATTTAAATATAGCTTAATTATTAAGACTCTACCATACCTAGATATGCACATAATCTGTTTCCCCCTGTGTCTTGTAATAGAAAGCGAAAGTATTGTTAGGAACGAAACAAAATAGGTTTTTATTTCAGTGCCAGAATTCCCGTTCCACAGTATATTACATTGTTTCTTTACTGACAGTATTGATTTCTTTCTTTAGCAGGCAAAGAATATGTTTCAAGTCACTTCATTCCCTGTTCCACTTTCAGTAAACATCTTTACCTCAAGTAACCTGAATCGCTGCAGTTCCCATCACAGCACTATTGTCTTTTTATCCTATAGACAAGTAAAGGAAATTCATTTCACATTTATCTAACGGAGTTATATATTAGTAATTATTAGATTGGCATTACGCTTAAGGCAAAGACAACTGAAAGTACTTGTCAGCATGTTTTGACTTCTACACAATAAAAAACATTTTAAATAAACAACCAACCATGAAAACAGTATAAACGATGATGAGCTTGTGACTTGTGTGCAAAAAGTAGTAGGCGACATTATGTGGGCAGTGTCAGACACCATTATTCACTGGGGCCCCAGTTCAGGCACCAACCTTTTTAGTTTTTAGTCTTGCTGAGTACTGAATACTACAGTTACCCTACAGTGCTACACAAACAAATGATATACGGAATGCTGAATAAATCATACATTCACCCCCAGTCAAAAGATCTTGGTCCAGGGAGGACTCAGCTTGGCAGTTCGGGCTTGACTGTTCCCATGAGGAGCAGGGTCAAGACTAATTTGCATATGGCTGGGTCCAAACTGGAGTGGTGTAGTGAGCAAAAGAACAATGGATTTAACCCAGATCTTTTGACTGGCGGTGAATGTTTGATTCATTCAGCAGTCTGTCCATCATTTGTTGCTGCAGCACTTTTCACCCTAAGTGGGATGGGTATGCCCAGACGTGGGTCCCTTGCTCACTGTCCCACTAGATTCAAGCTAGCCTGACTGATGAGCGGTGTTACTCCGAAACCGGTCCCAGGATGCTTGTTTCCGGTCCAGGGAGGACCCAGCTTGGCAGTTCGGGCACGATTGTTCCCATGAGAAACAGGGTCAAGACTGATTTGAATATGGCTGGGTCTAAACTGGGTGGCATAGTGAGCAAAAGAACGATAACCTAGATCTTTTGACCTCGGGTGAATGTTTGATTCATTCAGCATTCCGTCTATCATACCCTCTAGGGCAGGGATACTCATGATCATTTTTAGGGGTCAAAATGTTTGGCCAGTGCTGTGGTCGAAAGCTGCACTGATGCGAGCAGGGTGACAGGTGGGGTGTTGGGAGGTTTGCTGTAAGGGTGTAGGGGAAGTGAAGCATATACATCTGGTGGGTGAACTGCAGAATGTGAAACCAGGAGACCTGGGCTTAATCCCAGCTTCTCCACTTTACCAAATAGTGTGATTCTAGGCAAGTGTTTTAATTCACTTTCCCTCATCTTTCTTCATAATCACATATAAGAAAACCTTGAAATATATGACTTCAGGATGTGTGCTGTAGAAAACTTTCTCTAGTGTTTGATTTATTGAACTATGATCTTGTTCATGTATAATAGGATCACTTGCCTCCCAAAGAGTGCACATAACAACTGATTTACCTCTTAGTTCACTATTGGCATTGTTGTCAGGTTGGGGGTGGGGTGGAAGAATGAAGGTGTTTCTAAAGTAAAGCAGTGCAGGACACCCTAGTTACTTCCTTTCTTTAACTTTAATTAACCTTTAAATACATGTTTGCCTGTTTATTTAACATTTTGTCAATGTTAGGGCCGTGTTGATTTAACAGCAGGCCAATGCTGCTGTTGACCAGGGGGGCATATATAAATAAATAAATAATAATTCATACTTGTAAAACGCGAACATATCACCCCTTAAGGTTTCAAGGTGCTGGGGGCCGTAGGGGAGATTAAGTGAGCTATTGCCCAGAGTCACATGATGTTGAGCTGAGCTGCCACTGGCACTGGGGATCCAACCGTGAGCCCCGCGCTCCGGAGACAGCCGTTCTGGCCATTCTGGCCGCTGCGCCACATAGAGGGCCACATGTAGTCTCCTGGCCATACTTTGAGTATCACTGCTCTAGGGCCTTAATTACAAGTAGCACAGTACTGCGGTGATTATATGGCACAGTCAGAGCTCATGTGAATTTACATTTTCCATGTTGTAATATTTCCCCAGTACTGTATGTAGAATTATGAGTAAAATACCATGAAATGAGGTATTACAGTTTGGGGTTGATTTTTCCAGCCGTAACACTACACAGAATACATAATTCCATGCGCTTTTACTACATACAAGTACCACTTGCTCTGAGCAGGTGTAAGTGTTATTAAAGGCTGGTGCACGGGGTGTAAGGGAGCAGGTTGAGGCAGTTGGTAGACCATTTCAGTACAAAAACTATGCCTTACATTTCCTTTTGTATATATGCTGTACAATACAATGTTGATACAATGAGATGATTTGAAATCCAAATGAGCACAGTAAAGCTGCTAAGGGGGTGACATAGACATTAAATGGGTTACAGCATTTTGTCAGGCATAGGGTTTGTACTGAAAAGGGGCTATTTCAGTACAAAAACTATGTCTTACTTTTCGCACTTTGTATATATGCTGTACAATGCAGCACACATGCAAAATTGGATGGGGAAATTAAAAATCTCTCCTCCATTACCCCTGCCTTGAGAAGACTTAAGGTTTTGACACAAATCCCTGTCTAGATAGGGATTTGTGTCAAACTGCATGAGTGGTTGCATGGGAACGCCCATGTACCACCGATGGAATGTCACCTTGACGGAAAGTACTACAATTTAGCAAGTAGCACTACACTGCGTCACTTTGGCCAGCTTTCTAAAGTACATCTGGATTTGCGTTTTAAAGTTAAGACCACCACAAAGCTTTACACTGGATTTGCATTACAAAAGTAATGCAAAACAGGCACAAAGTGTCAGTAAATCTGGGTCTGAGTTTGGGAGGAAGAGAGTTCCAGTATTTTTATTTCCAGAAAATCAAAAGCTCTGTCCCCGATATGGGTGCGATGGATCAGAGGAGGTAAGATGAAATTGAGGAGAGCAGACCGTAGAGTATGTGAGGGGTGTAAGCAGCAATTTATCTGTAGATGAATGTATGGTCAGAATTGGATAAGTCTTTTGGAACAATACAGAAAGATTTAAAGATTGATCTTTTTCTGGTAGGTAACCAATGTATAGAGGGCAGATGAGGAGAAACAAAGTGGGGGGCAAGCAAGTTAATGATCAGATAAGCCTCTGAGTTCTGGACCATCTGATAATAATAGATAAGATAATGGGGATGAACGAGATACAGTGAATGGCCATAGTCACAGCTGGACTGAGGAACCAAGAGCAGTCATGGAAAAATGCTCAAACCAGCCTGCTCCTTTCATCTTCTCACGCTATTGCTGTCTTTCCATCCATCCATTCTCTCTCTCACCTCTCTTTCTTCTCCCTCTCTGATCTCTTTCTCTCTACCTTCCATGGGCAACTGGTGCTTAGGGGTGTGAAAGTGTGAGGGGCATTGCCCTGGCATTACAGGGGAGGAGGAGAAGGAAATTTGAGCGGCTCAGCACAAAGAACTACCAGATGCTTATGATGTTTCTACCTAAATTGAGTGATTGGTGCTAGGACTAGAGAGCCCTGTGCATGTACTGGTCAAGGAAATTCTTACCCTGTAGGTACAAGCCAGGGCAGTGGCATCACAGTGATGGGTGAGGTTAGGTTCAGCAGTGCTACATAGGTCTGAATTTGGGCGTTTGCCGCTGTGACCAAGGGTGGGGTTTGCGGAACTCCTTACAATTAAGGGGCCGAAGCAGAGCAGACCGATGAATAGAAGGAACGAGGGGGTGGTAATCAGCTTAGTGAGGGCTCCGCCTCCTCCACTGTCATCCACTGCTAATTTGCTTTTCAAGGCTCAGGGAGGAGACAGGCATTCCATCTTTCAGTTTCTTATGATTCAGAAGCGTTTAAGAGCAAGCACGTTATCTTGTTCGCTGAGGAACAGCTCCTAATTTCATGCCAGATCAGCCGACTCACTAGTGAGTGGTTTTATTCTGACAACTTTATTTACTTTAAAAACAATCTCCACTGCACAAGCTAGTGCCTTCATCATGCACTGCTAGTTCAGTAAAAGTAAACCACCCATATCTTCAGCAACAACAGCAACCACCAGTTGATTGATGTTTTCTTGTTGCTGTAGTCTCCTACTTAAAAAAAAACATGCACACACGTCTTTCAGTCCTTCTGTTTTAGTTTCCCAGCTGTGCTGGGAACTGATATTAATGATTGCAAAATAGGGTGAAACTTGTTCGGTCCGACCGCCGCATTGGGATGCAGGTGGTCGGAGCTTGGCTGTCGGAGGAAAAGACCGCAGCATCGACAGGACCAAGGATCTGATTGATGCGGTGGTCGGACTCCTATCCCTACAAAGAGGCCAGTGCCTGCACAGGCACCACTGTAGGGATTAGGATGTCCCTTTCCCACAGCCTGTTCATGGATATCCGACCGCCATGTACAGGCTGTCGGAAAAGGACTTTGGAGGCCCCAAGCAGGGCCCCTGTCCCCCATAGGCCACTGTACAGTGGGCTAGGGGGTACCTGTGTTACCCCCACACACATCCATGCACCATGTGCCAGGCACCACATGGTGCCAGGCACCACATGGTGCCTGGCACACGGTGCTTGTATGTGCACAAAGTGCTTTTTTTAACAGTAGCTTGTGCTGTGGCCCTTTTTTTAGGCTGCCGCACAAGCCACTGTTGAAAAAGCCATTTCAGGACCACCTGCATGGCGGTCGCATCGTAATCGGGCAGGTGGAACTGCCAACACATTGTCGGACGGTCACTTGCCCGAAACTGTGGCGGTCAGATGCTTATTCGACCACCGTCATAATCAGGCCCTTTATAACCAAGTTAAGTGGTTATGGAAATGTCAAATTGAAAGTGCATAAGCAGTGCTGTTTTTCAATCCTTAATGGGAAATCCAAGCACAGATGAAAACAGAATCTGTAAGGATATGCATGTTTTCCATTTAAAGTTTATCTTGAAGGTCCTCACCCTACCACTTTGACATTTCACCAGCCACCGTTGCTACCTCCACTTCCCTACCTCTCTTTCTTGAAGTCTACCTGTGCCTGATGCAATTAACTTGGGAAGCTGGGGAAAGTGTCAGAGGCACCAGGTGCTGCATTGGGCTTTCAAAACCAGCCTCCAAGGGCTGCAGACCAAAGAAGAAATGCCCAGTGGACTAAAAAGCCTGTCCAGCCCTAGCCATAGTCCAGCTGGGAAGATATAAGAGCCTACAAATTGGTCTTATGGCAAGAGGTTGGATCTAAAGGGATGAACTTACTTAGACATCTTATGATGGAGAAGCAGAAGGCAGAAACCTGATTGCTTTGTATTAAAAAACTCTGGTTAGAATTCTTGAGAAAGCCAAGATTTTTTTGCAGATGCTACTGAAATGAGGGACGCTCCGAGTTTAGAGACCACCAGGCAAAGGACCAGGATAGAAGTTTGTTTGCTGAAAGGAAGCACTACAGGTTTTTCGCAGTTGAGCTTTAAATGGTTGGTGCTCATCAGTTTTTCAACCTTTATTGAGTGGAGGAGATGTTTTCAGAGACGGAGATGACAACCTGGGTTCCAGTGTAAGAGATGATTTGAAATAAGAATGAGCGCAGCAAAATAGCTAAGTGGGTGACATCGGCAATATATAGGATAGGGCTACGGGAAAAGCCCCTGGAGATACCTAAGGGAGGGGATAGGCATCTGAAAGTGAAAGGATGAAGAGAAATTGCTTGTATGTGTAGAGATAGAAAAGAGTGGAAGCCTTGTGGTTAACACTTATGTTAGGAAGTCAATAAAAAAAACATGTTATGAGATGCCATGTTAAATGTGGCAGAAACATTGACTAGGATCAGGGCTGTTTAACCACCCTAATCTAAAATGGATCTAATATGTTTGGTACCGGCTAGGGGTGCAGATTCAGTATTATGGTGAGGTGGAAGCCGCATTGTAAAATGACAAATATGATGTTATCTTCAACAAAAACAATCTGCCTTTTGCAGGAAATATTTGCTAGGTACTGAGGAGTCAGCAGATGTTTTTTCTCAAGAGAGAGACCACCAGAGCATGTTTCCAGACATAAGAAACTATGGCTCAAGGAAAGATTACAGAGTTCCTGAAGAAAGGCATGGATCCAAAGGGGGCCCTGATTTGATTACTTTGATGTAGGAGGTAATTCCTTCAGCTGATATGGGAGATAGCTCCAGCAAGGAGGATGTAGGGAGTAGACGTAGAGCAGAAAGTTAATGTTGAAAATTGGTGTAGAGTGATAGTTGTCTTTTCCAAATTGGGGTGAAGAAGAGATTTGACTAAGGACAAAATAGCAAGGGTTGGTTAACTGAGACTCCAATTGAGCTGAAGTTGTAAGCAATAAGAGCTTTTCAAATTATCTGTTGGTATTCTTTGATAGCTGATTTATAAGTGGATTTTGAGTGGGAATCGTAATTTGTTTTCCATGTTTATCAAGAAGTTTACAATAGCATTTTGGTTCATTAAGGTATTTCCGATACCAAGGAAAAGAGGACAGTCTCCAGTGAGGAAAGGGTGTCATAAAATTTAAAGAATCAAGACTGCTGATGTTCTTCCACACCCAGTAAATATAGGGATGGAAAAACCTAACCACTAGTAATCAGGAAGAGCAACATTCTGCTCCACTTGACTTGTAATCAGGCTGTAGGTGATGGAAATCTCTAAGACCCACAACCTACTTTTAAAATTCGGACAGCATTTTTCCTTACTTAAGTTCACACAGCTACTGATAATAATTTTCAGTAAATTAATGTATTAATATTTGTAGGACATTGCTATGCAGGATGGGTGCACACTGCATCTTCTTCACTTTGAAAATAATACTTCATATTAAGTGTCCATTGTGAAAGATAAATCAAACTATTTTATTAACGAAACAGACATTATGAGGTACGTACTCAAGAGGAAAAATGTTAAAGTCCAGAGACATGATTGACATATTCTTTGCCAGAAGGAACTGTGAAAGAATAGATAAACCCTAACGTTTTACCCATACATGCTTTTATATTGTTCTTTTATGAGTCACTAGGCCTGATTCACAAAGAGCCTCCACATTCGTGGCAGAGGCCCCACAGTCATAGGGTAGTCTCCGCACTCATGTCAGAATCTCCACAATGATAATTTTCATTGTGGAGATGCCATCCCAAGTGCAGAGACTCCCCCACGACTGCAGGACCTCCGCTATGAGTGCGCAGTCCTTTGTGAATCAGCCCCATTGTGTCCAATCTCCAGTGGACAGCCAACCCCCCTCCACACACGGTAACTGGGGTCATGGATTTAATGTCTCGGGAGGATTGCTATTTGTTTTTTAATCTTACTGGGGGGCAGTGCACTCCCAGCAGCCCCCACAACATTAAAATAAAGCTTTGTGGTGTCCCTGCCTCTTTTAGGGGCATCACAAAGCATTAAATATGTTATATTGTTAAACTGTTGTCCATCTGGCCTTGAAATTTTGGAACACCCTACCTGTGGACCTGCGTAAATGCTCCAATGTTTTACGCTTTAGGAAACTCCTGAAAACGGCATTATTCAGAGTTTAATTTCTATCGGCACATGTTTGTCTGACTTTCCCGTTATGATAGCGCGGAGATACCCCTCCGGGGGTGATTCCTGCGCTTTATAAATCTTATACATACATACATACATATTAAAATGCTGTAGGGCATTATGGAGCTCCCCTTGCTAGGAAGCAGTGGATAATCAAGGAGCAGGTCCTGCCACTCATTTATTATTAATTTTTACAAAAATTGAGTTTGGGTGTGCCGGCTCCATGGAGGCTCTCCTGCCAACACCCATCTCGGGTGCAGTCGGGAGGAGGTAATTCTTTTTTTCGATAAATATTGGGGATGGGGAGTGCAGCCTCCCTCGCCATGCCTTTATGGGTCCCGGGGACCCCAACCTGTGGGGCCGTATCCTTTTTTTTTTTTCTTTTGAGGGGAGGGAGGAGTGTGGCCTCCTTCCCGGAGCCTTTACCGGCCTTAAGCACCCCATTCCCCGAAGCTGTATTATTTGTAAAGGGGAGATGGAGTGCATGGCCTCTGCTCCCTGTGCCTTAGGACCCCGGAAACCCAACTCTCATGGACTGAGAAACAGTCTTCTGAGAGTGGGATCCCTGGGACACAATGAGCTGGCCCTGGGAGATGGGGTCCCTGGGGCCTTTCACGGTTCAGGGAGGGGGAATGCACTCCCCCTCTACTTAAAAAAAATATTTGCCTCAGGGGATGGTGTTCCCGGGGCCTTAAGAGTCTCAGAGAGAGAGGCTGCATGCCCCCTCGCCTATTAATATATGCATCAAACCAGGAGATGGAGTCCCTGGTGCCTTTTGAGGCTCGAGGAGGGGCCCCATGCACCCCTCCCTTTATCTGAAAAATCACAAGGCTCGGTGACAGTGGCTGTCCACCCTCCTTCTCTTTGTTTTAAATGGTTGGCTCTGTGGGATGAGGTCCCTGGGGACGAAATTGGCTAGGGAAAGGGGGGTCCCATGAACGCCCTCCTCATCAGATAATTTAATATATTGGCCACTGGGCACCGCCATTTATTTTTTTACCGAGAGCTCCACAGGATCACAGCAAAAAAATAAATAAATGTTTCTATTCTGCCCCATTAAATTGTTTTTTTAAACCATTTTCAGGACAGGGGACTAAGTACCCGGAGGCCTGTAATGGCTGCCGTAACATGTGTTGGCATGTTGCGGCCAGCAAATCAGAGTGCTCGCTTTGCGGACCCTCCGTTTATTTTTGTTATATACTATTTGTGGGGTTGTAGGGGGTATAGGGTGGGAAGTTAATTAAGTAATAATTAATTGGCAATTAATTATTAATTGTTAGTTAATTATTCAATTGATTTTTAATTATGTAATGTATGGATACCTTATTTATTTTACTTACAATTTAGTTGCGGGTAGTTGTGGGCTGCTAGGTTTGTAGAGGTATAGGGCGGGAAGTTAATTAAGTAATATTTACCTAGCAATTACTCATTAATTCTTAATTAATTAATTTCAAATATGTAAATTATGGAATACTTATTTTGTAGTTATATTTTAGGTGCAGGCTGTTAGGTTTGCAGAGGTATAGGGTGCGAAGTTAATTAATAATTGAATTACATTTATTAAATGATAATTATTGCATAGGAAATATGTAAATTGATTCAATGTTTTTAATACATATTTATTTTTCATGTTAAATCATAATTTTTATATTAAGAGTTTAATATTTTTTCTCCATTCATGGGGTAACTCATGTATATAATGTGTTTGAAGTGAATCACTGTCTCTACTCTTGCTTAGACTGCAGTAGAAATAGTAAAAGTAACCCCTCTGAGCCCAACACCTTCCTTACTGTTGTGTTGTTTGTTGTGCAAATAGTAAATGTTACCCCTCCAAAGGCAAACACTTTCCTTACTGTTGTTTTGACTGGAGTGGGAATAGTAAATTTCACTGCTCTGAGTTGCAACACTTTACCTATAGTTGCTTAGACTGGAGTGGAAATAGTAAATTTAACCCTTCCGATGTCCAACACTTTCCCTACTGTTGTGGTGAGTGGTGTATGAATAGTAAATCTAACCCCTCTGAAGTTCAACACTTTCCTTCCTGTTGCATAAGCTAGAGTGGGAATAGTATAGTTAATTTTCTTGACTCTAATAATTTCCATAATGTTGGTTAAATAGATCTTGTAGCACTAATTGCTTGTTTTTTTATATTTTATATTTTATATTATTTGTTTTTATTTTTAAATGTATTTTGATGTTTATAATGTTTTTAGCAAAAGTTGTTTTGGTTTTTTACATTTTTAATATTTTATTTACTGTCTACATTAATTAATATAATTTTTCTTAAGGAATTGTTTATTTCATTATGGTTTTATTGTGTATGTATTTTATATATATATATATCTACTCAAGTTCTCCCTCCAACGGTGTCGGTGCCTGCTACGGCGGCAGCCGCCGTTATTTATGTATTCTCCAAAAACTCTCCTCCAGTACTCCAGAGAGAAAGACAAGAGGCACACCAGGGATTTTTAAACAATTGTTTTAATGTGCACCAAGACGACGCGTTTCGGCGTTAGCCTTTTTCGGGTAAGTTGTTACTGCCAATTCCTTTAGAAATACACCTCTTTGTTCATAGAAAGTGACAACATACCTCATTTGCAGCTCATACATGAAAATTAGAGACAGTGCAATAAATTCAAGTACACTCAAATAAGCAAGATAGAACATCCCCACATTTGATGTAAAACCATGCGCATTAATTGATTACTTGCATGTGCATGGCAACAATTAATCACCATATATTTTCTCATGTAACAGTTCGTACATCATGTGACACATATGTCTGCAATAAGAACTGGCATTGTCAATAAAGTTTCAGGTAGCGTTCATTTTTAGAACAATTAATGAATGAGGAAATACTCCTACATTTTCCTTAACTCAGATTCAAAGACACGTGACATTGAAATATAAAGATACAGCATGCGTGAATAATAAACAAGCCGATTGCCAAATATCAATAGAGTTGCAAAATTCGTGTACCGTGTATATATATCTTGCCAAAGATACATAAGGACCCCATAAATCCACCTGGGAGGCCTATAGTCTCCTCCAATGGGGGACTACTAGAGAACACTTCTATCTTCTTAGATTTATTTCTGGCACCTTTTGTTGTCAACTGAAGTTCATATTGCAAAGACAGATCAGATTTTTTGAGACGTATACATGACATCCAATGGGAACCCACCTATCTCTTGATAGCATTGGATGTGTGCTCCTTGTATACTTGCATTAATCAAAGACAAGGAGTGGAAGCTTGTATGCAATATCTACAAAGTAGACACATCTCATTGAAAGAGCACAGCAAAATGTTAGAAAAAATGATGATCTACTGTCTTGAGCAAAATATTTTCTTATTTGAGAAGACTCTCCATCGCCAAATATCAGGCACGGCAATGGGTACGTGCTTTGCCCCCAGCCTAGCTAATTTATTTTTAGGCTGGTGGGAAGAACAGGTAGTGTGGGTGGCTACCAATGATCATTACACCGAACACATCCCAATCTGGATCAGGTACATTGATCACCTGTTCCTGATTTGGGATGGATCAGTAGAGCTGGCAGAGGAATTCATTCAAAAACTGGGAAACAACAATCTCAATCTCAGTTTCACACATAAAATCAGTAAGGACTACTGTGAATTCCTCGATGTAGCTGTACAAGTCGTAGATAATAAAATCACCACACGACTTTTCAGAAAAGAAAGTGCAGGTAACACCATTTTACACACTGCCAGCAATCATCCCACATCCTTAATACGCAGTATACCTCACGGCGAACTCCTACGAGCTCGCCGTAACTGCAGTACCCACGACAGTTACTTGAAGGAACAGACAGTGATGGCGGATCGTTTCAAACGAAGAGGGTACATCAATAAGGTGTTAGAAGTAGCTAAAAGAAGGATTACAAGCAAAACACAGAATGAACTGCTTTTTAAAACTAATCCCAATGATAGAAAGAACATCACTGACGTTCCTAGGATGATCACTACTTATAGTGGGGGCTCACAAAGATTGGGGAAAATAATGAAAGCTCATTGGAGCCTGTTACAATCTGATCCCATTATTGGTAAACATATAGGTCCGGCGCCCTGGCAAGTTTTAACCCTTTGAGGTTGATCCTATGGTTGCATTTTGTGACCTGTATATTGCTAATTAATGAAAATACTTTATCACCAGTTTTGGTGATAAACAATGCAATGTTGATATTTTTTAATGAATGCTTTAGAATCTTCATATGGTTTCTATTAATTCTAATGGCTCTATAATTGATAACGCATACCACATGTCTGTTTCATTGATGTGGTGCTACCCTAACAAAACCAGTAGGTCTGCCTTATATATTCCCTTATAGTATGATTTTACATCTCATATATAGGTGGGGGTGGGGCATTGTGATTCTGGGGTTCAGGTCCACTAAAGGTGAAATGTGGTATGCCAGTGTTACCAAAGGTACTTCCATCGATCTGATGTACATATTTGTAATTTAATGTCTATTATTTAGTAGCATGTGTGTAATCAAAGTACTTTTCATTTGGAAAAAGGAAAGGTACTGACTGGACAATAATTTACTGAGAGTTGTTGCAGGCCAGAGAATTGGGATTGCTAGCCCACACCACGTCCATTGAGTTTGCCTTGGACTGCTCTCCTTGGATACCCTGAGAGAGTGATACTTGGTTCCCAATAAAGAGACAACTGTTGATCTATTACTTGTGAAAGACATGGACCCTTTAAAAGTAATAACTCAATTTCTTTCACCCCTCATTTGTAGGTCAAGTAACTAACGGCAAAATCCCCTTTGGGGTATACCAGCAAAAAAAGGGATTTATTTTCCTCAGAAGAATGGAATAACTGTTCCGTCACTTGCTTCCCTATTGGGAGACATATGATTCAACACCACAATTATAATCTTTTATAAAGATCTATAGAAATTGAGGCAATGTAAATAAGGGAGGATTAGGCCAAGCCTGTAATAAATAAAAGCAAGTCCTGACTCTAGCTTTGAAGGACATTGAGCACATGTGTCAGGATATGCTGAAGGTCTACTGAGGTATTCCCTCTGAAGAGATTTCCAAATGTCTACTAATAGAAACCAGAAGCTTACAGAGCAGCATCCAAATTGGATAACATGTCATTTATTAATTTATTGAGGAACAAATGCTTGAATAATTTCCTATGAAATGAAAAGCAATTTTAATCAAACTATGTCAAATTTTATATGGATATGTGTTAACTCCTGAAATCTTATAGGATTGCATGAGTCATGATATTTGTATATCCTATTAAACAGGATATGGAAGTTTGTGGAGCAATACAAAGTATATAAAAATACCTAAACATAGTGCAATCTCCCTTGAGATAAAAGACACTTTTGTTTCAACTATTACATCTCTAAAAGGCAAGTAGGTAATAAAATATATTACACAAGGTATGGGCTGTAATATTTGGTATCCCCATGTAAAAATATATTGGAAAATATAAGGAAGTGTGCAGTTTAGCAGATAAATGCTGTACTTGTCTAGGCAACATAAGCCCACAAGAAAATGTATTCTAGTAAGTGTTAAGCCTAAAAATTCAGGGCATACTAAATATACTAGCCCTGTATGGACCATTATATTTGGTATCTGTCAAAGGAACCGGAAGTGAAAACTGGTAGAATTATGTCAAGAGTGCTAAAAGATACTATAATCTGCTGTCAAATACAAGACAATTTCAACTTGTCAATTTTTAAAAGGCAACCCTTGAAAGTAGGTGATACCAGATATTACAGCAATGTATGAACCGTAATATCTGGTATCCCCGTAGGAAGAGGCAGTGTAAAACACTAAGAAGGGTGTGATCTCACAGAAAAATACTTTATTCGCCCTGTCAACATAAGGCCATATCAAATTGTATCCTGGTAAGTTTTAACTAGGGGTGGGCGGAATTTGCATAGTCGCGTTACGCAAAGTTCCGCGAAGATGTAAAAAATCTCTGCGAGCTATGCAGAATTCCGCGAGCACGCGGAATTGCTTGTTCCGCCCATTCGCGATGCGTTTTTCCTGTTCGGGGCGCTGTTTGTGTGCTCGGGGGGAACTATCTCGCGAACTTGCCCATGCGGTCGCCAATTGGCGCGGCCATCTTGTTTCACTTGTCCCGCCCGTTCGCGATGCGTGTTTCCTGTTCGCGAACGCGGATGTCCGATGGCGCCTCCGAATGATGTGTTCGCGATCTCACACTCTTGCGGGATCGCGCAGCCGGATAGGAAAACTCGTCGGCGAACGCAGGGATCCCGGTAAGTCGCTACCGCGTGCGCGAACACGCATTTTGAAAGCGCGAAGAAGGAAAAAATTCTGCTATGCCGCGGATCGCGGATTTTTCGGCAATTCCGCGTTCTCCACGGAACGCGGAATTGCCAAAATTCTGCAAATTCCGCGAGCGGACCGGATTTTACCGCCCAGGCCTAGTTTTAACCCTAAAACCATAGGGGCTGCCAAATATTACAACTGGTATGGTCATTATAATTAGTACCTCCTAAAGGAACTGGAAGTGAAAGCTTCTGGAATGATATTAAAAGTGCAAAAAATACTGTAATCTGCTGTCAAATAAATGCAATTTCAACTTGTCAATGTTTAAAAGGCAACTCTTGACAAATAGGGGATACCAGATATTATAGTAATGCATTAGTTGCAATGTTTCGTATCCCCATAGAAAGAGACAGTTGAAAACACAAGGAAGAGTGCGATTTGACAGAAAAATAGTGTGCTCACCCTGCTAACATAAGGACATGTCATATTGTATTGTGGCAAAAATTTACCTTGGAACTATAGGGGATACCAAATAATATATCCTGTATGGGCCATTATATTTGGTATCCCCTAAAGGAACTGGAAGTTAAAGCGTATAGAATTGTATCACAAGTGCTAAAAGATACTATAATTTGCTGACAACTAAAAGGCAATTTCAACTTGTCAATGTTTAAAAGGTAACCCTTGAAAAGTAGGGCATACCAGATATTACAGCAATGCATGAGCTGTAATATTTGGTATCCCCATAAAGAGACAGTGGAAAACACAATGAAGAGTGCTATTTGGCAGAAAACAACTGTATTCACCCCACCAACATAAGGCCATGTCAAATTGAATCCTGGAAAGCTTTAACCCTAGAACCATAGGAGATATCAAACATTGCAACCTGTTTGGGTCATTATTTGGTGTCCCTTAAAGGAACCGGAAATGAAAGCTTGTGAAATGATATTAATAGTGCTAAGAGATACTGTCATCTGCTGTCAAATAAAAGGCAATTTCAACTTGTCAATGTTTTAAAGGTAACCCTTGAAAGTAGGGTATACCAGATAGTCTAGCAATGCATGAGCCCTAATATTTGGTATCCCCATAGAAAAAGATAGTGGAATAAGGCCATGTCAAACTGTATCCATGTACTTTTTAACCCTAGAGCCATGGGGGGTACAAATATTATAGCCCATATGGGCCAATATATTTGGTATCCCCCAAAGGAACCGAAAGTGAAAGCTTGAGGAATGATATCAAAAGTGCTAAAAGGTACTGTAATCCGCTGGCAAATAAAAGGCAATTTCATCTTATCATTGGCTAAAAGGAAACCTTGGAAACGTGGGGACTAACATATATCTATGCGTGAGAAGTTATATGTGGTATTCCCATACAAAATACTATTGGAAAACAAAAACATTGGTGCACATTGATAGAAAACAAGTTTGTTCACTTAACAAATACAGCCATGTTGTGTTCTTTACCCATTTTTAGTTTTTGCGAATTATGAAATACAAAATGCTACAGAACATGGAGAGCGTGTGCTGTAACCAGTAGTGCCCTAGATTAGCTGCTGGTAACTGGCCCCCTAACCCAACCAAGCACAGGATGCACCCACCACCAAAACCAGATGACATATTGAGGCTAAGGATATAATTTTATTTTCATTTTTTTTATTTTTGAAGGTTTTTCACTTGAATTTGGAATGCACTTAATTTGGTATGTGAAACAACCCCCTAGTACACCTCTGTCTATACCTCTAAATGCTGATAGTAGCCATCATGTGTTAGAGTGAACCTTGTGCTGCAGGTGCCTGGAAACTCCTGATTCTCTGCAAGTCGTTGGCTACTGCACTGTAAATGCCCACGCAGCACTTTTTCGTGTTCCCAAGCCAGCTAGACTTCTCTTTTTCGCCACAATGGCACTTTGCTTGCTACAGTTTTGAACCATTCTGTCAATCTTAATAGAGACACTACAAGTCCCACAATGCATGATGTGGACTAAAAAGTGAAGATTGACATTTCTCATAATATAGAGCTGCTTGACACTGAGATTTCACCTGAAAATAAATATCATTTGTTTATGTTTACGATTGTGGAATGGCCAAGAGGTGGCACATGAAAAGGTATTTGTGTTAGAAATTACCATCTTTTGTGTGACATCCCTCCAGATTGTTTCCGTGTCTGCTTTGCGACTTTTGAAATCTGTGCAATTTACCTTGCTATTAGAGTGCCTGTGCATTAATTTAGACATGGTTAAATTGGCTTATTCCTGCTTGGTACACTTACTTTCCTGGCAGTCCCTAGTATATGGTGTGGAAAGTGCACACAGGGCCTGGAATTAATTTCCACTAGAGGACTGCAGCACCTATTCAGCAACAGTGGCAGTTCAAACATGGCTTCAGGCGTACCCTGTATATGCTTACTGCTGCAGTGCAAAACCTGCTGTGTAAACTTTCGACATAACATTTCTTTTAAATAATAAAGAGTCACCCCTATGTAGACCTTATAGCACACAAACCAGGGTACATTGCATTTAAATGTAGGATAGTAGAAATGTATAGTTAACACACGTTTATAGTGACAAGCACGCAAAAAGCTATTTTCACTGTAAGAAGGCTCTTGCTAGCCCATAGAGAAATACCTGGAAGCGGAAGTAAAAATATATTTTGGTATCTCCAGTTAGGGACAGCTAGAAAAATGATTAACCAACTATGTATAATAGTCATGTAAAGACCATCTCAATGGTGTGAAGTCTGATTTTTAATGAATATGAAGGAAAAGTATATTTTAGAAATATAGCTTTTCCCTGCTTGAAGCTCCAGGAGGCTAATTTGGATTAGCTTTTCATTAGTGGTCCAGCCAGGAACTAGCCGTGATGAATGGTATGGAAACTGATCCCAGAACAGGGACAATTGCTTGGGTGTGCGGAGGTGTTATTCTCTTCCTTGGCAGGAAGACCAGTGGGGTGTACCCAGGAACTTAACTTACTTTGAAGTGGTGTCCGCTGTAACAGCAAAACGTTTGGTGATACCTTTAAAAGCCACAGCTTTTGTCCTCCCAATCAGGCTGGCACCAAACCCAGTGGTGGGAAAGCTACATCCAGAACTGGTTTAGGGTGATATCAGAAAAGGAGAGTGTTTATTACCCTGGCCATAGCTCTTGATGGGCACACAGGTTCTGCACAAATAAAGAAGGGTTTCCCCCATCTTGGATTTTGAAAATGCAGGGGCATTACGGGGTTGTTTACAGAAGGCCAAACAGGAACATCTGCAAAAGTGGGTAGGGATATCCTGGGAACTTTTACTCCAAAGCTTAAACAGGAGCCAAGAGTCACCCAATAGCTGGTGCCAGGTATAAATGTGGCACCTCCAGGCTCCTTTTTTGGAACACTTTATGGACATGTGGAAGAACATAAGAGGAGTGGACCTGCTTTCTGTAACTTGAGAGGAGACTGAAGGATTGGCCCTGCTTCCCCTTGAACCCAGGACAAAAATGTGAACTCCAAGGGTCAGTTGACTGACCTCCTGTGTACCTACAAGCCACAACAAGCTGCAAGAGGCCTTATCCCTGAAATGCCCAGCTGACCAGTAACAACTGGATCTGCCCTGGAACCTGCTGAAGGCTTCTGCTGGAGTGAGTCTTGACTCCCAAGTACTGTTCCTCAGCTCCTAGAAACCAGGGCTGTGTCTAACTGGACTTATCCTACCACCTCTGAACAGCTGGGACTTAGAAACGTTTTGGATTTCCAGAACTCTGGAGGATCAGGACACACCAACCCAGGCTTGCTGGGGTGAAGAAAGCATTTTTTTCCCACTCTGAGCTCCTCCGCAGCAAATCTGGTTCAGCGGGCTCTCTGCAAGAAGGTATCCGTCCTGAGGGAACTCATAATCAGATTAGGCCTGGGCGGTAAATTCCGCTCCGCTCAAGGAATTTGCGGAATTTTGGCAATTCCGCGTTCCGTGGAGAACGCGGAATTGCCGAAAATTCCACGATCCGTGGGGTAGCGGAATTTTTTCCTTGTTTGCGCTTTCAAAATGCGTGTTCGCGCGCGCAGGAGCGACTTACCGGGATCCCTGCATTCGCCGACGAGTTTTCCTATCCGTTCGCGTGCGCCACGAGATTTTGGTAGCCGGCCGCGCGATCCCGCGAGAGTGTGCGATCGCGAACACGTCATTCGGACGCGCCATCGGACATCCGCGTTCGCGAACAGGAAACAGGCATCGCGAGCGGGCGGGACAAGTGAAACAAGATGGCCGCGCCAATTGGCGACCGCATGGGCAAGGTTGCGAAATATTTCCCCCCCGAGCACGCAAACAGCATCCCCGAACAGGAAAAATGCATCACGAACGGGCGGAACAAGCAATTCCGCGTGCTCGCGGAATTCTGCATAGCCCGCAGAGATTTTTTACCGTTTCGCGGAACTTTGCGTAACGCGACTACGCAAATTCCGCCCACCCCTAAATCAGATACAGCCTGGCGCCTTACCCCACTGAAGGATTTTGGCTTCAATTTCACAGACTAAGCCCCAAGGTAAAACTCTACCATGACCATTGAGTATCATTGGCGCTTAGAGGTTTTTGGTGCTATTTTCACTTTAATCTTTGAAAATTCATACCCTTGATGCCCCTTAATGGATTTGTGTCATTTTGGTATCATTTTATTTATTACATTTTACTTTATTCTTTTTATTTGATTTGGGATAATTATTGCTTGGTGGTTTGACCTTATTACTGTTATTTCACACATTGCCGTAAGTTAAGCCTGTCACCTCTGCACCATTGCTATCAGGGGGTGGAGCTAAGGTTAAGTTAGTAACTCTGAGGGTTCATCCTGACTCGAGTTGTGATCATACCTTGTGATGGGCAGTCGTCTGCCCCAAATAGTAATCCAGTTTCCTACAATCATTGAAAAAATATACATTTTTAAAGGATTTATTTGTGTGCATCGTGTTTTAGGTTTATAAGTCAAAATAAAAATAAAATACATAATTGTATTACTTTTTTTAATTAGCATGGACACAAAAATATAGAGCAGGTTGGTAAAATGCCAGTAAGGTGCATAGCTGTCAATTTTACCAGGTCCATGCGTGATGCACTAGTCTAGGTTTTTTTTCTTTGAATTATTGGACTTGCTGTCTTGTTTTATAATAGAATAAACAACACAACAAGTCCTAGAATTCAAAGGAAAAAACTTGGACTGGGGCAGCATATCATGCACGGAGCTGGGAAACTTGACAGAGTTGAAGGTGGCAACCTAGCTATTGTATGAATTTTATCAAACATGCAATGCTATAAAACTTACTCTGCAAGCTATGTGTTTGTCGATAACACTTTGTAACATGTTCATTATATGAAAACCAGAATGCTTTAGTTCTCCATTTTCATCTCTTCCTTTTTCTCATTTCCTTTTTCTTCACTTTACCTTTTAATCTTTCTCAGGTTTTTGTATTTAAAGTGGTGGAAACAAACAATATATCCTTCCTCAAATCACAAGTAAGCTAGGTTAAAGAAAGAAAAAGACAATCATAAAAACTACTATGCTTCGAAATTCTCGCTCATCGGTGGTTTTATACCAATATCTGTAAACTTGGTCAAGATAAAAAAACATGATGGCAAAAAAATATTGGAGAGAAAATTGATCTGTCATACATAATTAAACTGCAAAACGTGCATGTGCAATAGAGCCAAAGAGCTATTAGGAACAGTTTACGTGTTCAGCAAAGCAGGGAAATATATAGGCACCAAGTAGCAAGTATAAAGTCAAATGTCAGATTTCGCAGAAAGCCATGGATCCATCAAGCCATAATCTTCCCTAAGACAAACCAGTATAGAAACAGATTTAAGTTTTAATTGTTTCTTACCCCTGCATGAGGCAACTAGCTGGGGGTTCTGCAGTCGATTAAAATCACCCCCCAAGATGACTAGCCCCCTTGCGTCCACAAATTTGTTTAAGAGGGTGTATCTCATCCTCTATTGGGCCATGGTAGTTAATAAAATTAAACCGCTGGGAATCTAAACATGCAACCACCCAAAGCCTACATCCCTGGGTATCCCTCCTGATACTCTTGATTACTCAGTTAAAGGATATAGAGAAAACAAATAGCTAACCCCCCACATGCGGCCCCTGCTGATGAAAAAAAAACATGGGAAAACCATGAGATAATGGACAGCTTCGTAGTATTTGATTTCAGTTGAGTTTCTTGCCAGAAGATAATACTAGGACTAAACTATTTTAACCAATTAACTGCAGCCATATACTTCCATGTGTTGCCTAGCCCAAACATGTTACAAAAAAATCACACTCAGGAGGACAGCCATTATCTCCATGTAACACAAAGAGATTTTACGACTTCCTGTAACAACACATCAAAATGAGCCATAAAACCACAATTTTTCAAAATAAACCAACCCGGTGTCCTCCTCACTACTTCTAATTTTGATTTAACATTTGTTACGTGAACACAGTGAATAAGTGACACATGCTCGGTCTAACCCTGAAAGAAATTATAGTGTTAATAATCAGAAACATCATGAATCAAATTGTGTACCTGCTGCTGTGGTGAGCCATACAGCTGGCTGTACTGAGACAGAACCTCATCTGTGAGTATTTTCAACTGCTCGGGTGTTAAGTTAGACACCCTGGGGCTTATTTACAAGGCCCTTGCGCCACTTTTGCGTCATTTTTAACATGGGAAAAGTGACGCAAAAGTGGCGCAAGGGCCTTGTAAATCTGCCCCCCTGTCTCCAGTAGTGTCTGCCATGGCAGCTCGCAGATCAAGTGGAGCAGCAAAATTGGAGGAGCTCTTTTGACTGTCAAGGTAAGTGAGAAACTGCTACAGAAACACGGACGTCACTGTGACGGAGACATCTGTCAACAGAATCCTACACCAACCATGGGATAGTCTCTTATCAATCGGCCTATGTTCATCTATAGGTGTGTATGCCATTGACGGATGGAACACCTAGTAGACGTACTATTTCCATCTGTGATGATAGTTAAGTCAGGCAGTCACCATTTTAGGATAGACCACGTGTAGCTTGCTAGAAAGTTTGCAAGAAACACCTAAAATGGTGGTTTATGTGTCAGAAACAATGTAAACAGCATTAATGTAATTATAATAGTAACTGCTGTATATATGGAATGGAAGTTAACAATATACCTATATTGTAAGGGGTTCAATTAAAAGCTTAGTTGACGGATTTTAAAATTTACATTTAAAAAATAAAAAGGTTATATATGGTTGCAAAGGTTCTTGGTCTGTGCTTGATGTTCAGTTGCAGTGCATGTTTCCTTATTGCATTCTGGGAGTTGAAGTCTTCATTGTTAAATTATAAAAAAAAGACTACATTTGTGCTAATGTGAGGTGACACAGCAATAACTTTATTAATGTCCATAAGGTATAAAGTGTGTTGATTTAACATAAATGTACACATTGATATTAGAAAAAATGTTCAGTAATAATTTTTTTTCCAGACACATCTTCCAATCACCACAGACGGACCCTGGCAGAGTACGGAGACACCAGCCCAGAGTATTCCGTCCATTTTCTGACCTTGCCACCATGCAAGAAAGAGAAATTATTAAGAGATATAGGTTGAACCGCCAAACCATATTGGATTTATGCCATAAGATGGAGCCACAACTTCTGCCTCTGAACCAAAATCCAACAGCTATTACACCACTGGTGAAAACAATGACAATTCTCCATTTTGCCACCGCTGGATCTATTCAATACACAATAGGAGATTGCAATGGAATGCCACAATCAACTTTCAGTGGTGCCCTGGAGGAATTGCTGACAGTGGTGATGACCTACATGGACAGCTTTCTTCGATTCCCAAGAAATGCAGAAGTTATAAGTAATGTGCTGGCTAAGTGTTATGCTTTGGGTGGAATATTGTATGTTGTTGGAGCCATTGATGGGACATCGTCTTGCTTCCACCACACAACAGAGAATAACTGTACTGTAACAGTAAAAATTTACATTCTATAAATGTGCAAGTTGTTTGCATTCCTGATCTGTATATCACAAGCCTCCTTGCACGCCACCCATGATTCATTTGTGCTATGTAAAAGCATCATACAACAGCAAATGGCACAATTTGGAAATGTGAGAGTCTGGCTTGTTGGTAAGTGCTATGTTGGAATGTGTGTCAAAATGTAAAAAATGTATTCTTAAAAAACTACAATCTCGAATGTTCATTTTACATGATGTGATTTGGTTTTTTTGGGGGGGAGAGACTCAGCTTATCTAAATCAACTGAGAAATCCAACAATGTCAGGGGAGGTCTACTTCATTAAGGTGCATCGTAGAATTAGGAGACCTGTAGAGCGGGCTTTTGGGCTCCTGAAAGCAAGATTCCACAGTCTGAATAAGTCTGGTGGAGCCCTCCTCTACTCACCTGATAAGATGGGCCAAATTTCTATCTTATGTTGTATGTTGCACAACATTGCCCTGTGCCAGAACATCCCTTTCATCCCAAATGATGACTACAATGAGAGGCCCAGGATGATGCTGATGAATTGCAAAATTAAAATGACAGTGGTGAGGAATATGGAAATGACTTGCAACCAGATGTCATCGACAACTTCTTCTCATGAGGGCAATTATTAGTACATGCAAAGTAATGACATTTCTAATCATTTTTCCATACAGGTGAAAGACTAATGTTTATTTTCAGTAAGTTCAGTATATGTACACAGAAGGTTGTTTATACATGGAGATGTTTTTCAGTTTGCTTGTTAAATTGAAAAGTGGGATTCCTTGTATATGAAAGATGTATTTTTGGTAAAAGTTGGATGAGAACATGCTCATTTTAAGTGGCAACATCGATGTCCTGTGCTTTTCAGGTTATATTAGTAGCTGTGTTTCTTAAAATATTGACTTGAAACATACACATTTATGCTACAGGTCACATCACACTAGCATCTCCAGTAGTACAAATGAATGATTGGTGATTTTGTTTATTAGTTAAATTACCTGATTGTGATGTACAGATGTAGAATTTTGTCAACCTTTTTCCTATTGTGGTACTTGGTATTGTTCTTACCCTAAAACATGAAGTCCCTGCTGACAGAATTGCAATGTGTGTTTTCAGGAATGGCTAATACTGATGTGTCTGTATTTACATACTTATTTTCAGGGTAGGTACCTAAAAGCTTTATTCACAATGTGTTGAAAAACATTATGAACACAAGATGATACAGTTGTTATATGAAATAATTCTCTTTGTCAGCTTGATTACATCAATGTTTGGTTGTTCTTTTCGGTGAAATAAACCCTCAACACGTAAGGAAATAAAAATATTTTTATAAGAATTTTATGGAACAAATATTTTTATTCAGTTGAAAAGGCATATCAACACATGTACACAGCCAATCGCCTACAACCACAGGGGCCGGCGGCTAGGAGAAGATGCATAGAATATATATATACGCACACAGCTTCATTGCCTACAACCCGGAGGCTGGCAGCGCTTAAAAACATGCCTGAGAAATAAGAACAAACGTAAACCGGCAAAAGGACAGTGCGGGATAGAAAACCCCTCCTTCCCTCCCTCCCCCCAAAAGAAAAAGGGAAAACAGAGGGGGACCCGTACCATGTTCCTTCAGGTGCTAGACAGTGACCCCACCCCACCGGCCAGGCTCGACCCCAGTCCTCCCGCTAACCAAGGTGGGGAACTCCCTATTCCTGAGCTGGAGGAATCAGTTGGAGGACTTGCAAGAGTTTGGGGCAAGTGACCTCATGGAGGTCTTTCGATAGTAACGTGATGAAAGGAGCCCATAGTTCTGTATATTTCTCGCCTTTCTGGTCTTGAACTAGCGAGAGGCGTTCCATAGCTAGGGTCATCCAGAGTCTATGGAGCCATGCCGTGTGATCCGGGACAGTAGTAGTACCCCAGTGAACCAATATCGCTTGCCACAAGCAATGCTAATGCCATCTGCCTGCCTCGCAATGACCGCAATGGGAAAGTGATTGGATTCGAGAGTCCCAGAAGAGTGTAGGCCGGGAAGCGAGGAATCTCAGTCTCAAATGCTGTGTCAATATCATTGAGCACCTGCTCCCAGAATCTCTCCAGCCTCGGGCAGTGCCAGAGGAGATGTGCAAGGGAGCCCATCAGGCCTCAGCCCTGCCAACACTCCTCTGTATGGTTCTTGTCTAATTGGTGGATACGAGCTGGAGTAAGATACCAATAAGATGCTACCTTGAACGCGGATTCAGTTCCAGCAGTATTGTACGCCGTATGGTGGGCTCTGTAATGCATGTTGTCCCATTCCTTGTCTGTAAGAGCCCGCCCCAATTCCGCCTCCCACCGGAGTTGGCCTCTTGAGCGATTCCCTTTCTGGTTTGGCGCAAGGAGGACATAAAGTTCCGTTATAAGATGCTTGTCATCTTTCTTGTTCGCTATCCATTGCTCGAAAGGGGTAAATTTGCGAGAGACATGTGGTAAATAGGCCCCAGAGGTAGCCCAGTGCCGGAGTTGTAGGTAATAGAACTCGTCTGTTCGGGGAAGGTCGAGGTCTTGGCGAACCCGGGCGAAGGGAATAATACCATCAAGGTCGAATAAATGGCCCAAACGCTTTCAGCCTGCCTCCCTCCATTTATAAGAATTTTAAATTATGGTGTCTGTGTAATTACTTTATAACATTTGATACAATAGATCTAGTTTGCTTACAGGCGAAATTAACAAGTCAGCAAATAGCGGAACTAACAATTCTTTAAATGTATTGAAAGATGAAATTTATTGTGGATAAAAAATGTTTTAACTAAGGTGTTATAAGGTAATATGTGAGAAAACTAAATATGAAAAAATAAGAAATACTATAACAAACACAGACTTGCCAATGATGATGGATCAGATCTATAAGGGTAAAGCCACAATTATTTTGAGTCCATTTCCAAAATAAATGTTTTCCTCAGATGGCAAATGTGTAGAAAAAATTGTCCCAGAAAGGAATGATACTGTTTCACAGGAGGAAAGTAGAACCTGTGCCTCTTAGTGGTGACTTTGGTTGGATACTCTCCCACTGGTCCAGACAAACAACTTCTCTACAGGGGAACTGATGACTCCACATTTGCAGGGTACGAGGTGATGGCAGGTGGTTCCTAGGGATGCAGGGCCTCCCTTTTTGTGGTAGAGCCTGATGGATTGTTGTTAAATGTTGAAGGTGCATAGAAAGAGGTAGATGTCTGACTAATAGCCCTGCACATGTCCTTGAACACATCCTGCACCACCCCAGAAAGGGATCACAAGACAGATATCTGCCTTTGTATGAGGACATTGTGCTCGCTCTGCCACTTCTTGATGTCCCCCATGAGCTGGTTGATTTCTATGAGGAGATCTCTGACCTGGCCCTTCTGGCCTTTGTGTCAGGAGGTTACTCCTATGATGTTCTGGCCCATAGGTTTCCCTAAACCTATGGGCATCAATGGCCTCACTCTGCTGGCCAAATGCTGGCCTACCCCTATCCCCACTACCCTGTGGCCTATGCACAGTATGCCCTATAACAATGGGTCCTGGCTCAACTGCAAATAGTGTTGCTGTTGAAATGCAGGAGCCAGGACTGGAGTGTGCACTACAGATGTTTGCAGTGTTGGGCCACACGGAGCTGTTACAACTACTGGTTGCTGGGTAGGGGCAAATACTACATTGCTGGTATGAGTGATAGTAGGCAGAGTGAGGCTCATCCTAGCAGCCTGCTTAGACACACCTGATGGACCAAACTGCTCCTCACCCGGATCAGGACCAGCAGGAGATATGTCTTCACTGAAGGCTTCTGCAGGATTAGGACTGGTGGTTTGAGTACCTGATGCTGTCTCTGGGACTTCAGCTCCAGGTGCTGGTCCTACAATATAAAATGCAATAATTATTAGTAAGACAACTGTGTATAAATGTGCAATATAACATTCCAATATCTGGCTTTTAAAATGAAAATGCATAATCAAAAGAATATGAAAGTTATTCTCAATATTTTTTGGGGAGAAATTACTTTATTGAGGTTTATACCAGCATAACACATCAGAAAATTACATCAATCATTACATCACAATCTGTAATAAATAAATGACTAAGTGCATCTTGCTCAATTGTTATTCTCAATTTTAATAAAAGAATTACATAAAATTACACTTCTTCAGCCAAACTGAGATGTACAGAAACACAAACATTACATTCCTGACATTAAGTCATATGCTAAGTATTTTTATATATCACACTTGCATATCATGAGACTAAAGTACTGTGCTGTGCTTTATCATGTTAAGCTTCTTACACATCCACTTTTTTATTACAATTTTGAACAGTACATCATGTTGATGTAAAAGTTGTATGATATTAATCATGACTTGTAAAGGGTAACAACCACATGAACATGAATTAGAAACTTCAAGAAACTATAGGCCCCATAGAGCACTGAGTACAAATTATTAATCAGGTAAGTGTGAAACCACCGGCACAAGTAACCCAGCTTTCTATATGAAGGCTTTGCAAAGTGGGTAAATAGAGTTTAAGATGAATATCACACTTGTCTACATGTCTTATGTGCTTCAAAAGTGTCCATTATGATGCTTTGAGAGAGGTGCACTTATTGACCACTAACAGTGTAGAAGTAGTTGTGTACTACACTTTAGAATGAATACATCTAGAAAATAATATGTCTTAGCAACAATTGAATGCATTACAATATATTACAAATAATTTTAAAAGGTCATGGTGTTGATCCTACCCATCAAAAGAGAATACCATGAAGTATCTTAGTTTAATGTAGGTGCATCAAAACAACACTCACACGCTATGGTTACTTGATACCTGAGTATAACACATATCAAACAAACCAATGTATATGGGTGCACTGATTACATTCTGAAGAAGAATTAAGGTTAATATATGATTTCACATTATACATTGGTAATAAAGGTAGTCTCCATAAGCAACTTCCAAAATATTATTACACATTTAACGTGAATTTAGAGTAAAAAAAGAAATTGCTAAAGGAGACACATTAACATCTAGTAGAATACAAATGAAATGTAGTGTCATGTGAGTTAGCAATTACGGAACCCTTTGGGCTCCTGATGCACTCCGTAGAACTGTGACGTAAGGTTGGAGTGCAGCAAAGTGAATGGAGGTTTAGAATGTTGAGTTTGTGGTTTCACACACGAATAAAGACGTGTTATACTAAGCTCCATGTGTGGTGTAGTCATTGGTGGGTTCCCAGGCTGGGGAGGACGCTACAACTGGTGATGAGTTAGGGGATAAGTAATCAGAAGATTGACAGTGCTCTACCAGAGAGTTTGCTGTGGTCCAGAAAATTGAGTGTGTGTGCCATGTGTTTCTCATTCGAAGTGAGGAATCGATGCTTGGCGTATGTGAGGTCAAAGCGCAACTCCAGCCAGAGTGAAGCATTTGAATATAATGGAAGCTTCACTGAGAAGTCCACACATCGTTGGCCAAGAACCTGCTGGGAAATCTGTAAAAAGAGGTACAGTGCTACTACACAACTTAATGCTATACATCATACGGAGTGATAACATAAACTGCCTTCTTGAAACCACCACCACTATTCAATACCACCAAAAAGCAAAATATTGGCAACAGATGGACTGCTTGGATAGAGACTATTGATGATTTCATTGATGCATTAGAAGAAACAAATAACAAGAAAATTATCAAATACCTTAATAATCATGCTGGTGAAGGTGTAAAAGAAGTCATACAGAAAATGTAGTGAGCTGACGAAATCACAAACTGTCAAATCAAAGCAGCCTTAAATCTCAAGTTCAAACCAATGCCAAATGTAGATTACGACAGGTACATTTTCAATCAAGAATGACAGAAAGTTAAACCATCAACGATTTTGCTGAGAGACTAGATACGTTCATCAAACATTGTAAGTTCAATGTATTAAATGATGAGGAAGCTATACGTCTCAGAGTTATTGACAGACGGCTGTCAGATTCATTCAGATGCCAAATGCTGATAGAAACTCTTAGTCTGGAGCAAGTACTCATGGCTGCCAGAGCTGAAGAGTGTGCTGATCGACAAACTGCTGACATGGAGGCCGGATGTGCCCAGAGTGAGTCAGTCATGAACATGAAAATTAAGCAAAGGTACAAGGCAGAAGGACACACAGTGATGGCTCCACAGAAAAAGAAGCTTTGTTTCAGGTGTGGATTTTTGTTTACACACCTGTCACATTGCAAAGGCAAAATGGCCGCCCGAACTTTCCAGAAGCAACGTTCGACGCACACCCACAAGGCCAAGCGACCGCGGCAGTTGAGGCAAATCGACACCAAACGAAGTTGATCATCAACTAAATCATTGTCAAACAGTTCTTCAGTATCAATGTCAAGAGAAAGTGAAGAGGATGGTTGTGCAATGTCAATGTTTACCTTAGAAAATAGTGCGAACAATGGACTGGCCACCTGTGAAGAAAAACAAAGGTCAAAGAAAAGTTGACATGAAAAAGCACCTAACTCATTCAAACATTGTCCGAAGATTACATTAAAAGTAAAAGGTTGATCAATACTTTTTAATATTGACAGTGATGCGTCGATAAACATTATGCCTGAGGAGAAATGCAATGAATTATCTCCATTGCCACGACTTACGCCATCTAAAACCAAAGTGTATACATGGGCTACATCAACGACATTGAAAAGTCAAGGTTCATTTGTAGCAACGATGAAACACAAGAAAACAAAAGTACAAGCACCTATTTATGTACTTCAAGGTATGGCGCCAAGTGCCTGTTTACTCAGCTTCAGCACGGCTACTGATATGGGACTGATATCAGTGAACTATAACATGAATACTCATCACGCAGTAGTAAGTTAGTTCTCTTTGTTGTTTCATGAGCTAGGAAATCTCAAGACTTTGAAAGTATAATTACACATTAATTGTCCGTCCTATTGCTCAAAGACACAGATGAATTGCATTTCATTTACAGGATGCTGTTGAACAAGAACTTGAATCCTTACTTAAACATGATATCATTGAGCTTTCCACTGGTCGAACGCCATGGGTTTCTCCCATTGTGGTAGTACCCAAAAAGGACAGTGAAGGAGCTGTACGTATCTGTGATGACATGTGTCAAGCGAAGAAGGCAATTGAAAGAGAACAGCATTCAGGTCCGCACATTGCCGACATGATAACACATTTGAATGGTGTGAAAGTCTTCTCTCGCCTTGATTTGAATAAAGGATACCATTAGTTGGAACTCAAAGAGAATTGCAGGTACATTACAACCTTTTCTACACATATTGGTCTGCTCCATTATAAAATACAAATTTTCAGTGTGCCATCAGTTGCAGAGCTTTTTCAAGATGTAATTCGATGTATCATACGCCTTGTCATGAATGCTTTCAATTATAGTGATGACATATTGTTTTTCAAAGCTACACAAATGAAGCACAATAAAGCTGTCATGCAAGGGTGTAATTTGCTTGCTGAAGCAGCATTTACTTTGAAGACTGAGAAATGTGAGTTCCATGACAAAGTTAAAATTCTTTGGCCATATCTTCTCTGATGGGGGTATTACACTCAATCCAGCTAAAGTGCAGGCATTGTCAACTGCCAGTCCCCCACAAGATGTTTCTGTGTTACATTCATTCCTTGGCTTTGCCATCTACTGTTCTAGATATATAAGAGACGTTGCCACTGTAAGTGCTCCATAAGAGACTTGACAAAAGAATGTTTCATTTAATTGGTCACATGAATGCAAGCAAAGCTTCCAAAAAATCAAACAAGCTATTGAGATTGCTACTGAAATGGCATACTTTGATCCAAAGCTTCAAATCGAGGTTATTCTTGACACTAGCGCCTTTGTGTTAGAGGCAATCCTTGCACAGCACAGCTAACACCCAAATGCTGGATGACATATTTTGGCATATGCTCGCAGAAGCTTGTCCAGAAGCTGAATGTGCTTATTCACAACCTGAGAAAGAAAGTCTAGCAGTGGTGTGGGCTTGTGATCATTTCCACGTATTCTTATGTGGAAAGCCTTTCATGCTTGTGATAGATCATCAAGCATTGTTGACCATCTTTGGCAATTCAAATGCAAAGGTTCCTCCTCGCATTGAACGTTGGGGTCTACGACTACAAGGCTACAACTACACAATCAGGCAACGTCCAGGGAACAATCAAAACCCTACTAACTGCTTCTCACGAGTGCCTCTACAGTGCCATGGTACCCCTTCCAAGATGGCTGAAGCCTACATAAATTTCATTGTGAAATAAAGCATACCAGCTGGCATTTTGATGGAACAGATTGTCACTGCAATGAGTCAAGATAGTAACATGTTAAAACTAAAAGACATTATTGCACATCAGTCTTGGAACCAGCAAACTCGACTTCTTACCAGTGACAGTGAGTACCAAAAGTTGAAAAATGTCAAAGATGAACTGTCCGTTACTCAAGTAGGGATTATCCTGAGAGGTTTGAGAATTGTTATTCGGGATAGTCTGCAACAACAGATAATTGAAGTGGCCCATGATGGACATTGTGGAATTGCTGCCACAAAATGTGCTCTCCGAATTTGAATCTGAATTCCTCATCTCAGTGAGAGAGTTAAAAAAAGAAATGAAGGCCTATCATCTCTGTAACTGCCTTTCATCGAAAATCACTCAACACACCTTAAACATGTAAAAGTTGCCAAAGTATATATGGGAACGGATTGCTGCAGACTTCTTTGGTCCTCTTGACAATGGACATCACCTGATGGTGATTGTTGATGAATACTCCTGTTTTCCATTGATGAAGATCTCTCATCTATCACTCAAGAGTCATTGAGAGATTAGGCAGCATCTTCGCGACACGTTGTGTTCCTGTAAGCTTAAAATCTCACAACGGCCCACTTTTCAACAGTCTAGAATTCAGAGACTTTCTAAGTCATCTTAATGTGAAGCATCAGAAGAGCACACCTTTTTGGCCACAGGCCAATTGCCTTGTTGAACATTTCATGAGTACTCTTTAGAAAGCTGTTCAGCGTGCTGTATTGGAAAATCTCGACCTTAAAACTGTTTTGAATTCTACTCTTCGAGCTCACTGTTCAACCCCTCACTCGACCACAGGTGAAAGCCCTGCAACTTTGATTTTCGGGGGAGCCATGATGATAAAGTTACCTCAATGGACCAACAGAAGATTAATGCTGAGGGAAAAAAACAGTATAAAAGACTTGTATCATAAAAGGAAAACAAAGGCATATGCAGACAAGCGGTGACATGCAAAAGACGTGACTTTCACAAGAGGAGAGCGAGTGTTTGTCCGTCAAAATAGAAAACGAAAATGTGATACTCTCTTCGATGCTGAGTTCTTTCATGTTGTGACCAGCAAAGGACACATGGTTACTGCCCAACATCCTGGAAAGTCCATTACGCGAGATTACTCACATTTCCGACATGTGGCTCATTACTCATAAGGCACTGATATCAACGTAGAGACTGTGTCTGAAAGCACAAGCAAAAAACCCTTGACTGCTGTTGTTCCTACATCACCAATGCAGATCACTGACACTTCTACTGCCTGTCCCCAGTATTCAAAGAAACAATTGTCCCGTGTGTTAGCAATGACAGAACCCTTTTGGCTCCTTATGGACTCCGTAGAACTGTGACGTAAGGGTTAGAACAAAGTGAATGCAGATTTAGAATGTTGAGTTCATGGTTACACGCAGATGAAAAAAAAGAAGTGTTATACTAAGCTCCGTGTGGCGTAGTCAGGCTGTGCCAGGCTGGGGAGAATGCTACACCTGAGTATAACACATAGCAAACAAACTTATTTATATGGGTGTACTGATTACATTCTCAAAGAAATTAATGTTACTATATGATTTCACATTACACATTTGGTGATAAAGGTAGTCTTCACAAGCAACTTACAAAACATTATCACACATTTAAGTGTGAAATTACGTTAAAAACATTTTTCAGATATAGGAGACACATTAACATCTAGTAGGATACAAATGAAGCAGCGACAGTTGCTGTATAACATACAGTGATTGTACTTACCAGTCTCCAAACCACCATGGATTCCTGCAAAGCCTTCAGTGTGTAGGATCTCAAAAACCTTCCCCTCCCAGGGCAAGAGGTTGTTATGCCTTGGAGAACCTCCCCAGTCTGCGTGGAGTTTAGAGGCCATAGATCTTACCCTCTCCTCCAGATCATTCCAGCACTCCTTAATTTCCTACTGTGAGAGCCTGGTATTAGATATAGCATTTACTCTTGAGACAATTCTCGCCCACATTTTACTTTTCCGAATGATAAAAGTACTTTGGACAAGGGCTCCAAACAAGTGTGGCTCACCCTAATAATCTCATCCACCGTGACTGCCAGTTCTGTGTATTTTTCTGCCAGACATGCTGTAATAGAAGACAAAATAATTTAGTAATTAAATGAAAGAGTAGGGAATAGTGGAACACAAATCAGGGAAAAGATTGTGGCAAAAAATGAGCCCAGTTGTTGCTGGTTGCATGTAAGAAAGGCAAAGGATCATGGTATGGAATGGGATGTGTTTTATAGTGTGCCTTGTAGGTGTAGTTACTTTGCACATGCATCTCAGTTGTGTGTCATATGAGTCCGTCTTTAAGACACATGGATATGCCAAGCCAAAACAGGTCCATGATGCATCTACTCCTTCAGTACACCGCTGCGAGACTGCTACTATGACGGACATACATAAATTTGGCAGGCAGCATTTGAGACTCCAACAGCGATGGAGTGATGTCCGATGCCAGATGATTGTGCATCGTCTACGGGGGAGAATTGCTAGTCGGATGGTTAAACCAATGCTTCAACAACCCGACGGATTTATTGAAACCTTTGTTGTGCAGGACGAATGGGCTGACCACCAAGATATAAATCAGGCCCTTCATATTTTCTTCCACAGGGTCTTGGCGGGTCGGACTGCAGGTGGATCCGAAGAACAGCTCATCAACTGCGGCCTGATTGAGTTCTAGTCCTCAGTTGGCACTTCGTGATAGCAGGAAACGTGGTCAGGGCCTTGTTGAGGCAAAAAACTCCACGTGGGCGAAGTCTAGAGTCTGTATCTGGGAAGGTCTCGTCGGCAGTCGGATGCATTTTCCACGTTGGCCTCGATGACGTCTGTTTGCGTCAGTGAGGAGACTGGGGATAGTTGTGGTCAATGCAAGGAATTCTGCGTGGGTCGCCTGTCCATCTGATTGGTAATTTGTCCTCAACAGCAGTGGCTTCAGCAGCATCCTTGTATGAGCCTCTGGTTCTATTTAAGGATAACGTACTAGAGTCCAGTCTTTGCAGTTTTTAGATTCAAGTACACTCCAACCCCAGCCAAGGCCCCAATACCATTTGAGCAAAACCTGGGTGGTTAGGTCTCACTTTCCCAGAAACCACCAGCAGGGTTTAAGGCAAATCTAGTTGGGGCTGGTAAGCTGGGCTCAGTAAAGTTTTGGGCTTCTTGCAGCTTTTGTGCTCCTATAGCTTAACAGGAGGCTAGCCAACTAGCTCTTGGAGACCACTCTTCGATCCTGGGTATAGGTGGGGGCAAGTCCAGCCCTTGGGGTCTCTCGCTACAAGTTACAGTAGGTGCAATCCGCTTTCTGAAGTCAGGGTTGAGCAGGTGCAGTCATTCTTTTGTCTTTTTGTCTTTCACAGGTACAGAGGTTATTTTAGATTATGTCATGCAGATTTGTAAAACGTATCATCACCCGGGAGAGTGTCCTGGCACAGAGCAGGTGTAAATCCAGCCAAATCTAGGGCATAGTGGGTATACTGGAGAAGAAAGGTCTTTAGCTTTTTTCAGCTTTCAAGAAGTGAGGAGGAGGCTCTTATGTGTAATGGTAGGTCGTTCCACTCTTTAGGAGCAATGTAGGCGCAGCCCTGTTGGAAAGTGGCCCTCTTTGAAGGGTCACCCCTAACTTTTTGCCTTCCTCCTCCTCTCTTTCTGATCTTGTTTTTGTTGGCTTTAGGACCCTGAGCACCTTACCACTGCTAACCAGTGCTAAAGTGCATGTGCTCTCTCCTTTAAACATGGTAACATTGGCGCATACACCATTGGCATATTTAATTAACGTATAAGTCCCTAGTGTAGTGCACAACATGTGTCCAGGGCCTGTAAATGAAATGCTACTAGTTGGTCTGCATCACTAATTATGCCACACACTTAAGTAGTCCCTTAACCATGACACTGCAGAGCCTGTGTGTGCAGTTTTACACTGCCATGTCAGCCTGGCAAGTTAAACCTCTTGCCAGGCCTAAACCTTCCTTTTTAATAAATATAAGTCACCCCTAAGTTAGGCCCTGGACAGACCGCGGACAGGGTGCAGTGTATTTAAAAAGTAGGACATGTACTTTTAAGTTTTACATGTCCTGGTAAGTGAAAAAGTCTTAAATTAGTTTTTCACTACTGCAAACCTATCTCTCCCATAGG
The DNA here is from genome assembly GCA_963921515.1 of Calotriton arnoldi. Classification (NCBI taxonomy): domain Eukaryota; kingdom Metazoa; phylum Chordata; class Amphibia; order Caudata; family Salamandridae; genus Calotriton; species Calotriton arnoldi. The sequence continues at coordinate 727,946 of CAWUFW010002710.1, forward strand.
ATAAAAATGGGATTACCTTATCACATTTTATAAGTGTAATTTCCAACTGGGAACAGATAAGACCTCCAAGTCTGGTGTCTCTGGAATCGCAATTTAAAATCACAACTTATGGTGAAGTTGGATTTAAATTGTAACTGAAAATGCCACTTTTAGAAAGTTGGCATTTTCTTTTTTTAGCCATTTGGTGCCTACTGCGTGTCTCTATTCAGTCTGGTTTGGGTGACAGCTGGGCTTTGTGTATTCTCTCTAGACAGCCACACACAAATAGAGCTTACGTGTGACTTGATGGGCCATCCTGGGAGATGGGAAAGAGGAGCTGGGCCCAGCCTTACACTTACACATAAATAGGCTGTGTCCTGTCCACACACAAAGGGCTGAATAACCCCCTGTAGTGACTCTGGAGCCAGGGCAGGAATGGAGGACCTCTGTGTACTTCAATGCCTTCTTTGAAGTCTCCCCCACTTCAAAGACCCAACTGGGTATAAGTACTAGAACTCTGACACCATGACTTCATTGCACTTCCGAACCTATTACCACTCTTCCAGGAAAGAACTACTGTGCTGCTGAAAGGACTGCCACTCTGCTGGACTGCTGCTTTGCTGGACTCCTTTCTTGTTGTGCTCCCCTGCTGCCTCCTGTTCCCCTGCCTGGGTGAGAAGGACTGGACTTGTAACACTTAAACCCAGAATGACTCCAAAGGCTTGCTGGTTTGCCTCCTGATCTAAACTTTCAGGGACATAAAAGACTTCCTTCAATCCTGCTTTTGCTCCTCGACTCTGCAACCTGTGAGTCTGCCCTGCCAAGTGGTGTCATCCCAGTCTTGGACCCTTGGAAGTGGGCCTACGGTGTTTGCTCCAGCAGAATCGTCACATCCTCTGCTGTGTAAGCATAATTGATGCATTGCCGCTGTTTTGGGAACAGGACCAGCGCATCACCCTCGGAACCAGCACATCACCTTTGGAACTGCCACTGTGGAGCCAACACATCGCCACCACTGCGTGGAGAAGATCGACGCATCACCTCTACTGCGTGGAGAAATCTGGTGCATCGCTTTCGGAACTGTTGCATCTCACACCCAGTGCATTGCCTTCGGAACCATTCCATAGCTGCTGCTGCATGGAGAAAATAGATGCATCACCCCACTGTGTGGAGAACACTGACGCATCACTCGGCTGCATCCCGCATCTACTTTGACGCAAACCAGGGTTAAGGTACTTTTGTTAAGCGGGTATCATTGGGTCCCTGTATCCGGCCCACGCTCAATCGCAGTCGGCCGGTACTCTAGACTTTGTCCCGGTCTGGGGCGACTAGATATCCCATTGTAGCGCTTATTGCTTCAAAGCGCTATTTTACCGTTATTCTTTAAAAATTCATACCTCAAGTTCTACCTATTACATTTTTGTCGTTTTGGTCTTGTTTTATTTATAAACTTCAGCTCTATTTCTCTAACCTGGTGTGGAGACTGTGTATTGTGTTTTCATTATGTTACTGTTTGAAGTGTTTCACAAATACTTTACACATTACCTCTAAAGTTAAGCCTGACTGCTCTGTGGCAAGCTACCAGAGGGTAAACACAGGATAATTTAGGATGTGTTGTGACTTACCCTGACTAGGATTGTGGTTCCTGCTTGGACAGGGCGGATACCTCTGCCAACCAGGAACCCAATTTCTAACAACCGCCAACTGGTGGATCTAGCTTTCCGTATGCATGTGATGAGTGCAAGTAGGAGTCCAGACAAGTGGAGGTTTCTGGAAGGTTTGTGACAGGAGATGCAATTGTTGAGGTATGCTGGGCCAGTGTTATCTAGTGAATGAAAGTGTGGATGAGGAATTTAAATGGTGCTTGTTTGTATATGGGGAGCCAGTGACACTCCTTCAGGTGTGGTGAGATGTGAGTGTGGCATGTGAGAATGAGTGTGATTCTGCTTCTGATTTCTGAATGCTCTGCAGCCTTTGGTGAGTTTTTTGTTGATACTGGCATATAGGGTGTTCCCATAGGCCAGCTTGCTTGTGACGAGGGTGTGCATGACCGTTTTCCGGATACTGATAGGGAGGCATTTGAAAATCTTCCTTAGCATCTTCAGTGCATGGAAGCATAAGTTGGTGATGGTGTGGAATTGGGCGTTCATGTCGAGATTGCTGTCGATGATGTTCCCAAGGTTCTTGGGGTGGGTGGTGGAGGTCGGTCGAAGCTCTGTTGGTGGCAGGTAGAGTCCCACAGTGAACTGCTCTACCCGAAGATCATGTTTTTGTTCTTGTCAGTGTTATGCTTCAGACAGTTGGTCTTCATTCAGTGAGTGATTTCATCCATTCAGGAATTTAACTAGATCCGGGTACTGAACTTCTTGTCCGGGAGGGAGAGAATGAGTTGTGTGTCGCTGGCATAGGAGGAGAAGTTGATGTTGTGAGAGCAGATGATGTTGGCTAGAGGGATCATGTTTGCCTTGAGGAGGGTTGAGCTCTGGGAGGATTATTGCAGAACTCTGCAGATGAGGATGCTGGTGTGTTCTGAGGAAGATAGCAAGGGATGTACCTTTTATCTTTGGCACTAGCTTGTGGGTGGTGTGATCCCCTAACCAATAAGGAAATAGTCCCCAGGGGCAACCCTACACAATTTGACATAATTTCCTGGGGGTTTGGCCCTAAACAATCCCTCAATGTCCAGCTCTGCCAAACTCCAACATGGCAGAATCTTTCTTCTCTTGGTCAGAGCTCTGGGCACACCCTTAAGCTGGGTCTAGGGAAATTAGGTACTCCTCCTGGAAAACCAATTCTGGGACAGGTTTTCCCCCAACTAGGATTGGTGGCACTCTGGATACTGGGACAGAGGCTGGCATAGCTGTTAGTTACATCTCCCTGTAATAGGGGCCACCCCTTTGAAACCTGCCCAGTGGGTGGCCACTAACCCAATGCCATCTTGTCAGGAGGGGGTAACACCTCCTTCCAGCCAAGGCCCTTGTGTTCCCTTGCCTGAGAGCAAATCATACCTCCCAACAGGCTGCCAGGTGACAGTTGGGGATTATCTTAGAATGGACGACTAGAGGCTTTAGGCAGGGAAATGCCAATTTTCAAAAATTGCCATTTTCAAAATAGTAATTTAAACTCCAACTTTACAATCACATTGGATTTTAAATTCCTGTTAAGTTAAGTCCTTGAATCATGGGTCTAACTATTCTCAAACAGAAGTTATGCATAATAAGGTGTTTGCCAAAGTGAAAAAAGGCTTTGGAGATTTTTTACTGCCAGGACATGTAAAACTTAAGAACACATATCCACTTTTTTCAACAATTTACCCTGCCATATGGGCACTTGTTATATGGTTCCTATGGATTTAGTAGGACTGTGTATTAGATCAACAAAACTTCATAATATAGGGACTAAATCTTCTCATATCACCAGTAAACGTTGCTCACTGTATGGCATCCAAACTCCTAAATCTCCAGAGTTATGGATGCTGTCAGCAACCTCGAACATGACCACTCTTAATCCCAAGGAATTATCTGAAACAGATATGACCTTTTTGTTTCTTTTACATGCTCAAGGGTTCACAAAGAGAAGAGACAATAATACATTTTCAAGAGTGTATTGAAAATATCTACTCTTTGTAAGCAAAACATGAACTGTGATTATTAGACAGATTGTTACATATTATTCGACAGATTATTAGACAGATCATTGTTACAAGCATTATTAAAATGGTGAAAAACACAATCAATTCAACCATGTTAGCTGTTCCTAATGTTACTCCTATCTATCACTAATGAGTATGGCACATTACAACTGTTACGTTGCGTATAAAGGCCCTAATATAGACGCGTTCATATATGCCGTATATGGTCATAATCGTATATGCCCTATTATGGTCATAATCGTATATGCCCTATTATGGTCATGATCTCCTATGCCCTAATATAGGCAGGATCTTTCACCTACATTAGTTCCCTACAGTACACAACGAACTCTGAAGGTTGAACGTTATCTAGTCTGTGGTTAGAACACTGCAGAGTTTTTCCCGAACACAGGCCTACAATGTACTCATAAATTATGCATGAGAATTTACCAGCTACATCTCCCGCATAATATGTATGTACAAAGTTCACCCCTGACGTCATCCTCATGTCTAACAAAGACCAATACAAACCATACTGAGGGACGAGACACTTTAGGGTATAAATACACCACATCTTGCCACGGTAAGACAGAGAGAACCGAGACTTCCATGCTGATACACTGACCAGAGGCGCTGAGAATCCTACATGCAGTCGCTCCAGCTGACAGCGGTCTAACACAGCCCTTGCGGGGTGTCCAACTCGAGACCAGGACGGGGTCCCACACTCTCTCTATTCAGGTAATGGGGTTCGACTAAATCCTAGAAGGATTCTTGGCTCTTAGGCTTTTAGACCTACACATATGCTAGGTACACTCAGGTACATCTAGTTAGGCATCGTAGGAGTACGCGCACTATTCATGTATGTATTCATGATTCTTGCAATATGGTAGAACTGTACTATCCTTTCGCTCTTATCGTACTGCTGATAATATATCTCTGCTATTGTCTGCTGGTTGCTGCGGCACATATATTTTACACTAGAATAACAACTGTTCAATAAATACTTATTGAAACGCCAAGACTGTTTATTCTGTGTAACTCTCTGAGACAAACCGAATAAGTAAGCACGAGTGACTGAGCGAAAAGGAGTACATTGTTTCCACGATTCTGAGGGATCAGGGTTGTCATGATCTAAGGTTGCCAGAAACTAATCTCTCCCCGATAAGAGGAGATTCTAGTGGCACTGTGAGCTAGCTAATGTAAATCAGGCTAACATACGCGGTGGGGGTGCACAGAGCCAGTCTACCACCAATCCCACGGTTTATGTTATCCAAGCGCGCAGGTCCTGCAGGGGTACTATAGGAACTACACGACACAACGCGATCTAATACATCGCTTGCAATTACAACGCGGTCGTTACAACGACCACGTTGTTAGTACGCGATGTATTACATCGCAAGTCTTTACAATGACTTCCACTAGGGGGCGCGCAGGACTTACGAATAGTATTATTTACTATTCCTACTCCAGTTTGCGCAACAGTAGGGAAGGTGTTGGAAATTTATTTCCACTACCTCAGCGCCCCCTTGTGGAATTTGTTGTAAAGACTTGCGATGTCATTACATCGCGTACTAACAACGCGGTCGTTGTAACGACCGCGTTGTAAAGGTATCGCGGTGTAATGACCGCGTTGTAAAGGTTGTTTCCCATCACTAATACCACTAATCTAGCAAGAGCATGAAGGAGGTACCCTTCTGCCAGACCCAGTTGGAATGATCTAAGGCCATACCTTTTTGTAAAGTCTCAGGAAGCTGGCCTCAGTGTCTTAACAAATGCACTCCATCTCAGTGTGCAAGGCTGCACACATCTCTGCTTGTACAGTTATCTTCCTTCATAGGATGAATGCCGGGACCTCCAGACCAGCATCTTATTCACAGCTCTCTGCAGCATTCCTGATAACTCCGGTGTGAAGTGCCTCTCACTGAATTCACAACGGACACTGTTTAAATAATAAAACACCAGCCTTATCTCATTCTGCTAGACATGCAGAATATCATCTTCACTAAGTCTGGGGAAAAGAGTTTTCTCCTACGAGCACATGATAAAGCAAGGACATCATGTTCTAGTATGTGTGTCCCTGGAATTAGCAATGCGGGCTACAGAGCGACAATGACTACCAAAAATAAATGTCTGTGTGTCATTTTCTCATGTTAGTGAAAAACATGTTCAAACTACCATATTAGAAAGATGCTAAGCTAAAAAGGAAAACTAAAATGGAGACTAAATGTAATCCCTGTTTCACAGTTACGGCTTACCTTAGGGGTGATTTACCAGTATTAAAAAGTAAGGTTTAGGCCTTGAAAAAGGTGTATTTTGCCAGGTCAAATTCGCAGCCTAAAAGCTGCATAACTAGGCAGCAGTGGCAGGCCATGAGCTGTGTTTTCACTTGCCAGTTTAGTGGTGGCACAATAGGTGCTGCAGTCCACTGGTGACATTTAACTTACAGTCCCTAGGGGGCACAGAGTATGATATGCTAGGGACCTATAGGTAATTTAAATATGCCAATGAGGGATTAGTCACTTTTACATGTTTTAGGGGTCAGAGCACAAACACAGGGCACCAGCAGTATCAACAGGGCAACAGCAGTATCAGTCTAAAAACTGGGGGGTGAACAAGCAAAACAAGTGCCCTTTTCTTCCACATACCTTCTGCCTTAGGAGTCGTTTTGTGTCCACCACTCCCTGACATGATTCATGAGCTAGAAATATTTCTGCAATGAAGGGGGAATGATCAGTCGGGTGCCCCGTAAGAACAGTCCTTTTAGATGGCAAGCCAATTCTTCCTAAACATTTTTGAACACTTGTAGATCCTTGATCTTATTCTGTGGGTGACAGTTGGAGGTGCTCTCCAGTACGTTCTATCTCTGACTCTATCAGAGTCTTCACTACACACATAGAGGGGTCTTATTTGAATGTGTGCATCATCTCCCAAAGCTTTAGGGCTCAGGGATGTGACTGTCAAATTACATATTTCCTGTAATATTCTTCAGCTATTTAAGGAGTAGTGGCTGAGCTTTTTATAGGAAAACAAGATATATAGTCAGCTGAATTCTTGTCTTTTTAAGTTTTGCTAATTATGTTTAAATCAGTATTCCTCCTAAGGTAACATCCACCTTTAAATTCGAGGGGACATTTTGGCCTTTGGGTTGCCAAATATTGATAACATGGCTTGGTGGCCTGTCACAAGTGTTAAGCATTTTAAATAAAGAAAAAGATAAAAATACCTGCAGGCCCACACCACAGCAAGGGATTCTTTCTCTATGTGTGAATAGGCTCTTTCTGGTTTAGTGAGACTACAACTGGCAAATGGAATCATACACCTTGATGCTACAAGGTCTGTGTCACTCTGAGTTAGGATAGCTCCATGCCCCACAGAACTTGCATCAACCATCAGTTCTGTGGGTAATGGAGCATCATATTAATACACGGTTATCGGCTGGTGCTATTTTGACTTGATGTCTTCAAATGCCATGTTGACACTGTGAGGACCACTTGAGAATAGATCCCTTTTGTGTGAGTTTCCTCAAAGGTTCACTTATTGAAGCAAAGTTAGGTAGTTACCTAGAACAGTATCTGGCAAGTCCCGGAAAGGAGCGAAGAGTAGACTCGTTATCTGTGGACAGTGTCAATTTTAAAGTAGTGACCTTGCAAGGATGTGGCCTCATGGCGCCTAAGAAAATATGTCCAGAGAATTTAAGAGAGGTTGTTTGAAGGGTGCACGTGTCTTTCTCAAGTGTCAGATTGGGGTCTTCCAATGCATAGCAGACTTTAAGAAGGGCAGGATCACTTTCCTCTTGACTCTTTCCATAGACCAGTATGTAACACTATAGTTGAAAAATAAACCAGTATGCAGTCCCTAAGTGTGTAGGAGTGTTCAGGTCTGTTATGAAGTGCCCTCACACACCCCAGGGGATGTCATGCTTCATCATTAGGCCTGCTCCTCGTCGGGCCGGCGCTGCAATGCCCGACGGGCACCCACGAAGGGGCTCTTTGGCAGAGATCTTTTTTTGATGAAGCCGTTGGGTGTGTGAGGGGTTTGTGGACAGGGTAGTGTCGTGAGTGTGCAGTGTAATTTAAAATAGGTCTAGGGCTGCCCTTTTCAATAATTTAATTCCCAGGGTGCACTAACCTAACTAAAAACTGAAAGCCCTGTCTGGAGATAATGGTCCTACAGGGTCTGTGTGGTGCATGGGGTCGACATGTTTCTTGCATAAAGAAGCCCCTAACGGGTCTGGTGGCAATTCATCAGGACCGTGATATATAGGAGAAGTTAATCTCAACTCTTGCACTACCGCAAATCTGGTTCTTGATGTTATATGATGGGGTTGTAACCAGCGTTGCTGTTGAGCACCAGGTCCAATGGCCTGGTGTACTGAGACCTGAAAGAAAGTGGTAAAAAGAGAATAAAACAGTGTTAAAAAAAGGGGGGGAGAACGTCCTTGTGGCGCTAGTTCAGAGGAGTGAGCCCATAGGGGTCTCACTCTGCTGCAAGTGGAAGAGAAAGGTGGTGGTTTTTAGCTTTCCTTCGTGAAGTGCCTTGGCGTGGTTCTAGAAGTACTATTAGAGAATTGGCCCAGAAAGTCCAGTGTGACCAGGTGACAGCAGCATGCAGTGGATAACATCTCATGTTAACTTATAAAAAGGATCAGTCAAGGTATAGATCCACCCTTCAATGGTCGGTGCCTTTTCGAAGCGTAAGCATGCTCCAAGTTAAAAATTCATTTGAGGAGCCTTGAGTGTGCCAAGGGCGGAAATTACAAGCCTGCTCAACTATTTAAATCATTAGGGAGCCATAGGTGTGCCATAGGACAGGGTTAGTGTCACTGCCAAACCGTCTCAGTGGACAAACAAAGACAATACAACACGTATAATGGGTGATATGCAAAATGTTGCCATATATGTGTGGACAAACCACGAGCAGAAACGAGGGGTTGCCTCCTCACCCGTTGTTTGAGCCATATGCAAGTTCACACATATAAACATAAACATACACATGCACTTTGTTGCAGCAACGAGCGTGTACAATCACATTAAACAATGCCATGGGAACTGGTGTGGTGAGCGCGTACTAAGCACGGTCCGTAGTGGACTGCTGGCCAACCCACTCACCCCTGCTTCCTGAGGTCAGAAATGACAGGGGTGTGTCAGCAGAGCACTTCATTGCTCGTACCCTGTGGAGAAAGAAAACGAAAACGCTGAGCGTGTAGAAGTGAACACACATTGATTGCATCTTACCAGCAGAGATAAATCGTAGCCGATCAGCGTGTCCTGGATGAGGGCAGGCAGGCATACTCCCGTAGGGTGGCGTGGCAACTAGCTTCACTATAGTTGAAGCAGTTTTGGATGCCATGGATTACGTTTCTTATCTTTTCTTGAAAGATTTCAGCTGCCTATAAGCCATCAAAACTGAGGGCCACATGTAGAAACCTTTTTGCCTGTTGTAAATGGGCAGATTCACAGAATCAGCCTGTTTGCGAATACAAGAAGGCTTTTTGGAATGTACAAAATCCAAGTAGCGATTCAGTCACTTGTTAACGATTTGCAATTTGGGTTTTGAGATTCAGTATTAGGAAGGGGCCTGTTAAGGGCATCCCGTCCGAATAGTGACTCGCTGTGCCAAGTATGAATGTTTTGCGACCGTAATGCGGTCGCAAAATATTAGCTTTTTCCCACCAAATTCAATTTGGTGATAACTCATTCATAAACAGGAATGGGTCCCCAGGGGACCCCTTCCCCTTTGTGAATGCATTCAAAAATGTTGTTTTAAGAGCAGACAGTGGTCCTATGAACTACTGCCTGCCCTTAAAAAATGAAACTGAAATATGTCATTTTTCTTTTTGAAACACATCCTGTTTTCCTTTAAGGAAAACAGCCTGCATTTAAAAAAACAAACAAACATTGCTTTATTTAAAAGCAAACACAGACATGGTGGTCTGCAGTCCCCAGCAGGCTACCATCCTTGCTTCTTTTTTAGTATGCAACGAGAAAGAAGGGTCAAGGCACTAATGTCCTGCACTTGCTGACAAAGTATTAGGAAAGTTCAAACAATATTGGAGGTGCTACGAACTTGGAGTACAACCCTTCTGTACTCCTAAATGAAAAACATTTTCCAAAACAAGCTATAGGATTGGTGGTTCAGTACTCAAGATTAGCAATGAAGTATGGCAAAGTACATCTGCTTTATGCATGGATTCATGTATAGACTATATCACCAGTAGTCATGACAATTTGTTGCTGAGTCACAAAAGATGCATATGGAGAAGGTTTCTTCTTTCAATAAATCTTTATTCGTCTTTATCTTCTAATTACTGATTTTGAGTGCTGAACCACCAATTGCAATCAATGCGTTTTTAGCGATTCCCAATGGGTCGCAAATTGCGACCTACCTCATGAATGTTAATGAGGTAGGTCAATTTGCGACCCACTGGGAATGGCAAATGAAACTCGATAGAGTTTCATACATTTGAAATTGTGATTTCCTAATTGCGATTCACATTGAATCACAATTAGGAACTCACAATTTCTAACGTACATACATGTGGCCCTGAGTCTGACGTAGCGGTTTAATCAGCAGTGGTTGGCAAACCTGCTTATATATTGTGATACTTTCACTCATTCCAATTGATGGGAGCCTTGGGTTAGATCAAGGTTGTAGAAAACACAGGCACCATTCAACTTGGGTATCATATCTTGTATTTATTCAGCGACACGTCTCTCTATTTGAATTGCTTGTGTTGTTCGAGTTTGAAATCCCCTGAAAATACAGAAGACAAGAGGCATTTGGCAAAACAGGAACAGTTTGTTTAATTGAACATTACAGCAGAGAGAACAGTTACAGGCACAAGGTCTGAGAACTGTCTCAATTTACATTCTGCAGGTATCCTTCTTTTGCACAAAATGTGAACAGTTGTAAAAGTTTCCAGCGTACCATATATTTTTTTTAAACTTTATTTACCATTTTCATGATACAGTACAAAATAACATACCAGCTCCATTGCTAGGGCGAACAGGGCCGATCAGGTTCATTGCATAGTGTAAACAATACATGACATTAGTCTTCGCTGTTGTAGAAGAAACCAGCTGTCTTAGCATAAACAGTCACATGCTTCACATTCTCATGACAATCAGAGTACAGTGCTTTACCTTGTTGACCAAATGCCCATGATACTGGAGGTGTTACCCGTTACTATTAACAGGTCCCAATCGCATACCCATCGTGTATATGCCCACCGTTCATCCTATGCCGGCCCGATCCAGCCCATCTTCTGTCTGAGCAGCAGATTGTGATTGCGCTGTCGTGGTGTAGTGTTTAAGAGGGCCCCAAATGTCGCGGGGGTGGGACGTGCTAGGCAAAGTGGAAGCATACAGGTCATGATTGAGATTGCAGTGAGCCAGACTAGTAAGCCAGTCTCTACGCCGAGGCGCAGCCCTGCGTCCCCACTTTAGAGCTATTTCCCTTTTGGCAAGTAATAGACTTAGGGGCCGATTACGATCTCGGCCGGTAGGGCTCCGAATCGGATTCGGCTTAACCGGATCCGATTCGAAGCCCTATTTCCCGACCGATCCGTACGCGCATCCGGACGAGCGAGTACGATGCGAAATCGCCGACCGACTCGTTCGGGCGTCCCAACCGCTCCGACCGACTCGTCCCCGGGTTGAACCGCACCGACCGACTCGCTCGGACACGACTCGCACCGCGCAATGGAGACGTTCCCCGGCCGGGTAAGTACGATGCGTGCCGCGAGCAGTCCGACCGACACGCGCCGTCCGGCTCGAAAGAGCAGTCGGAGCCGTACTTCGGGGGTCCGTGTCGGACCCCCTGTACGCGTAGCCACGCGAGTCGCACACACGGGGGACCCATGGGTCCCCCCTACCTGTGCGTGTACGGCACGAGTCGCTTCGCCGTGTACCTGCTGTAGGGGGCGCCCTTGTTCGCCTCGCACCCATTGAGGCAATGGGAGCCCGCGTACGCGTTGTTCGACCGGCTCCCATTGACTTCAATGGGAGTCCGACCGACTCGAGTACGATAGCATACGGACGCATCGTACTCGTTCGGTCGGGCTGCACGGGTCCGATTCGGCCGGAAATCTCTCCGGGTCCGGCTCGGTCGGAGAAATTTCAGGCCCGAATCGGAATCGGCCCCTTAGTGTCGTAAATTTCCTGACTTTCTTTGGGATGTTGGTCACGTACCCCATCAGTGCAATCTCCGGGGTAGGGAAAAGTGCTAGCCCTATCATTTCCCCCAGTATATGGTGTATTTCGGCTCAGTAATTACTTATTGTGCTGCAGGTCCAGGTTAAGTGTGCAAAGTCTGCATGTGGGGAGTTACATTTTAGGCAGCAATGTGGTCTGTCTGAGTCTATTTTGTGCGCCTTTTCAGGCGTGATGTAAATCCGTCGAAGGAACTTGAAGTGGATAAGTTTGTGACGACTATTGAGGGAGACCGACTTAATCTGTTGGCAACACGCCTCCCATTGATCGTCAGTGATTGGGTGGCCGAGATCTGCCTCCCAGGCCACGCGTACAGCTGCATCGTTGACTGGGATCAACTCAGCGCATGATCTGTACATTTTTGAAATCAGATGTGTTCCCGCATCACTATCTATTACGGTGGACAATGGAAGGAATGGGCTGGGTTCAAGGGGGAACCCGGGGATCTTGGCACGCAATGTGGAGCGAAGCCGGGTGAGCACAAACTTATCCATAAAAGATGCATCAGGAAATTTCCCTTCATCGGAGACCGAGAAAACCTGGCCCTCAACGTATAGGTCCCCCATAGTGGCCATATCAAACCGAGAAAGGGTGCGTTGAACAATTTTCTCCCCAGTTATGGGAAGCCATCGTGAATTCGGTAACGGCAGACTTGGGGAGCATAGGATCGGTGATCCCATCATTCTGACCAATTTTAGCCAGGCCCAACTTGTAGTTGAGACCGTCTGAATGTCCAGAGGGTCTCGGGGGAAGCCCAAAGGTAACATCGTGTTCAGTGAGTCCGGCACAACTAAGTCAGCTTCAGGTCTTAAATAGGGGACCCTAGCATCCGGGTGAAACCAGGCGTGCGCGTATCCGCACTGAGCTACCAAATAGTATATCTGGAAGTTGGGGACTCCAAAGCCACCCCTGTGATAAGGAAGTGTCATGATTTCCCAGCGGACCCTCGGGCGCTTGCCCCCCCACACCAGCCGAATAAGCTGGGAGTTTATGGTGCGAAAGAAGCGATTCGGCAGCGGGATAGGGATATTGTGAAATAAATAGAGAAATTTAGGCAATACAATCATTTTGATCAGGGCTACACGGCCAGCAAGCGAGAGAGGAAGTCGGAGCCATTTATCCACCTTCTGCTCCAGAGCGTGGATTGCCGTTCTGTAGTTAGATCGCATGATTTCAGCGGTGTCTAAGTGTATAGTGATGCCCAGATATTTGACCGAATCTGAGCACCAGGTCAATGGAAACTCTCCCTCCCATCTGGGTGTACCCAGAGTAATGGGGAAGATCACTGATTTATGCCAATTTATGCCAAGGCCCAAAAATCCGCCAAAGCGAATGATCTCCCGGATAAGTGGATCTAAGTTGTCTTGAGGTTGCCGAACATATAAAATGATATCGTCCGCATATAGCGATACCAGCAGTGGCCCTGTAGTAAATTGGATCCTTCTGTGTAGGTGGCATTCCTGGAAATGACGAACTAGCGGATCCATGGCAAGGATAAAGAGTAAGGGGGACAGAGGGCATCCGTGCCTTGTACCCCGGGATAACGAAAAGGAGCGGGAGAGCGTGCCGTTTAAGTGCAGCCTGGCAGTGGGAGCCGAGTATAACAGCGCCGTTAGCCTTATGAATCCGAAGGGCAGGCCCATCCTGCGCATGACTGTCCACAAGAATGACCACTCCAGAGAATCAAAAGCTTTCTCCATGTCCAGCATGATGGCTGCACCCGGAATATTGGGGTTGATTCTGTGCAATACTGTAAAAAGCGTGCGCAGGTTCAGAGAGGTGGATCTATGGGGCACGAATCCCAATTGGGCGGGGGAAATTATTTTATCCACTAATAGTGCAAGGCGCACTGAGATCGTTTTCGCTAGTATTTTGTAATCAAAGTTTAATAGAGAAAGTGGCCTATATGACCCACAGTGCAAGGGATCCTTACCAGGCTTTGGTAATAAAACGATCACTGCTTCTCGCAACGTGGGAGGTAACTGGTTCCGTTCTAGAGATTCATGGTAGACTTCTATGAGCTTTGGGGCCAGTATGTCTTTATATCGCTTGTAAAAATCGTCCGAGAACCTGTCGAGGCCAGGAGCAGTGGAGCCATTAAGCGCATCTATCGCGTCAATTATTTCGTCTTTCGAAAATGGCTCTGCAAGGAAATCTTGCATATGTTTATCTAAGTTTACCAGCGCAATTTCGTCGAAATAGCCTTCACGCTCCGCCTGGGTACGCTTCTGCTTAGAGGTATAAAGATGCTCATAATAGGCCAGAAATTCGTCCCGGATATCAGATGTGTCGGTTAACGTGGCCCCTGAGTCAGACCGGAGCTCAGTGATGTACGCTGCTGAATACGGAGGTCGGAGTAGTTGAGCTAACGTGCGGCCCGGTCTCTCACCCTCACCATATCTGCGTGCCATAGCGTATTTGCTAAGGAAGTGTGTTTCCCTATCAGCAGCTTCCCGAAACTCCATCAATAGGGCCACCCGGCGCTGCGTGGCCTCGGAGGTGTCCGATGTACTCTGCAACGAGGCATCTAAGGCGAGTAGTTGCTGCTCAATAGTGGAAAGAGTGTTCCTCAAGTCCTTCAGGACCCCAGCATGTTTGGCTATGGCTATGCCTCTGATATACGCCTTGAAGGCGTCCCATAAAGTCGCCCACGTATCAACTGATCCCGTGTTTAAGTCAAAGTAGTCGTCAATGGCTTCCCTTATTTCCGAGTCAAATAGCTCGTCATTTAGAGCCCTGCTTGAAAATCTCCATCTGCGCTCCTGCCCCTCTGGTCTGGGGAGGCGGAGCTTTAGCACAACAGGAGAGTGGTCTGAATAGGATCTAGGGAGAATCTCGCTTGTGGTGTGCCAGGTGACGGGGCATGGGGAAAGCAACCAGAAATCCAACCTGGACCAAGTGTCGTGTGGAGCTGAGTAGTGTGTGTAACCTGGGTTCGTTGGGTGTCGGAGTCTCCAAATATCGGAGAGCTGGAATGAGTCACAGGTGTCTAACAATACCTGTCTGGCTCGGGGCTTGGAATCTGCTGCGTTGGAGGATCCATCAACCCTACAGTTCAGGAGTAAATTGAAATCCCCACCCAGTAGAAAACTGCCAGAGCCCAAATGTGTAAGTGTGGTGTCTAAGTCCCAGAAAAATTCCGGACTATCAACATTTGGGGCATAAACACACACCAGTGTGACCATGTGACCCATCAGTCTTCCCACCACTATTGTATACCGACCCTCCTGGTCCATATGGGAGCGAGTCAAGGAGAATGGGAGTCGCTTGTGTATTAAGATAGTATGCCGCGTGCATAGTTGCTGTAGTTAGAAAAGTAGCGGTGCGCGCCCCAGCTGTTTGCATAGTGCGTGGCGTCTGACCGAGGCAAATGCGTTTCCTGTAAAAATGCTATGTCGACCTTATGTCGCTGCATGTAGTGTAGGACATGTTTATGCTTTTTGGTGTTATTGAGACCCCGTATGTTCCAGGACATGAGAACTAGATTCGAATGATCTACTAAGTCAGGAGCTGTGGACTGTTGTGCCATGCAATAGTATACATGTAAATCTTGACGAATATCGAGTCAATGTCATGTGTGGAGCTGGTGATGAAATAACAACCAACAAATCGGAACCCGTCCCATCTCCCCAGCCCCCTCACAACCTCGCGACCCATTTCGCAAGGCGAAGCCCAAGTAACCAATAATCCAATGCATCCTGTGAACAACCTATTTGAAAATACAAAGACAATTCCTGATGCATTATTATCTGCAAGAACAACAGTGTGCTACGCACCTGGGGGGGAGGCAACGCTCCGGCGTAGCCCCGCAAAACCAGAACTATATAATAAAACAGTGTTCATTCTATCTCAATAAATGTAATCACATATTTGTAACCATATACCGCCACATAATAGAGCAGCACAATCAGCGATTATAACAAGACAGCCACAAGGTCAACCATTTGAAAAGAAGTCCACACTGGCCACGGAGCCGCTATGGGGTGGGGAATTGCCACCTCGGTCATCACTCCGCTGGGAGCTAGAGTTCTTGTAGGTGGCGCAGAAAGCCTGGGCATCGCTCGGATTGTCAAAGAAGCGGGGCCGTCCGTTGATGTCCACCCTCAGTCGGGCCGGATACAGCATCCCATAGCGGAGGCCCAAGTTACGAAGCGTGACCTTTACACCATTAAACTTACGGCGGGCCTCTTGGACCATTAAGGTGAAGTCTGGGTATAACGACACGGTGGATCCCTGCCATGTTAGTGCGCCACGCTCCCTGGCCAACCTCAGCGCAGTGTCCCTGTCCCAGAAGTTCATGATGCACGCTATGATAGGCCTGGGGGGGCAGCCAGGGTTGGGGCGAGGGCCCAAAGATCTATGCGCTCTTTCAACAACGAACCCTGGGGTAAATTTCTCTTTCCCAAAAATGTCTGTCAATAATGACTCTACAAAGGTGTCCATTCTGCCAGTGTTTGTTGATTCAGGGACCCCAGTAATGCGGAGGTTGTTGCGACGGCCACATGCCTCCAAATCTTCATTTTTGTTTGCGACCTCATTTAAAAAAAAATCCATGCGTTCCAGCTTTTTGGTAGATTGAGCAGCGCCATCTTCAAGGTCTGATATGCTTCCCTCTGCATTGTCCAAGCGCCTGTCATGGACCTCCAGTTTGACCCCGAAAGCGTCGAGGCGTTTGTCCAACGTGTCAAATCTATGGTCAAGCGATTGAACCCTGCCCTGAGCTCTGCAAGCATATCCGGAGCGGAAGATCCCGTCTCCGGTACAACGGAGGAAGCCTGGCCCCCCCTCGGCCATGGTGGCGTTGCGGTCCTGCACCCCGTCAGAGGCAGCTGGAAATGTGAGCAAGCGCTGTTTAGGGTCCTTTCTGCCCATATCCGTGAGCCCTACACCAGATGAATTATCCCACAGGTCGCTGCCACTGGTCTCCGGGATGGCGTGTGTGTGTCGCAGTTGCTACTGTGTAGGGCAAACGGGCGGTACCAGCCAGCCCAGATCTCAGGGACACGGGTGCAAGGCGGCAGGGGCTGTAATGAGTGCCAAGGGGGCAAATGACGATGAGGGGGAGTTCTCCTCCAGCAGAGGGGGGCCGAAAGCTGTGCCCGCAATCAAGTAAATAGGACCCAGGTGTAGTAGGCCCCACAAGGCCTCAGTAGACAACCAAAGGCCGATTACTGTAGTTTCAGCAATTGCAGGGGGCAGGGGGATCGTGCTGCATGTTCCCTCATGATGTGGCGCGTATTCAAAAAGCGGAAGGTTCCTCCCTGACTGGGGTTCGCGAGCAGAGAATTTCATGGTGCTGTCCTTGTGCCCCACCCCCGCGGGCAGCTGCACTGTTCTATTCCGGCCCGGGAATGTCCGTTGTCGCCACTCTCAGGCCAACTCTACGCACGGCCGGGCGGCCGCCTTCCTGATACCACCGGAGACACTATCTCCTCCGGTGGCCTGCGGGAGCATCTCGCATGCGCACCCCCCGCGGGTATGGCAAAAAGGGGGGGTCACGCAACAGCTCTGACGGCACAGCGGTAATAGGAGGGGGGGAGGCAAAGGACTCACCGCAGCCCCGGGGCCGGTCTGTCACGATCCAGTAGGCAGCTTTTGGGGTGATCTTTGCGGTCCGGAGGGCGGCTGCGTGAGTGTTACGGCTGGCCGCGAAACCAGGCCGCAGCCAGCTCTGCCCTCTCCCTCTTCGGAGCTGCCAGTCGTCAGCCGCAGTCGGATCTCGGGGCTGCAAAGGGGCACAATAGGAGCGCTGTAGTGTGGGGATCAGGCTCCCCGCATGTTGGCGGCGCAGTTATCCTCTGGACTGGAGATAGACGGATTGGTGCGGGGCCTCGACACGGAGCTTCAAAGCCGAGCGGCCATCTTGGTCCGCGGTTTGACCACGCCCCAACGTACCATATATGGTGAGGAATGTTGGTTGCGGCTGTTGGAGTCATAAATTAATTGCCCGATGGTTACCACAGGTAGGTCTTCTAACTCGCGTGGACACAATGTTGGCCAGTGGATGCGTGTCCAGATGTCCGGCATGGGGAGTGAGTTATAACTATGTGTGCTAGGCCCTGATTGGCTACGTGTTCCTAACTCATGTGGCATCTGACTTTTATGGTGTTTTTAGGAATGCACGTTCCCCCTCCAGCCATGTGCCCTTTATGGGGCATTCTCCTGTGACTCTTTGTAATGTCGCTGCGCCTATCTGTAAGATGGTCAAGAGTTTCCTGCCTGAGAGTTAGCTTTCTAGCTACGCACCCTCCCACCTGTGAACTAACATTCGGAAATCTCGGGTCTTGGTTTGTGGGCCTACATATTTGCGAGTCAAGGTTAATTTAGAGTTCACAATGGGAGATTCTATTAAAACGGATGAGATATCATTTTATTGATAAATGCATCCAATTCCATAATAACACATGGTTAAGTTGGCACATGTCCATGCACAAACAAATACTACCTCCTGCTTGGTTCTTGGGAACAGGGACAATGGATGGGACCAAAGGTTTGGGACCTTGAACAGGTTCAATGATATCAAGTTTCATGAGGTTTTCAAGTTCTTGTTCAACCTGTTTTAAAATATTGAATGGAATACCTGTGAAGTGCTTGGCACCTGGTTTCACAGCAGTGTCAATGAGTAGCTGAATCTGGCAATTTGTCAGTTTGCCTGTGCCATCAAATAGCTTTGGAAAATGCTGTTCAAGATTCTTGGGCTCATCCCCTAGAGTCTGTTGAGCAATGCACCTTAAGACCCTGAGAGGCCAAGCTTGCCTGCTGATATGAAGCACAACAGGCATCCAGTACCTGCAGCGGCTTCATCAACATATGCTTCAGTTCTCAGAGAGTGATCACCATGTTTGACTGCTAGGCTAAAGGTGGCTAAATATTTGAGGGGCTGTTGCAATTCATAGACATATATGCACACATTAGTGTCACTCAGGGTGGGCCGGTGCACTAGAGATGCAAAGTCAGTGTCTGTCATCACATTAATGGTGACTCCTGTATCCACAAGGAAAGGAATTGATGTACCACCTATGTCCACATCTATGACTAGCTCCTTGTTCAGTTGCTGTAGCTATGTTACTCCGAATTGAGAATATTTTCATTTTCTGAGGCTGTTCTGTTTCTGAGGGGGATGAATCAGATGACATTGAAGTTCCTGGGCTGGTAGATACCTCCCTTATTTGGTGGTGAGTAAGTGACCTTTCTTGCCACAGTGGCTTATGTTCTGGGTTGTTGGGCATATGCCTGAGTAGGGGGAAAAAACCCACATCTGTATCAGGGGCATCTGCCATCACCTGCAGGTAAGCGTGTGGCCCTAATCTTGCACAGCTAATTCTGAACTTCCTTCTCAGCTTTGTGGTATTCCATAATTTCTGCTTGATATTCGACAGAGTGTGACATCTTTGCTATGGGAAGAATATCTTCTAGTTTTCTGGGTTTGTGCAGTTTCTGTCTGAAGATGTCAGATTTACAGCAAGCAATGATTTGTAATCTCATAGACTCTTCATTGTTGTAACTTTTGAAGTTACATTGCTGCACTCGATCTTTTAATCTCGCCACAAAAGCATCAACTGCGTCTAAACACAGCTGCACAGCAA
The DNA here is from genome assembly GCA_963921515.1 of Calotriton arnoldi. Taxonomy (NCBI): domain Eukaryota; kingdom Metazoa; phylum Chordata; class Amphibia; order Caudata; family Salamandridae; genus Calotriton; species Calotriton arnoldi. Next base: position 747,352 of record CAWUFW010002710.1, read on the forward strand.
TTTTTTTCCTCGTACTCGCAGTGCTGCCATCTTCGGGAGGTGCCTCGCTCCCTTTTACCTGCACTGTGTTGAGTGCCCAGTTTTAATAATTTTATGCTCTGATTTTCTCCTTTTTGATTTTATTCTTAGATTTCCTTTACCAGTAAAATTTTACCTGTAGAGGAGCCTGTCAGGTGGGATTTGGGGTTGCTGGACCCCAGTTTGACTTCTTTTCCCCTGCCTGTTTTCCTTATCGTGTGAGGCCTTGCCTCAGAACTGTAGCCACGGCCACACCCCCCGATGACGGGCCATTTAGAGGGCTGCGGATCGCGTCCGTGCCGCTTGCGCACCGAAGCCGTGCCAAAAGCAAGCCCGTCTGCACCCGTCTGCGGCCAGACTACGCTGTGCTCCAGAACCCCTGGCCATTTTGAGCCTCGAAAGTATTCAAAGACGGAACTGTTAGCATTGAGCTATACAGGTAAGCCCAATCCCTCTATCCGGTTTGATGAAAATCAGTTAGCCAATTCCTACAAGTGTCCAAGTTGTAAATTTACTTTTACTCAGCATATAGACTGTGGTGCAAGTAATCAAATACATAGCCTCAGTCACCTTTCGCATAAAAATAACGTTGTAGAGAGGACTATTACCTGTGCTTTACTGAACACTAGGTCCTTGACTAAACATGAATTGGAGTTTGCAGACTTCATGGAGAACTATGCCCCTGACCTAGCTTTCATTATGAAGACCTGGTTAGAAGAAACTGCGGAACCTGACCTAAATGTGGCAATTCCAGAGAGCTACAAGCTACACAGAAAGAGTGGGTAAGTGGGGAGGAGGAATTGCAATCCTTTACAGAAACTTAGGTAAAGCTTCTATCACTGTGATACCTCTTGATGATGGAGAAGCCTTCATGTTCTCTTTCAAATATGAAATTAAAACTACTTTCAATGGGCTTTTAATATATCGCCCCCTGGCCCCAGGAATGTTTTTGTGACAAAGCTACAGACCATCTTAGAATCGTGCATGGAATTACAGAACTTCACTGTATTTGGGGATTTGAATTTTCATCTATACTATGTTGCCACTAAGGAAACAGAGTCTCTGATAGACTGCTGTTGCAGTTTTGGCCTGAAACAAATTGTCAATGTACCTTCTCATAATGCCAATAACATCTTGGATGGTATTTTTGCTGATAATCTAGGGCAGAAACTCGTAAAGGTTCTGCCTTTGAGTTGGACAGACCATAAAGCAATCCTGTTTAATCTAGCGATCACAGCAAAAATACCTCAACCTAGCAATGTAGGTGTCCTTCTGATAGTATGCCCTTTGCGGAAAATTGAGGCAACTGACTTATTCGCTGCCCTCAATGACGTGAGTCCAAGACTGGATGCAGACATTGATTCAGTCACCACCAACTTCACTGGTTGGATTGAATCTTCACTCACACAACTAGCCCCGGAGATAACTGAAAAAGTTTTAGGAAATGCCCGCGGCCCCTCAAACAAAAGTGCAGAGCGGCCGATCAAACTTGGAGGAAAGAATAAGATCTAGCCAAAAAAACAAAATACATCACATTATGCAAGGAGTATAAAGATCTTATCACCCTAGTAAAAACCTAATACTTTTCTGATAAAGTTAGGGCTGCAAAGAATTCCTCCTTTGAACTGTTTGAAACAGTGACCAAACTTTCTAACTGTAATGAAGGAAACACCTTTATCCAAGAGCAATCCTTCTGTAATGATCTGGCCAATTTTTTCCAAAATAAAGTCAATTGTGTTTATAAAGAATTTGCTGCATTTCAGTGTTTTAGTATAGGACAGACCCCCTTAATTTCACCTTGGCCTGTATCATTAGAACCAAGGGTCAGTAGGACTCCTCCAGATGCCCTGATTAACTTTTCACCCTTCATGGTGGATAAAGTTACTAGATTAATTGAGGCCACTAAATCAGGCTCCCCTTCAGATCTATGTCCGCCTTTCTTCCTGCATCTTGTTCCTGATATGATCGCAGCCCATCTGACGATCTTATGGAGCACTATCCTAAGGGAAGGTTATTATTCGATGGCCTGGAAGAAGGCATCAGTCCTTCCTATTCTTAAGAAACCAGCATTAGAACCGACTATGACTAAAAACGCCCAATATCTCGCCTACCTTTCCCTGCGAAAATCTTGGAAAAGGATTTAAACGAGGAGCTTACCATTTATCTCGACTCTACTAAACTGAACCCCTCCCAACATGGCTTTAGGCCAAAGCACCGCACAGAATCTGCCCTAGTGGTTGCCACTGAGGAGATCCGCAGGCTTGTGGGTGAGTGAGGCAGGGCAGCCTTGATTCTCTCAGACCTCTCAGCCACGTTTGATATGGTGAACCATGGGGTCCTTATCAACCGGCTTGAGGGGTTCGGGATGGGAGGTCCTGCTTTGGCCCTGTTGAGTTCTTTTTTAGAATACAGAGAACAAATCGTTGAGTTGAGTGGTTTTAAATCTCCTGCTTTTTCTCAGCCTTGTGGTGTTCCTAGGGGTTCTTCTTTGTCCCCCATACTTTTTAATATTTACATCTCTCCCTTGGTAAAACTGATTCAATCATTTGGCCTGACTGCCATCTCCTATGCCGATGATACACAAATTATTGAATCAATCCCGGATGAGGGTGCCACAGCAGCAAGCAATTTTAACAGCTGTCTGACTCAGGTTGCTACCTGGATGCAAAGAAACTGTTTCAAGCTGAACGCTGAAAAAACTGAGCTCATCCTGTTTGGAAAGAATACTCTGTCCTGGAACAACACTTGGGGCCCGATTCGGAAAAGTAATCTGAGACAAAATCCTAACTTTACGATTTTCGGTATTCACAAAGGACATTTAGGAGTAGTAAAGTTAGGATTCTGTCTCAGTTAAACTTAAGTTTTGGTCTTAAGTTAAACTTAAGACCAAAACTTAAGACCAAAACTTAAGTTTAACTTAAGTTTTGGTCTTAAGTTTTGGTCTTAAGTTTAACATAAGACCAAAACTTAAGTTTAACTGAGACAAAATCCTAACTTTACTACTCCTAAATGCCCTTTGTGAATACCGAAAGTCGTAAAGTTAGGATTTTGTCTCAGTTTACTTTTGTGAATCGGGTCCTTGGTGGCTGGTTGATCTTGGACCACTACCTTTCCCAGTTCAGAAGGCATGAAAACTTAGTAGACCTTTTTAATGAGCATTTCAATTTCTCAAGCTAGATAAACTGTATCACATCTTCCTGTTTTTATCTAATCAAGATACTAAAAAAGATCTTCCTATTTATTCCCAGGGAACTGCAAAAACTTGTGGTGGTAGCACTGACCCTGTCAAGGATAGTTTACTAAATAAAGGGCTTCAGTCAAATTTACAATCTCTGCAGAACTTAGCAGCATGGCTACTTCTGCTAAATTCAGTTTTGTCTCCAAAACGAATCAGGAGTTACACTGGTTGCCGGTTGTGGACAGAGTGAAATTTAAAGCACTTTCTTTGGCCCACAAAGTCTTGCATTGCTCGGGCCCTTTATACCTTCAAATCTGTTTACTTGGTACTCCACGAAGAGAGATCTAAGATCTGCCACAGCCAAATTGGTGGTCATCCCAAAAATAAAAGGCCACCTGGGGAGGGGGGTTGTGGATAGGAGATGTTCCTATCTGGCTGGCAAACTCTGGAACTTGCTGCCCCTATCTCTAAGATGCCAATCCAGTCATCTTCTCTTTAGAAAATTGCTAAAGACATGGCTTTTTGCCGCCTCGTCTAAATAACCTGTAACTCTGGGTAGCTGTTTCTGAGGCTTCCGCCAGCGCCAAGATACTCTGGTGATCGTGCACTTTATAAAATACTTACTTACCTTGCTCTGTCTCCTGCAGTGTAAAAAGTTTCTTTCACAATTAAAAGTTCATTTTGGGAGAAATTACTCCATCAGCAATTGTTTCAGACCACCATATGAAAGATATTCTTAGCCTACAAATTGATATATGATATAATGTGACGCCCCAATGCATCACCTAATGAGGCATATCAGTCTCTTAATTTACAATGCCTACAGCCCCTGTGTAGACTGCATAATCTTTGCTTGACGATACCTCACTCGGTTTACCCTCATCGCCATTGTAATAACCTGGAATCACCTTATCGACCAGTAGCACATGCAGACAACAGGAAAGAATTATTTTACATCTGTGTCATTCCTTTCATTCACAAATGTCTCTTAAGGTTGGATCGTCAAGCTTTATCAACGTTGGCTCCAAATGTAGTTAACAATGTACAACGTCCTCTTGTGCCAAATCTCAGGGACACAGTAGCTTGTGATTTCTAGAACAATTTGCAACCCATTGGGAATCGCTAAAATCACAGGGATGGTGGCCTGCTTGGGTTAGCAGACCATCATGCCTGTGATTGCTTTTAAATAAAGCAATTTATTTTTTAAATGTAGCCCGTTTTCCTTAAAGGAAAATGGGAAGCGATTTAAAAAGAAAAACGAAAAGTTTTCTTTTCATTTTTTAAGAGTAGGCAGTGGGCTGTGAGACCACTGCCTACTCTTAAAAACGTTTTTACAACCATTCACAAAGGGAAAGAGGCCCCTAGGAGACCTCTTCCCGTTTGAGAATGGGTTACCACCTACTTGAAGTAGGAGGTAATGTGTGAATGTTGCGACCGCATTTCGGTCACAAAACATTCACACATACCACTGAGAGTCGCTATTAGGAAGAAACGCCTTTAACACACCCCTTCCTAATTCCGAATTTGCTAACCCATTTTGTGATTCAGTAATAGGTTCCCAAATCGCAAAATAGGGTTCTGTACATATAAAAATGCTTTTTTGAGGTAGCAAATGGCCTGATTCTGTGAATTAGGCCGTTTGCAAGTTCAAAAAAGCTACGTACATCTGGCCCCTAGTTATCTATCCTTGCCAATAGCCACGCACAAACTGATGTCTCCTCCCCATGTACGCATCTCCACTCCCAGCGTGGAGCCTGGAAAAATATCATGATGCAGGGACAGAAGACTCATCCTAAGGCTATATTGTTCACAACACTTCAAGTGTAATTCTTTTTCATGTATTCTAATGTCTCTTGATTTATAATATGCGCCTCTTAGCACTATCTGTGATTTTATATTGGGATACTTGCCTTATGGTTTGTGCTGAAGGGAATGACAGTAGAGTATACAGGTAAACTGATTATCAGCTGTGTATACTTTTTCTAGCCCTGATTAAGTAATTGATTACTATCAAGTGGCGAAACACTCTTTAGCTAGTTAGTACCTGATGTGGATAAGGATACTGCCAAAAAAGTAACAAGCATTTTCAATGCAATAGGTCTCGCATTTGTGAGAGTTTGAGCTATTGGCATTGTAAATGACAAGGCCTTTTATTTATGTATTTTGAAAGCCTGCAAGCGCGTGTAAATATGCACTTTGTACTTATAGTCCTTGCTTACGAAATGCACGGCTGGCAGTAAAACAGGCACAGTTACTGACAGCCTTGCTTCTCGTAAGCAATAACTACTATAAGTACAAAGTGTGTGTTTATGCACTGATTGCAGGTTTTCAAAACATATAAATAAAAGGCATTGTCATTTACAATGCAATAGCTCAAACTCTCGCAAATGCGAGACCTATTGCATTGCAAATGCTTGTTATATTCAGTGTACTGTAGATATAAAAGCTGCGGGCTGATTGTCACATGGTTGTTGTTATTGTGGTGTCTGCTCTCTGGTGTCTGAATCCTTTGCACAGACGTTGATTGACAGTACGTAAGCAGCGTGTGTTTTAGATTGCTGATATGCTATTTAAGCGCGACTGGTAAAAAAGTGCCTTATTTGGTGGTGTGCCTCTTCTTCCGGAAGGTGTTTGTGTGTTTACAGACCCGGGCGCACAGCTGCAATCCTGAACACACTGCCTGGTGTGGAGACTGAACTCGTCTGTTGCCCTTTTCTACCGGCAGAGCCAAGTAACGGAAACAGGCCTGGAATATACCCCTGGGAGTCACCAGCGCTTCAGTCAGTCACACGTGCACACCCTTCACTTCACAGCGGTCTCCAGAACTCACACTTTGTGCCTACAATTCACCCCATTCCCTTCAAATGCTGCCTTGTAATTCCCAAGTAAAGGGCGGGGCCGGGGGCAGTGAGAAGCTTCTCGATATTGTGCGGCACGATGGGTAACCGGATTATGTCCTAGGTTGCCCTCCACATCCTGCCAGGGAAGTTCGATATTTTTCTGTATGTGCCGCGTTTAAAGTCGGATGTATGCTGCTTCTAAGTGCCTTCTATGCTGGGCAGATAAAGATAGTGAGGTCCAGCATATGAGCAAGTTTTGCCCTGCGGCAGAGTATACTCAAAAGGGGATGGAGGGATTAGACTTGGGGTGAGCTGGACTCCACACACACTGTTCCGGTCTTTAGTCAGTGGCGTAGTGAACAAGGCTGCCGCACCCCCACATAAGAGGGTCTGGGGCCCTCGAGAATCCCATATGAATAGGCTCTAGGCAGGGCCACTGACTGGAAATATGCGGTAGAGGGAGACCAAATTATGAGGCAGTGTTGAGTAAATCACGTGGCAAGCAAGGCAAATTATACGGTGTAATGCCACAGGTTTTGTGATAGTAACACTCCATTCTTTTATAATTGTTAAACTTGCTAAAACGCCAGGCCATAGGTTTCACATCATCAGTACTGGTGTAACTTCCCAATATAGCAATAAGCAACAAAGGTGACCAGTCCCTGTTTGCAAGGATACGTGGCAGGACAAAGCGCGGGGCAAAGGGACAGGCACGGCGAGTCAAGAACACAAGGAAAGAAAGCATGTCTGGAGATACAGACTACCAACTAGGGTACATGTTTTCATGTGGAGGTAATATGCTGTAATTTGTATGTGCGTAAAGGATGCAAAATCTGAAATGTGAAAAGAATACGCGTGAAAAAAAAAAGATCTTGATATGCTTGAGCTCTAAAATGTCTGTGTCTGCCTTGTGTGAAGTCAGCGCCGCAGTGAAAGTGAAAGCTAAATCAAGCGCGCGAGCGCGTGAAAGCTAACATTGCCAGACAGGAGACGCTGTGCGCGTGCACAGTGCCTGTCCAGGCAAGTGCACGTCCTGTCCCCCTTCGCCCACCAAACCGACAACAATAGTCTCGCCAAGGCGAGCAGCGCATGCGCTGCGTCGCTAGGCGAGACCTAAAATGAGACAGCAGTTACTTGCGCTACGAAGCCATAACATAGCAAGCAGTGCACTTTTACCCCCCCTTATTTTTTACTCCCTTAGTACCATTAGCATTTTTTGCGATACATAAACACTATGAGAATGACATAACGTGAAGACAAAATGTGATGCCATCCCAGTGGCAGAAGTCTGCTATGCAAACAAGCATTTGCAATGCAATAGGTCTTGCATTTGTGAGGTTAGAGTTATTGGCTATGTGAATTATAGGGGATATGATAGGGGGGATAGGGGAGTGAGTGGGGGAGGAAATGCTGCTGGCTTTCCTATATTTTAACTGTATTGCGTGATAATTGCTTTCATGCCATAATTTTAAATGTGTGCGCATAAAACATTTCCGTGCAGCATATTTTCATCAAAATAGGGATGATAAAATATTTACTGGATAACCTGTCTAATTAGAGAAAATCTAAATTGAAAAATCTTCATGACCAAACATGAACCAATTTAGCATGTGGTGAAAGTGGAATATGCTTTGGCTCTCCCGGTAATCGAAATCCCATTTGGTTTCTCTGTCTGATTTGATTTGAAATGTTGAAAAGAACCAACCCAAAAAAGTCGTGATGTTTTAGACTATGGGCTGTAAAGTTGAACAGTAAAACAGGCCCTGCTCGTACTGCAGAAAACGGGCTGTAGCGCCCTGCTATCAGAGGGAGCCTTGTTGCAGGCGGGTCTGGTCACTGGCCCCCGGAGCACCCGAAAGGGAGATCGTGGGGTTGGGTTTGCGTCACCCTATTGCAAGGTCCAGAGATGTGGATTGTTGCGGGGCAGGGGGTTTAGGGGCAGGGGGTCAGGCAGGCTGGCTCGGGCTAAGTTATTGAGGGGAGAGAGGTGAAAACGGCTGACCGCAGTGAGCCTGGCGTGTTGCTTGTTACACAGGGGCCGCATCAGCATTGAGAGCGGGGGAGCAGGGGTGCCGGAGGCAGAGGACACACGTCGTGAGGTGGCACCCATCCACAATCCCCCCCTCCCTTACTGTTCGTTGCGACTCCTGGGCGGAAGCATGCAGGTGTGGCAGTGGTGGTCTCAAGTCTCAGGAATGCGGTCCTCCCGGTCCAGGGCCCACCGACGTCTGTGCGGCCAGAGGGTGCAGTGATGCCTCTGGGGCACAAGGGTGCAGGAGGATGTGATGCGGAAAGGGACAGAGCCAGTATGCCTCAGGGCCTGCCGCTGGACTTGTCGAATAAGCGCAGGCAGGTCCTTGCGGGAGCAGTAGAACTTGGTTGTGGGGGCAGAAGGTGGAGCGAGGTAGCCATCGGCCAATGCACAGCCCCCTGCGATGTTGTTTTTGAAATGGCAAGCAAGATAAGGTCGGTGTCGGACACGGCCCGGGCTGTGTGTGGGGGTGGTGGTGGTATAGGGCATTGTCCCCCGCCATCAGCGGGATAAAAATACATGTATGTGGCAACGCAGCATGTTCTCTCCCGCACACCGACATCAGCAGGAATCACAAGCCGCAGGCGGCATGGCTTACAGCAGCACGTATTCCACCGCCGTCATCAGCAGGATGAAAATAAGTGTATTAAGTGACGCCGCAGCGCATTCTATCACACACGCCAAAAGTTGCGGGCAGTATGTCTTCCAGCTGGGAATCACAAACCGTGGGTGGTATGCCTTCCCAGCGCAGGCACAGGCATTTCAAGAACAGACTCGCTGTCTTCTAGTATCGCGGTCTAATGAAGGGGAACGTGCATTTGCGTTAGGAGGGTGGGGGAGGGCTTCTAACATGAAGCGGAAGGGGGAAGCATTCAAAAGGAGTAGTACGGCTTTGCGGAGGAAAACAGTCATCAGGCGCCGCTGCTTCCGGACTACATGGAAGTCAGTATCCGATCAACAGCCACTTAAAAGCCAGCTAACAGGAGACATGCCAACTTTAAACAAATGGCAAGCGGCAGGAGAAATTACCCGGAGTTTCAGGTAAGATACAGATTACTTGATGCCTCGGAGAGGCAGCGCATGCGCTGCCTATGCGAGACCTAAAAATGATTTGAAGAATTAGGGACATTTCCTGGGGATTTGTGAAGTGCTCACAATTGCAACTAAAATTGGAGGGGACATTTTTTCCCACTTAAGGAGCATTACAGTGGCTGTCTCACATGCAGAGCACCCTACATGGAAGCTTTTTGGACACTTACTGTAATGTGGGTAGAAGTGCACTGCCAATACTCTGACCATCAGATCTGTTAATTAAATAAAAGAGCAGTATATATCTGGATTCGCTGCAAGTAAAATATACTGGAATCAGCTACCACAAGTCTCAGTCCGTTAGTCATAGTAGATTGTGACTCGAAGATGAAGAGTAGGAGAACTTAATGAAAGTTACATTTTAATGAACCAGCCTGTCTAGACATTTAATTGCTGCAAAACCAATAAGGGCCAGATGTATGTAGCTGTTTTGAGCTTGCAAATGGCCCGATTTGCAGAATTGGGCCATTTGCGACCGCATAAAAGTATGTTTACATGTACAGAACCATATTTTGTGAAAAACGTAACTTATTCCCGATTCGCAAAATGGGTTTACGATTTGGTATTAGGAAGGGCTGTTTTTAGGGCGTCCCTTCCAAATAGCGACTCACAGTGGTATGTGTGAAGGTTTTGTGAACGAAATACGGATGCTAAACATTTGCATTTTACTGCCTAATTCAAGTAGGTGGTAACTCATTCTCAAAAATGAAATTCCCTTAGCGAATGGTTGTAAAAGCTTTTTTTGAGAGAAGGCAGTGGTCTCACAAACAACTGCCTACTCTTAAAAAATGAAAAGAAAACTTTTCATTTTTCTTTTTGAAATACATCCCTTTTTCCTTTAAGGAATCACAGACATGGTGGTCTGCTGACACCAGTAGGCCACCATCTCTGTGATATTAGCATTCCCAATGGGTCACAAATTGTGACCTACCTCATGAATATTAATGAGGTAGGTCTATTTGCGGCCCACTGGGAATCCCAAACAGTGTAAAACACACTTTAGTACATCGCTGTTTGGATTAGCTATTATGTCATCGCAAACACAAAGCTATGTACATCTGGCCCCTAGTCCTTTAATTCACTGCCCGAGTTAGGATTCATAAATATCATATGACTATTTATTTTATGAACATTTAAAGAGACATTTTAAAATAATCTTACGGAATGCTTAAGCACCCTCCATGAAGCAGAAAGCCATTATGACAGAAATGTAACAAATCTAGGTGGCAGATATCACAAACAAATATTCGCAGTGGATTTAATCAGATCATCCCAGCTTTTGTTTTCATAAAAAGAAAAAACAATAAAGTGTATCTACTGAGAAATCACTGGACCTACTTTAAATGCGCCTTTTAAGGAAAAGCACCTGGATTTAGAGGTGAACAGTTGTGCTCATGAAAATGTTTAAAGTTGAAACACTTGAGCTCAGTACTCTAAAGAAGTTAAGACCGTCATCAAATGTGTGACAGCCAGTGATGCCTTATGATAGTCTACATTTCAGCCTTACCATGAACAGAACAGTTTATCCTGGTACTTCGAGTTCCCGAAGCTTTAAATCTCACGCTCTGCTCACCGTTTAAAGACAGCGTGTGCTGTCAAAACAACCTTTTTATGATACATTAGCGTTTGACAAGTGAAGAAAACACAGACAGAACATACAAACACTCCTCGCATGGAATATAATCATGTAAGGAAAGTAATATAAGATAACGATAATTTTAAAAAATACCTTCAGAATTATGATTAATATGTTCAGACAGCAAAACAGGCAAACGTTTTCCCATATTAGTCCACATGTACGTAGATTTTTTCATGTTGGAAATAGCCCGATTCTGGGAATTGGGTCGTTTGCAACCAGAAAAAAGCATTTTCTATTTACAAAGGTCCATTTTGTGATTCAGTAACCTATTACGGAACCGCAAAATGGGTTAGTGATTCGGTATAAGAAAGGGGCATGTTAAGAGCGTTCCTTCCTAATAGCAAATTGCAGTGGTATGTAAGAATGTTTTGCAACCGAAATGAAGTTGGTAGTATTCCATTCGCAAACAGGAAGGGGTCCACAGGGAACCCCTTACCCTTTGTGAATGTATGAGAAAACGTTTTTAAGAGTAGGCACTGGTCCCACGGACCACTGACTACTCTTAAAGAATAAAAAGAAAACCTTTCATTTTTTATTTTTTTTAAAGCATCCAGTTTTTCATTAGGGAAAACGGCCTGCATTTCAAAAATTAAAAAAAACATTGCTTTAATTAAAAGCAAACTCAGACATGGTGGTCTGCTGTCCCCAGCAGAGCACAATCCCTGTATTTTTAGCGATTCCCAATGGGTCTCAAATTGAGACCTACCTCAAGAATATTAATGATGTAGGACAATTGCTACCCCATTACAAATCACTAAATCTGTCAAAGAGACACATTAGTACATAGGTGTTTGCAATTACCTAATAGCGAATTGCAAAAATCTGCTATTAGGTAACTGCAGGAATGAAACCTATATACATGTGGCCCTTTGTATCTCTTAAAGGTAATATACATTCAAATTTGACAGGGGATCTGTTTTCCAGAGTTTCATTATGCCATTATAAATAACGTTGTCATGAAGAGTGTGATATACTTTATTGAAGAGCATTGCAGTTAGTCATGGAAGGAAGGGTAGCTCCTGATTACATCTTTGGATGTAGCATTTTTTAAAGTATGTGAAATTTTACTGATGTGCTTTCTAGCTCTGTCTGTGGTACTTTAAATACTGACGCTGCCCGCTGCCTTGTGGCTCACTGTTTTCTTTTAATAATTTAAGAAATTTAAACATGAGACAATGGGCCAGATGTATCAAGCATTTTTCTGGTCACAAATGGCCCGATTCACAGAACCGGGCCATTTGCAAGTAGAAAAATGCAATTTGGTATGTGTCATTCCCAAATTTGGAATTGCAAACAAATACCGATTAGGTATTAGGAGGGAACACGTTTAGTGCGTCCCTTTCTTAATACCGAATCGCAGTGGTATGTAAGAATGTTTAGCAACCAAAATGTGGTCGCTAAACATTTGCATTCAAGTAGGTGGTAATCCATTCGCAAACGGGAAGGGGTCCCTGTGGACCCCTTCCCCTTTGTGAATATTTGCAAAAATGTTTTTAAGAGCAGTTGACTGTGGGACCACTGCCTAATCTTAAAAAATGAAAAGAAAACTTTTCACTTTTCTTTTTTAAATGCAACTCGTTTTCCTTAAGGAAAACGAGCTGCATTTGAAAAAAATGATTGCTTTATTTAAAATCAATCATAGACATGGTGGTCTGCTGACCCCAGCAGGCCAACATCCCTGTGATTTTAGCGGTTCCTAATGTGTCATAAATTGCGACTTACCTCATTAATATTCATGAGGTAGGTCGATTTTCAACCCACTGGGAAATGCTAAATGAAATACATTAGGAATAGAGATTACCTAGTTGCGATTCCCGAAGAATCGCAATTAGGTAATTGCTGTTATCAATATTGATACATCCGGCCCAATATCTTCATATTCAAACAAAACCACATTAGTTAACAATTAAGTAGAGTAGTGGGTGGTGTCATCAGAGACCAAAAACACACAAAGAAAACCACAACCAGATATAAGTGAGGCAAATCGAACATAAACACTCCTGGTCACAATAAGCATATAGCAGCAGGTCAACCCTTTTTAAAATTATATATACAGTGCGGGGTCAGTGCATAAGAGTTGACGATGTTTCACTCCTCTTATGATATAAGGATCATCATCAGGACATTACAATATAATGCCTGAAATTATGCTGTTATTAATCACAATTGGAAAAGCAAAGAGGAGAAAGAAAAAGAAAAAAGAGGGAAAGAAAAAAGGAGAGGTTAGTTGCTTGTAAAATAAAGCTTAATAGTAAAGAGTCACGACTAATAATGAAGTCAAGGGGTCAACGAAATAAAATTAAAATAGTAAGGCCACACACGCGGACATAAGGTTTGCACATCATTCAAAGGGTTCAAATCATCCAGGGTATTAGAACAATTCATTACCTGTTAGCGAATAATCAGGTGGCCCCAGAGGGAGAAATTGCACAGGGCTTTCAATGTGGCGGGAGGCGCTGGGCACTAGTTGGAGCCAGAAACAAAACAACAAGTTCAACCCATAGCTGTAGCAGAAGTATCAGCAGAGAACGTCAGGAATGCCTGATGTCAATCCAGTAGAATGACGTGTTACGGGGGAAATTCTATATAAGCACTCCCACCTAAAATGGCAAAATGAGTAGGGGAAGTTCCCGTAAAGGGCAGAGATGTTTTAAGGCATGGACAAAGTGGACTCTGGCCTAGGTCCCCAGCCTTTCAGGGGACATCCCTGATAGACCCAGCTCTGTCTTGAATAATTCTTCAGATTGTTTTAAATACCATTTTCCTTTAATATATTTTATTGTGGGTGATGTGTCAGTCTGTTACAGACATTTTGCAGAGAAATGTTGTGTTTATGTTTCATGCAACATCCATAAAAAAAGGTTCTTTTAGATCAAAACAGTACCTAACATATGAGAAATGGAAGGGTGTCATCTAGATTATTTGCAACCTTAGTGAGTTGCTGCTGTGTTACATTATTGCATTACATTATTGAAAACACACATCACTATCCCTGAATATTAGAAGGAAACATATTTAGAATTTGAACGAGTGCTCCTGTGCACTGTCAGTGACCTGGTCAAAGAGGGCATGAAAGAACTGAAACTGGATCATAAATTCAAAGCTGTTAGGAACAGGGGGCTCCTTAATACGCTTGGCCCGGGCCCCCAAAATCCTTAAGCTGTCCCTACTAAAGGGTGTGCAGAAAGTGCAAGGGAGTGTATACACAAAATAGTGGCCTACCGGCTCACAGAAGAGGCCAATGGGCAGGGTGCCGTGTCGGGACAAGGCCCAGGCGCGAGGAGGTGGTGTTGTCCAAATCGCTATCAAGGTGCAAGCAGAATAGAGCATGAATAACCAGATCGCGTTTGATGCCGAAGTCGCATTCCACAAATTGCAGTAATTAGCAGAGCGGAGAAGACGCGTCTCGGCAGATCGAGTCTTAGGCCGTAGTGACGAGAGAGTCAGACACGTACAAGATGCCACCTGGATAATATGGGCAGGTAGGTAGAGCAATAACATAGGAAATGGACTAAAGGAGGAACGCTGGGTCCAGCCACGATTCCGCAAACATATTGGGAAGTCAAATAGAACGATAATAGTGGGTTCATGAGGGTGACCTAAACAAAGGTGCTGGTCCACCAGCCCAAGAGGGAAGAGATTGAATAAAAATTAATAGTAGTGGCTCCCCATAAGAAAAAGCTGATGTCAGTAAAAAATCTAAAAAATAACAATGAAAAAATATATGTAAAATAACTACATGTTGTGCATAGTATAAAAGCAACCAAAAGGGAGAAAAAAAGAGAAGTATATGTACCGGTATGAAAGACAAAAGTAAATATAGACACATTAAAAATTATGCAATAGTATCATGGTGAAGCAGAACCATCTGGTTGTGGATCAAGGAAAGGTAGCACATATTAGTATTGTAGTCCATGTTTCGCCGGGATATCCCTTTGGGGATGAGTTGGTACCTAATACAAATACAAGTGCTCAGTCGTGATTTATGCTCCGCTTATTCATATAATTTGCCATGTTTTACAGCAAGGATGTCCAGTCCTCCAATTTATTTACTCCTATGTGTAAATTGTCTGTGTGTAAAATCCATTTAGATTCCTCCTTGTTAAGTGTGGAGGAGACACTTCCGCCTCTGTTTGGTTGATTACCACAGCAATGACTTGCCAGCGTAGGTCATTCTCATTATGATTTAACTGCACAAAATGTTCCACAAGAATGGCAGTCATGACCTTACACCTAAGGCAACTCCTATGCTTGTATATTCTGACCTGAATCGTTTGTGTTGTCTGCCCAATGTCTAGCAGGTTACATGGGCAGGTAATGGCATAGACCACATTGGCCATGTTGCAGTTAGAGAATTGTCTCAGGGTAATCCTACTATTTTTGTAAATGAATTCTTTTGTTTTGACTGTAAATTTACCGACACTGCAATTACCGCATTCAAAGTTGCCTACCACTGGGGGTAAACCCCATAGATCGTTGAGCGTCCGGTCACTCTTGGATGGGGGAAGACTGGCTCTGATTAAATGATCCTTAATGCACTTGTTCTTATGAAATGCAAAAATAGGTCTTTCAGGTGTAAGGTCACCTACACTCGATACATTCCAATGTTTCCAAATACAGTTTATCAATTAGTTAGACACAGGGAAAAATGTAGTTACACATACTAGTCTGTCTGTGTCCTTTTTCTCTTTCAGAATAAGTAATGCTTCTCTAGGACAGTACCAAACCCTTTTCATTAATCATTTCACTAGTTTCTTAAGGTATCCTCTATACAGGACCTTCTGTGATAATGTCTCAGCTTCATTAAAGAAATCTTGTTTGTACATACAATTTCTCTGATATGCCAAAATTGTGAATAAGAGAGTGAGTCCCGTAGGGCTCTGGGATGATAGTTAGAATAGGCTAACGGGGTGTTTCTCTTGGTGGGTTTACGATAGAGGGATGTGTATAGGTCCCCATCCCATGATTTAACCAGAAAATAAATAATAGATATCCCAGATTTACTGTATTGAAAACTGAATGTAAGGCTTTTGCAATTGGTATTGAGCCAATTGAGAAATTTGATAAGTGTGCTTTTCCATATAGGGAAAATACTGTCAATATAGTGCTTCCACATCACAATCTGGCTACAAAAAGGGTTGAGGTTAGATAAAATAACTTCTATTTCTAGAACATCCCTAAACAGAATGGCAAAATTTGGTGCAAACACAGCTCCCATAGAAGTTTCTTTTATTTGCTGATAAAAGTTATTATTAAAATAGAAAAAAATCCTTGTCCGAGTCAATTTGAGTATTTCAATAATAAAGGACATAGGGACTTAGGGGGTCATTACGATGGAGGGTGAACAAAGTCCGCCCGCCACCGTAACGGAATGCGGGACCGTCTGCAAGGGGTGCGGCGGTCCCGCACCTGAAATTAGGATGCCACTGTGGTGGTGGCAACCCCTATTCCTAGCATTGTGGCGGGCGGTGCTCACAGCACCGCCCGCCACAATGCTGGGAATAGACGTCGTGCATTGGCATGCACAAGGTGACAGGCACCGCGCGGTGCCTGCCACTTTGTCCATGCCAATGCAGAGGGGTACCATAGGTACCCCACATGTGCACCCTCCACCCCCCAACTTTCTGGGGGCCCGCTACGGGCCCCCAAATGCAAAGACCACATGCCTTTCCATGGCGGCAACGCCACCATGGAACGGCTGATCGCCGCAGACATCGTAATATGGATGGCGGTGTCTTGCAGACCCCGCCACCATATTAACCATGTTTTCCGTCAGTCGATGAGTCGACCGGCGGAAATGCGGCGGACGTGTTTTCCGTCCGCCATGGACCCCCCAGCCATGATAATATGGCGTGGGGTCTTTGAAGTGTGGATGGCGGGCGGATCGCCCCCGCCGGGCCAGCGGTGACCACCGCCAGCCCGGCGGGGGCGATCCGCCCGCCATCGTAATGACCCCCTAATTTCGGTCATGTTCTTTTCTAATGAGTTTTTCTAATGACATGAATACCTTCCAACTGCGGGATATTAGTATATAAAGATTCAATATCCATCCAATCCAGGAAAGAGTCTGTCTGGTCAAAAGGGAAGTGTTCAATCTGATTATTAAGTCCATACCATCCTTTACATAGCAAGTGGTTTTGGAACTAAAGTCTTTGATAAAAAAAATCAATGTGCCTATCAATTGGTTGAAAAATTGAACCACAGCCAGAAATTACAGGCCTACCTGGAGGTGTAGATTACTGGGGTACGGGGTTGTTAGTACTAAGGAATAGAAACTCATTCTGGCTCAGAAATCCTTCTATTTAACCTCTATTGGTAACATCAGTAATCATTCCCTGAAGCTCTTTAGTGGGGTCTATGGTAGGTTTCAAATAATGCTCATTATTGGCAAGTTGCCTAATGATTTCTGTTTTACATCGGTCAATATTCTGCATAAGTATCCCACCTCCTTTGGCAGCTGGTTTAATAATCAGATAGCTATTTTGTATAAGGCTCAGTAATGCCGTTTTTTTCTGGTACTGAAATGTTATATGGTGTAAATATCCTTTGTTGTTCCAAGTCTGAAATTTCTTCTAGTATGAGTCTCTCAAAAGTGTGAACTTCAGGTGGCATAGAACTACTGGGAGGTGAGAAAGTGGATGCCAGCCGAAATCCAATATTCTTTGTTCTCGGGGCATATGGATGGTCAGAAAAGAATGCTCCTAGTCCAATCTTTCTAAAAAATCAAAAGAGTTCTGTCTGCAATTCAAAAAAATTGGGATGAATAGTCTTTTGCTCAGTAATTATATTTCTGTGGATGATAGGAAGTGTGTAGACAAATTGAAGATGGGGATAGCTTGCAAAGTATGTGTTGTATTTTTAGGAGCCTCTGTCAAGGGGTTGGCAGGAGTGTCCATTATGACAGAGGGCCCCACTGGTAATATTTCTGTCTGATTTTTCTATCGCCAGGAGTGGTGAACCAATGTTGGATTCTCCCTCTCCCTCTTCTGGGTGGCAGGGATTGGCCTCTCCCTAAAAAACAGGGTTAGTACCGCCAGCAGAGGAGCTTGTACCTTTGCCTGGATCAGAACTGTCGGCTGAATCTTCGGAGGTGTCTGAGAGCAAAACTACTTTATTCTGTTTATTCAATCCTCCCTAGGGGCACCCAAAAATAGGATTTGAATAGTTCCTGTTGGTCCAAAAGTTGTCATTCAAATAAGGATAGGTTTTCTCTAATGTATAATTACGTATATCCATCTTTACTTTCTTTAACTTTTTATCTTGTTTAAGTCTGTTAAATTCTCCAATAGTTTTATTCAATTTTTTCAAGTAAACTTTTAGAATTAGTTAACAGTTCTTATTCTTTAATTTGTTTTTCTACGTCCAAGATCTCTTCTAAAAGTTTTTTGGAGTGTTCAATTGCTGTATCAATTCTCAACACCATCTAATGGAGAGAACAAGTTGTACCAATAAAACTAAAGCCTTGCACTTATTTTTTCTCTTCAGTAAGTACCCCTGGAATGTTTCTTACTTGGAAAGCAGGTGGCATAGTTTCTGATTTAAGAAATTCTGTTTGCATTTTTACCATCAATTGTATCCGTATATGTTTGTTTATGCATTTTTCCAATTGCTCAGAAAGATTAGAACTTGCTGAAGCAGTGGGTTAATTTTTTTCTGAAAATAGTGATGGTCCTTCAGGTATCTTTTATATATTTTCATCAGTGTAAATCAGAGTGTGATCTGACATACTCTGGATATTAGACTAGGGTACTCAAATAGAAAAGAAGAAGGTGGTAGAGAACGGAAGATAAGAAAACAAGAATCAAAAAAGAAGAAAAAATAAGTACAAAAATAGAAAACGACTTTAAATAGTAGGGTAATCTCAAATCACTTGAAATCACCTGAAAGCGCATATTATTCTACAAAAGACACAAGGGAAAACCCAAGGCTGCATAGGGACTAAGGGTACATAATTATTAAAGGAACAACAGTCTCTATAAACAAGTCACACTTACAATAATTTAATAAATTTAAACATGACACAATATCTTCATATGGAAATAAAACCACATTTATTAACAATTAAGTAGAGTAGTGGATGGTGTCAAGAGAGTCCAAAAATCACACAAACAACTCAGGCAGTTATAAGTGGCGCAAATTGAAAATAAACACTCTTAGTCACAATATGCATATAGCAGGTCAGCCCTTTTCAAAATTGTATATATAGTGCACTACCCACTACTCTACTTAATTGGTAATAAATGTGGTTTTATTTGCTTATGAAGATATTATGTGTGTTTGAGTGGATTGGAAAGTGTCTCTCCGGGCCATTTCTTGTTCCTGAGTAAGTTGCAGTATTTTCAAGGAGAAGTTCTGTATCTCGGACATCACATTGAGAAGGGAGTTAGGAAGGTGTTGCAAGAGAGAATCTTGGGGATTCTGAAAATAAATCCACTAACCACTCCTCAAAGAGAAGTCAGGGTATTTCTGGGAATGGTGGGCTACTGTTGACAGTGGCTAACTAACTTTTCCCTAGCGGCCTAGCTCTTTCAAAGGCTGACACACAATGGTGTGTCGGATCTGGTACCATGGGATAAAGATTGCTTGGTTGCCTTCCTAGAACTGAGAGAAAGTTCTGTTATGGCCCAGCACTGGGAATGCCTGATTATAACAAAGCTTTTACGCTTTTCTGCAGTGAGTGAGAGGGCTGCGTTCTCTCAGTGCTTACCCAAGTGCATGGAAATGCACGAAGACGTGTGGCTTATTTTTCTGCTACTCTTGACCCTTTAGTCGCAGGACTGGCCAGATGCCTTACAGCTGTAGCAACAGTAGCTGTCAGCATTGAACGATGTGATAGTATTGTCATGGGACATTATCTTATGGTGTTCCCCACTCTGTGGAGGTCTTGTTGATGTGTACACGCACTCAACATTTGACCTACAGTCACTTGTAGTATAAACAGATTATACTTGCAGCTGAGAACATAATCCTTAAATGATGTGCTTCTTTGAATCCTGCTACATGGTTACCTTGACTGAAAATTAAATTGATGATGGGGAAGTAGAGCATGACTGTCTTGATGTCACTGAACTGTGCACCAAGCCAAGAAGAGCCGTTGACAGAGTCCGATCTCATACTGTTTGATGATGAGTCCTGCCTGAGAGATGATGGGGAAGCCCTAAGAGCTGCCTACGCAATCTGTACAATCACGGGTTAGTGGAAGCCTCCTGGCTTCAAGGACTGTCTACTGCACAAGTGGATGAATTGATCGCTCTTACTAGAGCTTGCTATGTTTCTGAACAGCTGAAAGTGCTGATTTTTACTCATAATCAGTATGGCTTTGGTGTCATTCATGACTTCGGTCCATTTTTGTCACAGAGGGGATTCATGATGTCATCAGGATCTCCTCTTCAAAATAGAGAACATGTCATGAGGTTGGAAGAGGCATTGCCTAGCGAAATTGCTGTTGTTAAGTGGTCGTCTCATAGAAGTGGAGATGACTATGTGACTGTTGGAAACCGATATGCTGATGAGGTTGCACGATATTGTGCTCATGGGTCCGAAACACTTAATGAAGAATATGTAAATCAGTCTGAAGGTGAGACCAATTACAACCTTTTGTTGACAACGGCTGATACTTTGGAAGAAGTGAAAAGGTTGCAGGAGGCAGTGCCAGAGGCAGAACAGCAGAGTTGGGTAAGAGCAAATTGTGTTAAAAGAGAGGATGACATTTGGGTTTCAACAGATGGAAGACCTCTTTTGCCAGATAGCCTGCTGTGCCCAATGGCTAGACATTTTCATGGTCCCACACATGTTGGAAGAGATGCCATGGTCAGATTGTTTCAACAGAACTGGTTAAACCCCTGATTCAGATTTATGACTGAAGGATTGTGTCACAGATTTGTTGTGTGCTTGTAGGGAAAAGAACTACAGTGACACAAAGCCATATATGAAGATCAGGATGGCCATTCAACTGGATGCTTCTGGACTTCATCAAGATGCCTGTGTACAACGGGCTAAAATATGTCCTGGTGATTGTATCTTCTCATGTTTGGCTGAGGCATACCCAACCAGGAGAAACGATAGCCTCACAGTACATAAGTTGTTGTTGAGGGAACTGATCCCTACGTTCGTTTTCCAGACTTTGTTGGAGTCAGGCAGAGGGACTCATTTCAATAATGAGGTCCTGAAAATTTTGTGTATAGCATTAAAAGTGGAGCAAAGACTACATTGCAGGTATCGGTCTGAGGCTTCAGGCATAGTCGAGTAGGTGAACGGAATATTGAAATCCAGGTTGGCCAAAGTGTGTGTGTCAATGTCTCTGAAGTGGCCTGATGCTTTGCCCCTTGTGTTAATGAGTGTTTGCAGCATTCCTGATTGGAGGACAGGACTGTCCCCACTTGAAATCATCATGGGTCGAGCCATGAGACTGCCAGCAGTGCCTTCAAATGTGCTTGTGAACATTGCAGATTACATGATTCTTGATTACTGCACAGGAAGAGCTGATGTGGGGGCATTCTATGTCTCACTAGGTTGGAGCTGCTGCTGCCCCGCCGCATCAAGAGCGGTGCCTAGACCTCAGTCCCGGTGACTGGGTCTTGGTGAAGAAGCACGCTTGGGAAACGTGCCTTGTACCTCAATGGAGAGGCCCTTTTCAGGTCATCCCTGTGACAAACACTCCTGTTAAATGTGGAGGTCTCCCAACTGCATCCACGCTGCCCATACTCGCAGAGTGGAGTATCCCCTTGATGATGTGACAGGACCTCTGAAGTGCAGACCGCAACTGAAAGGCAGAGGGAAGAGGTTGATCAACTTACAGAAAATCAGTGATATCCTGAAACCGCTCATCCTCGGCCTGAGCGGGGTCTTGATGAGGTGACATCTGAGGTTGAGATAGAAGAGTCTTGGTATGTGGCACTGACTGAGCCAGATTCAGACCCTCACAAAGGTCTTAGTGCTGTGGCAAGCCGAGTGGAAGCTGGAGACAGTTGGGTGAGAAGGCAGGGGAGAGAGAGAGACTAAGTCTGCCTTCAGAACTTATACCATGCACTATCCAAGAGGATACTGAGGATTCTGGTCTGACAGTGAAGACGAATGATCTGCGCTCAGGAGATCAAACAGAGCTAGGGTACCTTGTCAGAGGTACTCATTCCCTGAATGGGCATACTTTGTGGCACATAACAGCGAGGGGGATCTTGGGATTTGGAGGATAACAGTCAGATTCCAATTTGAATCTCCGTGAATTTAAGCTTGTGGCTGAACTCTGCTTTGAATGTGTTTTGCCATTGAATAGACTGAGACGATTTGTCACTGGAATGATTTCAAAACTCTACTTTGATCTGTGCTTTTATTAGAGGCAATTAACTGAACTTTGTTAAAAAAAAATAAGAAGATTCCATAGGCCTGAAGCTTTAGAAGGAGCATAAGGGTGTCATTTAGAAAAAGATGGACTAGGGATATGGAAGACTCACGGAAACCTTGTAAATAATTTCATGATACAATTTATGAACATTGGGCCATATGTATGAAACTATTTTGCGTGCGCAAAAGGTGCGATTAGCAAAATTCGGCCATTTGCGAATGCAAAATGGTCTTTCCCAATATATGAAAGGGTTTGCATTTGCAAAATTGCTAATCACAAACAAATGTGAATCCTTATTTTGCGAATACCAATTGTGCGAATCTCAAATTGCAAATTGAACCATTCGCAAACTGCGAATGATCCAAAATTTGCAATTTTGCATGTGCAAATTGCCACCTATTCCAATCAGGTGGTAACCAGGTGCAAACTATTTAAACAGGCCCAGAGGGCCTCAGAATGTTTCACAATGGCAGCGCTGTATGTCGTAGCGAGGAGGATGAGGAAACGCATTTTTAGAGTGCGCCTAACACTGTTTCAGAAGACAGAGGAAGAAATCCATGACAAATATAGATTAGACTCCGCTACAATCCTAGACCTTATTGCTGAACTTCATCCACTACTGCAGCATCATACTCGCAGGACCAATGCCATTCCCACACATGTGCAGGTCCTATGTTCACTGCACCTTCTAGCTTCATTGAGCTACCAGGGGGTGACAATAGCAGCAGAAGGGGGTCTCCCAAAGTGCACTTTCGTGCTTTTTCAATGCCGTCTTTGACACAATGGTCCATAGGATACACCATTACATTAGATTCCCCACCACACCATAGGAATTGCAGCAGATCAAATTAGAAGCCCAATTCCCCCATGTAATTGGGTGCATTGATAGTTTTATCATGTAGCCATTTGTCCCCCCTTAGGTAATGAGTACGTGTTCAGGAACAGGTAATCCTGTCATTCAATGAGCATCCAGGTCATAGTAGTGCCTCACAAATAATAACTGACATAGTGGCAAAATTTCCTGGCAGTACGCACAATTCTTTCATATTCAGGCACAGTGGTATATACACACGTCTCCTTGGGGGTGAATTTGGCAAAGGATACCTGCTAGGTAAATGCATGTAACACAGTCTGGTAGACTCTCTGGATATAGTGAAACAGTACAGTGACTAACCTAATGCCTTTTACCCTGTAGGTGACAGCGCATGTGCTGTGCCCTCCTTAATACTCACCCCATACCTGAATCCTGCAACTCAAAGTGGAAGGAAATACAAAGCTGTCCATAAGTCTACACGCAACTTGATTGAGAGGACCTTCGGATTACTGAAGAGTAGGTTCCGCTGCCTACATAAGAGTGGAGGTGCACTGCAGTACAGGCCTGAGATATGCTGTAAAATTGTGGCCACTTGTGCCATGTTGCACAACATTGTGACTTCCAAACACATACCAATAGACATATCTGATCCAGACACAGATGATGAAGATGGGCAATGTAGGGCGTGGCAAGCTGGAGACAGATCAAGGGCAGCAGAGGGCTGAGAACGTCTTGCGGAAATCACACAGAAATATTTTTAGAGTGAGTAATGATGATACAATGCACTTCATGACTTATTTGCTACTGTGTTTTATTCACCTTAATCTCAGGTAAACTGTAAGCACACAGCCGCCATCATGTTACATGTGTGTAAATGTTTATGACAACATAGGTTTTCAAATAAACATGCACAACATTCTGCACTGAGCATCCACATGCAACAGGTTCCCTCACACATTGGCATGCCTTGGTCACATCATTAAGTACTTTTTTCTGGCATGCACAGCACTGGAATGATCAGTGTGTACACTGGCCTCCCTTGATGAGGCCTCGGATGCCGTACTATGCCTCACACTCCACTGTCTGGTCTCAGTCACCAGGGCAGTGATGCTGCTGAGGCTGGAGGCCTCCTCACTGTCCCCTGCACCCAGTACACTTGTCCCAACTATAGTAGCTGTTTGTAACTGTTCTACAGCAGTCGTGCACCAATCCCCTGGCTACATCAGAACTGCGGTGGACCATTTCCACCTGCATGGCCAGAGTGCATCTGGACAGGACAGGTGTGGCATTGCTCAGACGGTTAATTGGCTTGGTGTAACCATCAAAACGGCCTAATAGGTGGTGACAATGTCTGCATTTGGAAGTATGCTCCCTCTGCATGGTGTTACAGAGGTCTCTTATGTCTTCTGTCATGTCCCTGAGGCTTTCAGCATTTGCCCTATGGCCCTCAGCCACTGTGTTGGTCAACTCCCTGATGCTGTCCTTAATGTCCACCATGTTGTTCTTCAGACACACCAGCTGGGTTTGCATTGACCACATGTTTTTTAATTGCAGACGCTGCACCTTCACAATGGTGCCCTCCAGCCCAGCAAAGACAGAGGAGCCCTCTCCTTCCTCAGCAGCACTGTGTGCTCTTGCTGTGCGTCTCCTGCGATAGGTGTTGTGACGCTGCAAGTGGGGCTGGTCCCTTTGGGTCTGTGCCTGCTCATCTGGCCTCAACTGCAGCTCTTACTGGGTATCTTTGCCTTCTACCTCAAACTCCTGTAGTGGGGACACAGTGTACCTGCGTGTTCTTGGTACAGTTATTGTCTTCCCCTGCATGTTCCTGGGTCTCCTCTGGCTCATGTCTTGTTGTGTCGTCACCCTGTGGCACTGGGGTATCTGTGAATGTAACAGAACTACTTCAGTATGATGTGTGTACAGCTTTGTGACATTTAGAACTTCAATGAAAATGGATTTGAGCTACCAAAATACAATGTGTTCATTGGCCACTTGCATGTGGTTCTCAACTGCGCCTATGTTGCTAGAATTGTTTTTTTTTTTATCTTGTGTGCCTAACTACATCTCGCATGATGCATTATTCAGTGGTAGCCAAGAAGTGGACTGGAGTGGGATTTTACAAAAGTGTTTCTTGCCTTACTAACAGTGCATTTTGTGAGTTATGGGGCAAGTGTAGTTTAGCATGCATCCTACCTTGGCTGGTGGTGGGGGCGGCTGAGGTGCCGATGTCCGTAACACCACTGATGGGTTCAGGCTGTAGGGTCGACTCCACCAAGTCATCAAGGGGCGTAGACTCAGGCTGGGTAGATGGTCCTCCGCTGGTCTTCTTGGCATCCACAAGCCTGCTTTCCACCTTCTCCTTTGCCCTTGACCCCAAATCATACCAGCACATGCGTAAATCTGCAATGGAGCGCAGTGTGACCCCTACTGCGTTGATTTTTGTCTAAGTATCCAGCCACATTTTCCTTTTCTCTGACTTTGGTACATGTAGAGATGTTTTACCAAATAATTGATCATGGGTCTTGAATTCCGCAATTAGGACATCCAATTCTTTTTTTCGGAATTTGAATTTTCTTTTACGTCCTACAGCCTCCTTTGACTTCTCCTGTGATGCCATGCTGGGTATTTGTGCCTGTCTCTGCACTCTGGATGTTCTCCTGAGTGGTGTGCTCCTGCTCTCAGCCTTCTACACAGCCTCAGGCCTCGGGAACAGCATGGGAAACCTCACTTCCTGGTTACGAGGTCATCATGCTGCATCAAAATAGTAGGTTTGCAATTTTGTGATTCTTTAAATTGCGAATTCGCTATTTTAGAATCGCAAATTGGGAATCTATATTTGCGAATGCGATTTTTACCAAATAAGTATATTTTTGCGAATTTTTTGATACATTTTGCAATTACCAAAGAGCGATTCAGTAAAATTTGCAATTTGGGAATCGCAAAATGCTTTTTTCATACATCTGGCCCTTTCTTTTGCCATTTGCACATGTAGAAACATACAAAAGAAATGTGTTTGCTGCTAATTTCTACTAAACGGTCGGCTTTTAGTGGAGTCATGTAAACTAGTAACACTAATAGACGTAGGCTTACATTAGCAAACGTATTGATAGTTGTAACTGTAGGACTACTTGTTTTGCTTCTAGGATTATATTTACCCACATTTCCCAATTCAGTTGAACATAGATCTAAGACTATCCCTAGAACCCCGATTCCTACTGACAGTAGTTTGCATGCATTTGATTTTAAGACATTACATGTAGATTCATCGAGAGGAGACTTCTCTTCAAACGCTTATTTTAAGTTGCTTTATGAATATAGTGACACAATGGATGCTAAGTACTGCTACGTCTGTATACAGTTACCTGCTTCAGCTGCAGAAGAGTTTACCTATCATCATATTCCTCTTACATATGGTATTACATGTAGCCTTTTGATGAGTCTTTTATATCGAAAATGTAATTTTCTGTATTTTTTCTCGAATTATGATTTAGTGCTTTCTGAAGTTCCCATGCTTAAGCATTTGAAACATCATTCCAATGCTAAAAAGATGGATACAGCTGACTGTTATTTAAACCCATTGTAACATTAGATACTGCTTATGCTCATGGGCAAAATTTGACTTGTTCCTTAACTGATGTTAAAAAGGAATTTCTAGATTCGATAGAAGACAATAAAAGGGCAATGGATTCTAGATTGAAAACAGGGAAGGATCAAAATAATATAACAAAGTGAGCTAAACAGGAATTAGAACATCAAGAGTCAGAAGTTATGCCTGCATTAACTTTAGATTGGAAAAACAAGGTAAAATTATGAGTGCTTAGAGGTAAATCCATAGTTCACACACAATGTATGTGAAGGAGTGGCTGTAATGAAATCTTTGAATATGGGGGAATTGTTCATTATTCATGGGAGGTCAGGATCCTGTTATTCCTGGAGTTTATTAGGTTTGTGGGGATCACTCATATTTTACATTACCCCAAGGGTGGCATGGTACATGTTATTTGGCAATAGTCTTACTGAAGATTTATCATGTAGAACATTTAGATGTTCCGGCGTGGGGATCATAAGTTAGAAAAAAAATAAGCAGCAGTGGTTCTGAACTAGTTGGAGATACATTTGGTGCATTGATTGCTTTTGTAGGAGTAGTTTTGAGTGATCTAAAAATTTGAAAGTTGTCTACTATAGTTAAGTTAGCTACAAGTTACAGGAGGGTGGAAGCTACAAGCACTCGGGAAGCAATTGGAAATGGATGTGGCACAGCAGGCAAGTGGTTTGGAAATCTAGAAGGGGACGCGCTGTTCAGCATACGCACCATCATCTTCTGTCTCCGTCTGCTGCTGCCTGCTTCACCCAAGGGACTAACGGGGTGCTGGAGAACCGGAGGAAATCCACCTATGCCGCCAGTGCACTGCAGGTCTTGTTTTCAACCGACCTGAGCGGTGGACCACCAAGCCCAGGGTGCACAGTGCTACCTGCAGCTGCTGCTGACGAGGGGGAGGCGCTAGGTCCATTCTGCGCATAAAGCGCTGCTCTTGCCCCCGCGGCGCGGGACGCGCGCGGGCTGTGCCCGGGCGAAGCCCGGGCCAAGGGCGGGCCCGTCCTGCGCCCGTCATCGCCAGGAAGAGGCAGGGCAGTGCCACCCCCCTTTTACATTGCTTATTGACTCCAGAGGAGCTGCGGGACACCAAACAAGGTACTGTGTCGCTCTGCGATAACGTGTTATTCCACATAGTGGAAACTGGGCTTTTAAAGATACTTATACTCTCGCCACTCGGTTCAGCTCGCGCTGCACCTTTGTCTTGTGGCTCTGTTCCTTTATTTCTTCTGATCCCCCACTGTGCCCTTCTAGACCACTTTTAGCATAATCATGGGGAAAAGGAAAACCATGGAAGGAACGGGGGGCAAATGGAGTACCTGGTGGGGTAGGTAAGGTGAAAAAGGCAAGGAAAACCAGTAAGAATATTGCTAATAACTGTGTGATTGACAGAATTGAGACCTTAATCACAGAATGTGAAGGGATATTGGTAGCTGAGATGCCGGCGATTACTGGTGTCACCAAAGCTCCCCTTGAAAAGAGTTGTAGACAACCTCGCTCAACTACAATACCTTCTATGTTCCACAAACCCCCCCACAATCCCCCCCATAATCGCACCTTAAGTAGTAGTGAGATTGATCACCCGGCGACAGGGCAATGGGAAACTACTCCCACCCAGTATGACAACTTACTGTCCAACGATGCTCCGAATCACTTAGAATCTTCTGTCATCATTTGCTCTAATCGTTTTGCGGCGCTGGCTGAGGCCCCTGAATGTTCGGGGGAGCTTTTACCTCAATGCCTAATTCCAAATTCAAGCCCTACGGAAAGATCACCCGAGTTAGTAAGTTCAGGTGCCCCTACATCAGAAGATCTTATGCAGATTGTTATCGCGCTCAGGTCAGAAGTAGGCGCGATGAGGACGATGATAGAGGAGCTAGTGGCTATAGTTAAACTAATACCCCGGGGAAGCATGCTACATCAATCAGCAGCTAGCCTGCCATTTAATTCCCATTTTCAACGAGCAACCACAAATACACACAAAGAAGGAGTTTTTACACATAAAGGTCCTCTCCCACCCCTCAATGCGCGTATGGACCAGGCCCACAATGAATTTAACCATAAACGGGTGGTCTCTTCCCAAGCCCCTGCCCCTAGTAACTTGGTAAAACAATTCTCTCTGTCAACCAACCCAAAGTATATTAGACCTTTTAACTTATTAGCAAATTCTTACTCGCGCCCAATAGGTTCTGGCCATTTAGAAAAACCTCCAACCCCTCTACTTGCGCAAACACGTATAGTTCTTATGGTCAATGTCCCTAAGCTCGTTTCGCATGGTGACCGAGAAAATGAAGATTCTTTAAAAAACAAGGCTATACATTGGATTCGCCATGTCAGGGGCTGCCGGTCATTGATACGGGATGATATAGTTAGGGCACGGAGATGTACGTCTTATAATCAACCTTTAGATTATATCGAACTTACTCTGGCCAGACATGAACTGGCTGAAAATTTGCTAGCACTAGAATATCGGACATGTCCACCTGGGTCTTCAGCCATTCAGTTTAGACGTTCTCTATTAATTGATGATACAGGGGCGCAGGGCAATACACCAGAACCGGGTATAGAAGGGGGGACAACATTAGATGCCAATGATTGACTGAGAGCTGCGTCCACTTTACATCAGGAGCCTCAGGATACTGCTCCCAATAGCAACCTAAGTACCCTCCCAAGTATACAACTCTCAATCGCTCTTGATCAACTACCAACAAATTCAAGCTTCATTGATCATATTACCCATAATAAACCCTGCACCAATAAGCCGAGGGACCGGATTGTAGCCACAAACATGATTACAGATAGGGTGGCCATAGGTGTTTCTCCTGCCCTATCATCTCGACCCCATGCTACCCCCCTACGAGTGTCAGCTCCTGTTTTGGCCCCTTGCTCCCAACTTAATATTATTTCCTGGAATGTGGCCGGACTTAGCAGTAAACTGCTATTGCCCGACTGGAATAAACTAATAGAAGGCCAGGACATCTGCCTCTTCCAGGAAACTTGGAGCTTAGTTGCTCTTTACAAATCTGGTTATACCTGTTTCTTTGTACCAGCTGTTACTACAGGGCGAGGGCGCCCTTCGGGAGGTCTGATTGTCTGGATTAACATTGCTTTGGGTTGTAAAATTACTGAACGTAATTGCACAAACCCAGACATAATGAGGCTTACCATTCATGGAAACAAGGGAGCTCTAACTCTTGAGTTGTTTAACGTATACGTAAGGGGGACAAGAGGGGGAGTCTCCTCAGCCATTGTTTCATCTTTGGAGCAAGAGTTATCCAGCTGCCATCCTGCCTCACAACTTGTGATTGCGGGAGACTTTAACTGCACATTCGAGCCCCTTGGTGTGAATGATATGCTGGGGCTGGAGGAAGACGATTCGAGATGGGGTATCCCACCCCTAAGCATCCCCCATCAAAAGATGGTCACGGGTTGCAGTCCAGTTGAACGCACTTGCTCTGGAATTTGGGTTGAGGGCTGCAAACGGCAGAACAGAGTCAGACGTCGAAGGGGCCTGCACGTATAATAGAATTAGTTGTCCGTCCCGCATCGACTACATCTTGATAGATGTAAGACTGTGGAGTAGTATGATTGACATGGTAATAGCCCCTACTATTGACAGTGACCATAACCCACTTTGTATGACTATGAAGGCCCTCTGGCCCTCTCTTGGCCATGCCCCTGCTGCAATTACTAATTTAGCGACTAAGGAAGTGGCCCCTTCTAATTGTAGAAGATATCTTAAATGGCCCAAAGTCGCTGTTAACGAATCAAAAATGGTTGGAATTAATCGAGTTCTGGCAGAAAATATAGCTGATCTCCAAGAGGCATCCCTAATCCTGATGCCCCTGAGAAGGCTTTGGATATTTATATGAGAACTGTAGAGCAGATGGGGTCCTTTTTTAAAGTAGCCGTTGGTTCTAACACCCATAAAGGATGCCCAAAAGGTAGACAGGCATGGTTTACTAAAGACTGTAGACAAAAAAGAAAAACCCTAGCCCTAGCTATTAAAAGTAAAAATTGTTCTCGAGTCCAACTAGCCAGGAAAGAGTATAAAGAAGCGCTGCATCGTGCAAAGCTACAGTGGGAAGAATCCCACTGGCAAGATTTAAGGGATGCTAGTCTAGCAAAAGATTCCAACCGATTTTGGAATCTTGTCAGGGGGCAAATTGGAAAGACCCTGACTTAATCCCCAACCACATATTGAGCCAAGATTGGTTTGACCACTTTAGCAAACTATACACGGGGACAGACACAACTCATCCAGAGAGGGTGTCTGACCAGCTAATTCTCTGCCCTACCTTAAATACCAGCGACCACTTTACCTTAAAAGAAGTCGAAGGGGCAATTAAAAGAATAGTGCCAGCAAAGGCCCCTGGACCGGACGGTCTTCCGGGGGATCTACTCCTTGCGAACTCTAGTAATTGGGCGAAATATATTACGCTCCTAATTAATTCCATTTCTAATGGGTGCCCTATACCTGACTCGTGGAAGGGCGCAGAAGTAGTGCCTATTTTTAAAAAAGGAGCAAGGGAGGATCCTGCCAACTACCGACCGATTAGTCTAATCGATGCCATTCAAAAAGTAGTCGGTAGGGTGTTGTTGCAGCGAATTCAATCCTGGGTTGAGGACGAGAATATCCTCTCCCAATACCAGGCGGGCTTCAGGACTAGAATAGGGACAGTTGATCAGGCATTCAGGCTGCTTCTCCTTTATTGGAAGGTGGTTGTGTTAGGTGGAGGCAGCCTCTATCTTGCCTTCATTGATTTGAAGACTGCCTTTGATTTGGTCCCTAGGGGCCAATTATGGAAAGTCTTGGGTGAGATGGGCATTCGCTCGCTTATTCTTAACATGCTTGTCCGATTGCATGAGGGCAACTATGCCCAAGTAAGGTGGGGGTCACAAGAGCAAAAAACTGATAGGATTTCTGTGAACAGAGGGGTTCGCCAGGGCTGTGTCATGGCGCCCACCCTGTTCTCCTTATACGTGAACGGGGTGGTTAGCTTCCTTCGGGAAATTCCAGCTGATGCCCCGGCCCTGGCAGGAGAGAGGGTACCTACCCTTCTGTTCGCAGATGATACACTCTTGATTTCAAAGACCCCGGTTGGGCTACAGAAACTCTTGGATAGGTTTCAGGATTTCTGTACTTTAAGGGGGCTGATCATCAACACTACAAAGACCAAACTGATGACATTCAACCCCTACAAGCCCTTTAGATACACTTTTACTCTGGGTGGAATACAATTGGAGAGAGTCCAGACTTTCGATTATCTAGGCATTCGACTCTCCGAGACAATGCACTGGAATCCCCACATTAATAAGATGCTCTTGAATCATAAACGAGCAGCTGGCGCAATAGGCAGAGAACATCGCTCCTCACAGAGTAGACCTGTTGCCCCAGCACTTACGATCTATGCTGCAAAGGCAGTAAGCTCGGCCCTTTATGGTGCGGAACTGTGGGGGTTCAACAATGTGCAAGAAATCTGTGCATCTGAACATAAGTTCTTGCGAGAGTTAGTGAGCCTTCCCGAAATGTCCCACTAAAGCCTCTGATGAGTGATATGGGAAGACGCTCCTATAGAGACATTGCCAGATCTAGACCACTGTTTTACTGGGCCCGATTGCTACGTACTGCTGAACTTACAAATTATGCTGCTGCATTTAAAGAAGTAATCAGTTTAGACTGCAGCCATAGGGTGAGCTGGATCAACAACGTTAAGAAACTAGTTTTTGCTTTAGGTTTTAAAGACTCTTGGGCAGATCAGAATCCACCCTGTAAGGACGACCTTAAAAAAGCATATTGGGCCTGGGTTGATACACAGGAACTTAGTAAACCAAGAGCAGGCAGGATGGTAGATGATTTTTATCAGTTTAAGTTGTATATATTTTTAGAACCATATTTAGATTTTATTCAGATCCCAAGAGATAGAGCACTTTTTATACAGTTCAGGGTTGGCTCACTCTTAGTTCGTGAGTTAACTGCAAAATGGAGCCCTCCCCGGCAGACAATTGCGGATTGCCCTTGTTGTGAAGCCCCAAAGAGAGTGTGGCCCACATTATGTTCGTATGCCCAGCATACTCGCGGGCCAGAGCAAGATGGATAAAACCAATCTGTAGACAGCTGGGTACCTTGGATCACCGCGTTGCCTTGCGGATTCTAAAATCAGATTCAAGAGTCCTCTTTGCCTGTGGGGTGGCAAAGTATCTCGGCTGTATTTGGTCCGTTAGGTCTAAATTTTTACGCAGGGAGGTATGAGTTTATACTGTGAATGTATTTTTAAGGAAAAAGACTTTTCTGACTGTCATCAATTAGCTGAATTGATGTACGTTCTATAATTATTAACAAAACGATTAACCACTTGTATAAATTAATCAAATGGAATGTATATACCTATTCTTAATACCTGTGTTTTTATGGATGGAATGTACATATCTGCTCTGATTATTGTTTTTATG
Source organism: Calotriton arnoldi (assembly GCA_963921515.1). Classification (NCBI taxonomy): domain Eukaryota; kingdom Metazoa; phylum Chordata; class Amphibia; order Caudata; family Salamandridae; genus Calotriton; species Calotriton arnoldi. Next base: position 780,351 of record CAWUFW010002710.1, read on the forward strand.
ATAACTCGTATCTTTTATTCTTGTTTTGCATGTATGAATGATCTTGCTTTTATGATACTTGTTATCGAAATAAAGCTATTTGATTTGGCTTTCTTTTGAGACCCCTTGTGATAATTGCCCTTTATGCAATCTGTCTGTTTGCTATCTTTAAGGGGTACAAGTATATGAAAGCGAAAGGAAAGGAGCAGGAAAGACTAGGAATAAGAAGAAAGAGAAAGGATGTGGTACTAGAGGAGTCAGTGCAGATTTTATGATGAAATGAAATACCTGGACAACTCTAGACAAAGGTTTTTGAAAACATCAGGGTTTTGAGCTGGTCTCATCTGATAGGATTAATATGTTGACTGTGATGGCTAACATTGACATCAGAGGGGGATTGGAGCAGTGCAATGTAGGCCCCACCCTTAAATGTCATGAAATATGTAATTATATACTTGTAACTGACATTATATTCACTGTGTGCCTTAAAATCATTAACATGTGCGAAGCATTTAAACGTATTAATGAAATGCAATCATTGTAGGGATTTGAGAATTATATACGTATACACTAAATGTTCATTTGAAACATATGAGCATGTATTCTTTTACTCACATTTACATTTATTCCTCAAGTTACACGTGTGCATATATAATCATGTATTTGAATTGCATACTAAATGCTCAGTTAAATTAGCATGACTACAAGCCTCAAATGAAATGCATTATGCTTTATCAGTGTTAGACATGGCATCATTAGCTTGGGTTTCCCCTGTATTTTTGCATTTGCCTCCTGTTATTTTGCTGTGTATTGTACTTCGTTTTGCTGGTCTAGATGCTTTGGCCACTTTGCCACTACTGTTCAGTGCCAAAGTGCAAGTGCTCACTTTGTCAATTGTTATGGATTGGTGATTCCATGATTGGCATATTTGATTTACTAGTCAGTCCCTAGTACAGTGCACTGTGCATGCCCAGGGCCTGTAAATCAAATGCTGCTAGTGGGCCTGCAGCACTGATTGTGCCACCCACATAAGCAGCCGATTCCGCACGTGGGTCCCGTGCTCTCCATGCCACTGGAGTCAAGCGATCCTGGCTGATGATGGGTGAAACCCCGAAACCGGTCCTAGGATGCTTGTTTCCAGTCCAGGGAGGACCTGGCCTGGAAGTTCGGACTGGACTGTTCCCATTGGGCGCAGGGTCAAGACTGATTTGCATATGGCTGGGTTCAAACTGGAATGGCATGGAGAGCAAAAAAACGATGGATTTAGGCCCAGATCTCTATACGGGGGTGAATGTATGACATTGTTCTGCATTCCGTCCATCAATTGTTCTTTTTGCATTTGTCACCCGAGTGTGACGGGTATGCCCAGCCGTAGGTCCCGTGCTCTCCATGCCACTGGAGTCAAGCTATCCTGGCTGATGATGGGTGAAACCCTGAAACCGGTCCTAGCATGCTTGTTTCCAGTCCAGGGAGGACCTGGCCTGGAAGTTCGGACTGGACTGTTCCCATTGGGCGCAGGGTCAAGACTGATTTGCATATGGCTGGGTTCAAACTGGAATGGCCTAGGGAGCAAAAAAACTATGGATTTAGGCCCAGATCTCTGTACTGGGGTGAATGTATGACATTGTTCTGCATTCTGTCCATCAATTGTTCTTTTTGCATTTGTCACCCCGTGTGGGACAGGTATGGTCAGACGTGGGTCCCGTGCTCTCCATGCCACTGGAGTCAAGCTATCCTGGCTGATGAGGGAAGAAACCCCGAAACCGGTCCTAAGATGCTTGTTTCCAGTCCAGGGAGGACCTGGCCTGGTAGTTCGGGCTGGACTGTTCCTATTGGGCCCAGGGTCAAGACTGATTTGCATATGGCTGGGTTCAAACTGGAATGGCATGGAGAGCAAAAAAACGATTGATTTAGGCCCAGATCTCTATACGGGGGTGAATGTATGACATTGTTCTGCATTCTGTCCATCAATTGTTCTTTTTGCATTTGTCACCCAAGTGTGACGGGTATGCCCAGCCGTAGGTCCCGTGGTCTCCATGCCACTGGAGTCAAGCTATCCTGGCAGATGAGGGGTGAAACCCCAAAACCGGTCCTAGGATGCCTGTTTCCAGTCCAGGGAGGACCTGGCCTGGCAGTTCGGGCTGGACTGTTCCCATTGGGCGCAGGGTCAAGACTGATTTGCATAGGCTGGGTTCAAACTAGAATGGCATAGGGAGCAAAAAAACGATGGATTTAGGCCCAGATCTCTGTACTGGGGTGAATGTATGACATTGTTCTGCATTCTGTCAATCAATTGCTCTTTTTGCATAGGATATCGCTAACTCCAGTGGTGCCATCAGCACCACTTGCTGTCCTCCAGGGGTCCTACCCATGACTCCCATCTGGCTTTCAAAGGGGTAAGTAGGTCCGGTGAATTAATGACTAAGAATTTGTAAGTGTAGGAAATGCCTCCCTTACCCAAAGGTCCCATGAATAGTTTCACATCCAACGGGTTGCACTCAGTAGTCTCCTCTTGAGAGTCCCCGTAGAACATCAGAGCGTGGTGGAGTTATAGGAACTTATAGAACTAAGAATGCTGAAGATTGAATTCTGCTTCCAGCTCCTAAAATTACCTCATACAAAAGCCCTGCTAGACATCACCCAGTTTGGAAATTCCAGTTAAATCCCATTTACCAAATCTCTCTACTCAGGCAACCAATGCCTCCTCCAAAGGGTTTGCTCTATAGATTTAAAAGTACAACTTCCAAATAAGAAAACAGAAATAATCAACCTTAATGGGAGATACATTTTTGGGAGCATACATATTTTATAACTCGTCCAACCACTATTTGGAATACAGAAATGTCCAAATCATTGTCTGAAGTGAAATCTAAATATGAAATTCAGACCCTTCCAGGACAGACCACTGATCACTTGCTCAGAATAGCATTCCAACTGCAGGGTGTTGATTAAGGGAAGAGAACCCAGTCCAGGTCTCCACCAACTTACACCTTGCAAAATTAATAAACATAACATGGTTAGTGCTCAACACAGGTCTCAGAGAAACTACTCAATCCTTGGTCTTTATGGCACAAACAGTAAGCAATTCACCAGAGCAATGCATGTTCAAGCAGTACCAAAAGTTTTAAAGTTAAGAAACCAACAAAAGAAAGCTTCCAAATCAATTTAGATTAAAAGAGATAAAATTGGAAGAACAAAAAGATAATGACACAATCAAATCAAATAAGGGGAACACAAGATATGTTTCGTTTATAGTTTAGGAAATACACACCTAGAAAAAGTAACGCGTCAACATAAAGTTTTATTTCAAGGCTGACCAGAACTTAAATGCAATTTCAGGCTTACTGTGATGGAGCAGTAGTCTGATACACCCAGTGGCTCATCCAGGTCAGAGGTTTTAGTTGGAACTTTGTTTACTTTCTGAAGTTCAAAGTCTTTTAGCTAGGCAAGTTCCAAGGATAAAGCTGGTGAGGGTCTGTAGGAAGCTGGCTCCCTATATAGTGCACTAAAAAGAAGTACATTGTTTAGAGAATCCAGTAGGTCCCCAATTGGCTTACAGAGGCTAAAGTACATATTATTAACGCTCTGTTTATGTGGTAGTGTGGGCGAGCAGTGAGGCTCATCAGAGGGTAGTGCTAAGCACTTGTTCTACTCACAGAGGCAAGAAATGAGACACTTACTCAAAGAATAAATCCAAGACCAAATTAGAAAAATAACACTTCTTTTTATATATGTTTCAAAACCAAGAACTTCGTTCAAAAGTAAGTACTGTTTTTGTTAGAAATTTTCACAGGTAAGTAAAACATTCAAACCTGTGTGCTTTTACACACAATGCAATCCATTGGTAGGCATAAAGGTAGGTACAGTCGGTTTCAGGGGTTCACCTTCGGGGTTCGGAGTTTTAGTTGGCCAAGGTCCAAAGTACTAACAACAGTTCTTCAGGAACTGCCTGGGTTTTACAGAGAGCAGGGTGCTGGTGAGGTTGTTGCTGGGTGCGCTACTGTGAAGGGGGGCCACATAAAATAGGCTGCACAGGGAGACTTGGGCACAAGCCTGAGAGCTCCCAAATGGGGGCTCAGGCCACAAGAGGTCTTGGAGAACAGGGAACAGCCGGATCTTTGGTACCCAGGCTGGGCGGTTCGGGTGCAGATTGGGTAGGGCAGCTGGGCTGGTGTGCAAAGATGCTCCTTGTGGTTCGAGGCAAACAGTTGGCAGGGTAAAACCAGGACAGCTGGTCCACTCATGAAGTGGGTCTCAGTGATGCTGACATCCCTCTATGGCTGCTCGGTTGTGGTGCAGTGGGAATCCGGACCGGACTCTCACTGTTGGTGTTTGGTGCAGGGTGTCCGGTACCCCAAGATTGGTGCTGATGGGCTCCGGTCGGTCATGGTGTCTTCACACTCGGTGGGGAGACTGATCTGACTTCCAGAGCATGAATACTTTCTCCTGGTCATCTTTGTGCCATCTGTCAGGCCGAGAAGCTGCAACGCGGTGGACCAGACTCTGCTTGTCAGTGCCTGTGGCCTACAGGGGAGTAGCTCCTCTACTCTAAGGAAGACTGTAGGCAATTTTCAAAGTGCTGACAGGTTACTCAAGGTAGTTCTCAAGCTTGCAGGATGAGTAACTCTGTTGCGACTGTCGAGAGAGTTGTGAGCAGGCAGGGTTTCACGCCAAAAGTTCTCAGCTCTTCTGCTGTTCTCACCAGGCAGTGACTCTTCTTCATCCTTCTTCTCTTGGTCCATTGAATCTGAGTTCTTGGGTTCAGAGGTGCCACCTAAATACTCAATTTAGGGGCTTTGAGGCATGACAGGTAGTAGCCAATGGGCTGCCTACCTTTAAGGTGTCTACACACTCTATATGACCACTTCCTGTGGGAAGTGGGCATAACCCTGACCCTAAAATGTTAATTCCATCCAAAACAAGATGGAGGAATCGGAAAAGTGGGGTCCTCATCATCTAGTCCCCCTTAGGAGTGGTGCTGTCTTGATGTGGGCACACCTCCTAAGCTTACTAATTCTCCTGCCTGTCTTGCTGCCAAAAAGTGGGGTCAGGACAGGGGGGTGGGCATCTCCACTATCTGGAGAGACCTGAGTTGCATAACTAAGATGACATGTCCTTTGAAGCTTCCTGCCCTGGAATGCTGTTCCTGTTTGGAGGAGGTGTGACCCCCGAGAGCAAAGGCTCTCACCTCAGGGGGTCAGAAACTTGTCAAGGGTCGCTGGCTGGTTGAGACCAGTCAGTGAACACACTAGGGATCGGTATGTTTTCAGGGGGCATCTCTAAGGTGCCTTCTGGTTGCATTTATTTATAAATTCAGCACTGGCATCAGTGTGGGTTTATCAAGAAGAGGTGTTTGGTACAAAACACCTTGTGGTACAGTGAAGCCATCATGTAGCTGGGAAACTCATAATAGCAAGTAACCAGTCCATATACTCAGTACGGCTTCCCTGTACACTTGTGGTATCTAAGGGTGAACTTAGATATCACAGGGACACATTCACTCCTGCAGATATGCTCACACATGGGTTTGGTGCACCCTGCCTTAGGGCTGTAAGGCCTGCTATAGGAGTGACTCACCTATACCACATGCAGTGTTTTGCAGGCATGGCACACAGGGGTGTGTGCCATGTCGACTCTTCATTTTTCTCTGTACCAAGACACGCAGGCTGCAATGGTAGTTTGCATGAATTTGGTGAGGGGCCCCTTAGGGTGGCACAATTTGTACTGCAGCCCTTACGGACCCTCTTTAGTTCCAAGGCCCTCGGTACCAGAGGCGCCACTTACTAGGGACTTGCAGGGATTCTAAAGGGGTGCCAAATATGGAGCAATAGTACAGTTTAGGGAAAGAACTCTGGTACTGGGGACCAAGTTATCAGGAACCCAGTACACTTTCAGTAAAAGTTGCATCAGATACCAGGGAAAAGTGGAGGGGGAGTGAAACAAAAACCCAGTTCCCTACAAGGTTCAAAGTTGGATATATCATTGGTGAGGTCTTTCCTGAAGCCATTTGCTTTCGTGACAACAGGTTGAGGCAGGATAAACCTGGATTTCATACCTGCCAAGGTCTCATCGCTTCTCAGATTGATCTGCCACCTCACGCCGACCCAAGGTATTACCTTTGGACTCGTAGCCTTATTTAGAGTTTGGTGCACAGATTACTTCTCCACAACTTGGCTGAGTACCCTGTCCACCAAACTCCAATGCCTCCCATTCTGTTTATGTTTGGTCAATCATCATGTTCCTGTAGGAGAAGCATCTGTTAGGTCCGCCATGGAAGCCTTTGACAGATGATCCAAATGCATCAGTACATCCTACTTATTTAGAGCTACCAGGGAAGCCTTAGAGCCCCAAACAGGAAAACAAGTAAGTGACTTCCATTTGCTGGGAGGAAACTCCCAGCATGTAAAGAACATTTATAGTTGGTTTCGTCAGAAACTAACTCCTGCTTTTGGAGGAGTGTAGGTATGATGAGTCACTCACCTGAAATCCAGGAGGTTCCGATGGGGTGACGCTGGACCTCCACTCCCTCTGGGGACTAACCTAGGTAGCAGCAGATCAACACCACACCAGCGATAGTTCCTAAGGGGAAGGTGTTTTGAGAGAAAGAAGACAAACTGCTCTGTTGACGGCAGGCCATGTCTTCTAACAGTGGGTTTCTCTGTAGGTTGGGTTTTCACAGGAGTGTCATTCGCAGCAAGTATATCTCTCAATGGCAGACACACCCATCCAACATTACATTGCTATATTATACTGTGTTGAACTCACATATGTGGCATTACTAATTCATATACCAAAACCTTCTAGAGCATTCACTTCATATAGCAAACAGTGGTTCAGGTACTCTCATATCAGGGTTCTGGAATTATTAGTATTAGTCCAGAAAGTGGTTAGTTTCACCTTCACATGTCAGGGAAACCACAACAATTGTTCATAGATATTAGGGTTTCACAGATACGCAACACGTTTATTACGTATAGTAGACAAAATGAGTTGTTCACAGTTCTTGCAGTCTTATGTCTTAAGGGCGATAGCATTGAGCCGTTTTTAAGTAGTGTGTGTGATATCGCTGAGCAGTTTTCAGAGTACTCTCTGCGATAGCGCAGGCCAGTGTACCTTTGTTCTTTGTGGAAGGTCATTGTGGCTACCATGAACTCTGGAGCCGAAAATACCTGTAACTCTGCTTTTGTTCCTTTCTTTCTCTTTTTTCTCTTTTGCAGGTTGGGGATATGAAGCAGATGCGCAGTGGAAGCAAGGAGAGGACCGGAACTGAAGGCATGGCAATCTCAGGAAGTGCAGCGACCCCAGGAGTGCAGGTGATGCTTGAGTCCCAAGATGACTGCCAACACACGTGAGGGCCGCGAGCAGATGTTCTCCATGTGCCGATGAATGTGTTCCCTGCAGGCGGTATCAGAGTGAGTGATCAAACCGCATGCAAGCCAAATACAATGTTCCTACCACTGCTACTAGGGAATGGAGCAGTTTTAAGAGTTTGTGAACAATATAAATAAAATATAAACATAATGTGAAAATCACCTGCAAACAGAAAATAGATAATACAGTGTGCATGCAGCAATCATCCTTATTAGTAACACATGACAGCAAATGATTCCCCACTAACACGAGGGACTGGTTGAAGTGTACCAAGACATCATAAACTGGGGAGGGGGGTCATCCATTTATTGAGCTATGATTTACGGGAGACATCCATTACCACGCGGGCATTGCATCGCAATGCCTTTACATCGCGGGTATTACAACGCAAGTCGTTACAACGACTTGCGCTGGATGGCGCTCTAACCTAAGGAATAGTATGATTTACTATTCCAACACCTTCCCTACTGTACGTAGACTGGTGTTGGAATAGTAAATCATACTATTCCTAAGTCCAGCGCCCTCCAGCGCAAGTGGTTGTAACGACTTGCGTTGTAAAAACTGCGATGTAACGTACCGCGATCATTTTGATCGCCTTGTAACGTCACATATTCTTAAAATACTTACTGAATGATTGTTTTTGGAAGCACCAGGCATTTGTCTTAGGGAATTTTGCTATTTGTCATCTCACCGCTTTAGGTGTCACTTCCTGATGCCGATAGACCCTCCATGATTGGCCAGGGGAGACTATCAGCAAATAGCTGTGTGGAGTCTGTTAGAGCTCGTAGCCGTCATATGTGTAGAGCAGCGTGGTCACATTTTTAATTCAGAACTCACGCTGCACTTTTTAGAACCTTTCTAAAATACTTACTGAACAATTGTTTTTAGAAGCACCAGGCACTTTAGTTGGAGAATTTTGTTATTTGTTATATCACCGCTTTAACTGTCACTTCCTGATGCTGATAGACGATTTCTGATTGGTCAGGTGGAGTCAATCAGTAAATAGGTGGCGGCGTCTATTAGAGCCTATAGCCCATATATGTGGGAGCAGCACAGTTGCGTCGCTTAGTGGGGAGGCACGCCAGAGGCAAGCCAGTCTGCACCCGTCTGCATCCCGATCGTGGCCAGCGCCAGCCCCCCTGCCTGTGGCACTCCAGATAATTCTTATTCTCTCTCCTCAGTGCTCCTGAAATCTCTTAAGCACCTTACTTCTCACTGTGGCCACGTTTGGGACCCATCTCGTATTGAGGGTCCATTAGCTTGTATCATGTGGAAAGGCGAGTTTGGTCTGTTAGCAGAGCCGTCTTTTGCTACTACTCATGCCCACAGTCCCCATACTAAGTCATTATTAGGCCGGCTCATTAAAGCCCATTCTCTTAGCAAACATGCACAGGAGGTCCACGACTTGATAAATGACCTCTACTTAGATTTTCTGTTTATTACAGAATATTGGCTTAAAGTATGGTGTAACCCAGATATTGCCCTAGCTCTCCCCCGGGATACACTATTCTTAGGCGTGACAGAGATGAGCTTCGCGGAGGTGGCCTTGCCATCATTTTCCGCGACTCACCACAATGCTGCACTTTTGAGTTAAACTCTTTGAAAGGAGCAAAAAGCTTAGGCTTCTGATTTAAGATTAGCCCCACCCAATCTTTTGCAGGTGCCCTAATCTACTGTCCGCCGGGATCAATTTTTTGGGTTCTCTTGGGAGAAGTGCTGGCACCCTTTCAACTTCAATATGCTAATTTTACTATTCTTAGGGACTTTAATTATCACCTTGAGATCAGCAATAAGCCCAAGGTATCCAATATTTTTGATACCGTAAGCATTATTGATCTCGACCAGCGAGTAACCTCCCCTATGCATATCACAGGGCATACCCTGGATGGGGTTTGTTCTAATAACCACAATCTAGTAATAGAAGCATCTCTTCACCAGGCTTGGTCAGACCACAATCTAATCCTCCTCAGAATCTTGATAAACTCAGACAATGCCCCGTCCACCACGATTACAGGCACTCACACCCTACATAAACGGGGCAAGATGATGACTGACCCCAACTTACACTCACGTTTATCTTCCTCCACTCCGAACCCCACAGGAATCTTAGTGGAAGACCCTAGCATTATTCAATAACTGGATTACCAGTAAAGTTGATGATCTAGCCCCGGTAATATCTCATAAGGAGGACAGACCCCACCCTTCAGCTCCATGGTTCTCCTCGACCGTAGTAGAGCAGTGGCTGCTCTGCAAGCAATTAGAATGCAAATGGTCATAGGCATATAATCTTGAGGACATGCAACACTTCAAAACAGCGCAGAAAGCATATCATGCCCAGATCAAGGCAGCAAAAAAGCATACTTTACTGCCCAGATTGAAGAGGCCCAGTTGGATTCTAAAATTATTTTTAACATCTCCAAATCCCTTCTTCAACCCAGGGCACTCATTAAGGACATTCCCCCATCACAAACCCTATGTGACCATATCTCTTCTTTTTTTTTAAGAGAAAATACTTGCTATTTACTAGATAACCCCTCAAAGGTAGGGATTACAACTTTGGTAGCCTTTCAGGAGATCTCACTTTCACAGTCACGACAGGCCATCCTTTCATGTAAATCTGGTTCTTCCAATGACCCCTGTCCGCCTGCATTCTTCATAAGGTCGTTGACCAATGTCAAAACTTTTATTAATAAAATTCTCAATACCTCATGATCAACAGGTGAGGTCTCCTCAGATTGAAAATTGGCAGTGGTGAAACCCCTGCAAAAAAATTTCTTGCAGATCCTGTCACATTGTCCAACATTCGCCCCATCACATTGCTCCCGGTACTAACCAAAGTGGGTAAACAGCCCTTCTAACGAATCCATCACCCTGCATGCAATTACAACGCGGTCGTTACAACAACTGTGTTGTAACAACGCATACCATTACCCCGCAAGTCGTAACAACGACTTGCGGAGGGGGGAGAAGGTGTTTTTATTTAAAATCCAACACCTTCCCTACTGTCCGCACAGACTGGAGTTGGAATAGTAAATTATACTATTCCAACAACCAGCGCCCCTCTCCGCAAGTCGTTGTTACGACTTGCAGGGTAATGGTATGCGTTGTTACAACGCGGTCGTTGTAACAACCGCGTTGTAATTGCATGCGGAGTGAAGGCATGCGTAATAAGGAGGCATATTCACCAAAGTGCTTCAAAAAAATTTCAATGGCCAACTAACTTCCTTTCTGGAAAATTCTAATGTACTTTATCCCCCGCAATCTGGTTTCCACCCCAAACATTCCACGGAATCTGCTCTGTTTGAAGTTTCTGATACCATAAAATTGACTCTGGACGCAGCAAACAATGCAGTGCTAATCCTACTGAATCTCTCTGCCACGTTCAGTACTATCTCACACTACATACTCCTTCACGAATCAAGCACTGTAGCATTTGTCATAAAGCACTGACCTGGATTAAATATTGTCTAAGTGGTAGGAGACAAGTAGTCACTTTAGGACCTTTTTTAATCTACAGAACAACTAGTGGAATCAGGAGTTCCGCAGGGCTCATCTCTCAGCCTGTGTTATTCGATATATACATGCCCCCCTAATCTACCTCATAGCTTCTTATGGAATCGGTATGACATCATATGCGGATGTTACGCAGTTGATTCTCTCATTAGGTAAAGGGTCCTTTGGCACAGAACGTAACTTCTAAAACTGTCTGACAGAAGTTGTCCTGTGGATGCAATCAAGCCACTTAAAATGCAATACAGACAAAATGGAGATCCTGCTATTTGTCAAGTCTAACTGCTTTTCTCCAATTCAATGGTGGCCGAACTCGATACCCTCTCCCTCCACAGTGGAAGTGACGAGAAACGTAGGAGTGAAATTTGACACCTCACTCTCCTACCACCCTCAAGCTCTTGCTGTGGCAGGAACATGTTTTAACTTATTACAATCTTTACGAACGTTTTTTGACTTCCTTCCATTAGCTGACAGAAAAACTGTTGCTTTTGCTCTTATTATTTGCAGACTAGATTATTGTAACAGTCTCTGTGCAGGATCCTCAAAACAAATATTTCATAAGTTTCAGATGGTGCAACATGCGGAAGCCAGACTTGTGCTGAAACTCCCCAGACAGAGTTCTGCTTCCGCTGCTCTAAAAACTCGACACTGGCTACAGATACACAAAAGGATCCTCTTTAAGATTCTTTTACAGGTCTTTAGAGCATTTAAAGCCGCCGGGCCCAAATACTTGACGGCCAGATTCACGCACTACACAATACAAAGAACCTTGAGATGCTCTCATGTGGAGCATCTCAAGCCCCTCTAATTTAGACTTAAAACCAGAGGTGGCAAATCCTTCTTGGTACTAGGATGCAAGGCATGGAACCAGCTCCCCAGCCCTCTGTAGTCATAGAATCAGAAGCTCTTTTTCAAAAGCATTTAAAGATCTGGCTATTCCTGGCCTCCGGTGCACTCTGTTACTCCCTCATCTAGTCAGCTTCACTTTCTCTCTTTTTTCCCCACAAGTGGGTTATCTGATTTAAACCTGCAGTGCCAGGGAGCTCAATTGTGAGTGGCAGTGCATTTTGCAAGTTTAAAATTCATTCATTTAGGTTTAGAGACCCCAGTGGACGTAATGCATTTGAGTGTGCATTGCTGTAGTGTCTGGTGTCATTTTAAAGCCATGCTTGCCTTGCATTCTGGTTTTAAAATAAAACTGCCTCCAAATTTGACTTTGAAATTAAAAGTACTTCCAAAGTGCAAAACTACCATTCCATAACTTAAAAGTCACTCCTAAGGTCTGCCCTAGGTGCCCCAAGGGTGGGGTGCATTATTATGAAAATCAGGAATGATACAAACAATGTTTTATATGCCCTGGTAAGGAAAAACAGCCAAAGTCATGTTTCCCTATTGTAGTTCTACTAGCCCCATAGGCTAACATGGGCAGGCTTTATTAAACTTAATTAAGTCTAACTGTTGTTTGAAGATAGCTAGACATTTCATTGAAAGTATCAAAATAATTCCAAGGTCGGATTTATTATATCTATTACAGGAAAGTAGTTTTAGAACTTACTATCCTGAAGTTCCCTAAAGCAGCCCTGTGGCAGCCTCTTCTGATTGGTCAGCCTTTGATAGCCTGAGCCAAGCTGCTCCCTGAGTAGGTGTGAAGAGGCCTGGAGCTGAAACAATACAGCCATTGGCGGGAGGAGTTTTGCTTCCTGGAGAAGCCAGGAAGAGGAGGGAAACGTCATGTCGGACGAAGCCGGAATCATGCTGTGCCAACACAGCGCCGGCAATAGAACGAACGCTGCATTAGCACGCATTTGTTCAGCACACAAGTCGTAACAACGACTTGCTTTTAGGGGGGAGCATTGGTGGAATAGTGTTGAATTTAAAGTCCAACACCTTCCCTACTGTTGCGCAGACTGGAGTTGGAATAGTGAATTAAACTATTCAAACATCCAGCACCCCCCTAGGGCAAGTCATTAAAACAACTTGCACACTGAACAAATGCGTCCTAAAGACGCGTTCGTACAAAGACGGCATTCGGAACGCATGCGTCCTAAACTCGTGGAATACCGTCATACATTCTGGGGAGATAAGCTGGACTTCAAAGGCAGGAGACCAGATATCATAGGACCCAGGCCAGCCACCACTTCCTTGATCCCCAGCCAGATGGGAGCTCCCCTAATTACATTAGGAGAGGAGCTGGAAGGGGAGTGAAGCCAGTTGTTAGCCACACCTTTGGGTTGGGATATACAGACATACACACACCAAGGATAGATTTTCTCCATTTAGATTTTTGTGAGAACAGTGAATTCTGGGTCAAAAATATGCCACACTTTGCAGGAAGTGATCATAGCTGAGGGATGTAACTTTACCCATATTGGATGGTGTCCCATCCCCTCTCTTGCCAGCCCAGATTGGAAGATAAATATTGGAGAGCTGCAGGAGCTCCTTGTAACACTGCCTGGAACAACAGAAGAAGATGCCTTACTGGACCCTTGAACTGCACCACAGAAATCTAGCATTTAGAACGACTGCACCTGCTGCACTCACAAGGCTCCACAAAGAAAGGACTGTGCCTGGCTCAAAGGAAAAGGAGTGGACTTCCTGATGAGCAACAGGTACAGCAGAGCTGGAAGAATTCACCTGCTAAGCCAAATAGAGGATTACCCCAGCTGATCAGTTGTGTCATACATTCACATGGTTCCAACCTCGGCGACAATACTGGAGCCGATGCTGAAACTCCCATCTTTCCCGGAGCCGTGCTAGATCAAGAAACCAAAATCTTAAAACATGCACTGTCCCAGAGGGGAAGGGGGGTTGGGATAAAATAAGAAAAGAGAGACTTGCGGTACATGATCTGCTCAGCGGCTGTGCAACATTGCGTAACAGGATTTGGCACTGCCAGGACCTTCTGTTTTTGTGAGGAGGGTAGGCACTGGACCAGGACCTTCTGGTTTTGTGAAGAGGCAACCCACTGGAAATTACAAGAGGAGGAAGTTACTATCAGTGAACTAACCAACCTCAATATAAAAAGACCAAACATTGACTTCAGTAACATACACTGACAGGCTTCACGAGAAACATGGCATGAGAGCAAGAATAATCAAAATCACAGATTGAAGCTTTTGGCACTCCCAAGAATCAACTCGAAATACAGTTGGCACTTCCAAGAATGAACTCGAAATACAGATATCTGAGAAATATGGGCGTAAGTCTTTCAGTTCTAGCGCTATTAAGGTTTGAAGTGCCAAGTTCGCAAACGTGTCCGGAGTGTTAAAACAACTGAGGTGCTGGAGGAAATCATGGAGATGGCCTAAAGATAATGTCTATAATCTTTTTTTTTTAAACTCTTTTTATTTAACAAAACAACAAAAAGCACAGCAGTACAGTTATCCATTTGACAGTAGTCAGGTACAACACAGGTGTACACCACATTTGGTGTTACAGTCCAAAACATTTCAGTTTTATTATATCTCCCCCTCTGCATTCGGTGATTCTTGTGACCTCTCCTCCCTTCGGCGTAACTCAACTGTAGGAGACAGGCATATTTCGTCCCTATATGTGTTCCAAGCCGCCCACTTACGATCCCATTTTTTAGGGCACCCCCTGTTTTTGAAGAAGTCCTTCTCCGCTATCATGGCCCTGTCCATGTCAGCCTCCCATCCTCTTATTAGTGGTGGTTCCCCGACTCCCCATTTTTTGTGCTATGTTCCGTTTTGCAAGGGCCCACCCCAATGAAAGCCATGATTGTTCGGTTTGAGTTAAGTCAGTGGCTTCCCATGTATTTAATAAGCAGAGTTTCGGGGTGGCGTTAAGTTTCCCCCCCCACATTTTCCATGTGTGATGTGACCGCAGCCCAGTAAGTTTGGAAGATCGGACATTCCCACATCGTGTGGAAGAAGGTTCCCTCTTGGGAGCACTGTCGGAGGCAATGTGTGTCAGTCATTCGCCCCATCTTAACCAGAACTCTCGCCTCCAAGTAGACTCTATGCAGAGTTTTAAGTTGGGCCAGTCTCAGTCTCATGGGGATGACGAATTCCCTGGAGGAGGCCAGCGCGCCTCGCCAGTCATAATCCTCAAAGTCTCCCACATCTGCCTCCCATTGCTGCCTTAGACGTGTCAACAGGTCCGGTCGGTTATTAATCAGTTTCTTATATGCTAGAGATATTGTTTTCTTAGGCATGGGGTCTAGTAGCAATCTATCTTCAAGAGGGGATGCTTCGGGTAGAGGGCCTCCCTCGGGTATCGCTGCTTTGAGGGCATGGCTAATCTGCAGGTACCTGAAGGTTTCGGACTGCGATAATTGACATTCTTTCTGTAGGTCTGCAAATGTTACCAGCCCCTTTTTGTTCCACATATCTCCTACTGATGATATACCTATTAGGTCCCATTTATCAAATCCGGGGCAGGCGCTCAATCGGCCTAGCCACTCGGGCTCCCAGAGTGGGGTTACTTGTGTGATCTTCTTGTGCCATCCTAGCTTTTTAGTGACCAAAAGCCAAATTTATATGGTTTGGGCTGTTGGACCGGTTAGGAATAGTCATTTGGGGTTTGTGTAGAGGACTCTACGGTATCCTCCCTGCCCCATTAGCCACCTATCTGTACAAAGGCTCGGATCAGTTTGTGGACCATGGACCCAGCGGTTGATTACCGTCAGCTGGGATGCCCAGTATTAGAGCTTAAGGTTCGGGTAGAGCGATCCCGCCGTCGTACCATCCCGTCATTAATTTCTGCATCGCAATACGCGGTGCCCTCCCATCCCACAGTAGAGTTCGCACTGCACTGTCAATGCTTGTGAAATAGGAACCTGGGACCTTGAATGGGGTATTTTGCAGTACATACAAAAAGTGAGGCAATGCTAGCATTTTAAAGAGAGCCGCTCGTCCCAGGATGGTCAGTGGAAGGGTTCGCCAGTGCTTGACATCAGTGTGCAGACGGGTCAAAGGCCCCTGCAGGTTGGTTTCATAGGATAGTATTGGGTCGATGGTTACATAAACTCCCAAATATCAAAAATCATCTGTTGCCATGGGGATGTCGTAATCTTTTGGCAATTTAGGTCTCGGGCCGTGAACTAGGATCAGTAGGGATTTAGACCAGTTCATTGTGTATCCTGAATGATTACCAAATATTCGGAATATGTGAAGGATGCGATGGATTGACGGCGCCGGGGATGCAATATATAGCAATATGTCGTCTGCGTAGAGGCAAATTCTGTCCTCATGATATTCTGTCCATTTGAGTCCCCGTATCAGGGGGTCACCCCTTACCCAAATCGCCAGTGGTTCTAACACCAGTGCAAAAATTAATGGCGACAGGGGGCACCCTTGTCTAGTTTCCCTACCCAGTTGGAACTGCCATGATGTGTGGCAGTTCACTACTATTTGTGCTTTTGGGTCTGTATATAGGAGCTTAATCCACTTTATGAAGTTGGGTCCAAAGCCCATTCGTTCCACTACTGCAAACAGGAAGGGCCATTCAATAGTGTCAAACGCCATCTTGGCGTCCAATGACAACAGGGCAACGTCCTCTCGTATCGTGTCCACCCTACCCAGAACACTATGTAGGCGGCGTAGGTTTAAAGCAGTATTTCAGCCCGGCATAAAGCCTGATTGATCAGGGTGTACCAGGTTTATGATTAGGGGTATGAGTCTATTAGCTAATACTTTAGCGAGAATTTAGCCCTCCGCAGTAAGGAGAGAGATGGGTCGATACGCTTTACAATCGTCTGTTGGTTTGTCCTGATTGTGTATTACCACAATTGTAGCTAGTCGAATCTCGGCTGGCAAGAGACCTTTTTTGTAGCTATCTAGGTACATGTGGCGAAGGTGGGGCATCAGCTTAGTGGCCGCTAACTTAAAGAACTCGATTGGGAGCCCGTTAGGTCCCATGGCCTTACCCGAGCGTATATCTCGGATTGCTATTTGTATCTCTTCCGCTGTGGGGTCTCCCTCGAGGGAATCCCGTTCTTCAGGAGAGAGGCCGTTGACCTGGATAGTGGCAAGGAGGTTTCGGGCGTCAAGTGCCGTGGACGCAGAAACCGACGTAAAGGCTGTTTCAAAGTAGGCAGCGAACGACTCTGCTATATCATGTGGGTGCCTATTTCCTCCCCCTCAGCCCCCCTCAGTCGGTGGACCCATCCATGCGCCTGCTCCCTTCTCTCAAGCAAAGCTAATAGTTTACCCGTTCGCTCCCCGTGCTCATATATCTTGTGGTATATGGTCTTTTGCCTGGCCCTAGCTGTCTCTGTGAGAAGCTGCCTATAGTCTAGTTTCTTGGCATCTAGCGTTTGTTTAATTGAGTCGTCAGTAATATGAGCTAGGCTCCTCTCGCCCATTAAAATATCTTCCTCTAATTGTTCTATGCGCCTCGTTAGTTCTTTTTTGTGCTCCACCATTAGAGCCAGAGCTCTACCTTTTATAACGGGCCCAAATGCTCCCAATATAGTCTGAGGCGAGGTCACTGAGCCAACATTTTCATTAAAATGTAGATCTGTGTCATTTAACAGTTCTGCTTTAATATGTGGAGTTTAAAGTGCCCATTGGTTGATTGTAAGGGTTGTGCTTCTTGATTCGAGACCCACTTCCATTCTAGCCAGTACTGGGGAGTGGTCTGAGATACCCCTCGCCAAGCATCGGGCTTCAATGAAGTCGGGGACATCTTCAGTGTGGGTGAGTAAGTAATCAATGCGGGACTGGCTGTCATGGGCCCCTGAGTGGAAAGTAAATTGGCTCATAGTGGGGTTGAGCTGTCTCCAGATGTCGACCAGGCCAAGGGCAGAGAGGAAATCTGCCAGTTTGGACCCAGTGTTAGGATCTCTACGTGGAGGTTGTCGATCGATCATCCCTTCCAGTGTTAGATTAAAGTCACCTCCTACTACTAACGTACCTACAGGGAGATCTAAAATGAATTTGCTCAGGTCGTTTAGTCTGGTGTGCTGCAATGCTGTGGGAACATATATTGACAGTACGTTCAGAGGGTTTCCCTTCCAATGTGCCAGTGGCAGCTGCAAACCTTCCCTGTCCGTCCGTCCATGTTTTACTGACCATATAGGGGCAGTTCTTGCGAAGAAGAATGCCTGTCCCTCGGGAGCTAGGGGTGAATCCTGCGATTGTTATGAGTTGGTAACCCCATCTATTCAGGGCTTTGCAGGTGTTGCCAATTAGGTGAGTCTCTTGCAATAGGGCTATGTCTGGCGCTTGGCGTTTTAAGTATTAGAGGACGATTCCTCGCTTGAGTTTGTCTCCTAGCTCGTGCGCGTTCCATGTGAGGAACTTCAAGTCCCTACCCATATTTCTAGTCATGGTGATGGGCATGCGTTATTCGGTGGCGAAATGATGGAGAATATACATTGGTCCCTTTGTCCCGGGCGAATATAGAGCAGAAATGTATCTATGTGTCCCGTTTTTTAACCCAGGTTCATTGATCTTTCCCCTCTCTCAAACGTTTTGGCTGAGATGATACTTGAGTGTGACCCCCCTTCCCCAACCTCTGGTGCCCTTCGAGTTTGTGGCTGCATGTCCGCCCCTGAAGGTGACCCGTATGGTGTGTTTCGTTGCTGTGCAAAAGCAAAATAACAAACAATTCTACAACCCCCCTCCAGCAACTCCTGCCTCCCTGCATGACGGTGTCCTTTGGCCTGCCTCGATGTCTATAATCTTGAAGGCGCTGTTCACTCAGGCTTGCCTTTTACTATTAGATCGAATACTGTGCCTTGCCCTGATATTAAGCCCTTAGCCTTTTTTTCCACTTTGTCAGAAGTTTGAAGAAGATCTTGAGGCCGTAACACAGCAACAGTGGAAATGAATCGCTCTGCAGGAAAAAGAGATGACGGAGACTTTGACAGAGTTGGGACCACAGGAAACACTGGTTCAACTTGGACTGAAGAAGACTAGGGTGATGCTTGATTCCAGCTGATTCTGCAGGTGAGTGGGAACGGTGAAGCTTGTTCAAACAGGGAGCGACGCCAAGCAACGACTCAGGTTTGGGCAGGGTTTATATACTGTGTCTGAAGTCGAACGGATGTAGCAGGCTCACGTGTGGCACATGGAGTGCATGCCAGACTGGAAGGTTCTTAACGACCCCTGAAAGAAGCATGTGTTAGTACAATGGTTTTGACCTTTAAGGAATGGCAGGTGCAACTTGGCGTTAGAACCAATTAACCAGGAAGTAAGTGTTTCTCTTTCACTCGAATGTGCACAATGGAAAACCACACCAAGGCCCTAGTGACAGCAGGTGCAAGGTACTCAATTGATTCATATGTTCTAGGGTAATGCTTGCCAGAGAGTTTAAGTGCAATGGGACAAAGGGCCTTGGGGAATATCTGTCATGGTATCATAGCATGCCAGTAAACGCCACAGGGGTAATACAACATGAGCTCTGCGCGCTAGACCCTCTACACAGAGGGCGCAGGAGGGTTAGTGACACGTCGCAAATTAATTTTTCCTGGACTGTGCAGGTGCATTGTGGGAAATTGAGTCTTAGCCCCCAAGAGGCAATCTAGGGTCTCTTAACCCTTGGCCAGAACTAGTGGACCCTTAAATATCCCCAAAAGTAACTTTCTGCAAAGCTTTGCAGAAAAGCTTCAGAAGGAGACCGGATCGACATCGAGAGACAAGCTTCTGTTGTCGACTCGCAAATTGGCCTGACTGTGCTGGTTTGTCCAGCTGAAAGCTCCATCAATGTTGAGGACAAAGACTTCCAGAGGCTCACCGAGGCATCTAGCTACAGCAGGCTGCTGTTGTCGCATCAAACTTTGGATAGGGGACGCCAGAAGACCTGCCGGTGAGCCCATCAATGTGAGAAAAGCTCAAAGACAAATACTAAGCCCGAAAGTAAACCTTTTACTAGGACCTAGCACTCAGCCTATCCGACACGCACTCCATCGTGGTTGGCCTAAAACTTTAACTTTGTCTCAGTCCAGCGTGACCAGGTAACCAAGAGTGGCGCTGTAAGCTTTTTGACGCTAGAATGCACAATTTTTTATTTCATCTGTAACAATTCATATCTCTGGTTCCCTACATTGGATTTTTGCTGTTGTTTTGAAGATAAAAATATTCTCTATTCTTATAAATTGGTGTTGGATTTTGTTGTGACCCCCAGATAGTGGGGGAGGCCAAGCCCCCTCTCCTGCTCCACTTTTGGCTGGAGAAAAAATTGGAAAATTAGATAGACGAGGAGGAGGCCCCTCCCTCAGCCTGCCCCACCCCTTGGGTGGGGCAGGCGAGGTGAAGCCCTCTCCTGAAATTCCATAATCTTAAAATGGTGACAAAGCCTCTAATCAGGGCCAGGATAGTGGCTCCATCCATAAGAAGTAGTCACTAGAGTGTGTAGAAACGCTAAAGATAAGTAGCCCATTGGCTACTACCTGTCTCCCCTTGTAACGCCCATAAATTCAGTATTTAGGTGACTCCTTGAGACCTTGATGTTCTATTTCTATCTGAAACATGGTTAACAGAAACTTCTGCACCTGATATTCTTGATGCTATCCTGCCTGGCTACGCGATAGCAAGGCTCGACAGACAGACCCAAAGGGGGGCGGTGGGATTGCTATAATTTCTAAACAGAGTACTTTGACGATATGAAGTAACTAGCGGGCCTACTGATCTCTCGTCCGCCCGGTTTGGCCTCTAATAGTATCATTGCCTTAGCGGACATTCTGCCCTCTTTTTCATTGTGATATACTAAATTTCTAGTATTGGATGATCTTAATCTTCACTTTGAAGAGGCAACGTGTCATTTGGCCTCTACTCTTATTGAGGCTTTGGAAGCACTCCAGCTCGTACAAGTGGTACGCACCCCTATGCATAGTTTAGGACACACATTAGATTCCATCTTTTCTAATTCATCAGAGGTTTGGGTATATTCGCCCATTCCGGTAGTATGGTGTGACCACTATATTATCCCTTTTCGGATCCCCTCGACTATCCCTCTACCTACCTTGATAGGAGGGAAGCAAAACTGCGGAAATGGACGAAGGTCAGTACTGTTGCCTCCACAGAAGCTCTGACTGCTAACCATCCAATCTTGAGTAAGTGTGTTGACACACCAAATTTACAACTTGAGAACTGGATAACTGGCACGCTTGATCCAATTGTACCTAGGATGAATTGTTTAGTCACTCGCTCTAACCCTTCAACTGAGTGGTTTAATGAAGAACTACTGTTACAAAAGAAGTCTTGTAAATGCTTAGAGTGTCTTTTACATAGAAACAACAGTGCCATAAGTAAAGCCAACGACTACAAGGCACTGAAGGACTATCACAAGCAGATTAGAATCGAGCACAGCCAGTAATATTCCCAAAAGATTAAGCTCGTGCACAATTCCTCATGAGAGCTTTTCTCCATCGTAAAATCTCTGTCTTCTTTGGAGCGTGTATCCTTGCAGATTTCCCCATCAGTGGAGAGTTTCAATTTGATCGCCCAATTTTTCTCTGATAAAGTTGATAAAATCTATGAAACTTTCCCAGAGGCAGCAAGGGATACTCCCCGCCCTGAAACTTGGTTCAAACCATCTGTCAATAAGGATGGGCTTTCCACCTTTAATACCCTATCCTTAGAAGAGTTGCACACTCTACTATTTAAGATGAAATCTGGGTCACCAACTGACACTGCCCTGCCCAGGATCTTGGCACGTGGGATGGAGGCGATTCTACATGGACTGTGTGACCTGTTTAACATTCGCTTGTGTTTGGCCAGATACCCTTGAGGTGGGAACATGCACGGTACAGGACCGAATCTGCACTGCTGCTTGCCTCCATGTCCTTTAGACTCGTTGATGGGGGCAAAACTGCGGCGCTGATAATGCAGGACTTAAGTGCAGTGCTCAACACTGTATCCCATGGCCTTCTGTTAGAACGTCTTTGGAAATGCAGTGTTGGGGACGTGGCCCGGAGATGGATGGCCTCTTTCCTGCAGAACCGCACCTTTGAGGTGGTTCAACAACCTTTTTCTTCTGAGGTCTTGATGCTGCGGCGGGGGTCCACAGGGATCTGCATTGAGCCCTACGTTATTTATTATCTACATGCACCACTTAGCAGTGGTCATCGAGCATCATAGCTTTAACAACGTGTCGTACACCGATGGTATGCAGCTCATTATTACACTATCTCAGGATGAGGGAGCCACTGCAGCTTGGCTTAGATCCTGCTGAATTGTACTACCAGAGTGGATGGACCATAGCTGTCTCAAGCTCAATACTGGTAAAACCGAGGTTCTCATCCTAGGTAAACAACTATCTATCTAGTCCACTGCTTGGTGGCCAGATGTTCTTGGACCATTACCGGTTTCTAAGCTGAAAGTGAAGAACCTCAGCATTCATTTGGTTTGACGCCAAACTATCATTTGACAGCCAGATTGCTTGCCTCATGAGGAAATGTTTTGGCATTCTCAAAAGATTGAATAAGATCATGGGTTTTCTCTCAGCGGCTGTTAGGAAAACAGTAGTACAGGCTCTGGTCATGTGAAGGCTGGACTATTGTAATGTGTTATATCTCAGCACCACACAAGGCAGGCTGAAAAGGCTTCAGAGAGTGCAGAACGCTGCAGCACATTTATTGCTGAACCTCCCGAGGTGCTCTTCTATGGGTACAGCCCTTGCTAAGTTACGCTAAGGAAGAGAGTGTCCTTCAAAGCTGTGTGTTTCTGCCATAAAATTCTGAATGGTAAAGGACCCAGATACGTAGTACCTCTGGTTAAACCTTACCTGCTCAGCAGAAGTCTTAGGTCCGCAGGAGCTGCGCTCACCGTGGTTCAAATCATGAAATTGGCACTTATGGGATAATGTTCCTTCAGCTTTTTAGCTTCCAAAATGTGGAACACCTTGCCCCTGGATCTGAGACAGTCTTTTGGAAGAAACATAAGATATAGTTTTTCAGGCACATCTAGGGCTATCAGACAACTTATCTAGGGCTTCTTTAGGATCCTCACTGAGAATGAATTCTTAGCATGGAACACTTCAAATGGAGTAACCAAGCGCTCTATAAATCACCTATTATTATTATCATTATTAGGTTGGTTAAGATCTCCCACAATTTTGACCTGATGATGCTGTTGAAGGCACCGGAGAGATCCATGATGCCCATTTAAATGGTGCCCTGCTTGGTGACAGTATACTTACTGAACAGCAGATGTAAAATCAAGCATTGCTTCATCGTGCAGAGCCCCTCATGGAGCCTATACTGCACCTCCAACAGCGTGTCCGTCATCCTAACCCAGGTTAGGAGGCGCTCTAAAACAGCTCTCCCTGCCAGCTTCTCAGCTGAATACACCAAGGATGTTAGTCGATAACACCCTGGGATTGATAGTTTCCCTTCTTAAAAATAGGCACAATAACAGCTGTATGCTAAGACAGCAGGAGTCTCACCTTGAAGATAGCATTAAAACAATTATATAAAAGAGTAGCCCACTGTTCGGGAGATGTTTTGTACAGGTCCACAGGGACACCGTCGGGACCTGAAGCCTTATTAGAGGGGTTCTTCTTTATTGCCTCTATGATTTCATCCAAGGTAAATTCCAGAGTTAATGGGAAGACCACCTCCATCTCATCATAGCGGTTAGGGGCATTATACCCATAAACTCCTTTAAACTGGTCAAGCCAGGATTCCGGGCTGACAGTAGTAATAACAGAATTAGCCTTGACACGCGCAGGCTTGGTCTTGTTTGCCTCCTGTAAAAAAAAAAACAGTATCCTTCTGTCTACATGCCACAATAAGCTTCCCCCCAGGATTTATTTTGTATGTCCTTGCTCCTCTTACACAGTGCAGCCTTGTACTCCACTCTGCGTTGTTGTATTTTACAGTGATCCCTAGGTACCACCTTCAATGCCTCATGTAATAACGGAGAGGACTTCCTACAGTGCTGATCAAACCACTTAACCTCGTGGGACCCTGGTCTGCTGGGTTTCATAAGCAGGACACTTACGGCTAGAGTTAGCTGAATGAGTCAGTTGACCACCACAGAATGATCATCAAAGGCAGTAAGACAAATGATCACCAGGGGTAGATGGTTCAGGTAAAGTTTAGACATGAGAGTATTCAAATCAACATTCCTCCAGACCAAACGCAAACCTTGGGTCTTAACCATTAATGATTCGTTCGCCACACTCTTACCTCCCCACCCTCCCTGGCAGACACAAGTCTAAACTTAGGGGGTTGTGGTCACTGTAGGGACTAGTAACAATAGCTGACCTAGATACCCTGGCCAACAGGTCAAGGGAAACAAAAATATAATCGACGATTGTGGAGTACATACCCATATCAAAGGTGGCCATAGTCAGGTAGCTAGGATCACAGAGTTCATTCCCATTGACCAAATCAAATGACTTCATCAGTTGGCAAAGTGCTAGACCCCTCTTGTCCCTAGAATAATATCCTGTCCTTTGCCATTATTGGCAAGTATATTGTACTCACTTTCCATCTGAGTGATCCCCAATTAAGCATTAAAATCCCCACCTAAAACATTTTCATAGCGAGCTTAGTTTCCAGGCTACCTATAAAATTGTATAACTTATTAAAATTGGTTAGTTTATCATGATCAAAATATCTATTAGAAAAATTAATGAAAACAACATTCGGTCCAGTGTGCCACATGAATAAAAGAGCTTGGAATAATATAAATTCAGAAGAGACCAATCCAGGTTAATTTTGGTCCATGTCATCAGTCTTGCCCTGGTTCTACCCGACAAAGATGTAACCGCAGAAACTAAGTTTGGAGAATAACCATCCAGAGTAATAATCTCAGTGGGGCAAGCCTCCTGGAAGAAGATGATGTCATAATTACAAATTAAGTTAACCCACTCCTCACAGCCCACTTTGCTTGCTAAGCCAGCAGTGTTCCAGAAATGTTCCACTATGCCTATCTAAGGTAGCTGAGTTTCCTTTATTACTCATCAGAGCACATTGTATATAATTTCCCGCTGTCTGTCCCCCAGTAACCAGAGGCTCTTGGGATGGACAGGCTCGACGCCATAATGGGGCCTCTAACCTACAGACTCCCTCATCAAGAATCTTCTTGACCTTTTGGGGGGGGGGGGAGGGCACTCAGTCAG
The DNA here is from genome assembly GCA_963921515.1 of Calotriton arnoldi. Taxonomy (NCBI): domain Eukaryota; kingdom Metazoa; phylum Chordata; class Amphibia; order Caudata; family Salamandridae; genus Calotriton; species Calotriton arnoldi. The sequence continues at coordinate 805,245 of CAWUFW010002710.1, forward strand.
TGGTTCTAAGACAGAACTCCCAAAAGAGAAAAACGATTTTGGATTGGTACATTGAAGAAAAGTGGCTTTGCAGGCATATGTTGGGAAAAACTCACCCTATCATCTGGACTCGTGGGCCGAATTTCTAAAGAAATAGCTGAGTGGCAAGATCCTGACTTTGCTGGGTGTAAAACACCCTTGCGGTGAGGCCCAAATAAGATCTCCTGCAACCCTAGGATTTATGAAAGTGACGCGCGCGGGCCCGCCTGAGCCAGTCCGAGACAGGAGGAGGCAGGCAGGGCCATTCCTCTTGGTTCATCGCTCTAAGAGACCGACGCTCCAGAACACAACAGACCGGGGGCAGAGGACTCCATCTTCCAGGATCCCCAGCGGCAGGAAGGGCCGCCAACTCACCGCCATCGCGCCTGGAGGTGCAAAAAAACAGTGCCGCACTCCCGCAGCGCGGGACGTTTTGTGCAGCAGACCGGGGGCAGAGGACTCCATCTTCCAGGAGCCCCACCGGCAGGATGGGCCGCCAACTCACCTCCATCGCGCCCAGAGGCGCATAAAAACAGTGCCGCACTCCCGCAGCGCAGGTCGCGCGCGGCCGTGCCCGGGCGAAGCCCAGGCCAAGGTCGGGCCCGTCTGCGCCCGTCAGGGACAGGAAGAGACGGGACGGGGCCATCTATCTTGGCTGTTTTGGCTGTTGCCTCCATTTCTGTAAGTGACTCTATGGACTTCTATTGGTTATTTACCACATATTGACTGCAATAGTGGTGACGTGTTCCCTGGAACTCCCTCTGTGCCTCACCTTTTAGACTTGGATCTGGGTTTCTTGTATCTGGGTGTTTTTGCTAATAGTGCCATTTTTGAAACTTTTTGGGGAACACCTAACACTATCGTGGTGGGGGTCTCCTAATTGCGCTACCTATCCCTGAAGCCCCTAGCGATATTGATAGCTACTAATCATTTGATAGTGATGGGCAAAAGAAAATCTCAGGGTGTGGATCTACCAAATAAGAGATTAAATAAGAGGCATTCTAGTGTAGTCTGCCATGAGTCACTAGATAGGATTGAGACTATCTTAAATGAGTGTTGGGATATAGCCTGCTCTGATCCATCAAGTCAAATCTCTCCCCATGTTAGTCCTCTGAAATCCCCGGGGCCTATGTCGGGTGTTTTCCCTGAATCTCCTCCTGCAAAAAAAAAAACAACTGCCAAGCGGATATCCCTAATGTTTAAAAAACACAATAAAAGGCACAGCAAGGATGTAGCCCTGAGACCCTCCCAAGGGGGACCCAGCGCACCGACTCTTTCGCTCCCTAACCCCTTCAACCCCTCACAAAGCGATGATAGTGCCACTACGACTGTACACATCGAATGTCACAATAGATTCGATGCGCTTGCAATAGAGGACAATGAAATGGGGGTGACTGCACATGTTAACGAAGAGCCATATCAAATTACTGCTGGTGATTTCAGGGCATTAAAAGATGAAATTAAATCACTGAAGGAAGAAGTAATTACCCTAAGAGGGAAGGTAGCAAGTTTGACAGAGAAGGTAAATGGCGGAAGCAGTTGCTAAGGCCAGGCCCATAAGCACTTCTGGTTCTCCAATCGGTAGCCCTACTCTTACTAACACCGTTGTACTATCTGATCCGGCCACTCGCACAGAGAATCTCTGTGAATCTGCCCCTTCGGACACTAGTGGGGGCATGCCCTCCATCACCTCCATCACCTCTAGGGATGTGGAAGGGGGGGAGCCCCTCATTTGACCACTGAGGGTCCTTGTGTGGAATGTGGCTGGGATCACAAAGCTACTGGTGGACCCGGTATGGTGCACTTTTGTAGACTCCTTTGATCTGCTTTTATACCAAGAAACCTGGAGCCTGCAGTTTCCATATAGAAGCGGCTTCACTGCTTACTCTATTAATGCAACAAGTAAAGAGAAGGGTAGACCATCTGGAGGGCTAGCAATATGGGTAAAAAATGAATTAGGGGCCAAAGTCAAACTTTTAAAAGCTGAACCATAATGTCCCCAATAATCTCCTTTGAGCTAAGGGAGATCTCGGATGTAGAAGACTCGGGAGAAACAAAGCTAGCAGTTTGGGCTTTAGGTTGCCCATGTTTCTGCTTAGGGCGGGATAGTGGGACATGCTTAGTAGTCAGTATGTTACCATTAAGACACAATTTTCACCAAGAAGCCCTCCTTTGGTCCCCTTGAGAGGAGTAGCAGTTAGAATTTCAGCATCATTTGGCGGGGTTACTATGGAAGCCACAGAAGACATAAATAGCCGTCTCTTGGCAAGCACAATGTCTTTGTCTAGTGCTTCCACTGCCTTTTCCATATAAACATCCAGTGTGCCAGTTGGTTTTGCAACAGCCCCCTCCTTATTTAGACATAGCTTTCTCTTAGACATTATGAGCACACACAAATATCAGGGCCAAGTTTATATAACGAAGAATTGAGAAAAAGCAAAACACACTAGGAATGATTTAAACAATGAAACTTTCAGGTTTTTATGAGTCCCATGGTAAAAAGTCAAAATGTGAGTCACAATGTCGACTAAAATGAAGGCTGGTCAACAGGACACAGTACCTTTGTGATGCCTTCAAAAAGCCTTCACAAGTGGCATAATCAGAAATCAGAAAAAAGAAAATGACCCAGCCCTGCCCAGCATCCTCCTGGCTCAGCAAGTGCAGATGCAGGAAATGTAGAGTGCTAATATGTACTTAATATTAGCAGCAGCAACAGTTTGCATCAAGGACAAGGTCGCCCCTGGCCAAACAGGTACGGAACTCTCTTGGCACAAATGTTAGAAAGTGCTTCTAAATATGGTTCCTCTGGGAAGACAACTGCTGTGGGCACAGTTCAGCTCCAGCAACGCCCCGTTCAGAGCTAGAAGTCTTAGGGGAGGTTGGGTGAGGCATGCTTAAAAAAACAGAACAACAATGAGAGCTCAGATGTCCCCCACACACTCCTGCAGCCTTTCCTCAAGTCCTTATGACCTTGCAGGCTGGGGACCTGGGTCCCACCCCAGCAAAGACCAGGAAAGCCATACAAACAAGATGCTAAGATTGTACTCATACCTGGATAGTAGGATAGTAGGAGCAGATTAATTGGCACCAGATAGCCCTCCAGCCACAGAGCCTATTAGGATGGCCCTGCCCTGGCTCTTCCTGGCGCTGACAGGTGCAAGACAGGCCTCTGGGTGCAGCAAGTTATGGAACCTAGAGTCTTTTGCTGGAAACGCTGGTGCTCAGTGGGGTTTGAGACCCCCTTACGTACTGCTGTATCAAAGTCCAACTGAATCAATTTTCAGTGTAGCAAAAAGCGCAGAGCAGGATGAACCTGATTTTCTTGACCAACAAGCGTACGCTCTCCTTTAGCAAACCTCAGCACCTTGTTTTGGTTCTCCAGAGGTGTAAAAAAATTATTAAGTCCCACTTTTACCCAGCTGTTTGAACATTTCTTCTGGTTACTCCTGCAGCTCTCACATCCCTAAGATGCGCTTCTAGGCATTAGGTCTCTCTCCATTCAGGGCTCCTGCCGGACCCAGTGCAGCTTAATTAGCTCAACCTTGTTTGAATCAGGATTCCTTCTTATTTTTGTCCCTAGACCAAGAAAATAGGTGGCCAATCATTTATCTCTTGGAGAGCAGTGCTAGTCCCTGGGTGACTGGAGGAGTCAGGAGTCCTTTAGACTTCTATTTCAAGCAGAATCTTCTTCTTCAATTGTAGTGTTTCCAGGTCCAGGAATGTTATGAGGTGGTTGTGGTGAGGTGCCAGTGACAGTTTTATCCTGTGCACTAATTATTGATTGGAAAATTTCCTACACTCATTCCTCACTAGTCTCTCCCCCTATTGCGACTTTCTTTTTTGACACTTCCTCTTTGCATTGATGAATGAAAATCCCAAGAAACCCTAAATCAAAGATGGGTACTCCGCTTTTTTTTTTAGATGGCCTCCCCTCTGTCAGGGTCCATACTGAATTTTCTTCTTGCTGTGGTTGAAGCCCAAACATCCAGGATAGTGCTGTGAATGTATGGGGCAGTTCCTGTCAGCCATAGTTGGCATCACTAAGTCAAAAGAAGACGTTCTAAGCCTATCCTTTATACTGCCAGCAGTTCCTGCCCGCTCCTATGCAGGCAATCCCTGTTTTGTGACCAGTTGTTGACAACACCCATTTCTTCTTGAGAACACAGGTCAAGTCATTGTCCTTTGGGAGCAGGGCCGTTAACTCCTAGCCAGTACTATGTGATGAGCTTCTGGAGTGTGGCTGTTGGTACAGGAATGTACCCTGTATTGTAAACGTCCATGTACCCTTGTCCTTGAGTGCCTGGCTTATTTTGATATTGGTATCCTGACTTTTTGTTTACCTTGGTGTCACACTAATCTACTAGGTACCTAGAACCCTGGACTGGTTCATTGTTCATTGTAATGTGAGGTCCAGAATATGTTCTATGAAGCACACCAAGTGTGCTCTCATAGTGGGCCTGGGACTACTGTCCCCTCACGGAATAAGTCTCAGGGGAGCTTATTCAAAAAGTTAAAAGTACAAATGAGTAAATTTACCATTATACTTTGTAGAAAATGTACTCCTTTCGGCTATTCACAATTTCCATGTGTAAATTTTATACAAAGTATAGATTTACGTGTCTCCACCAACTGAAATATGGGGTGTAGACAAATTGATAAATGTAAAGTTATTACTATTAACTTTTCACACTTCGTTAGCTGTTAGACCTGACATCCGTATAGGCCAATTCACTGCCCCTAAACTAAAAACAACTTGCGGGGTCCCACAGGGCTCTTCGCTTTCACCACATTTGTTCAACCTCTACCTATGCCCATTGATAAGATCTTTGAAAGAAAAGAAGGTGAACCTTTTCAATTATGCAGATGACCTCCAACTCATGTTCTCAATCGATAATTCCCCTGAATCTATAACCAACTTTCAATCTATTATGCTTTTCATCCAGCAATGGATGAATCTTAATCATTTAAAACTTAATCCCAGCAAAACTGAACTAATTTTGACAGGGGGAGCTTGCAATCCATGGGGTCCACAATATTGGCCTAATAATCTGGGACCTCCCCCTACCCCCTCAACCTCAGTAAAAAGTTTAGGGGTTACAATAGGCAATGACCTGTCCTTAAAAGCGCATGTAGGCACAGTGGTCTCTGCCTGTTTCTTACAACTACGAAAAATTAGGAAAATAAGTAGGTTTCTGTCCCACGCTGCTTTGGTCCAGGTGGTAATAGCTCTTGTGCTGTCTCGTCTGGACTACGCAAATGCCACCTACCTGGGACTTCCACTTGGCCTCACCAAACGACTTCAGCTGGTACAGAACCAAGCGGCTCGAATGATACATAATCAACTCAGATGGCAGGACGCCTCGCCCCTCCTTAGGAAGCTGCACTGGCTCCCTATTCCGCAGCGATGTGCCTTTAAAGTCGGATGTTTGGTGTTTAAATCCCTAAACGGCCATAGCCCAAAATTCATTGATAATCTTGTCTCTCGTTATACCCCCACTCGGAATCTTCGTTCAGCCCAACTTCACCTTTTGACAATACCCACCTTTAAACTGAAACGTCATGGGGGCTGCAGGTTTGCGACTTTAGCCCCATGCCTGTGGAATTCCATCCCCCTGGAAATTAGACTTAGCACCAATTTGCTCCTATTCAGAAAATCTCTTAAAACTTGGTTATTCACACAAGCTTATGAATAAACTGTTCCGGATTGGCACCCACCTAGTCTCCAGCGCCATGAAACCAATTGGTGAACGAGCGCTCTATAAGTCACAATTAAGATAAGATAAGATCCTTGTCGTCGTATTCCCCAGACCTTTTGCTTTATTATGTTATGTTATGTTAAGTGTATTTGGATGCACCCATTTCACCCAGAAAGGTATCCTAGCGTGGAGGGGAAGACGGGGTTGTTTGCTGATCTGTCTGGGTCCTATGATATGACAGCCTATGTCTAAAGGTAAGCCCACCTCAACCCCTAGAGAAGTGCACACTTACATGGCTTGTAATCATGAGAGCTAACTTCCACACAAACCTGAAAATAATAACAAAAAGACCACAAGCTGACTGCAGCAAGACTTAGAGCAGGTCACATATAGGCACAACATATAGCTCACAAATCAAATGGCAATAGAGAAATTATAAAAGTATCTGAAAACGTTACAACTTAATTCAATGCAGTGCCCTTCTAAAGAAACTTGCGACTGCCCAGGCTACCACCACCAAACTGATCCCCATCAAAATACGCATTGATACCATTACTTAAGGGTAGGCACAATGGTACCAAAATATTCAAAAAGCACCATCTTCAACTGAGTTTTGTTTAAAAGCTAGCCAGTCAAGGTGAGACACCCATCAGCAATGGAGGCAAAGCACAAGGGCTTCAGTGGATAGGAGCAGCAGGAGATGCGAAATAGGGACCAAAACAGACCAGATATACAGGGCTACATACAGCAGAGGCACCATGTAACCATGTTAAGAAATATTGGTCCAGTAAGGGCCAGAGATGACTGACCCTACAGCCAAATATTAGCTCCTAAAGTCAAATGGGCATCCAGATAACCAGAGCTACCCAGCTACTGCAACCCCACAGTCTTCAATGGGAAGAGGGATTGCACTAGGTAATGTATATGCTGCTTCCTAATGCTATTTGATAGACTGATTTGCAGTCTGAAGAAGGAAGATTGGACCTGCTTGCGTTGCTCTCAGGCAACCCAAAATGACTCCAAGGGTCAGTTTGATGACCTCCTGTGTGCGCCGCTGAGCCTCAAACAGCTTCCAGAGGTCTCCCAGTAACTGCTCACCAGCTCAGCTGAACAGCTGCAACTGGGCCTGCCTGGACTTGCCTGAACCCTGCTGCTGGCTTCTACTGGTGTGAGTCCTGATCCACAAGAAGTGCCCCACGGGTCTTGATAAAGCCCAGCATTCTGTCTTTATATATTAATGTGGCGACCCCCTGACAAAGCCAATAGACTTGTTGTGTATATTGATGTGGTCATCCATTGCCAAACCCAATAGGCTTGCCATCATATATTGATATGGTGACCCCTTGACAAAACAAATAGGCTTATCTTGTATATTGCTGTGTTCATGCTTTGCCAAAACCTATAGGATTATTTTCATATATTGATGCGATGACCACTTGACAAAGAAAATAGGCTTTCCTTGTATATTCATGTGGTCACCCCTTGACAAAGCCAGTAGGCTTGCCTGCATATAATTAGGTGGTGACTCCTTGACAAAGCCAGAAGGCTTGCCTTATATATTGATGTGTTTTCCCATTGACAACACAAGTAGGTTAGCCTTCATACAATGTTGTGGTAACCCCTTGACAAAGCCTATAGGTTTGCTTGGTAAATTGATGCAGTCACCTCTTGACAAAGCCAGTAGGCCTGCCGTTTATATATGTATGTGGTCACCCTTGATAAAGTCAGCAAATTAGCATTATTTCAAAAGACATCTTTTAAATTGTGATGAGTGCTCTCATTGCCTGACCATGTACGGGGGAGTGGGGTTGGCCGCTTCCGGTGGGGTTGCATGCAGGGATCTTTTGCCATAGGCCAGTGACATCATAGTTAGGTATGGTAGCAAGATTACACTTCGTTTAAATAAAACCCTAGAAATTCACTAATTTAAAGAAAACAAAGGTTAAATAGTGCTATACTGAAATTAACCAGCTATAGTTATCTGAGCTAACTATAACTTGTGCCCCTGCCATGCACTGCTTATGACCTCACATATTACATCACTCATTACATGTTCAATTATATCATTGATTGTATCACTGATGACATCTCAAATGACAACATTAATGACATCCCTAATGACATCAATGATGACATTATCTAATGACGTTTACTATATGCTTCTGACACTGAAAGGTATTTAGTGAGCTACATGTAGAGAAAATTTACTACAGCTTCTGAACTGCTAATGAGTGTATGTTTTTGCGGCATGCTTAGTCTACGAATGGGGCTTGCATCTGTTGAGGATGTGTGCTCTCTGTAAATAATTCTCCATACAACAAAGGCTGTGCATTGTATAGGCTTCACCATCTAACAGGGTTTGAGAGTCTGTAGCTAATGGGCAATCCCACAGGGCCATGGTAGTGTGTAGAAGAGGCTAGGCAACCTAATAGGGTTTGGGTGTCTGGAGGGAGTGGCCTCTTCATGAAGTGTTATGCACATGATAGAAAACTGTCCGTACCCACCTAGTATGGCTTGGGTGTCTGGAAGGAGTGAGGTCTCAGTGAAGAGCTGTGCACAGGACAAAGGCTATTTGTAGTAGGGGCCACTTGTAAATTACCTTCCATATTAGCTCACTGATGACATGTTCTATGACATCATTGATAACATCACTGCAAATTCTGACATTGCATCATTGATAACAACACTGTGCATGGTCGCGTGGGAGTTATAGTTACTTTAGGACATGAGTTATAGTTACTTGGGTTCACTGACACAACATCGATGTAATAAATATCGATGTAAAAAATATCGATTAAAAAATATAGATAACAAAAATCTCGACTCCTATACCTAAACAGGTAAGTACAAAAATATTGACTAAAAAATATTGATGTAAAAAATATAGATGTATAAAATATCGACTTTTATATAAATATAAAATAAAATAATATATATTAAATATTAAATTAAATTTTAACAAAATAAAATACATTTAATATACATTTCAATAAAATATAACAAATAAACTTAATAAAAAAAGATAAACACACAAACATAATTATTTACACATATATATTTACTTAAAACAATCAATAAACTATTATTTTTAATTTATGTTAAAAGTTTAAAATTATATTAAAAGAATATATATCAATGATTTAAAATATATAAAAACAAAAATCTATAATAAATTAAAACATGAAACTATTAAAAAAAAATGAAACTTACATTTCACCATACAGCCAGTGCAACAGATAGGGAAAGTGTTGGATAGCGAAGGGGTAAAAATAACTATTCCCACTCCAGTGAGTGCAACAGTAGGGAAAGTGCTGGATAGCGGAGGGGTAAAAATTACTATGCCCACTCCAGTGAGTGCAACAATAGGGAAAGTGTTGGATAGCGGAGGGGTAAAAATTACTATTCCAACTCCAGTAAGAGCAACAGTAGTGAAAGTGTTGGATAGCGGAGGGATAAAAATTACTATTCCCACTCCAGTGAGAGTAACAGTAGGGAAAGTGTTGGATAGCAGAGGGGCAAAAATTACTCTTCCCACTCCAGTGCGGCAGCCAGCAGCACCCGCCGCAATGGAAAATATCTCTTTTGTGGCCACCGTGATGGCGGCTGCATTGTAATTTGGTATGTGCAACCACCACCTTATAGGCGGGCGGCCCATATCATCGGGACGATGGCGAACGGACTTCAGTCCGTCCGCCATTGTAATGACCCCCTATATTTTTGCAAAAGATATTAAACACTTCGATATTTTTAAAATCGATATTACTTACCTTTAGTCGATATTCTTGACCACGATATTCTTGCTGTTGATATTTCTGAACCACAATATTTCTGACTCAATATTTGTGCAACTCGATATTTTAAACTCGATTTTCTGTCTGCACACCAGTTACTTGAGATAACTATAGCTGGTGAGTTTCAGTGGGTTTTAAAATGTTATGTTTGAACGGACGTTTTCACCTAACTTTAACCTTTGTTTTTTTCAGGGAATTTATCTATCTATCTATCTATCTATCTATCTATCTATCTATCTATCTATCTATCTATCTATCTATCTATCTACTAAAAAAACAACAGTTAAAGTGATGTTATAGTAGGTATAGTTAAAATAAAAATTAACTTAAAAAAACAAAGGTTTAAGGGACGCTATAATTAGGTGACATTGTCAGTCATAGTATTACATTTAAAACCTGAAAACCCACAGAAATTCACCATTTATAGTGTAGGGAGCTAACTGTAACTTGTGCCCTCACCTTGCACTGCTTATGATCTCACATATTATATCACTCATGACATTTTCAAGGACATCATTGATGACATCACTCATATCAAATTCTCGAATAAAAGAAGGTGCCAAATCTGCCCATGCAGGGCACTATGGGCTGATTTGGGAGGTGTGAATGTTAATTAGCGGCTCCTGCTACTTTGTTTACTTTAGTGGCCTTGCGCTGCAACTTTCTTTAATGTTTTATTTGTTGAGCTTTGGGTACCCTGATCCCACCCAGGGCAACCACAGGCTTTCAAGTTTGCTTTTTAACTAGCAGCACGGGAAGCCCACTTTTGCGCTGCTATTTGAGAAAGGTTTTTAATGTCTCAATGTCAGTGCCCTGGTCCCACCCCAGGCATTCACTGCCTTATTTTTTTTACTGATGGCAGCAGGGGGAGTTTACTCAGGACTGCAGAGAGCAAGGCCTTTCCTGCTCCTCTCCCTCCCACGTTCTTGTTGCTGTGGGTGGAGAGGAGAAACACCAGTCTCCTCCCCAGCCCATCTGGAATAAGCTTCACCTTCCGTCCCACCTGAAATGGGCAAGGGGAGCAGAGGTATGTAACACTATTCTTGGGTCTCTGGCCACCTTGTAAGCAGAAATAGAGGTCTCTTTTCTTGAGGGTAGGTTCCTGGAAAATCATTTTGGTGGGGCATGGAGGGTGGGGTTCACAGGGCCAAAGTCTGGCCTAGGGAAGGGGGTCCCCGCGCCACTCTCCCCATTAAAATGTAAAATATGCACCTACCCCCAGACCCTGGCCCACCCGTGAGGAATAAAACTAAATAGGGCAGCCCAGAATTTTTTCAAAGAAATGTTTGTGGCAGTTCTGTGGACCTCCCATTGGACTGTGATAAAAGGAAAATAAAATTGGCCTTGGGGTTCAAAGAAGGCCTAGGTGGTCAGGGTATCCATACCATGACCACTTATTTCCTTTTGTAAAAAAAAATTCCATGAGTCCTGCAATGGCTGCTTTAACATTTCTGTTCATGTTGCATCCAGCCAATCAGACTACTCACTCCAAAGAAGCCCTCACAGTCAATCAGAAAGCTTCTCCAAAACTGAAGATTTACACAAAATCACAAAAAGTATGCTTTCTGACTAAAAAATGAACTTTCTGCCTAATTTGGTGGTTTGCCTTAAATTCCCTGTGGAAATTGCTTGGGGAAATTGCATTTTGGTACCCCTTTTTTTCAGATTCAGCTTGACGGATCACCCTGAAACTTTCCAAGATGAGGTGGATGAACTTTGTTTTGGAAAGTTTTGTGAAGATTCGTCACAATGGCCCCAAGAGGCATGTGTGAGGGGTCTCAAAGGAACCCTCCCTTTAGCTGTTCACAATATGGACAACATGCTGTGGCACTTATTACAAGCAGGGGCATAGCTTAGTCATTGAGATTTGCGGGGGCTGCATCTCAAATTTCCCAACTAAAAAAGGAGTGACCAAGGTTTGTGATGGAATGTTTCCATGAGGAAGATGGTCAGTACTTATTTGCATTAGGTAGGCCTCTGTATAGAGTGGCGCAGTGGATGAAAAACGATGGGTTGGAATGCCACTCCGAGTGATTGCAACTGGTTAAACTATTTCCAAGCATTCATCCTGCCAAGTTTTGAGTGTTTGATTGCCATTAGTATGTTTGGAAAGCTGAGGCTGGAGAAGCTTTCCAAGCCTACTACTGGCAATTTTTGTAAATTCCAAAAAGTAGAAAATGTGTGCCTATTCAAGGAGTACCAGTATGAATGCAGATTTACTACTTTTTGGTAAACTAGTCACTATACATATTCATGTTTCCACTCCAAAACATTACCAAGTTAAAAGCTGTTTGTGAAATGAGAACGACAAGAAAATCCAACATTATTTTAAAGACATTTTCATTACACACACTCTTCTTCATCTCCGCTTTGAGAAGCCTTGACGGTAGAGTTATCAAATCGGTGCATGCAGACAGGCGTGCATGTTTCCAAACCTCGACATTTGCAGATCATTTTATCAAGCGACTGACGGCCTCATGTACTAAATCCGGGTCACAAATAAAGGTTGGTGCAACAGCAAATTAATAAGCCAAGCCGAGCCAGAGTCCATGCACATGCCAAGCCATGAAAATGTTTTGCATGCTGATTTGGCAACACTCATAATTTAAAAATAGAATACAGTCTTTTTAAAATTAGAAAAAAGTGTATATCTTTACCATGCAGAAGTATTTCACCATAGTATATCAGATTATATCACTGCATAAACAGACTTTTATCAAAAGTGATAATTTTTACACATGAACTTTGAAACATTAATGGCTCACCCCAATGTGGGCAGGAGCAGAAAGATGAGCAGTCAGCAACGGCAGTGACATCACAATGGACCAAAGAGAATATGAGGGAGGAGGCAGGGGGCAGGGGCAGGCATGCATACAGACGATGGAAGGCAGGGGGAGGGGGCAGGGGCAGTAAACTAACCAAGCAGGCTAGGCGGCAGGGCCAGTTGAAGCACAGTGCACCATGAATGTCCTCTTCTGGATTGGTTTCTCTTCACAGCACTGGCAAGCATAACACTATGCATAAAAGACAGCACCTGACATAAGGCTATTAACTCATCTTTATTAAATCCTCAGCTCTTATACATGGCCTAGTATTGTGGAGCTACTCTCCACACATCCTCTTCTCCTTGCTTCCCTCGATGAAGTGAGAGGGAAAACTAGTACTGCCTGTCTCCTCCCAGGAAGTTCCTGGCTTCTCACTTCTGTCCGGACCAGCTAGTCCACTGACCTACTTATATGACAATGTCCTTTCCTAGAGGACATGACATCTCCCCCCACTTACAAAGAAATTAAGTCAATCTCTTCAGAACATCCTTTGGGCTCTCTAGTTGGTTTCTTTGCTGTGTGAATGTTGAGAATGGCTCTGTGGATGTTGAGAGTGGGAGTGTTCTTTGTTGAGGTGAGCATCCTTTGGGCTGCTTGATTGGTTTGTTTTCTCTGTGGATGTTGAGAGTGGTTTCTGTTGTGAAGTGTGTTTGATAGTGTGGTGAGTATTGTGCCCTCTCCACGGCTTGACTAGAGCATGGCTCAGCTCTTGGACCCGTTTACTTGTTTTGTTTGTCTCACCCACTCCCTGTCGCCTATGGGAATGTTGAAGTCTTTGACCATCTGGGCATCTGCATGTCCCTTTCTCACCCCCCCTTTCCTTGAGAATGACATGTCTCTGCCAACACGTCTCAGCCTTTCTTACGGAGTGATGAGACCACATTTCCCAAACATTTCTGGATAATTTCACATACATTTTTTCTTATTTTGTGAGTTCTTTCAGTCAGCTGGGCCGCCCCCATCACAGGTGAAGGTATAACGTTCATGTCTTGATGTGACTATAACTGGCATGACAGGTTGGGCCTGATTCACAGAACTAACTTACATCAAAAACGTAAAGTTAGTACTTTTTGGTATTCACAATACACTTACTCATTTTGGTATTCACAGAATGAACTTACTCATTTCGGTATTCACAGAAGTTAGTAGTCCTAACTTTAGGACTCCTAAATGCCTTCTGTGAATACCGAAAGTCTTAAAGTTAGGATTTTTCTCAGTTTAGGAGTAGTAAAGTTAGGACTCCTAACTTCTGTGAATACCGAAATGAGTAAGTTCATTCTGGGCCTGATTCACAGAACTAACTTACGTCAAAAACGTAAAGTTAGTACTTTTTGGTATTCACAGAATACACTTACTCATTTTGGTATTCACAGAATGAACTTACTCATTTCGATATTCACAGAAGTTAGTAGTCCTAACTTTAGGACTCCTAAATGCCTTCTGTGAAGTAAAGTTTTACTACTCCTACACTGAGAAAAATCCTAACTTTAAGACTTTCGGTATTCACAGAAGGCATTTAGGAGTCCTAAAGTTAGGACTACTAACTTCTGTGAATACCGAAATGAGTAAGTTCATTCTGTGAATACCAAAATGAGTAAGTGTATTCTGTGAATACCAAAAAGTACTAACTTTACGTTTTTTGACGTAAGTTAGTTCTGTGAAACAGGCCCGTTGTGTTGTGGGGTAAGTGATTGTTCTGAGTCACCAGCATGTCATTTGTTGCTCTGAATGGAGACAAAGTTCTCTGATTCCACTGTGCATTTGGGTGATTGACAGCATATGTGTTTTCTTGACGTACCAGATGATTTCATTGACCTGACTGAATGTGCTGACACGCTTTCTGAATCAGACGAGTCTTCCAGTGATTTCCTTTGTGGAAGTTCTTTTGGGTGTGGTCTAATTGGTGAGTCTCATGAGCTGATGGACTGCGATGAACAGCTCCTTGAGTTGGAGATATCTTTGGGATGTTTCTTTGTGTACATCTCTTGAAGTGTCTTATGTGCTCTTGCACCGGGGGCTTCATTTGATAGCTGAGTGTTTCTTTCTTTTGTTTGGCCCCAGTTCCTTTTGTCTCTACTCCTCTCATGTGATGTTAACTGTCGCCTCTCAGTTTTCTCCTTATTGATGTGGGTGTCTCAAGTGTGTTTGTATACCAGTGTCCGGAGTCTGTGTGAATTGCCCAATCTTCTGTGGATTGTTTCTGCTTCTGCTTGCTGGGCGCGCTGTCGTCTGTGCCATGTGTGATATGTCCCACTGCTTGATGCTTCTTTGGAAAAATCTAACAAGCTTGATGAACCGTGGGTGTCTCAAGTGTGTTTGTATACCAGTTTCCGGATTCGGGGTGAATTGCCTAATCTTCCATAGTTTGTTTCTTCTTCTCACTTGTTGGGCACGCTGTTGTCTGTGGCAGTTGTGTGACCTGTTCCTCTGCTTGATGCTTCTTCGGAATAGTGTGGGATGTTTGATGAATGGCTCCTTGAAGTTATATCAGTTTGGCTGTCACAATCTCTGATTGTCCAGGTCTTTCATTTGCAATCCTCCTCTGCCGAGTGTATTGTTGAATCTGAGTATTTCGTGTCACGTAGTCTATTGTGATATCTTGCCTCTGGTCTGTCTTTGCCCTCACTCTTTCCAGCTCTTTTGGTATCTTGGGCTTTACTCACTGACATGAGGAACATCTCATTTCTCTTGTCCTCCACTCTTGCTTTGAGGTACAAGTCTCTTGCTTTGACTCGCTCTCCCGCTACGGCCCTCCTGATGATTTCCTTTAGTGAGAGCTGCTTTTGGAGGATCTTGCATTTCGTGTCTGGTGTTGTACAGCCTTCAATTACCCTGAGTCAAATTGCGTCCTCATTTTTGAAGGTATTCAAATCGTAGTGTTGTACCTGACTTTGTCACCTTGAAATGAAATTTGTTAATGATTCGCCTGGTTCCTGGCATGCTGAGTTGGAGATGAGGTATTCTTGATCCACATCTTTCTTTGTGTTGAAATGGGCACATAGTGTCTCTTTGAGTCTTTCATATGTTATGTCTCTGCGTCCTTTGTTGAAAAGGTACTAATTAGGCATCAGCCTTCATGCCCCACCAGCTGTAGTAGTAGTTGCAGCCATTGTTTGTCTCTTCGCTCACTGGCTGCTGCAAGAAATTCATCCAGTGACTCCAGCCACTGGTTCCATTTGGGACCCAAACTCTGGGTGGCAGTCTATGTCACTGGGGGAGGCACTTCAATGCAGAGGTTAGCTTTTTGTGTTCCTTTCCCCACCGGCATGATGGTGGAATGTGCTAGGATGATGATGCTACAGGACCTCTCTTTATGATATTTGTCATGTGTGCACTTGGTTATGTACTATTTGTCGGCCCTCTTAGGTAGAGATCTTGCGTATAGTTGTTTTTTTGTGTTTCATTGGTGTGTCTATTCCTGGCACAACCTCGCTTTGTTGCTTATCCAGCTGGTCTTGCTTTTGTTTTGATTCTGGGAGAGCTCACTCAAATGTGACTGCTGTATTTTTCTGACAGCTTCACACTTTTCTTGAAGAGCTATTCAACTTTGATGCCCCCCAGCTATGTGTATTCCTTCCAGAAGTCAACCTGGCTTGGTGTATGACCTTAGTATAGATGTCTCATTAGCCTTTAATGAGATATTCCTGTATTGCCTAAATCCAATTTGGCCGCCTCATTGAACTTAATGGGTTTGTCTCAGGTCACCCGACTTCAAGTTGGCCACCCCATGGACTTCAATTGACTGTCCCTCAACTTGCTTGACTTCACAATGGCCGCCATGCATGCATGGCTTGTAGCTCTGAGAATTCCTGCTTTACTTTAAAGCTGCTTGCTAGCTGCAGGTAATTTGTGCTTTCTCAGCACTGATACTTTCTTGTGTTACTTGCCTCCTTTTTCTGCAGGCGTGATCTTCAATCCCATCCTAATCGCCAGTTGTCCTGTTCAGGATTGGTTTCTCTTCACAACACTGGCAAGCATAACACTCTACATCATACATTCCAATAGACCCGTTTCAGTTGACTCTGTTTCAGTAGGTGTCAATGTGGGAAGTACATTCTCCTGATTATTTTTTTTTTAATTTCCCACTTTCCCCTTCTAAAATGTTGGCATGTATGCTACATAAAAGACAGCACCTGGAATAAGGCTATTGACTCATCTTTATCAAATACTCAGCTCTTATACATGGCCTACCGATGTGGAGCTACTCTCCACCCCTCCTCTTCTCACTGCTTCCCTCAATGTAGTGAGAGAGAAACTAGTGCTTCCTGTCTCCTCCCAGAACATTCCTAGCATCTCACTTTTGTCAAGGCCAGCTAGACCTCTGACCTTATATAACAATGTCCTTTCCTAGAGGACATGACAGTGGTGGGCAGGAGGAAGGGGCAGGGGCACACACACAGATAACGGTAGGAGCAGAAAACATATTAGATGAAGCAGGCAAATGGGACAGTGGAGAGCAGGCAAGAGGAGACAGTTGCACACACACGGAAGATGGGCGAGGGGGCAGGGACAGAGGCAGCAATCTGAACATGTGGGGCTGGCTGACATGGACAGGGGCAACAAGCTGACCATGGAGGGCAGGTGGGAGAGGGCAGGGACACACATGCAGAGAACGCAGCTCAGGGGCAATGTGGGCAGGGTCAGCAAGCTGACCATGGAGGGCAGGTCAGCATGGGCAGCAGCACAACGGTCCATGGAGGACAGGAGGGAGAGATGAGGGGCATGCAGATGGAGAATGGAGGTCATTGGGGAATGGGCATGGGCAGAAAGCTTACCACTGAGAGCAGGCCAGCATGAGGAGGGACAGCTAGGTGGCCACAAAGGCAGGCGGAATGGGGCGTAGGCATGCAGATGGCGAACAGAGGGCAGATGAGAGTTTGAAGGGCAGCGTGATGACCACTGAAGGCAGCCGGCATGAGCAGGGGTTGCACAACAGACCACAGGGGGCTCGAGGGATGGGGAAGGGGTACACATGTGGATAAAGAGTGCAGGGGAAGAGGAGAGAGGCAGAAGCATTAAGCTGACCACAGAGGGCAGGTTGAAGTGGCAGCATACATGCCAACCCTGCCGATTCAGGTGGGAGACTACCAATTTCAAGGCTAGTCTCCCGCCTCTCAATTCCTGCATGCAGAAACCCGATTCCTCTGCTGGCTTCAGCTGACAGGGCCTGGTATTGTGTAAGTTGGTGTATGCACTGTCAGTAACCTGCTCCTGCAGGCCAGTGCACAACACTTGCATCATGCTCTCTCTGCCTGCCATAGTGCTTTCTCCATGCTCCTGACAGGTAAAACAAATTGACATTTGCATTTCTCATTTGGGTCAGTAACCCGTTTCAGGCCCCAATAAAAGTCAATGGGGGAAAAACATTCTCTCTATTTTTTTTTTATATCTCCCACTTTTCTCTTCTAAAATGTTGGCATGTATGTGGCAGTGGCTGTACAATTAATCATGGAGGGAGGGAGAGAGGGGGCAAAGGCACGCATATTGACAGTGAAGGGCAGGGAAGAAGAGCAGGACAGGGACAGCAAGCTGACCATGGAGGTCAGCCAGCATGAGCAGGTGCAGTGCAACGGCCCAGAGGATGCAGGAGAGAGGTTCCAGGGGAATGTACATGGACAACGGAGGACACTAGGTAGGGGCAAAGGCAGCAAGCTGACCAGGCAGGGCAGACAGCATGGTCAGTGGCAGCACAATCTCTATGGAGGGTAGGGAGAGAGGGGCACAGATACACACACAGACAACTGAGGGCAGGGTGTCGGGGGCAATGGGAGCAAGCTAACCAGGGAGGGCAGTCGACAGTGGTAGCAAAAAGGACCACAGAAGGCAGGAGGAAAGGGATATGCGCATGTACAAGGACAACAGAGGGCAAGGAGGCAGGGGCAGCAAGCTGAAAAGGCAGGTAATGCAACAGGGGCAAGAAGGCAGGGGCAGCAAGATGAAAAGGCAGGTAATGCAACAGGGGCAGTGGCAGCACAGTGAACAACAAGGTTAGGAGTGAGGAGGCAGAGGTATGTATATAGACATTTGAGGGCAGTAAGAAGGGGCAGAAAGATGACCAAGCAGGCCAGGCGGCAAAGGCAATGCTAGCATAATGGAGCACATAGGGCAGAAGCAATGGGTCAGGGGCATCACATAGACAATGGAAGGCAGGGTGAGGCAGGGCCAGAAAGATGAACAGACAGAACAAGTGGCAGGTGCAGTGGCAGCACAACAGGCCACAAACAGTAGAAGGGAGGATGCATGGACATGCACAATGACAACAAAGGGCCAGGGTAGTGGCCAAGGGGAGGGGGCAGGGGTAGAAAACTGACCAGGCAGGACAGGTGACTGAGGCAGTGGATCCACAATGGACCATGGAGGGCAGGAAGGTGGGGCAGAGGCATGTACACAAATAATGAGGGGCAGGAGAAGGGGCAGGGAGAGCAGCCCTACAAGGCAGATAGGGCAGTGGACAACAATGGACTGTGGAAGGCAGACAGGAGTATGGAGGGCGGAGGAGGGACAGGGACATTAAGCTGACCATCGAGGGCAAGTTGGCATGAGCAAGGTCACCAAGCTGACCACCTAGAGCAGGCAGGGGTGCAGGAGCACACAGAGAAGGAATGGAGGGCAGGCAGGAGGGGTACAGGTGCAGGAATCTGACTATTCAGGTAGGCCAGCATGGGCAGGGGCAGCAAGCTGATCAGAGAAGGCAGGAGGGAGGCGGCAGAGACACAGAGAGAGAGAACAGTGCAAGATGGAGAGGGGCAGGGGCCGGCAGGAGGCTGACCACTCTGGGCAGGCTGGTGTGGGTTGGTCAACCGTGGAGGGTGGGCCTGGGCCAATCTCTCACTGTGCCTGACCGAAGGCTGTGCACAATTGAGGTGCTGGCTGAATATTATATAAAAAACTTTCACTGAAAAAACAAATGTTAAAGAGGCATGATAGTTAGATATGATAATATGATTCTCCTTTTCATTAAAAAAAAACCAGAAAATCACTGCAAAACTAAAAGTTAAACTGATGTTATAGTTAGGTATTGAAGTGGCTTAAAGAGCATTGTTTATAAGCCAAGCAAAAACTACTGAAAATTGCCAGTTATGGTTCAGTGAATTAACTATAACTTGCTATCCCGCCATCTACTACTTATGTCCTCACATATTACATCACTCATGACATGTTGAATTACATTTTTGATGATATCACTGATGATATCATCCAATGAATGTGATAGTTTGCTATATGCTTTTCATACTGGAAGGTATTCTGTGAGGTACTTCTGTTTTTTATAACCTCTGTATTGCGAATAGATTTAACCTTTCGCAACACCCAGAACACGAAACATATCTGTGAAATCCCCCACGTTTAGTAGATATTATGCTCTTTTTTTACTGGTATTTAGGTGCGTAAGAAACATAATGTCTCTGTAGACATTAATGCAATCAGTAATTCTTGTAAGAGTAAACTTATTAACAAGTGTAAATTACTTTTGAGAAATGTCCCAATAATATCTCTTTCGGCACTAATGTGATCAGCAATTTACTAAATCTTGAATACCTCTCAAAAGAGTGTTTGATGATTATATACCTTAATAAGATGCAGCTTTTAAATATCTGATATATAGTCAGTTATAAGTCAACTGCTTCAAAATAGCCTCTGATAAGGAATGCACAACCAGGTCCTATAGACAACCCTCTATAGTTTGTAAAAATACCTCATGCATATTCCTAAAGTGAGCAGAATGGTGTACACCACTAGGACAATCCTTACAATCATACTGTGACTTGAGCTGTTTGTGAGCCACCCATACATTATACTTTCTTCAACAATGTATAAGGTCTCAGAATTTTCACCAGATCTCTGGAACAAATATCTGCACGTTATAGATCTCCAGTTTATATTGAAATTGTCAATCTCACAAAATGGCAACTTTTTCACATCAGAATGTGAATAGAAACCCACAAGTGAATATAGGATACACTTTAGTTTGTCTCAAATATTTTGGCAACAGGACATTGATTTAAGCCACAAACCATTTGTGATGGATATCTGCAACCCACAGTAGTTCCACTCATTCTCTATCTTGCTTAAATGAAGCATTGTTTGCGCTCAAAAGTTTACAGGTAGTTAAACTATACACCATATACCTTTTACCATACTGAATCAGACATCCCTTCAGCACTATACTATTTCTATTTCAGATGTTCGCACATATACATATAATCAATACAAGCTGTATATGTTTGTGGTCACTTTACTACCTACTTTGTTTGCTCGTGGCTGCCTACAACCTCCGATCCATGACACCGCCGACATCCTCTAGCGTTGCGTAGTAGGAGTTCCTGAACTAGGAAGTCTTTTGGATAGGAGTTATTGCAAGCTGGGAGCCACAAATGATAGTCGTAAGCCATACCCGTTGTCCAACTGTGGGGCAGCAGATGCCCTTAGTGGTGGGTTTTCAGCAGGGGACCCGTGGTGATTGGCATATGGGCCAGAAGAGTGGCACATTGGGTATCCCCACCCACCCTTTTACAGACCAGTGCATTGGATTTGGACTCCGGTTGGTCTCTCATATAGGGGGCTAGAGAGGCTGTAGTGGACCTGAGCATTGTGACCTTGGCACTCAAGACGTTCACGGTGCACTTGGAGATATTTTTTTTTTTCTGGCCACTAGCATACAGTGTACATTGGCTATCTGCCAGCAGCCTGATTGGGGACCATCCATAGTGCCTGGGAGGGGTAACCGAGTGGCTGGAAACCCTCATATTTTGCCAGGGTAGAATCACATCTACTTACTCACTTATCAATGGCTTCATATAAATGTATATTGTTGGTAACATGGGGAACCCTTGGTGAGGGCCTCCTTGCATCTGTATAGTTGGAATTATCATTCATCGACCCAAAGGTTAAACCTTAGGTCCAAATAAATCATTTGAACTCAATTTATAAGTATCAGGCTAATGCTCATATTACGAATCACCTCTAACCCAATCTGCCATTGTGTCATTTTCAGCAACAGATTAAATAGTTGGGAATGATTGGAATTATAATGTATACTGCAACTTGGTCATCGTAGATAGCTGAAATAAAATAATGAGGAGTCTTGCTCTTCAAGCATGTACTCAAGAATCTTCCAGATATCTCAACAACCTCAAAAATACAAAGCTTCTGAGTTACACTAGCCAAATGCAAAACGTTTTCCGGACCCTTAGCTGATAGATCTGCTGATATAATTAGCTGCTTTTTATTTCTTACCTGTTAAGAACTTTTACTGGTTCAGTACTAATCTGCCCAGTTTCTACCATAGATTACATTTCCCTATCTTATATCCCTACACAAGGTAACCTCAGCATAATTAAAATCCTCTCACCAGACCCCAGATAAATGCATTAAGGGAATCCCACGCAATAATGTAGGAAGCAGAGCCTTCATTTTTTAGGTAACCTGGCTTCCTTCTTCACCCATCCTAACAAATAATGATACTGCAGCATAGTCTGAATCGACAGAAGGCTTATTAATAGTTGCAAATGAATTGGTAGTATGTGAAGGGGCTAAAACGAAGAGATCACCACTGGGGAGATAGAAATGTTGGTGACTACAGAAAAGCATTCATCATAGTGGCTTTGATGAAATGCCATGCTTAATGTGCCCTCTCAGCAAATATTTGTTTTTCAAAAAAAAAAACCAAAGTAGGAGTCTATTATTAAAAACAACAAAATAAAAACGGAAAAACTGGGAGGGTACTCCCAGTGCTTGTGGGGATCATTACTTGGGTTTCTTGTTCAGGGTGACAAGATTTTCCCTTGTGGTTCCCTTCTGGTCCTTAATAGGAAAAAAGTACAATAGAACATTTGCCCTAAATAGGACAAACAGTCTGAGGTACTTTAACCAATCCTCTCAGAAGCATGGTACTTCTCCGTCCCAAGGATGGTGGAAACACAAGTTTGATAGAAAGAACATCCACCATGTTTTTGCGCTGTCCTGGATTGTGAACTGTTGATGGGTCCGTTGATGGCCCATGACCAGGACTGTTACTTCGGTAGGCGCTTTGTGTACAATCCTACACTTGGACCATCGGCATGCTTGAGTACCTGTGCTCGTGCACAGCGCCTCTTGGATCGGAGTTAACGAAGTTAACGCAGGTTGCCCTGAAATGCTCCTGACTGCCTCTGAACATGAGGCGCATGTCTGCTCATTCGAATTGCTTAATTGGATGGCATTCCTTTTTAATATTGAAGGTTATGACAGCTTGTTGAGGCTTAAGGCATTCCACAAAGTTTTTGGCCCAGAAGATACGCTGTGAATGGATATCCAATTGACTACTGAATAATTTTTTCCTTCTCACTCACCATGATTCTACTTTGGATTTGACTGGCTCTTTAGCCTTTCAACAAGACACTTTTCCTCTGCTTACCTCTGATTTATGTGTTAGTCCAGGGCTACCAACCTGACCAAGAGGAGGGTGTCACATGGCCCATGGGGACATTGTCGTCTTCTCTAAGTTGGCATGAGCATGCTGCAGACTGTCCGCTGCTTTGCACACGTTACTACACGAATTTATTTTGCAAATGCCTCTTTTGCCATTTTTACATGAGAACCTATCGCTGTGTTCACACTCTGCAGGTTCCTGGGATTTAGTCTAAACATTGTGAGCAAGGTCAATCAACAATGTCCCTTGTTATTCTGTTCTGCTCAGGCCCTAGCACCTAGACAAAACATACCGATGCACCTGTTGTTTGGGAATATGTACTTTGTTCTTATTGGAATACACGAATAGGTGGCACACACTTGGAGAGGGACCTTTCTGGGGAGAAGAGCAAGACAGCACCTATGATGTAGATCTACCATCTATAGACTGCGGTATGGGGTCTGCAGATAACGCCCAGAGATCTTCTGATGTATAATCACTCTGCTTCTATACAAAGGGAGGGAGATTATGCTACACTGTCTTTTTATAATGACAGCTCCTTTCATGATTTAAAGACTAATTGCTATGCTTACCATATTTGTGTTATGCATTTTCCTGCTTATTGTGGCACATATACTGCAACTTAGAGCACGTTAGTTAAAATAAATATTTTAAACTGATTTGTGTCTCTTTCAGATCTTATTGTGGGTAGGATGTGTCTTGCAACCGCAATTCCTGAGAGAGTCGGGAGAGTTGTGTTCTGGGGTGTCTAATCATTTTTCTCTCTGTGAGTGAGTAGGAGAGCAAATGAGACACTATAGCTAGTCGGTCCTGGGCTCATGGGTACTAAGGTGGTAGGATGACTCAGTCCCTATGCACTAAGGTCCCATAATCCTACGCATAGTTCTGTGTTTGTGCAGAATCCCTGCAACACATCTCGCTCTACGCAGATGATGCTTTAAATTATTTGTGTGACATAGAGGCTGCCCTACCTGACCTCATGTTCCTGCTGGACAAATTCAGGGAAGCGTCAGGCTTGCGAGTGAACTGTGCAAAGTCCTGTTTATTTTGGCTGGCACCGCAATCGTTTCTGCACAGAACTGAGACCACAAACATGTGCCTTCAATGATGCTATGACTCTTTTAAGTACCTGGGGGTGCAGATCATGCACAAGGAGACCTCCGAGAGGGCAACCTTGATAAGGTGGTTGACTCTATCCACCGTTCCATACCCTTCTGGTGCTCACTGCTCCTCTCCTTGCTAGGTTGAGTGGCCATCTCCAAGATGTTGGTGTTGCCAAGATTGCTATAATTTTGTGCAGCTCTGCTGGTTGTATTGCCACGGAGCTTCTTCTGAATGCTTAATTGCTTGCTCCTTGAATTGATATGAAATGCTGACCGCTGTCGCGTAGCACTCATAAAGATCCAATGACTACTTTCAGAGGGCGGACTTGGGGCCCTCAATTTTGAACTGTATTATGCAGCAGTGGCACAACTACAGTGGCCAATGGCTTGGCTGTGCACTGATACCTGCCCAGAGCTACCCTTGGTCTGGGCAGTGCTCAATGGACTAGGGATTTAAACATGGCTATCATACCCCACCATTCGTCCCCGACAGGAAACATCTCAGATGGTGGTGGCCCACAGTTGCTGGTGAAGATATGTTCCCTTAGGAGGCCCCCCTCTCCCATACTCGATTGCTGTCTGGGATCTGCTACCACTATGCGGCACGCTCAGGCAGACAGATAGTGACTTTTGGAAGGAGGCGGGCATTCCAGGATGACATGGATACATACGGAGAACCAACCGACCAATTTCTAACCTATTGCAACATATAACGTGCAATAAGGGCTGCTTGGGGTTACGGGATGCGGAACCATCCTCCTCCGTTGTGCTCTGTGCACTATTATCTTCCGGCGGCACACGATATGCCATTACTACTGTCTACATGGCATTGCATGTGGTTCCGCCAAACCACGCAATGAAAGCATGCACCATATGGGACGCGGTGCAGCAGCAACCATTGACAGATGTGGCCTGGTCTCGGGTTTTACAATCAGTCAAGGGTGTGTCTCGCAACCACAGGTTTAGATTCCCACAGTTTAATTACGTACACCAAACCTATTTATCCTCTCACCGCTTTAAACTTATGTTTCCGGTGCTTGCCCTGTTTGCCCTCTCTGTGGCCTGCAGGACGCAAGATATTATCATATGGTATGGGACTGCCCAGTTTTGCAACCGGTGTGGCACATGACGGTTGCGACTGTGATGGATCTGACAACATGCGCCCTTCCTCCTACACCTTACTCCTGCATGTTGGGACTGTGCCCCCGTAGAAAGGGAGACAAACACTTACACAGGTTCGTTGAACTTGCATTTGTCTCATTTAAATGTCAGGTGGCCATGGCCTGGAAGTCCCCCGCACCGTCAGACCACCAATGGTGGATGCGCGACCTCCTGACATGGACACGTGCAGAGGCTCACACTCTTCGGGAACTCCGGGGACGTGGAATTCCCTGCACTGGTAGCAAATGCTGGGAGACCTTTCTACTTACTGTGGAAGCCAAGAACGATACATGCCCCCCCTGAACCCACAATCCACTGGCCCAATGAACAGGTGACAACTAGGTCTCCTCCTGAAACTGTCCAACGTTCACGATTGCCCTCCCATGGTTTCATTGCGCTACCCCTTGTACTGGTTAGAGGTGGGTTTCTCTATCTGCCCCTCTGGATGCCATATACATAAGCACTACAAGTACCTCGCAACTATATGGGTGCTTGCCTGGGAAGCCGGCTCATCTGCTTCTTTCACCTCTTTAAGGCTGAACCTTCCACTGCCTCCACATAGTCTCAAGAGCACATTCTCTCTTTTATTTATTTTTATTGTTATAAGTGTTCTGACTACACTGTTGGCATCTCTTATTATTGCATTGATAGAAGCCACAGGGATACCGCTGATAATGTAATTTGATATGTACCTTATGCATGTGCTGTCTGTTGCGGCGGATCTCTGCCTGCTGCACTGTTTCTAACAGCTCTCTTGTCATCTGCATTAAATCTAATAAATATATTTTTTTAAAACAAATGCATAGTTTTGCACATGAAGAGTGCACTTTTAAACATTTCATCATGTAGCCACACTTAAAATGCATTTCTTCCTGCCACTGACAGAATTAGCTTTACAAACCATTTTTAGGTTCAACTCTACCTGAAAAAGGTTTGATAATAACCAAAAACCTACCAGTTGGTGAATGTTCACCACCTTTTGTATGGTACAATTTCTGAAACATTCATAAGCTTGACACTGCAAGCATGAGAATGGCAACATACTGGCGGAGGTTTGCATATGAATCAATTAAGTGGACTTTCACTTATAAATAAAGGTATTTGAACATTGACATGGAGTTTAGATGAGCACATATCGTAGAGATTCTGGCTCATAAAGACCAATAGCTTTGCTATGTTTCTGTACACAGTGCTGGTTTCAGCACAGTGTAGATGTCACTGTCTCTCTGAAGGGGTTTCCTTTATGGAGCTATTAAAACATTAAGGAGCATGGGACTATATTCCTGGATATGCCTCAAGCTCCAAGAAATAGCGTTGGCTCAGGAGGCACTACCACACTCTGTTGGAACAAGATCTAGAGGAAGCATGAAGTGCTGCTCAGAGCATGCAGCGATAGAACTCAGGGGCTGTACTGTCAAAGATGAGCAGGAGTGCAACAGGCAGCCCCTTGTCTAAAATGTAGATTGCACATATGCAAATGGCACCCATGTGCAGAGTTATTTGGGTATTGTCTCATTTTCATCAGTAGGGACTCCATGCAGATAGGGAATATGTTTTGTCAGTTCATCTGTGCCATATTATAAATAGAAAGGCATGGTCAAAACCATCTTGGGTGGATATGCTAAGTATGGGCCTCACATTGGGGTGTGTGGGGAAAGATATGCATTAAAGGGGTCCTTGCATAGAGGAAGAGTTGCTCACAGGGTCCACTTATGTAGGTGTCATTGCCCCTTTTCGATTAATATGACTTAACTGTAGTAGACACGGTGTCAGTAACTTTACGAATACAGTCTGCACACCCATCCTTGAAGGGGCTCCTCAAGATCACCTACAAAGATAAATAACTGCATCTACAGTTTTAAGTGCATTCAACAACTGTATGAAGAACTGCACGGACTCCCTCGCACCCATCAAACCCAACAAGCATAGTAGATAACAGAAGGAGGCCAGCAGGTACACAGAAGACCTCCAAGACACCAAACGACACTGTAATCACCTAGAAAGGAACTGGAGAGCCAGCCACGACACCACTGACTGAACTAACTACAAGGCTACACTAAGGCGCTATCGCCAGCAAATTAAAGACACCAAGAGAAAAGCACAAGTGAACCGCATCGAAGGAAGCTCCAACAGCTGCAAGGAGATCTCCTTGATCGTTAGGTATTTCACCTCGCCCTGAGCCACTGTCAACAACATTTCTGCCTCCCAACAACTCTGTGACCACCTATCCAACTTCTTCCACACCAAAATCAAAAACATCTGCAGCAACTTCGCACACCAACCCATCCACAGAGAGCTTATCGCTAACCTACCCACCACCAACCAAGTCGCCCAACTGACCAAATGACAACAATCACCAGAAACTACAATGGGGCAATCATGTGGACCATCCACTCAGGGGCCCCAATGGAACCATGCCTCCACCACATCTACAACCTGAGAACATCACCAATTGGAACCACCCTGACTCACATCATCAAAACTTTCAGAAATCAATGCCCTGCTCAAGAAGCCCAAAGCCAACCCAAATCAACTCGGCAACTACCATCCCATCTTCTTGCTCCTCTATCCAGCCAAGGTAATTGAGAAGGCCATTGACAAGCAACTCATAACCCACCTTGCACTTCACCATCTTCTAAATAACACACAGTCAGGATTCAGATAGAACCACAGCACTGAAATAGAACTCATCACGTCCACCGCCAACATTTGAAACATCCTGGACCAAGAAGAAACAGCAGCCCGCGTCCTCCTCGACCTCTCCAGGGCCTTTGACCCTGTCTCCCTCAACACCCTCATCTGAAGACTGCTGCAGGGATTCTGCACATACACAGAACTATGCGCAGGATTATGGGATCTCGGTGTATAGGGGCTAAGCCTTCCCACCTCCTTATTGCCCACGAGCCCAGGACCGACTAGCTATAGTGTCTCACTCGCTCTCCTACACACTCACGAAGAAGCAAATGATTAGACACCCCAGAACACAACATTCCCAGATCTCGCAGGAATCGTGGTAAGAAGACTCACCTTTTCGCTCACACTCTCGTACCTGTCCACAATAAGATCTGACTGAGACACAAATTTAGTTTAAAATGTTTATTTTAACTAACGTGCTCTAGCATGCAATATACGTGCCACAACAGGCACAACAATGCATAACATGAATATGGTTAACATTGCAGCTAGGCCATACATCAAAAGGGAGATGTCATCTTATAAAGACAATGGAGAAAGGACTAATATAATAGAAGATCTCTGAGCTTTGTCAGCAGACCCCATACCTTAGACCATAGATTGTATTTCTACATGGTAGGTGCATGTTGCTCTTCTCCCTGGAAAGGTCCCTCTCCAAGTGTCTCTCACCTAAACATGTCTCCCCGTAATATCAAAGTATGAGCTTCAAGCAGCAGCTGCGTTAGTGTGTTTGTCTAGGTGCTAGGGCCTGACCAGATCAGAATAACAAGGGGCATTGTTTATCGATCTTGCTCACAATGTTCAGACTAAACTCCATGAACAAGCAGAGAACGAAAACTGCAAACAGTTCTCATGTGAAAGGCATAAACAGAGTCTTGCAAAAATAAAACTTTGTAGTAACGTGCGCAAAAGCTGCATCATGGCTGCAGGGCTCATGCTAACTTAGTGATGTCGACAATGTCCCATCGGCCACGTGACACCCTCCCCTTGGCCAGGTTGTAGCATATAGCAAAACAGAATGCAAAGATAAGCATAGCCAAAAACGCATGTAAAAAAGCCGAATTATAATAATCAAAAAATACACGCCTGTTTACGAACTTTTGCTTTTGTAAAAAAAAAAATATATATTTAAGGCAACTCCGGAAAGTTCACCAGATTATATGTACCATGGAATGCAGGCAGTTCCAAAAGTTCATCCCTGTCGTTTATAGCAAAGCAGGACGCCATCCAGTTGAGCAGTTTGAATGAACTCATGCTCCTCATAATCCAATGCCTCTAGGAGCATATCCGGGCAACTTGCGTGATATTCGGTGAAACTCCGTTGCAAGAGGCGCTGTGCAGCCTCACAGGTATTCAAGCCTGCCAACGCTCCGAGTGCAGCCGCACGCATCAAATGTCTGTCCCCAGAACAGGCCTGGTCATGGGCCAGCAATGGACCCACCAACAGATCATAATCCAGGTCAGCACATGATATATTCGAGAGGGAGACATCCAAGGCCCAACAGAAAGGGCACCGGTGACAATAGAACACAGGTTGCACGCAAGTGAAATAGGCGAAGCGAAAGGTAAGTCCATAACTTACACCAAGCGTCGCCAATGGCAAGCATCCAAAAAGTTGTTGCATTTGTTCACGGTACAGTCTCAATTGGCCGGGTCTGTGCAGTATTACATGAAGGGCAGCCATTGCGTAACAGGAGCAGGAGTATCAGCACACCGCACACCAGCAAGAGGATCAGTGGAAACCCTCCGAAGGTGCTGGAAAAAATAGAATGAATAAAGGCTGGTATTACTCCAAAAATCGTCTGAAAAGAGGACACAAGTTTAAAAAAATGTGCAAGGCCTTCAGTATCAGATGCATTAAATATTTGATGAATCAGTTCCCCAAAATGTAGTGGGAGATTCGTATTTAGTAGTGACTGAATCTCACTAGATGTTCTAGCCACCTGCAATTTGAAGGTCTCTTGAGCTGAAATGAGAGCGACTTCTTGTTGAAACAATAGCGCTTTGAGTCTGCTAAGTTTATTGAAATCTGTTTTCAAAGTGGGAATGGACGGCCACAGAGAACTATCAACACTCCGGTGTGGGGGCAGAAAAAGAACATTGCTACAACAAATTACTCGTTGCGAAACAGTTACTATATACGGAATGCCGGCCCGCAAGCCGCAGCAGTTGTGGTTATTCAGGAGAAGATAACTTCCATTCGAAAGCAAAGTTAGCGTGGGAAGAATGGAAGGGACTGGTGTTCCTTTTAGAAAACAAGCCAAATTAGGAGCTGTGATGGTGCAAGCACCGTGAAGCTTAACTTGTGTGCATACTAAAGCATGTCCCACTGTAGAATCACAGTCCTCCCCTGTTAGGAAAACCTCCTTTTCATCACGTTGACATTGAAATGTGAATGGTAAGGACCACAATTTGAGCAGGAAAGTACTACCAAGGGGTTCAAATCTACCTATTGGATAATGTTTCGTGCATGCAGTGAACTGAAAGAGGGAAATGGGCAAAGATATAACCCCGTGTATTAACCATACTGAGGAATCAGTCTCCGCTATTGAGAAGGGCAACTAGTCTAGTTTCTCAATATGTAACAACGTGTATGTGGAATCCTTCATGGACATAAGCTTTAGCTTATCTGTCAAATTGAAAGGCAAAAACAGAGCAGTAGCATTCAAATAATCCCATGGGGCTTTTCCATTTTTTAACATTTGTAAAGTCCACCCAAATTGCATTACAGAGTGCAATTGATTTTAACCATGATACAACATAGATACATCATTCTGTACAATGTCAGTAACAGATGAAACAATATTATCCAATGTGTAAATACGCGAAGACAAAGTATTAATACGGTTATCGACCACATCTAAACCTTTTCTCAAATTGTCTTGATCAATTTGTCTTAAGCGGAATGCGGCCTCCATCTGTGGCAATTTCAAATATTCATTATATGCTGCATATGCAAACCGTTTAGGGCGAGGTGATTTTGGACCTAAAAGGAAGTCAGCCAAATCTATGTCACCATATAAGAGCGAGAGATGTTGTTTTACAGACGACAAAGTAGAATGTTTCAATCATTGCTGACATAATTTACCCACAGAATATGTAGTTACCGAATGTGATTGTGGGAATCAAGGGTCCGGTCTACTGAGTGTAAACCCAGCAGATGCGTTTGAGAAGCGCAACTGCCAAGCATTAGCATTGAGAGGCCATATTAACCAACCCAAGGGATCATAGTGGACGAGTTAAGGGTGCCGTTCTGGACCATAGTAGCCAAATCATTCAGAGTATGATTCGTATATTGCTGCCAGGTATCATAGGCAGCCAATGATGAAAACGAAGGAAAGTTTACATTTTTTGCAGTAGTTAAACCAAAACAAGTAGTCTGTTGTACAGTCTGATTCAGGAACATCAGCTGTGATGGTATCAAACATGCACAATGCAATGATTCAGATCCCTGAAACTGCCAATCTTTAGTACCCCATATTGATTTCAAATCAATCATGTCCTTCCAATAATCATAACCTTTTAAGGATAAATCGGTTATGAAAGTTGAAGAATATACCAATTTAGTATGTGTCAGCATGAATTTCGGTTGTGTTGAGGCATTCAACCAGAAATAATAAGAATTTGGGTCTGAGAGATTATATCCATAAAAATAGACAAACTTTTTCATCTGTGTGTTCGATCTACCCTGAAATGGTGTAGGAAAATGTTCCCATTGTGTATAATTTACCTGAGTTCTGACCGTATTAGACTTATGTAAAAAATGATGACCATAATGTTGAAAACAGAATAAATCAGCATCAATTGCAGAATTCAAATATAAATCCTCAATTTCAAAAGCAGTGTAATATCGTAAATCTGAAAACAGTGCATGCATGGCATTAATATCCCAGTCATCAGAATGCATTCCTGGCGTAATGACATCACCTAAGGAAACACGAAAGACGTATGGCATCCGAATGGTCTCAGTCGGGTCGCAAATTTTGTATGGAACCTTATCCCAAATGATGCCATCGCTGACTGGAAATGCTGAGATGTTAACGTTGGGTTGAACCCTTTTCATTATGTGAGACGAAGTATGTGGGGCCAATATTCCCTCGACCGAATAGACAGCAGAGCATTCAGGTAAATAATGCCCACTGATTAAAAAGAAAAAAACTATCACAAACCCAATCCACATAGAGAGCAACACCATCGTAAGCACCATCCATATGTATGTCCATGGGGGAATCAAATAAGTTTTTCGAAACCATGAAAAGAAAACGGAAAATTGACTTGGGGGCTCTGCCTCAGTGGTAGTCGATGAAGATGATGAAGAATTTGAAGAAAAGTTATCCCTGTCCAAATAATATCCACTAGCACCCAGGCGAAACAATGGGGGCTGATCAGCATTAAATGTTGAATGGAGCGTAGTATCGGGAACGGTAACAGTAGGCTCCAACGGCGGAGAAACATAGTCATGGTGCATAGCATTTGAAGTTGATGATAAAACAGGCAACAAATCAATGGCGGTCTCCACTTCGCGTTCCATTTGCAAAGGACTTGTTGTGGAAGACATCGGGTGCAAAGAAACATCCCGTCGAGAAACACTCCAAGGCATATTATTCAGTATTGGCCAAATGATGAAACTTGAAATGTTCAATGGAAATGAACCGATTCTTCTTCCGACCAGGCAGTGGAGGTAAAATCACAGTACGAGTACCCTTCAATCCAAGAACTGGGACTGGTGCACGATAGGATGGACCAAATTCTTTTTTGTTCTGCAACTTCTCACAGACCAGATCACCAACATTAGGAAGCCAGCCAGTTACAGGAATCAGCACTGCTGCATCTGTGGACGAGGACAAGTGATCCTTTGCAAGAGCATCTTGAGTCTTTTGTAGATCCTGTAACATAGCACAATGGTTTTCTACGTTAAAGGTTGCAGCAGTCGCCGCAACGTCTAGACCATCAAGGTCTGGCACAAACATTTTGATGCCAAAGAGCATTTCGTATGGGGTCCGCCCACCCAGAGATCTTCTAGGGAGATTATTTAGTGCACGTTGAGCCCCATACAAATGAGTCAGCCAGTACCTAAGACTCTAGCTGTCAAAGATTGCTTTAAGTCACGGTTCATTTGCTCCACTACTGAATTGCCCTCAGGACTTTATGGAGACGAAAATTGCATCAGCACCCCCAGTGACTTCATCGCGTCCAGAGGCAAACGCCGGACCTTGGTCAGAATGGAAGGTGCCGCAGGCAAATGCCCCGACCAAGACACGCAAATCTCTAATGACATTTCGAGCGTCAGCTCTACATTGCGGCCAAACCCAAAGGAATCTAGTGCACGAATCCACTGCAACTAAAATATATTTATATGCAGTGTCAGATGTCAAAGGACCACAGTGATCAAGATAAATACAACCAAACGGTTGATTAGAAATGTATAGCTGTGTACGTGGTGGACGTGCAACCATAGAGGGTTTAATCTGTTGACAAATGTCACAAGACAGTACATAATTATGGGTTTGTTTGTATAAACCACGCCACCAATAACGTTGCTGTAAAATGGAAACAGTCGCAGACACTCCGGCATGTGCAGAAGCCATGCCTTCATGTGCGGCTATGATCAAAGGAAGTCTGCGGTCCTCGTTGGGAATCATCCGATCCCCAACGGATGGTATCATAGCAAATGGGACTTGCTCAGGCGACAAATTATAAGAATATTTCTAAGGGAAACCTTGAGTGAACTCCGTTCCATCCTTCGTTGCAGCCATAGCTGCAAGAATTTCATTATCAATTCTAGTTATGGACCTAGTTACTGCTGCTACTGAACCTGTGGCTACTGCAGATTTGGCTGCCTCATCAGCCAAAGAATTACCCACAGCATGTGCTCCCACACGCTGATGGCCAAGAGTATGGATAACATGTGTGAGTGGCAAACGTTCCTTAAGTTCGGCCACTCGGACCCAAAGCGTTTTATGCTTTATTGCACTACCTTTAGAATATCGATAATCATTTTGAGACCAAAAGAATAGATTGTCATTAAAGGATTGCACACAGTAAAAGGAATCACACACTATAAGAGCGGGTACATATGGATCGGGGAACTCTAGAGCCAACACTAATGCACGTAGCTCAGCCAATTGAGCTGTACAGTCCCCAAGAACCTGTGTGTGCACCAAAGAAGACTGAAAATCACCATCAACCATAGCGCCTACTACAATAGCGCAGGCCGCCGAATAGGCATGTTTAGATCCAACGGCCGGTTGAGCAGAACCGTCGCTATAAAGGATACATTTGTAC
This sequence comes from Calotriton arnoldi, assembly GCA_963921515.1. NCBI lineage: Eukaryota > Metazoa > Chordata > Amphibia > Caudata > Salamandridae > Calotriton > Calotriton arnoldi. The sequence goes on from CAWUFW010002710.1 coordinate 839,226, forward strand.
CGATCAAGAGGAAGCAGAGACAACGGAGGAGGATAAACTTGTTCATAGTGCAAAAACTCCTTTGTCTGCAACGATGGGTCAAAGATAAAAGTGACATCAGCTGATGTCAATGAACTCACCCACTGAATCTGTCTTGTGGATTGTTACCTGCCTTTTTATGTTGGCCTAGGCCTGGCTGCCATGCTGCTTTTCTTTGCGCACGTTACACTGAGCCAGGGCTTCCTCGCCCTTTGCGCTTGCCAAGTTCTTTTGTGCTGTCTGCATTTTCTGTTTTCCACCTTTTCTCCTATTCGATTTGGGCTCAGTCTGCACAACATGTACAAGGTCACATAACAATGTATTTTGGTTCTTCCTGATATGGCCAGTCTCGCGCACCCAGACATAACATTAGGTGCATTTGCCATGAAGAATTTTGTGTGCTTTTAATACTGCAGTTTACTAGCGCTTAACACACTTGGAGAAATCCTTTTCAGTGAGAAGAGCTATGATGTCCTGCTGATGTAATTCTGCATCTAGAGACTGAGGTATGGGGGTTCGCTAGTCAAAGCCCAGAGGTCTTCTATTATTATAATAAACTATCTTACTGCAAGGGGAGGGTGGTAATGTTATTTATACGTTTATCCACTGAGCTCTGAGATGCTTTCCCCGTTTGTATTCTATGGAATTGTAACCATGCTGCTTATATTAGTCATATGCATTATGCTATTAGTACTGACACGTGTACTGTACATTAGAGCACGTAAGTTGGAATAAATATTTTAACCTATCCAGTGTCTCTTCCTACGCACCTTGTGGACAAGTACGAGTGAGTGACGAAAGAGTGTTCTTGCTTCTGCGAGTCCTGAGATAAAGATACCGTGTTCTGGGTTGTCCAAACATTAGTACTTGGGTGCTAATGGGATGCTAAGCTAGTTGGGTTGGGGTTTTTGGGTGCTACGGTATATGGTGGCAAACCACTGTATTCCGGGGTCCCATTTTCCTGTGCATAGCTCTGTGTATGTGCAGAAACCTTATGACATGGCGCGACCACCGTGGGGCAGCTTATCTGCGAGACGCTTGAGTAGTACTTGTGCTTGTCCACAAACCCCTCGCGTACGCTTCCGGAGGCGTATGTGACGGTGATACCTCCTATATTGAACGTTTTATAGGTTCTTTCAAGCTTGAAGTTATTAAAAAAGGTTACATAACAAACCCATTTTGTGCTCCCTGTTAGGTTGTTGAATAAAATTGTTTAGTTATGGCTGGTGTGGCGATAGCTGCACATAGCCGAGGAGCACTCCGAGACCACTTACGGGTGTATGGAGTGCCTGATACAGGGATCGATTTGGTCTTTGTGGTTCAAGCCGATCCGGCTTACCACTTTGAGGTGTTTTACACTTGGATCACTTTTGAAGCGGTGGAGGCAGATGATAATCTGTTTCATGAATATAAACCCACCGCTATTCCTGCTGCCTATCGACCCTATACCACTCTTGAAGTACCTCTCACGGCTTGGCAGCACCGTGTTTGGTTTAATGGCGCCCTACCACAACCAACTACTGCAGTTCGTTTAGGCCCCTTATCAATTCAGGGGGCCACTTGGCCTGTATTGGCCGGGTATACCCCGCATCCAAATTATCTGGCATTACCGCTTGCGGAACTGCGCACTATGCATACCGAATTGGTACGAGTGCATCGAGCCCTAGTGACATACGTTACAGGTAGCCTACATGGAGCTGCTCCTGTAGTCGCAGGCCAACCAGCTATAGCCGCTGGAGTGACCATAAGTCCTGTCATGGTAAATTCTGTGATGGGCAAACGTCCACAAAATAAGGAAGACTATCCTTATTGGCTTGCAGAAAAATTCGATCAGATAGAAGCAGTGTTTCCCCATACATCCCCAGTAGATAAACACCGCATCCTCACGATAAGTTTGCCAAAAGACATAATCCCCGATTTGACATCATGTGAAAACTGGGGTAAGGTATTCGCAGCAGTTTATTCAAAATGTTTTGGAACTCCTTCCATGACGGTTCTACCCTCTGTAATTAAAAAAGTACAGGATGAACATGGCCCTGAAGCGGCTGTGGAATTAGGGATGAGACTAGTGGGAGTGTTTGATGTAGTAGCTGAGCTGATCCTTGGAAATGTCAAGGGCGATGCTATGAACTTTCAAGTAGCGAATGCTTTGGCTTTAGTCCCAGAGTTGGACAGGCCTCGCGAATTACCGAAAATAATAGCCCGGGCTTATAAAACAATTGGAAGAAATAGCCTAGGCAACAAGCCTTTTGTAAAAATGCAAACTCAATCGCAACCACAAATTACACAAACAAAAAGTACATCTGAGAAAGATGATAGACCAGTCTTCACTAAAAAGAGTTGGAGACAGAAAAAACAGGGTAAGCAACAAAAGAAGCCGGGGTCGAGAGGCGCTTCCCCAGTTTCGGTTTCTTCTGAACGTACTTATGATTTACGTGATAGGTCAAGGATTAAATCACCGGAAAGGTTTCAGAGCTCTGATACGCGTTCTCCTCGTTCTTCACAGGCCCAGACGTCGTCACAGGCTGGTGGAGGAGGACGGCAAGATAGAGAAAGGGGCCGAGAGGCTCCCCAGGAGCGAGACCAACCTCGACAACAAGTCAGAGGGAAAGCAGAAGACTTTCATCTTCCTCGACCGCAATTTCAGAAGAAAAAAGTTGCCGCTGTCACAGCGAAATATGCCTCAGACCGTGAGAACGAGACTCCAGAATTGGACGTGGGCAGTGACCCTCCTAGACAGCGCCGCGGAAGTTACCATAGTGCGGGAGGCGCTACGTCCTCATATGGAGGCGACAGCAACTGAAACATTCGTTACTGTAGAGACAGCTGACACGAGAGTGGCACCCCCTGACAGACTTTACAATATGGTCATCCAAATTGAAGGTGACATACCGCGTGAAATAAAAGGGATTTTTTGGGAAAATCTAACCTCTTCATATGACATTTTGTTAGCAGAGGTGGATTGGCCACCCCCATTCGTTCTCGCTGCACATAAAGGAGAGGAGGTAATCCTTCCAAGCTTTTCACGGCATGTCCCTAAAGACAAAGCTGAAGCACTTGCAGCTGAGTGGGCTGTGTACCTGGCACCTGCGTTATACCGCAACCATGTGGGATGGGATGAAGAATCACCTCCTCATGCAATACCTTTGCGGTCACTACCGCAGCCACAACCCCAATATCCCATAAAACGGCAGGCAAAAGGCCCCGTCTCCGAAATTCTGACACAGTTGGAATATCAGGGAGTAATTGAACCATGCGTATCACCTATGAACAATCCCCTTTTCGTGGTTTCTAAACCCGATGGATCGTACCGCTTAGTTTTAGATTACCGGCATTTAAATTCACATTGTCGGAACTTTGCGGTGCAGAATACACACAGTTCTGCGCTTGTAGACAGTCTTGTTCGTAAAAAATACAAAACGACACTAGACCTTTCAAACGGTTTCTACACGCACAACCTAGCCCCGGAGAGTGGTCAATGGACCGCATTCACTTCCGGTGGTAAATTATTCCAGTTCCGGCGATTACCCATGGGCTATAAAAATAGTCCGGGTATATTCGCCGCCCGTGTTGTTTCTTTGTTAAATGACATTGATCAAGACGCATGTTCGTACGTAGATGACATCTATCTGACAGACGACGAGTTATATCAGCATCTGTCCCGTGTGGACCGCATTATTCTTGAATTTGCGGAGCAGGGTTACAAATTTAACTTTGCTAAGTCACACATTGCTGAATTTACCGTTCTGTTCTTGGGCTATGAGCTCAATAACGAAGGTAAGGGCTTAGCCCCCATTTCTTGGAAAAATGTGCACATTTGTGCCCCCAAATACTCTGAAGAAACTTCAGTCTTTGCTGGGGTTCCTGAATTTCGGGCGTACTTACATTCCCGAATATGCCCAGCGTATCAAGCCTTTGTATGCTTTGATACAACCTACTTATTCAAGGTCTTGCTGGCTGCCTGAGCATACCTCAATTCTGCAGTCGTTGCAGACAGACCTTTTGGAGTCTAAATATCTTTTGACTCGTGATAACCACACAAACCTGGTGATTAGAATAATTCCGGGGGCGGTGGGATTCACCTATTTAACCTTTAATGAAGGTGATACAGTACCCATCGCATACAAGTCACATCTGTACACTTCCGCTGAATTGCGCTTTACATCTGTTGAAAAAGTTCTGACTGCAGTGCAAATGGCGATTCTAAAAGAACGCGCATTGGCACAGGGTAAGCGAATTCTGGTGGTAACACCCTGTCCTGCCTTAGAGGCAGTAACAAAGGCAAGTGTACCGAACTCAAAAGCAATGCATCCCCGTTGGATACAATGGGCTACATCTTTGACGTCATCAGACGTCACCTTTATTTTTGATTCTTCTCTTCAGACTCAGGAGTTCTTACAGTATGAATTTGTTCATCCTCCTCCTCTGTTTTTGTTGCCGCTTGAGGATTACAAATGTGTGATCTATACCGATGGCTCGGCGCAACCGGCCACTGGGTCCAAGCATGCTTATTCAGCTGCATGTGCTATTGTAGCGGGTTCCTTTGTAGATGGAAAGTTCAAATCCTCTGTAGTGCATACTCGCACACTTGGAGATAGTACCGCACAATTGGCCGAGCTGCATGCATTGCTACTAGCGCTTGAGTTCGCTTCTCAGGATGAGACCACTCTTATTGTATGTGATTCTTTTTACTGTGTACAATCTTACAATGACAATCTGTTTTTCTGGTCGAAAAACGACTACAAGGACGCAAAAGGGAGCACAATCAAGCATAAAATGCTTTGGGTTCGAGTGGCAGAATTGCAACAACGTCTGCCTCTCGCACAGGTGGTTCACACCTTAGGCCATCAGCGGGTGGGCGCACACGCTATTGGTAACGATCTGGCAGATGAAGCTGCCCGTTCAGCAGTGGTCACGTGTACAGTAGCAGCGGTTACCAGGTCCATGTCTAAAATAGACCCTGTTATATTAGCAGCTATTGCTGCAACCAAGGAAGGTAATAATTACCCTACAGGTTTCCCTTCCAAGTATTCTTACACATTAAGTCCCGATCAGGTTCCTTATGTAACTATACCTGACGTTGGAGATCGGCTGATCCCCAACGCGGACCGCAGGAGTGCCTTGATATCAGCTGCACACGAAGGCATGGCTTCTGCTCATGCAGGTGTGTCGGCTACGGTTTCCATCTTGCAGCAGCGTTATTGGTGGCGTGGGTTATATAAAGACACCCGTGCTTTTGTGCTTTCTTGCGACGTTTGTCAACAGATTAAGCCTTCCACGGTAACACGTCCACCACAAACACCGCTCTGCATTGCTAACAGACCCTTTGGGTGTGTTTACTTGGATCACTGCGGTCCATTCTCATCAGACACTGCCTATAAATACATCTTAGTGGCAGTGGACTCGTGCACACGGTTTCTCTGGGTCTGGCCACAACGGAGTGCTGACGCCCGAAATGTAATCAGGGATTTGCGTGTCTTTGTGGGAATTTTCGCATGTGGCACCTTCCATTCGGACCAAGGTCCAGCGTTTGCCTCTAGGGCTTACAAGGATGCAATGGCTTCGCTTGGGGTGCGGGTGAAATTTTCGTCTCCGTATAGGCCTGAGGGCAACTCTATCGTTGAACGAATGAACCGTGACTTAAAGCAATCCTTAACAGCTAGGGTTATAGGTATTGGCAGGAACTGGCTGGCCCATTTGTATACCGTTCAGCGTGCACTTAATAATCTCCCTAGAAGACCTCTGGGTGGGCGGACCCCATACGAAATGCTCTTTGGCATAAGAATGTTTGTGCCTGACCTTGAAGGTCCAGACATCGCGGCGCAATCCGCCAAGTTTGATGTAGATAACCATTCTGCTATGTTACAGGACTTACAAGAAGCCCGAGACAAACTTGCAACTACACATTTGCCTTCAGCCACAGATCCTGCGTTGCAGATTCCGGTAGCCGGCTGGCTTCCGAAAGTTGGAGAACTGGTTCGAGAGAAGGTTGAAAACAAAAAGAATTTGGCCCCTCTTTTCGTGCACCGGTTCCAGTTCTGGGCTTGAAGGGAACACGTACAGTCATTTTACCACCGCTTCCTGGTCGCAAAGAGAACAGATACATCTCAGTTGAAAATGTCAAGCTACAGCGCCTGGCCGATCCTGAATAGTGTCACACCAGCGGTCTCTTGTCCTGCCATTTATCGGACATATGTTCGTGGCCCATCTACACGAACGATCGCTGATGCTGTAATTGAGATGGTTGATTTGCCTGAATCCTCTACTTTGCCTGAAACTACAATTGATCCCCAACTCTCCACTAATATCGACGAGGACGAGTATACTTATCCTGCATCTGAATCGGTGGCGCATCAACCAACAACGCCACTTGGCCCGACTCGTTATTCCTTTGATTCGGATTCCACTTCTTCAAAAGTCCCATCCAAGTTCAGTATTTTTGTATCCTGGTTTAGAGACAATTTTTTGATTCCCCCTGGACATACCTCTGGTTGGTACTTTTCTTGATTTTTCTGTTCATGTCCATTGGCTTTGTCACGGTGTTTTTCTACTAATCAATGGTCACTATTTACCTGAACGCTCTGCTGTAGACTATGTTTCTGGAACTTTGGCTCCTCATTCCTCGTCTCACATCATGAAGCGTGACCACACCTTTGTGAACATTTCAGCTTTTCCAGTTGCTGATGGCATCGTATGGGATGCAGTGAACTATCAAATCCATGGTCCGACAGAAATCATTAATGTACCTAATGTCCTTCGTGTTTCAATGGGTGATGTAGTACAAAATAATATTCATTCTGATGATTGGGATGTGCATGCCGTTGAAGCATTGTTTGCCGATTTAAAATATTATGCATCTTTTAATGCTGAAGATTTATATATGAATTCTGCGAATTATGCCGATTTATATTGTTACCAACATTGGGGTAATCATTTTCTCCATAAGCCAAGTGCCCTGCGTAGTTCTGTTAATTACACCCAATGGGAACATTGTCCAAACCCCTTGCCAGGTAGCTCACAAACTCTTCGAAATAAGTTTACCTATTTTACTGATTTTAATCGGTCAAACCCTGCGTCCTATTATTTTAGATTTAATACCACATCAACTCAGAAAATTATGTTAACACACACCAAATTGCTTTATTCGGGTTCCTTTTTAAGTGCCCTAGCAGTGGGTGGTTATGAGTACTGGGAGGATACAATAGATTTGAAATCCATTTGGGGTTCCAAGCCATGGCAGGTACAGGGAACCGAGGCATTACATCGTGCTTGCCTCATCCCTACACAAATTATGTTCCTCAATGTCTCCATCTATCAGACTACCTGTTGGGGCTTAGCAACCACTAAACAATTGAATACTCCATCAATACCATCCCTGTCGAGTTTTCCCAATGAAAGCTCACGATTCAATATGTCCCTCGTGTCCCTGCAGGCTCTGTTACAAAATAATTCGTATAATGTTTCTGAGCTAGTTCAGTCACCCTGGTTGGTATGGCCTACATCATCAAATGCATGTCAAATGCGTTTTCACGACTCAGGAGCTAGTTACACACAGGATGGGCCTGATCCGAGATTTACTGGTTCCCGTTCTGTCACTACATATTCTGTTGGTAAATTATGCAAACAATGGCTGCAACATTCGTCCCTTGATTCTGTTAAACAACATTTGTCCCTCCTTTCAGGCAATATTGATCTGTCCGACTTTGTTTTGGGACCTCGTGGTCCCCGACCTAAAAGATTCATTTATGAAACATATAATGAACTCTGGAAGCTATCACAAATGGAAGCTGCTTCCCGTCTTAGGGAAATAGATCAAGCAAATTTGGAAAAGGTGCTTGCTGTTGTTGACAATAGTATTAATACCCTGTCTTCTCGCATTTATACTTTAGAGAATATTGTGTCCTCTGTTGTTGATATTGTACAAGATGATGTTTCTGTGTTATATCATGGTCAGAATCAATTGCGCTCAGTTATGCAGTTTGCATGGACTTTACAAACGCTTAAGTTAGGTAAAGTTCCTTGGCATTTTTTGAACACCTCTGCCTTGTTTCTACCTTTTAATTTAACTGATAAACAGCAATTTATGTCCATGAAAGATGCAACTTACACTCTGTTACATATCGAAAAGATGGATCCTTTACCGTTCTCTGTTGCTGAACTCGATTCTGCTGTGTGGTTAGTTCATGGGGTTATCGCGTTACTTTTTTCCTTGTTTGAATTTGACTCGTGCATGAAACATTATCCTGTGGGCCGTTACCGGCCCTTGGGCAGTGCTTTCCTGCATGAACTCTGGTCCTTGCCTTTCATGTATAAATGCCTTCGGGACGGCAAGGAAGTCTTTCTCACGGGGGAGTACTGCGACTCGACTATGGGTCATTCGCTTATTTGTAAACACATTAAATTGCATGGCTCATGTAGCGTTTCCTCTCCTAATCTTGCTTGTGTGCTGAAAGGTATTCCTGCTCCTGTTATTTCACCTACTTTCACTCTCCTTTCCAACGGTAGTTATTTACTTTTCAATAACGAAAACTGTTGTGGCCTGCAGGCTGGCATTCCTTACATTGTAACAGTTTCACACCGGGTTGTCTGCTGCAAAAATGTGCTTTTTCCTCCCCCTCATGGCAAGGTTGATATCTCTATTTGGCCTTCCATCCCTACCATGGAAGCAGATTTCAATAGACTGAGCAGAATAAAGGCACTATTATTAAACGAGGAAGTTATGCTCACGTCCGCCCGGGAGACATTCATTCTCCAGGTGGCGAGTACCCACAGTGAAATACAGGCCCTTTTAAACACTAATCTCCCCCAACATTTTGGGGAGTTAATACATCGTATTTTTAACGCATCTAACACTGAAGGCCTAGTGCACTTTTTTAAAGTCGTGGGGTCGGGCTTGGTGTCCTCCTTCCTAACTATATTTGTGGTCATCCCGGCCTTCATACATTCTATTTTTTCCAGTGTCTTTGGCGGTTTCCCATTGATCCTCGCTTTAGCGGCTGGTGTCTTGCTCTTAATTTGCTTTCTGCGCAATGGCTGCTCCCCGATGGGACCTGCTCGATCCAGAACGCCTCCAGCTGCTCCGTGAGCGACTTTTGGCCGGTTTTGGTGTCCTGCCATTGGCGACACTGAGTGTGTCATATACTCTTTCATTTCGCTTTGCGTATTTCACTTGCGTGCACCCTGTGATGACTTGTGTCCGCTGTCCTTTCACCTGGACTCTGGATTATTGCCTCTCCAATTCGTCATTGTCTGTTCCGGATTTCGTTCAGTTGATGGGTCCCTTAGAGGCCCATGAGCAGGACTGTTCCGTTGCTGGCTGTATGGCGCGTGCGGCTGCACTGGGGATTTTGGCGCAATGGGATATCTGGGCGGCTGCCCAGGATCTCCTACAACGAAGCTGTTTCAATTATCACGCAAGCTGTCCCGCATTGCTTCTGGATGCTCCCTTTGCTGAGGGGCATTCCTGCTCTTTTGATCTCATGGATTGGATGGCATCTATGTTTTTTGACGATTCCAATGATGAACTCTTGGAGGGTATGGCTTTTTTCTGCACTTACACTTTCATGGATTGACCTGCCCTCCGCCGTTTGGGCGCTCCCTGTGCTCCAACGGCTCTGTTTTTCCTCTGTTTTTCCTCTGTCCTGGCCGCCAGACTGTCCAGGGGAGGGTGTCTTGTGGATTGTTACCTGCCTTTTTATGTTGGCCTAGGCCTGGCTGCCATGCTGCTTTTCTTTGCGCACGTTACACTGAGCCAGGGCTTCCTCGCCCTTTGCGCTTGCCAAGTTCTTTTGTGCTGTCTGCATTTTCTGTTTTCCACCTTTTCTCCTATTCGATTTGGGCTCAGTCTGCACAACATGTACAAGGTCACATAACAATGTATTTTGGTTCTTCCTGATATGGCCAGTCTCGCGCACCCAGACATAACATTAGGTGCATTTGCCATGAAGAATTTTGTGTGCTTTTAATACTGCAGTTTACTAGCGCTTAACACACTTGGAGAAATCCTTTTCAGTGAGAAGAGCTATGATGTCCTGCTGATGTAATTCTGCATCTAGAGACTGAGGTATGGGGGTTCGCTAGTCAAAGCCCAGAGGTCTTCTATTATTATAATAAACTATCTTACTGCAAGGGGAGGGTGGTAATGTTATTTATACGTTTATCCACTGAGCTCTGAGATGCTTTCCCCGTTTGTATTCTATGGAATTGTAACCATGCTGCTTATATTAGTCATATGCATTATGCTATTAGTACTGACACGTGTACTGTACATTAGAGCACGTAAGTTGGAATAAATATTTTAACCTATCCAGTGTCTCTTCCTACGCACCTTGTGGACAAGTACGAGTGAGTGACGAAAGAGTGTTCTTGCTTCTGCGAGTCCTGAGATAAAGATACCGTGTTCTGGGTTGTCCAAACATTAGTACTTGGGTGCTAATGGGATGCTAAGCTAGTTGGGTTGGGGTTTTTGGGTGCTACGGTATATGGTGGCAAACCACTGTATTCCGGGGTCCCATTTTCCTGTGCATAGCTCTGTGTATGTGCAGAAACCTTATGACAAATCCACCGAGGATGTAAAGCTTTAGAATTTGGAACGCTCGCCTCCATGACCGCTTCCAGGGCGGTCACTGGTGAGACCATCAGAATGGGTTTTCCTTGAGCAAGAGAGCGTTCTTTAAGAATCGCCATCTGAACTGCCATAAGAATTTTCTCAATGGTGGAAAAACGCATCTCCGCTGACATGTACAAGTGCGATTTGGAAGCAATGGGGACTGTTTCTCCCTCATTGAACGTCAAGCAAGTGAAACCTACTGTACCAGGCACAATCCTTATGACCAAATTTGTAGAATTGTCGCGAGTTAACAAAAAGTTGGTCGCAAGCAGATCAGACTGCAAAGACCGAAGAATGGTGGTATGTTCCAGAAGCCAGCTGGAAGGTGAAAAAGAGGGTTGTATCAACGCGTAAAGCGGTTTGATACGCTGGGCATAGTCAGGAATGTATGTCCTCCCGAAATTAAAAAAACCCAGCAAAGATTGTAACTTCTTTAGAGTGGAAGGAGGTTGCAATTGAGCACATTTCTCCAAAAAGTGGGAAGCTAACCCCCTACCTTCATTGTTGAGCTCATAACCCAAGAAGAGTACCGCCAAATAGGCGATGTGGGACTTTGCAAAATTAAATTTGTACCCCAAGTGGGCAAAAGACAGAATGATGCGATCCAAACGCACAAGATTCGGTATCAATTTGTCATCTGTTAAGTAAATGTCATTGATGTATGAGAGAGCATCAGGGACTATGTTGTGCAAAAGAGACACAACACACGCCGCAAAAGCCCAAGGGCTATTCCTATAGCCCATAGGCAAACGCGTAAACCGTTTCTGATTGCCGACCGCGGTAAATGCGGTCAGGTCACGGCTGTCAGGAGCCAAATTGTGACTATAAAAACCATTGGATATATTCAGAGTTGTTTTATACATTTTACGGACTATGTTATTGATTAACTCAGAGCTGTGGTTGTTCTGTACCGCAAAGGTGCGGACATGACTGTTTACATTCCTGTAATCCAAAACTATGCGATATGAACCGTCCGGTTTCAATATCGGAAAAAGAGGATTATTCATTGAAGAAACACAGGGTTCAAGCACACCCTGATATTCCAGTTGGGTCAAAATGTCACTTACGGATGCTTTTGCATCACGCTTGATCGGATATTGTGCTTGCGGCTGTGGCATAGATCGTAAAGGAATTTCATGTGCTGGTGAATCTCTATCCCAGCCCACCTGATTTTGATACACAGCCGGCGCTAGGGCAAACGCCCATTCTGATGCATAAGCTTGTTTGGCCTCCTCAGAGACGTAACGGGAAAAACTCGGGAGTAACACGTCCTCCCCCCTGGAGGAAGCCAAAACGAAAGGAGGAGGCCAATCCGCCTCCGCCAACAAAATGTCATAAGTGGAGGTAAGGTTGTCCCAAAAGACTGCCTTAGTTGTGCGTTTGATATCACCTTCACTTTGGAGGACTATCTCATGAAGACTATCAGGGGCTGCAACTCGTGTATCCGCTGTTTCCACTGTGATGAAAGTATCAGTTGCTCTCGCCTCCAAACAAGGATGGAGTGCCTCCCGCACTATGGTAACTTCTGCCGCGCTGTCGAGGAGAGTCCCCGCCCATCTCCAATCGAGGAGTAGGGTTCTCACCATCTGAGGCATATTTTGCTGATAAAGCTGCAACTTTCTTCTTCTGAAACAAGGCCCGATAAGGAGGTAGTCCCTCTGGTTTGGCTTTTACATCAAACTGGCGTGGCGGATCACGTTGTTGTGGAGTAGTCTCGCCTTGTCTGTGATCCTGTCGCTCCCCTCCACCGAATTGAGGTTCCGATGATTCCTGAAAGAAACGAGGAGAGCGAGGATCAGGAACCTGAAACCTCTCAGGTGTCTTAACTTTAGAGCGGTCACGCAAATCATATCTACACTCAGAAGTATCAGGTGTCAGTGAACCAGCATGCAAACCTTGCTTCTGTTGTTGCTGACACTGATTTCTATTCCAAGCCTTTTTAGGAAAGACTGGACGCCCCTCCTTTTCAGGTGGGGGCTTATTCTGCGTTTGAGTAAACAGTCTAATTCCCAGATTATTGCGCCCCAAGGATTTATATACGTTCGCAATAATCTTTGGCAATTCACGTTTTTTATCCACGTCAGCCACTGCCTCTAGGCGCTGAATTACCTGCAAGCTAACTGCTTCCCCCTTGATGTTAGCAAGAATCATGTCGGAGACAATAGGAAACATGCCGACTAATCTCATCCCCAACTCCATGGCGGCCTCTGCCCGTGTTCACCTTGAACCTTCTTAAGAACAGTCGGAAGCACGCCCATGGAGGGGGTGCCAAAACACAGCGCATAAACTGCTGCAAACACCTCCCACCAAGTGGTGCAATCAGCCAGATTGGGAATAAGGCCTTTGGGTAAACTCATTGTGAGGATCCTGTGTTTATCCACAGGAAAAGTGTGTGGAAAAACAGCTTCGAGTTGCTCAAATTTTTCGGCCAACTAGAAAGGAAAATCATCCCAATTCTGAGGATGTTTCCCCATCACAAGCGCTACTCAGAGGTCTTGTGAATAAGTACCAGACCAAACGTTGTTGGCGCCATGTTGTAGGGATTCTGCTCATACACAGAACTATGCGCAGGATTATGGGACCTCGGTGTGTTCGGGCTAATCCTTCCCACCACCTTAGTGCCCAAGAGCCCAGGACCGACTAGCTATAGTGTCTCACTCGCTCTCTTACACACTCACGAAGAAGCAAATGATTAGACACCCCAGAACACAACACTCCCGGATCTCTCAGGAATCGTGGTAACAAGACTCACCTTTTCGCTCAAACTCTCGTACCTGTCCACAATAAGATCTGACTTAGACACAAATATAGTTCAAAATGTTTATTTTAACTAACGTGCTCTAACATGCAGTATATATACCACAACAGGCAGAAAAATGCATAACACGAATATGGTTAACATTGCAGCTAGGCCATACATCATAAAAGGAGATGTCATCTTATAAAGACAATGGAGAAAGGACTATAGTGCCTAACCGCCCTCCCCTCGGTTAGAAGAAGTATTATTATATAATAGAAGATCTCTGGGCTTTGTCAGCAGACCCCATACCTTAGACCATATATGTTATTTCTACATCGTAGGCGCGTATTGCTCTTCTCCCTGGAAAGGTCCCTCTCCAAGTGTCTCTCACCTAAACATGTCTCCCCATAATATCAAAGTACGAGCTTCAAGCAGCAGCTGCATTAGTGTGTTTTGTCTAGGTGCTAGGGCTTGACCAGAACAGAATAACAAGGGGCATTGTTTATCGACCTTGCTCACAATTTTCAGACTAAACTCCAGGAACAAGCAGAGAATGAACACTGCAAACAGTTCTCATGTGAAAGGCATAAACAGAGTCTTGCACAAATAAAGCTTTGTAGTAACATGCACAAAAGCTGCATCATGGCTGCAGGGCTCATGCTAACTTAGGGGCCTATTACGATGGCGGTCGGAAAACATCCCCGACCACCATGGTAGCGGAAAAAGACCGTCCGCATGGACCGCAACATCACTGCCGGTCGAATTACGATGAACCGTGGTCGAAATCCGACCGCGGCGGTCTGATCGCGGGCCTTAACATTGCGGCGGTTGCTGCTGCCCGCAGCACCGCCGCGATGCCGAAAGGAGCATGTCCTGCATTTCCCTGCACTGTGTGGCAGGCACTGCACAGTGCCTGCCACCTGGTACAGGGAAATGTAGGGGGGACCATGGGTTCCCCCCCAGTGCACCCACACCCCCCAACACATTGAGGGCGCGCAACGGGCCCCCGGAAGACAATCTCCGCATGCCTTTCCATGGCGGTTTGACCGCTGAGGAAAGGCTGGCTACCGCCGGCATCATAATCCTGCCGGCGGAGCCTGCTCTGCACCGCCACCATTATCCCGGTCCTGCTCCATCCGCCAGGCAGGAGTGCGGATGGCAACCGGTGGAAAAGCGGCGGTCGGAATTTCCCACCGCCGCGGTCACCACCGCCATCCTAATTTGACCGGCTGTTTTCTTGGTTGCGATCGCGGGCAGATGTCCACCACCGGTCCGGCGGGCGCCACCGCCGGCCCGGCGGTGGACATCCGACCGCCATCCTAATAGGCCCCTTAGTGATGACGACAATGTCCCCATCAGCCACGTGACAAGTCTTCACAAGATTGGCATACATGCATCTGTTCTCAAATGGATCTGTTCCTACCTCACAGGAAGAACCCAAAGAGTCAGGCTGCCACCCTTCACATCAGAAATCAAGAAACTGATGTGCGGTGTCCCACAGAGATCGTCCCTCAGCACCACTCTTTTCAACATTTACATGACACCGCTCAACAACATCATTTAATGATGCGATATTACCGTCATCTCCAATGCGAATTACACCCAACTCATCCTCTCCCTGACAGACAAGACAAACACCAGCAGAACCAATATCACCAACAGCATGACCATGGTGGCAGACTGGATACGAGCTAACTGCCTGAAGCTCAGCTCCAACAACACAGAATTTCTGGTCTTCAGCAACAAGACCTTCCCATAGGATTCCACCTGGTGGCCGTCAGAGCTAGGACCAACACCCACACCCACAGCCCACACCAGAAATCTAGGGACCATCCTAGATGACAAGTTCATCATGATGCCTTAAGTCAATGCAGTGTGTACCTCCTGCTTCTACATCATACGCATGCTGCGAAAGATCTTTAAATGGTTGCCTCAGAACACCAGACGGACCATCACGCAAGCACTCATCACCAGCAGACTCGACTACTGCAACACTCTATGCCGGAATCTCCAGACAACTCCTACACATACTCCAGACCATCCAAAGCGCAGTCTCAAGACTCATACTTGATCTCTCATACCCAGATCACACCACACCTCAGGAAGCTTCACTGGCTCCCCATTTACAAGCGCAGCCAATTCAAATGTCTCTCACACACACAAAGCCCTAAACAACACAGGACCAGAATACCTGAACAGCTGCATACACTTTCACCAACCCACCAGACACCTACACTCTGCCTCACTCTCACTTGCACATACTCCCCACATCCGCAAAAGCAAAACTAGAGGTCGCTCATCATCCTATATTGCAAACAAGACATGGTACAACCTCTCACAACACATCCAAGCCTCCTCCGCACTTCTGGAGTTCCGCAAGAAGCTGAAGACCTGGCTCTTCATATAAGCACCTTCGGACCACACACCTACTCCTTGCCCAAGTGCCTGGAAACCCTCTCAGGTGATTAGTGCTCTATACAAATCAACATAACATAACATTTGGAGAACCTCTCAATTAACCGTGGGATCACCTGCAAACACACCTAGAGCAGCGTTGCAAAGTGTTTCCCCTTTGCACTCTCTCCAACACATGCACTAATTCTGAGGGTTAGCTGACACACTAGACATGGCATACCTGTTTTCAGTAATTAGTCACATCCCCATATTGTGTGGGGTGCACTAAATGAAGCTGCACATCTGTGCAAATAGGACTCCTGTTTGCACAGGAGTGCACAAAAGGACCAGGACCTGCCTGACTCAAAAACCTTGAGCTTTCACGGATTTCAGCAAAACCGTTGGAGTGCTTAGAAAGTAGTGTGGCTCAAAGTTAGGGCCCCTATGCACGTCTGTCCTAATTAGATAGGAACTGCCTCTGACTTGGAATCTCTAGTACCAGGATGGAGAAAAAACGCACAAGCCGAAACAGGTGTCTAGGAATCTTAAAGTGCTGAGGTGTAACTATAGCTGGTTTAAGTTAGTGAGTAAGTGAAAGCGAGTTGGAGAGTGTGTATAGATCCTACTTCACCGACTGAAGGATTGTAATGAACAGGAAAAGACAGAGGTCGGGGCCTTACAGTCTGCAGCAGAGTTGAAGGAACTGAAACAATTTCTAAAATTTACAAGTTGGTGTTTCTAGAAAGGCTTCAGCCTCCGCATGCGTATGATTCCAGGACTCACGAGTGAGTGTGGTCTTTTAGGGGCAGTGTACACTTAAGAAGGAGAGAAAGAGGAAGCAGGGATGCTACACGTGTATTCAAGGTGACAACCCATCCAGAGTCACACATATGTCGTCAGGATATTATAAGGTTCTACAGAATGTTCTTACTTAATCAGAGCAATGCATTTCTTACACTTGCAGAACCATTGCAGTGCAGGCTTAATGGCATCTTTAACCGCACCTTTGATTGTATTGCAGCATAGCGAGTCTAGAGCCTTCATCAGTTCCGAGGCAGCAAACCTGAGTACACATACACACAAAGGTCACAAAGAGTGCTATTTGCTGTGATGTTAAATATTTGTTTCCTCGCAAAAGATTATGTTTGTCAAAGTGCGCTTGATTGCATGCTAAAGTAATGCAATAAAGACGACTTGATTCTCCGAAAATGAGGAATAAACAAACAGATGTCATGAGATTCTGATTAGTATATTGGAGAAACATATGGAAAAGAAATTGCAAACTAGAGAAACCTTCCAATTCTTAATGAATATGTTCAAAGCAATTGGTTACCCCAGGGCCTCACTTTAAACAAGCACATATCTGCAGATTTGCAAGTTTGGGAATTAAAAATGAATGGCACGAATACCTAATGAAGTGTTCACTTGATTTACTTAAATGGTGATTTGGGAAAGAGGAAATGGAAACATGGGAACATTCAAATTGAGACAAACGAGCTGCGAGATAGACTGTCAAAAAAGAGGAATTCTGCAGATTTTGCTGATTGAGCCGATAAAAGAGGTTCTTGATTGTGAAATGAGAATGTGCAAATAGGTTTCTTTACTAACATCAGAATGGACTTAAAAACAGCAAGCAGTCCGATATGGTCTCTGGTCCAAATGTAAATTTTTGTTGAGGAACTTTCAAACCTTTTAAAGAAAATATGAGTAAATCTAGGTAAATAATCCAAACCAGGCTTGATCGTGCATATATGCTCAAAAATTACATATTGAGAGGCACAGCCGCTATGCAGGTAATCCCACTTGCATTAGTAAATTACTTATGTACTAGAAATGTAAGTTTACATGATTTGCCCCCTTATACACGAGTCTAAGTAGAAATCCTTTCTTTAGCACGACTGCACATGTTGGCTCCTAAGCAATGTCGCAATGATGCTTGGACAATATCGTTGGTATTTGAGCCGACACCCCTTTGCAAAATGTGATTACCCTGACTGAGCGGTTACAGTTCAAGCAGTTCAAGAATATTTGTACTGACCGAAATGGCATCATTCAGTGGTTGATCATGGACAATTTGCCCAATCATGAGAAGAAAATGTCACAGTCAACAGTGCAATGCGTGCAGTTCTTACTTTCTGCCAGAAGTGGCAGGTAGTGGACACCAGCACGATTTTTGGGAAAGAGAGACTCACTTTTCGTCATCAATCTTGGTTGTACTACTGCATATCAGACCTAATAAAAAACCAATAAGAAGACCGGGGACAGAATATCGAGGAACAGAATATATTAAGGTAAGATCACATATAGGAAGTATACATTTGCTATTCCTAACTCTACATCTACACCATGGATGGACATAAAATATATATATATACATATATATATTCCAAACAAGTTCCCACAGACGCGTGACGTGTGAGCAAGGCTGTTTACAGCCGAAACGCGTAACGGAGAAGCGAAATAAAGTTTCCTGAATTTATAATCCAGCTGCGACTTGAGAGTACGTTTATCCGCATCTGCAGGAACTTGTTTGGAATTTATTTGCCGGTTGCTCTGCCGGCGTACGTACCACCTCTCACGGGTCCATGGTCGGGATCGGAGCGTGGTTGTTTGGGATATATATATATATATATATATATATATATATATATGTACACATATTTACTTATATATATATTTATATATATATATGTTTAGTTAAGGTACATATATGTGGAGTTAGGTATAGAAAATCTACACTTACTGAACGTTTGATTTGGATTCAATATTTTGTCCTTAATATTTGTATGTTTTGATATTCTGGCTTCAATATTCAGGGTACACTCCTCCATCTTTCACACAGAGCAAGACAGAGAAAGAAACACGAGGGAGAAAAAAGGACACAGCGGTGGTGGTGTCCCAACTGCCCTATTATGATTTGGGCGGTCGGACCGCCACAGCTCTGCAGCAACCGCCAGGGAACCGCTGTTCCCTGGCGGTGTTGCGTCGGTCACGAGGACGCAATATGCTTGGCGGGCCCACCGCGATCCTGTTGTGGTTTAAGTGTTGTAACTTTTGCAAAAGGGGGTGAGCTCTGCTTTCTTCACACTCCTCTCCTTGCGTTAGGTACCTTAAGCAGCATGGGCCTCTAAACACATTTTCACATAATATATGTTTACTTTGGTATTAACTTTGCTAATTATTGCATGCATATACACACAAACAGGCGCATTCATTCAGCCCTCTTAATCCATTCACATTTTTCGTTCTGCCCACCACAGCATACAGAATTTGTCAGTGGGTCATCTGTTGGCTAATCTCTTTCAGTGTGTATGTTGGTGGGTGAATGTTTTCTTTCAATTTGCAAGAAACATTACTTTTTCCTTTTTACATTACTTTTACATTATAACATATTTTTATTTTTTAACTTTAGTGTAGACCTAGCATCTCCTCACACAATGATAGCAGTGAGCCCAAACTGCTGAGAGTGGCTTTCTTTGAATGAGGTTTCCCTTCTTTATTGCTAAAAAAGTATTTGAAAACTAATCAAAGATACCCTTCCATGAGTGTGCATGAACACGTGCGCACCCAAGCAAGAGAGCAGTCAGAAAAATAAAATACCTCCAATTTTAAATTATATGGCTGCCACTGAGTAAGTGGAGTGTGTCATCCCAACATTTTCGAGAAAGGTTCCCAGGAATTTTTTTACCTAAGGGAAGTTTCTTTCCTTTTTCCTCCCTTCCCTTCCTTTCCTTTCCTTATGTTATGTTATGTTATGTTAATATGAACTTTTATAGCGCTCGTTCACCAACAGTTTCTTGGCGCTTATCTTTTCTACTTCTCATTTCTCTTTCCTTCTTATGATTTTTCTTTTTTTTGTTTCAACCGTCTTTACACCTGCGTTGTTTTTAACTTTAATCTTTCCTTCCTTTTTTGCATTCTTTCCTCCCTTCTTTCTCACTTTCACTCAATTTGCCTCTCAGTTACATTTTCCTTGCGATTTTCATCTAGCCTCAATCCCTCTGTAACCTGTTTCTGTCTTTTCTCTCTCGTTCTTGTGTGACACCTCGGCCCCATCCCCCAACTGTCCTATGCTATCTTTTCTCTGTTATTAGTTTCTGCTTCAGTCTTGTAACCGGGGAAGTCACAGTTCAAAGATAAAAAGAGCTATAAAAACATATGAAACTGACCAATTTCACCTCTACCCAAGCTGGTATATCGGGTGCTTCATTACCCCCTTGCGCCCAAGTGACCGCAAGAGGAGCCATCTTGTAATGCTTTCAGTCATACTTGTCCACCTGCAGGAGCCACCACTGAAAATAGAATGAGCACAAATGTGCCAAAAATCTGGCACACCACATAAAAGATAACCGTGCATGTTTACAAGAATGAAGCTTATTGTATTGTTAGATGGACATGGACACATGAGGCCATAATATGGCAATCAAAGCAGCTGACATGCGTTTACTGACCACAATAGCCAATTTGCAGCACCAGAGTTCTCAGAATAAAGACTTTTTAAACCCTTCGTCGTGTTATGTTCCATATAGGTACCCTAATATAGGCCCGGGTAACATCATACCCCTTCACCTACATTACCTCCCCTACACTACACTGTAACGAACCTTTTAGGATTGAACCTATACCTAGTTCTAGTCCTGGGTGCAGATGGAGGGTTTCTCCTAACCAATAGAGTCCTATAAGTCCATCAATGGACTCACACAGTATGAATGAATATTCATAAGGGTTCTTAGAAACCAGGCTGGGGCTACACCACCTTCCTCCCCATATCTACGTACACGGTTCATCCCATAAGTCATCCTCAAATCCAACATTGGCTAATACAAGCAACAAGGGACAAAGGAACCCTAGATACTTTCTGTATAAATACAGCACCTCTTGCTAGTGTTAGTTAGAGGGAACCGAGACTTCCAGGCCGACACACTGACCACAGACGCTGAGGATCCTGCATGCAGACGCTCCAGCTGACAGTGGTCTGAACATCCCTCGCGGGGTGTCCAACTCGTGACCAAGAAGGGCTCCTACATTCTCACACTTCAGGTAATGGGGTTTGACTAAATCCTAGAGGGATTCTTGGCTTCACACCTACTCAAATGCTAGGTACACTTAGGTACATCTAGATAGGCATCATAGGAGTAGGTGATTTCTTTTATCATGCATTTTATATCCATGTATGCATTTATGATTGTTGCAAAATGGTAGAACTGTACTATCCATTTATATTCACTATACTGCTGGTTATATATCTCTGCTACTGTCTTACAATTATTGCAGCACATCTATTTTACACTAGAAGAACAACTGTACAATAAATACTTATTGTAACACGCCTGACTGCTTCTTCTGTGTAACTCTGAGACCGAATAAGTGAGCACGAGTGACTGAGCGAAAAGTAGTACATTGTTTCCACGATCCTGAGGGATCAGGGTTGTCATGTTCTAAGTTTGCCAGAAACTATTCTCTCCCCGATAAGAGGAGACACTAGTGGCACTGTGAGCTAGCTTATGCAAACAGGCTAACATTTCTCGGTGGGGGTGCTCAGAATCAGTCTGCCACCAAACCCACAGTTTATGTTATCCGAACGCGCAGGTCCTGTATGGGTAATATAGGAACTACACGACATGGCACCGCCAACGTTGGGCGGGTACTTATTTAACAGTACAATCTGGGTAGTTCAGTCGTGCTATTTCCCAGAGACCCCTACTCACATACACCAGAGACGTCTGGAGTGGGTGGGCACAAAACTCCGCCACAGCTGAGTAGGCAAAATATCCTATTTATTGGCTGCTGGTTAATCAAGCTTGAAGGAAATTTAGTCCCTAAAAACTGTGTATAACACCTTATCTTAGTTCCCTTGAACAAACTTCTCCTTTACAAAATGACTGAGAGCGAAGATAACCCAGTGGTGGCTAGAAGCCTCACAACAGGAGACGAAGAGGTGGATGGAATTCTCATTGCACCTAAATTCAGACGTACTACCACCCTGAAACTACTAGAATATGGTTTAACACCTAGGGTTGGTATAGTAGCTTTCGTAATTTAGGCACACAAATCAAACAAAACAGAGGTATTCTATTCGTGGGTTACATTCCCAGAAGCAGATGCAAGAACACAGACATTTCACTACTATACAGAAGGAGATGCACCACAGGAATATGGTCCTTGCGAGGACATAGAAGTTCCACTCACGTACCAGGAACACCTATACTGGTTTAAAGGCGCCCTACCCCATATAAGAAACAGAGTAAGATTAGGCCCGCTCGGAGGAGATGGGGCAACATGGTCAATATTAGCGGCCTACACACCACAATGCCACTGCCAGACTTACTCTTACAACACAAGCATTTAATTAAAATCTACAGAAACCTGACACAGTTTGTCACGAGGACTTTCACAGTCCAACCTGCAACAGGTGCAACAAATGGTACTCAGTCTTAGGGTACAGCAACTAAAATCACTCCACAAACATTACACGCAGTAATGGGCAAGATGCCCACGAAACGTGAACAAATGCCATTCTGGGTAGCTCAGAAAATAACTCAGCTTGAGGCAGTATTCCCGAATACTACCCCGTTTGAAAAACATAGAATGCTAACAATCTGCTTGCAAATGGGGATAACACCACAAGTAGAGGATTGCACCTCTTGGGGTACAGTCCTTGCTGCCATATATACCAGAACACATGGTATTCCTTCATTAGCAGTAGTGCCTGATGTATTGAGACAGATACAAAACGAGTACAGAGAAGAGCCTGCCCTAAATGTTCTCATTGAACGGTTAAGGAGAGTCGGGGTAGCAGGAAGTGCCATCTCCTGGATTCAATCATTCCTTAATGGCAGAACTTTTCAGGTCTTTTCGGAGGAATCCATTTCCAGCCCTCTCCCTCTGAATTATGGAGTGCCCCAGGGATCTTCCCTAAGTCCTACGTTATTTAACGTATATATGAGGCCACTGGCGGAGGTCATCCAGCCATATGGGATCAAAGTGGTCACCTACGCGGATGATACTCAGCTGGTGATATCTCTTAATCATCCACGGACTGACCCTGCAGACCTGGAGCTCTGCCTAGGAAAAGTAGCCACCTGGATGCAACACTCCTGTCTCAAACTGAATGGAGAAAAAACTGAAATCATGTATGTGGGCAACACTGCCAAGCTAACTCCCACACTATCATGGCCTCAGTGCTTGGGCGCCCCTCCAGTTCCGAAGTCCAAGATCAAGAGCCTCGGTGTGTGGCTGGATGACTCACTTAAATTTGACCAGCAGGCAGTGGCAGTGACGGGGCGTGTCACGGCATCCTTAGGAAACTACGGAAGGTCCTCCCCTATTACCCACTGAAGCTAAGAAAATAGTAGTCCAGGCCCTGATTCTTTCGCGGCTGGACTACTGTAATTCACTGTATCTGGGAGCCCCAAAGTCCACCCTAAGGAAACTCCAGGTGGCCCAGAACTGCGCAGCACGACTTCTGACAGGCTGCAGTAGCATGCAGTCAGCTAGCCCCAGTCTGGAAGCCCTTCACTGGCTACCAATAAAGGAAAGCATCTCCTTTAAAGCCTTATGTACTGCTCATAAGACCCTTATGGGCACTGGCCCCAGAATCAATCAGCCTTTGATCACCGCCTACCTCCCCAGGAAATCTTTTCGCTCAGAGAATTTAAATTTAGCCTGTACTCCTAAAATTAACAGGCAGCGGAGTGGAGGCCGCTCCTTTTCATATAACATAGCTGGACTGTGGAACTCCCTCCCTCTCAATCTCCGCCATGAAACTGCCCACCTCTCTTTCCGGAAGGGTCTTAAAACATGGCTATTCCAGAAGAGTACCTGCTAGCCTTCCCTTATTAGCCTTAATTGCCGCCAGCGCTGGGATGCCTTGGGGTAGCCATGCGCTCTATAAATGCTAATTAATAATAATAATAATAATAATAATAAACTTAGGGAGGAAGTTACTAAATAACTATGACCAGGTATCAGCCATAATACTAGCTAATATTAAAGGGGAAGCAGCTTCAGTAGCAATCCGCCAACGCCTAAGGGAGTACAGTCCATTAGATCAACAACGCAATTGCCCAAAATAATTGAAACTGCATATGCAGAATTGGGCAGAGACAGTTTGGGTGGGAAGGCTTTAAAAACCCAACTGATGGGCAGTCCTGAAAAGGACATTTCCAAGCAGACACCTGCTTCTTCTAAAAAGAAGTGGGATAATAAAAAACAACAAAACTTTAAAAACAGATCTCAATTCAGAGGTAGATCTCCTCCACAGGAGCCCTCTGAAAAAAGGTATAACCTCAGGAATAGGGATAATATTAGGAAACCTGACAGGTATCAGGATACTGATACACGTTCCTCTCGTTCCTTTCAGGGCTCAACAAAAAACTCAGAGAGAGAAGGACGGTCAGAACACAAAGAAGAGCGTACAAAGTCCAGAGACAAGCAGCACGCTCAAGACTATACTTCCAAAAAAGAAAAAAAGCCAAAATCGAAACCTCAGTTTAAAAAGAAGAAAGTTGCAGGCATAAAAATCAGACATGCCCAGAATTCTGAGGACGCAACTTCTGAACGGGGAATGGGCTCAGACGATGCTAGACAGTGCGGCAGAAGTAACAATAGCTCGCCAGAACCTGAAGGAATTTCTGGTGACAGCGGACTTGAATGATTACATCACGGTGGAAACACCAGATACAAGGGTGAGCGTCCCACATAAGTTACACGAAACAACACTCCAGATGGAGGGGGACAAGCCCAGGAAAGTCAAAGTTCTCTTTTGGACAAACCTATCATCTGGTTATGACATCCTATTAGCTGAACAAGATTGGCCGCCAGCATTCATTATGGAGTGCCCTAGGGGAGAAACGGTAATTTTTCCAGCATTCTCCGACCTCGTTCCCATACACCTTAAACATGCATATGCACAGGAGTGGGCAGCGGCCCTAGCTCCAGCATTGTACAAAAATCATGCCGGATGGGATGAGGATTCAACCCACCACGTGATCCCGTTAAAAGTTTCACCAAATGCACAGAGGCAATATCCAATAAAGCAAGAAGCTAAAAAACAGGTCAGGGAGATCTTAGATCAACTTGAATACCAAGGGGTGATTGAAACATGCACCTCACAAATGAACAACCCTTTGTTTCCAGTATCAAAACTGGACAACTCATATCGTCTAATTTTAGATTACAGACATTTAAACTCATGCACAAAGACATTCGCTGTCCAAAACGCACACAGTGCAGCATTAATGAATAACATTGTGCGGAAAAAATACAAAACTACACTTGATATCTCAAATGGATTTTTCTGCCAAAATATAGCGCCTGAAAACAGGTATTTGACCGCATTCTCAGCGTTGGGGTCCCAAGCGACAATTTTGTCATCTCCCTCAAGGGTATAAGAATAGCCCGGGGGTATTTTCAGCGAGAGTAACTGAGTTACTCCAAAATTTTGATGAGGAAGCATTGTCCTATGTGGATGATATTTATCTGACGGACGATGACTTAAAAAGGCACTTGACCAGGGTGAGCACCATTATTATGGGATTCGCCTCTGAGGGCTACAAATTTAATTTTAAGAAGTCAAAAATAGCCCACCTCAATGTCCTATTTTTAGGATATGAGCTTTCAAGTGAAGGGAAAAGCCTGGCAGCTAACTTTTTAGAAAAGTGTGCGCTGCTTCAACCACCAAAATTATTAAAAAATCTACAATCAATACTGGGATTCCTAAATTTCGGCAGAACATACATTTTAGATTACGCAGAAAGAGTCAAACCTTTCTATGACTTAATCAAACCTGACTTTTCAGTCAGACACTGGGCACAGGAACACACAAACATCCTACATTCACTACAAGAAGACATGATAGCTTCCAAACACTTACAGACATGCGTAAGGGTACGCAACTTAGTGATCCGAATAATAGCGGGTCAATGCGGGTACACTTACCTAACCTTCAATGAAGGCAAAACCGTACCAATCACTTACAAATCACACCTGTACACAAGCTAAGTAATGCGTTTCACTTCAACAGAAAAAATCCTGTTAGCAGTTCAGACCCCTGTAGCAAGAGAAAGAGCACTGGCTCAGGGGAAACGCATAATTGTCGTAACCCCAGTACCAGCTTTAGAAGCTGTTACAAAGGCAAGCATTCCAAACACCAAAGCCTACATCAAAGATGGATACAGTGGGCTAATTCTCTTACTGCAACGGACGTTAAATACAGATTTGATACAAGTCTCAAAACACAAGCATTTCTGCAATATGAACAAGAATATCCTCTACCAAATGAAATATTGCCTCTCGATCAGTATTAATATATTATTTACACTGACGGATCAGCTCAACAGGCCATAGGGAGTAAGCAACAATACAGCGCGGCATGTGCTATCGTTAAAGGTCGCATGCGGGATGGAAAGTTCCATCCAAGTTGCACCAAAACGCAATCTCAGTTGGCAGAGTTAAAAGCACTGATACTGGCACTTGTAAATACGGATCACGAATTCCCCACACTAATTGTGTGTGATTCCTTTTACTGTGTACAGTCATACAATTAATATTTATATAATTGGGAACAGAACAGGTTTAAAGACGCAAAAGGTGGCACAATTAAGCATAAAATGCTATGGGAACAGGTAGTTGAGTTGAAGTACGAACTACCGAGGGCTCACGTGATCCATACACTGAGTCATCAGCGTGATGGCGTTCACGTTGAAGGGAATTCATTGGCTGATGAAGCCGCAAAGGGGGCTGTATGCACAGCGTCCGTATTTGCAATCATGCGTTCAAAAACGAGGATAGACGGTGAGATTATGGTGGCTGTTATTGCTTCAAGCAAAAACAGCGGTGCAGTACCAAAGAAATTTCCACTCAAGTACTCCTACAAGTTAGATGCGAACAACATTCCATTTGCTCAGATTCCTGGAGTGGGGGATAGAGTAATTCCAAATATGGATCGTAGGCAAGGTTTAATTCTAGCAGCACACGAGGGTTTGGGCTCTGCACATACAGGCGTTACAGCGACTATTTCATTGTTGAAACAGCGCTATTGGTGTCCCGGTCTAACAAAACAAACTAAAGACTATGTCTTGAAATGTGACATCTGCCAACAGATGAAAGGCTCCACCATAACACACCCGGCGCAGACACCGCTATTAAAATCAGACAAACCTCTCGCATGTGTGTACCTGGACCACTGCGGCTCCTTACAATCTGATGGGGCTTACAAGTTTATCATGGTTGCAGTGGATTCCTGTCCAAGATTCCTATGGGTTTGGCCTCAGCGCTCGGCTCACGCTTGAACTGTTATCAAAGATTTGCGAGTCTTTATAGGGACATACGCAGTTGGCACGTTACATTCTGACCGCGGCCCGGCGTTTAGCTCTCGGGCTTACAAAGAGGCCATGGAAGGTATAGGCGTAGCATTGCGGTACTCCTCTCTGTACCATCCTGAGGGAAATTCGGTTGTGGAGAGGAAAAACCGGGACTTAAAGCAATCTTTAACAGCTAGGGTATTAGGCAAGGGCGGTAGTTGGGTCAATCACCTATATGGGGTACAAAGGGCACTCAATAACCAGCCAAGAAGTTCTCTAGGGGGTGTCACTCCATATGAGGTCCTATTTGGGACGAGAATGTGGGTACCTGATCTTGATTGTGAAGGCGCAGTGGCAGATGAGAAACCATTTGATATCTATGATCGTTTGGCTGTTTTACAGGATCTAAATGAATCCATGACACAACAAAGCAACGTCCATTTAAAACAGACCGCCACCGGGAAAGTCAAGTCAGTCACGGCAAGACCTGTCTGGATCCCAAAAGTCGGGGATCTGGTCAGAGAGAAAATAGCAAACAAAAAAGAATTTGGACCATCATACAGAAAGCCTGTACCTGTCCTAGCAGTTCAAGGAACAAGAACTGTACTTTTGCCGCCTCTTGCCGGGAAAAAGGAGAAAAGATTTGTCTCAATTGACTTAATCAAACCACACTATGTGGCCGATACTGAACAGTAGGCCTCGTGGTCTCTACAGTAGCAGACGCCCTCCTCTAGCTACCATCCAAGAAGTTCAAACAGAAAGACTCATCACGTTTGAAGAGCCTCCTGTGCGGAATGAAGGACTAGGCAACAATGCTATGGAACTCGTTCCCCTTGAACCAGAAGTTCAACTTGAAAACTCAATTAAAAACAACACACAAGTTGCAATTAAACCAAATACAGACGTCTACGTCAACATGCCAGGACGAGAGCAAAATGCGATTTCAACAAATTCCAATGCAATTCCTACAATTGATCGAACTGCTTCTGACTACTTCATGAACTTTGACATGGTTTCCTTGGATCCAAGTGAACAGGAAACGACGCCAGCCCAAAATTCACGCAAGCAGCAAGTTAAAAACTTTTCTAAACTTTCTCAAAAAGACTTACCTTGGTTAGAACTCTGGGTAATTACTGGGATACTATTTTTTCTTTTCTGGCTATGCTTAGTTATAACTTTTAGCATGCTTATTAATGGACAATACCTTCAACAAAGCTCCATGGCCCAAAAAGTTAATTTGATTTTAAAACCACATCAATCTTCACATCGTGAACAAAGAGACTTTGCAACAGTGAACATCACAGCAGTTCCTATACCGGACGGTATAGTCTGGAACAAAGTTGATTTTGATATATTCGGTCCGCCTGAACTTTTAAAACTTTCACATATATTTAAAATTTCATTAAGTGATATCATTACCTCCAGTACATTTTCTGATGATTGGGACTCTGAAACTTGTCTGATTTAGAAAAAACTGCCGCATTTCCGAACACTGAAATGTTAGATGGTAATTCAGACTATGACACTTTGTACTGTTACCAACATTATGGTCATCATTTCCTACACAAATCTATTTCGCCTAGAAATGTTTTTGAGTACCACCAGTGGGAACATTGCCCTACACCACCAAAAAGTAGTTTGCATACATTTGCACAGAAATTTGCATATTTTTCAGGTTTTAACACCACTGACCCGACCTCATATTATTATAAGGTTACACCGACATCGGCACTGAAAATTATGTTAACAAACACCAAACAGATATACTCTGCTTCCTTTATTGCCCAATTGTCTGAACAAGGTTTTGACCTATGGAAGGACACAATAGACTTAAAATCAGTCTGGGGTTCTAGGGACTGGCAAGTCCAGGGAACAGAAGCGCTATTTAGAGCATGCCTCATTCCACAGCAGATGATATTTCTAAATGACACTGTGCAACAGACGTCCTGTATTGGACTAGCCAAAACCAAGGACCTGAACACACCCCGGTTTCAAACACCATCACATATGGAGGGGTGGCAAAATTTAACTACACAAGATGTGGCAACACTAGATGACATTTTACAGTACAATAAAACAGACCCTGATTGGAAATAATGGGTGGTTTGGCCTTTAGACACGAACACATGTCAGAAAAGATTCTGGGGTATAACCGAAGGGTTTAATATCCACAGGCCGGACCCATGTTATGTACAAAGAGAACATCCAGGGGTAGTGACGTCCTACAGTGTTGGGAAGTAATGCCTTGATTGGCTAGATACCTCAACACTCACAGAAGTGAAACAACACTTGACCTTACTCACACAAGACATGGATCTTCGGGATTTTTTACTAGGTCCCAGGAAACCTCGTCAGAAACGTTTCATATATGCTGGCATTTATGCTGCCTATAATGAAAACTGGAAAATATCCCAACAAGAGGCAGCAGAGAGAATACGGGAAATAGACCGTATTAACTTGGAGAAATCTCTAGTAGTGGTAGACAACGGGTTAACAACTTTGACCTCCAGGATATATTCCTTAGGCAACATTGTATCTTCTGCGATAGACATACTGGAACAAGATTTAGCCATATTACAACACGGGCAATCTCAGCTACGTTCTGTTATGTTATTGAGCTGGACGCTGCAATCTTTGCGTGCAGGCTATGTGCCTTGGCGTTATATCAACAGTACGTCTCTGTTTTCTGAATACAATCTAAAAGATAAACAGATGGAAATGGCACAAAGGGGAGCAAAATATACAATGCTGCGTATTGAAAAACTGGACAGGTTACCATTCACGGTAGCGGAATTTCCGTCAACGGAATGGCTTATCCATGGCCACATCACTCTACCGGTCACTACTTTTCAGTTTCAATATTGCCTTGAGCAAAGGCAGGCGGGCAAATATGAAAAGATGGGTAAGGAATACATTAAGGAATCTTTGGAGTTACCTAAATGATTTCGATGTCGGAGTGGGGATTGAGAAGTTTTTCTAAGCTGTACAAACTGCAAGAACGCTCTAAGCGGTTCTCTCATGTGCCAGGACATTTCATTGCACGGGGCCTGTAATGAGTCAGTAGCAAACTTGTCCTGCCACATGAAAAGGACTCCGGCTGCCGTGATTAAACCGGTATTCGAGCTGCTCTCGAATGGGAGTTACTTGATACCGAAAGATCAAGGTTGCTGTGGGATGATTCCGGGCATCGCCTATCTGGTCACTGTGAACTCCAGGGTTACTTGCTGTATGCAAGTATTGTTTCCCCCAACAAGTACAGTCAGGGAGGCGCCATTATGGCCTTCATTGAATGTTTCCTTTATACAGTTTGATACTTTGAGCAGACTGAAAGCCATGCTTTTGCAGCAAACAGTACCCTTAACCTCCGCTCGAGAGACCTTTGATCTTCAAATCGCAAGGACCTCGACTGAGATACAGGCACTTATACGTACAAACTGCCCCTTTCATTTCACAGAAATGGTGGGTCGCATCTTTAACATGTCTGATACGAGTGGTATTGTACACCTATTTAAGACCATAGGGTCAGGATTTCTAAGCTTCTTTCAGACAATCCTCTGAGTTATTCCAAATTTTATACACTCCGTATTGGGAAGCGTTTTTGGAGGTCTTCCGCTGATCCTGCTTTCTATCGCAGGGATCCTGATTGTCATTTACCTGCTCCACAATGGACGGCCCAATTACCAACGAGATGGCAAAATCGCTCCTGGAGCGCAAATACCGTGAGCGCATGGTACAGCATCTGGGCACACCTCGCCTACGGGAACTAAGTGCCTCTTGGTTCCTATCGTTTAGACTAGTCTGGATGGACTGCATCTTACCTGTTCTTCGATGCCTGTTTTGCGGTGACGAATGCGTGTTGGACCTCTGTCTGACACTTGCAACGGACACGCCTGCGGACTTGAATACCCGGCTGGAACCCCTGAGGGCCCATACTCGGCAATGTCCCCAGCGTATTCCCATATTGATGGCTGCATTCCTCGAGAATCCGCAGGTGCCTTTTACAACTGGGTTGAGCATCAGCTCCACCACTAGCACCACTAGCACCCAGGTATCGACTACAGCACTGGCTTCCTCTACACCAGCTGTTGGCAGTGCTGAATACTATCTGTGCTCCATTGACGTACTTTGCGAGGTATTACAAGGACTGTCCCCTGCAGCAGCAAGCAACGACGATGTTGCGTCTCCCAGCCAGGACACTTAATCTAAAATTGGCTCATCGTGTGCTGGGAAAGAATTCAGTTTGTTCTTTTTCTCCAAAACTCAACTAAATTTGTAACATTTCCTTTAATATTGACACTTTCGCTGAAAAGCTTGGCCTACTGACGCTTATAGTGATTCGACCTATATAAACGAACTTATCTAGGACCTTGGCTTAAATGACATTTCCAAAAACAGCTGACTTTCAGTAGAATGTTTCACCTCTTAGACTATTTTAAATGTTTTTAATGTTTTAGAAATATGTTTTTACGTGTCTCACTTATAAACAATAGTTTGCTAGCATTTTTATCATTGTTGACTGTTCGGAAGAGGAGTGGGTGTTATGTTCCATATAGGTACCCTAATAAAGGCCCGGGTAACATCATACCCCTTCACCTACATTACCTCCCCTACACTACACTGTAACAAGCCTTTTAGGATTGAAGCTTTACCTAGTTCTAGGCCTGGGTGCAGAAGGAGTTTTTCTCCTAAACAATAGAGTCCTATAACTCCATCAATAGACTCACACAGTATGAATGAATATTCATAAGGGTTCTTAGAAACCAGGCTGGGGCTACACCACCTTCCTCCCCATATCTACGTACACGGTTCATCCCATACGTCATCATCAAATCCAACAATGGCTAATACAAGCAACAAGGGACAAAGGAACCCTAGATACTTTCTGTATAATTACAGCACCTCTTGCTAGTGTTAGTTAGAGGGAACCGAGACTTCCAGGCCGACACACTGACCAGAGACGCTGAGGCTCCTGCATGCAGACGCTCCAGCTGACAGTGGTCCGAACATCCCTCGCGGGGTGTCCAACTCGTGACCAAGAAGGGCTCCTACATTCTCACACTTCAGGTAATGGGGTTCGACTAAATCCTAGAGGGATTCTTGGCTTCACACCTACTCACATGCTAGGTACACTTAGGTACATCTAGATAGGCATCATAGGAGTACGCGCTTTCTTTTATCATGCATTTTATATCCATGTATGCATTTATGATTGTTGCAAAATGGTAGAACTGTACTATCCATTTATATTTATTATACTGCTGATTATATATCTCTGCTACTGTCTTACAATTATTGCAGCACATCTATTTTACACTAGAAGAACAACTGTACAATAAATACTTATTGTAACAAGCCTGACTGCTTCTTCTGTGTAACTCTCTGAGACCGAATAAGTGAGCATGAGTGACTGAGCGAAAAGTAGTACAATGTTTCCACGATCCTGAGGGATCAGGGTTGTCATGTTCTAAGGTTGCCAGAAACTATTCTCTCCCCGATAAGAGGAGACACTAGTGGCACTGTGAGCTAACTTATGCAAACAGGCTAACATTTCTCGGTGGGGGTGCTCAGAATCAGTCTGCCACCAAACCCACAGTTTATGTTATCCGAGCGCGCAGGTCCTGTATGGGTAATATAGGAACTACACCACAGTCGTCTACTGGATACTCATTTAAATCAATCATGTCAATATAATAAAACTGTTTTAAAGTGTGTGTAGAAATGATAATGTATGTTCTATTGCTGTGTGTTTGTTCATTGCTAAGTCTGTTAAGCCGATGTTTAAATTTTTCCTGCAAATTTTATTTGCAACTTTGGAGAGAAAGCGGGTTAATATATGCCACGCTATTATAAACACATAAGCCAACATTGGTCTGTTTTCTTGATTTTTCTCTTTTGGTGGTTAGACTTGTACAATGTGTATTATAGTTTGGAATGTTTGATTTCTGAGACAATGTTTACATCTTGACTTCGATACCTCATTCCCCCCCAAGGGCTTTATAATTGCACTACATGGAATCTCGAATCTTTCAAAAACTATTTCCAGAGGATTACCTGGATGCTGATTCATAACTGAGGGCATGTTTCTTTTTAATTGTACATACACGTAATTTTTTTTTCTCATATATTTCGACTGAGAGTGAAAAACGACTTTTTTTGTGAATCCTATCTATCTCTATGTTTTGCGTGGCTGTGATTCACTGGGACTTGATGATGTCATTTAATCTCCATTGCAAAGCCCTAGCACGGTGGCTCCTGCAATCTTCTCCTCTGTTTCGAGAGCATATCAATAGAATTAGACGCTAAGGAACAGCATACTGCAATGATGCTGGGTAAGCACTCTCAGGGAAGGTGGTTTTATTATCGCCCCTTGAGCTGCAGGCTTAGGCTAACCAAAATATTCTAAATGCGAGGAGATTTACTGCTCATGCTGGGAGAATAAATCCTAACCCAAAAACATTAATAGGCATGCAGGGGACACTATTTATAGCTGAATAGTCTACGTACAGCAGCTATATGGGTTGTTGGAAAAACACTGATTTCTGAAACTCCAGCAGAATGAATATATTAAAAATCGGAAATGCTATATATCTTTCAGGTAAAATAACCCATATAGAAAAAGTGAGGGTACAATAGAACAGAGTAGGGTAGAGAGACCACAGCAAATGGTGGCAGAGAGAGAAACTCCATGTAGGAAATAATTTCATGTCAGGCATGATGACCACCGAGATGTGGTTATTGTGCTATGAAATCTGTGCAGCACCTGGTTGTGTCAGAAATAGATGTGCTCATTATATTTGCAATAAGGACTAAAATGTTTAGGCAGCTACAGAGCATCAGACTAGCCTTAGGCGCAGTGGGCTGCTGTAAGTGTGTACACCACAGAAGGGGCATAGTCAGAGAAGGTCCAATACTCTTTATAGTAACATGCACCAGAAAGAGATGGTGCTAAATGGGTAAAATGATGCCAAAGGGGTAAGAATGGGAAAATGGTGACATGAGCAATAGCCATGCACATATTTTGTTAAATGCAAGAATACTGACTACATTTGAATAAATATGCCATGCATGAGGAGGGCAGTGGAAGATCAATCATGGTTGCCAACTTAAGCAGAAACTGTACAATCTTTAAAAGACCCAGATTCTGCCTACTCCTGCTAGGCCCAAGAAAACCAATTTTTTTTTTTACAGCATTTAACACCAGAAGCTTCTCTCAAGCTCTCGAAGGCACATAACCACCAGTTGGTCAAGCTCTAGTCAGGCCATGGCTCAGACTCTAGCCAGACTCCCACCCTGCACATACGAGGGTGACAGACCAAGTGCATTGTTGGTTGCTGCCCTGATAACACAAGAGCTGATCGGTCAACCTCATGTGTGATCCCAATACTTTTCTTAAATCCCAGGTACCTTTGCTTTCTAATTTACATAAGGAGGCATCCTCCTGACCTCCTAACATTTCCACCCAAACAAGTTCCACTTTCATGATTAGTAGTTTATTACATTTCACAGTACACAAAAGAGACAATATGGTTTAAGGAGACTTAACCTACTTCTACTACTTTGGCTGGGACAGCGGCCTGGCACAGATTTGGTCCTTCTCATTTTGGTAACTCTCAACCAAGCTCTACTCTGACTTTCGAGCCTTGCGAAAAAAACAAAAACTTTTATATATGTTTTCTATTCAAACAATCTCCTCTGTCTGGTCCCTTTGCACTCTCTCCCTACCCCCCACATTAACTCTGCTCTAACTTCTGGTAAAAGGCCTGAAACAATTTTCGTCAATAGGTAACATTTTCTCTCCTATACAACTCTTATTCAACCTCCCGCTCCAGCCAGCACAGTGCATTGATTGAGTGTGCTGGACACCACAGCTCAAGACTGCTGTGGGAGAGAAAAAACTTTATTGCCTTGTTTGTTCAAGAACTTTGGTCTTAGGCACTGTGGGTGCATTTTAGGGAAAAAACAGACTACCTTTGAGAAATTAGGTTGTTGGTTGAGTGGGGTGTTAAGTCCCAAGTTTAGGATTTTGGCTATCTAGGCACCTTTAGCACCACCACCAAGGGTCCATGACTGGAGGGGCACCACTTTGGCGGTTAGTACTCACCCAGGTTAGGTCTAGGTGTGGGTTCAAGATGTTTGGAGCCATTTCTGTCCCTGAGGCTCTGATCAGGAATCCAGTCAAGTAGACCTTGGAGTCACTCTGATAGTCACTCTGGTAGTGCTTGGTTCAAGCAGTGGAACAGGGCTCAAGCAGTATGGCAGGCCTCTGAGAGTTCAAGGTAGGCTTCAGGCAATAGCACAAACCTTTCAGATTCAGAAAAGCAGCCTGAAGTACACAGCAGGTTACAGCAGCAGGCAGTCCTCTGACTGTCCTTCCACAAGTCCAGAAAGTGAACTGAAGAGTGGGTCTGAGGGTTTTATTTGTATACCAGGTGCCTTCTTTGAAGTAGGAACATTGTCTAGATGTTTCCCCTTAGAAGTGCTTGAAGATTCATGCCTCCCCTGCTCTGGCTCCAATCCTTTGTGTGAAGGGCACAGCCCATTCAGTTGCAGGTGGGGCTGTGCCCAGCTCTGCCTCCCATCCTGCCAGTGACTGTCCATTCAGCCATAACCAATCCCTCTATTGTGTGGCTGTCTGGGAGAAGTGAACAAAGTCCAATTGCCAACTACACCAAGTCATGTGACCTAGGAACAGGCTGCAGGCACCAAATAGCTAGGGCAGAAAAAAGCAAACTTTCTAAAAGTGGCATTTTCAAAATTGTACACTAAAATCCGACTTTACTATTAAAGAGGGTTCTAAGTGACAATTTTTCAGCCACCAAACAGGAATGTTCACCTGTTCCCAATCAAAAGTTAGCACTTATTAAATGTAATAAGGCAACTTACTAGTATATCTGTTTGCTCGGGCAGCCAACTGTTTACTTTGTATCCTTTGGGAGAGGTAGGCCTACGGGTAGTAAAAAACTATTTTAGGAGTTTTTCACTCCCAGGACATGCAAAACTTAAAATTACATGTCAGACCTTTTCATTGCAATGCACCCTGCCCTATGGACTATCTGGGGCCTACCTTAGGGGTGACTTCTTTGCAATGAAAGAGGTGTTTAAGACTTGGCAAGAGGGTTAAATTGTCAAGTCGAATTTGCAGTTAAAAACTGCATAAAGGCTGGAATGGCAGGCCTGGTATATGTGTTAAGAGGCTAATTAAGTGGGTGACACAATACACAATAAGTATTGCAGGCACACTAGTAGCATTTAACTTACAGGCCCTGGGTATATGGTATACTGCTTTAGTAGGGATTTATAAGTAAATTAAATATGCCAATCAGGTGTATGCCAATTTGACCATGTTTTGCTGAGTGAGCACAAGCTCTTTAGCACTGGTTAGCAGTGGTAAAGTGCAGAGAGTCCTAAAGCCAACAAAAACAAATTCAGCAAAAATAGAAGGGGTAAAGGTAAACTGTTTTGGGTGACCCTGCAGATAGGGCCAAGTCCAACACTTTGCTAGTTTCAAGCTGGTTGCAATGCACTGGGCTAACCTTGCTCATTCCTGAGCACTTGGCCCCATCCTGCTGACTCTTCCCATTCTGAAGATATGATACAACTAATGTGTTTATCTCTAAATATCATAATACTTAAATATTTGATATAGGAACTCTTTTATAGACTATCACCCTGTAAGAAAGTATTGTTATAATGAGAATATATGTAAAGGAAATGACAAACAATCAAAATCATCCATTGTAACATTTATGTAAATGATAATCAGAGCACAAATAAATATATGTGTTGAGGGAGTTCAAAAGAAAAATTAAGGCAAGGCACATGACAGCAAAATGGTCACACATTACATATGGACTACCTCTTGGCTGAATGGTGTGGGAAGTTATGTGAAAGCTGATCTAACCATAATTTTGTTTCTTCTCTACAGAGTGCAGGTTGTGATCAATATGTAGGCGTTCCCACAGAATGAAGGGAATTGGAGGGGGTGGGAATTGAGAATGGAGTTTAAGGGCCTGCCTTCCTGCATTGTTTCGTCCCTGGAGGAGAAGTGCTGGGCGAGGAAAATATGTTGGTATTTTGTGCACAGAAATTGGGGAAGTTGTGGGGCTTTTGGTTTGCCGGGGCAAGATGGCCGCTGCGGGGCTGTAGCAGGCAGCAGCGGCCGTAAGCTCTCCCCCCGCAGAGTGCTAATGGATGAATAATACGAGCAGTAATGCCACATTGCACTTACCTATTGCAGTTTTTGGTTTGCCGAGCGGTGGATGGTAGCTGTCAGCGGTGGAGTCAGCCGCGGGGCCAGAAATCAACAGTAAGGAGGATTCTGACATACGGGGTCAGCTGCATCAATCACATCCCTGTGTCTCTGTGCCGCGGCCCAGCCCGTGGGAGCAGGATGGCTCCCCGTACAAACAAGCATCAGAAAGATCCGAAGGAGCTACAGAAGCATCAAGCAAATCCAGCAACATCGACGATTGCGGCAGGGCGAAGTATAGTGCAACAGCGACGCGCGCTCCAGAAGAGAGCGGACGGGCCCAGCGCTGGTGGAGGCCAGCGGGACGGCTCTGATCCTATCGCTGCCGCTAATGCCCGGGTCAGCGCTTTTCGGCAACCAATGTTGGCAGAGCACTTTCCGCTCACTACCAGTCTCACCCCGGATATTGCTGCCGCCAAAACCGATGCTCAGACGGAGACACACGCCGATGACGCTCCAGTAGCTGCTCGTTCGCTGGTAAGAGATACAATGTTGCACTCTCCTTCCGGGCCGGGTGCCAGGCGAGAAGAGCCGAGCGAAGATGGACGGATCCTGACAGTAAACAGCAGCTTGTCAGATCTACAGGTAACTTTGGGAAATATGTCAAATAGAGACAATACAACAAACGGAACCCCTTCTGGTCCAGAGGCCAATAATACTGGTAAAAACGCTCAAAACGACCAAAATGTCCAAAGCACGTGCACTGCAATAGTAGCTCCTGATCTAGATGGTTTTGGGGTACCATCAGCTAAAGCAGTGGAACAGCTACAAGGAGGCCACTCCAGGGGGGGGAAAAAACTGCCGGCTCTCCAGAAGGCGAATGTTTTTTCTCGCTTAATGATGACTCTGATATTTCCCTTTCCAGCGACGGCAATATCTCAAAGGAGTCTGACTCTGCTGAGACTTCCTCAGTACAGAGAGCACCAAGGGCGACGGCGCAGAAGAGCAGATCAAAGTCCAAGGCTAAGAGCAAAGGGAGCCCAGGGCTTATGGAAGCTACTGCAGCCCGTAGACTCACCTGGGATTACTCAGCTTCCACACAGATGTATCGTGAAGATGGAGTAATACCTGATCCCAGTGGGGACACCAGCCCTAATGTAACAGTCTCAGCTCCAGTCCTGGCTCCCTCAATAGAGCTGGTATATGCTACATTAAACAAACACGAAGGAACCCCATTGGGTTCCTATCAAGCAGCACAGCCATTTGAACTGAATGAATCCAATGAATCAAATTCATATTCCTTAATCTTCTGTTTATCTTATTTTACTCCATTTCTTTTTCGCCTTCTTTTATACTTTACTTCAATTCATTTTATTTATTCAAATATTTTTGCAGAAGTGTTCACACAAGCACAGGAGCAGTAGTAGGTTCCACATGTCATGACTTTATTAAAAAGTGACCCAATGCATTTCGGGATGAATCCCTTCGTCAGGGGTATCTAGAATACAAAAAATCCATGCACATCACTATCAATATTAAAATAGCATTCTCAATTCACTAATGCTACATTAAAGCAGATGCAGGGGGAGGCCAGGTCAGAGAGCCGCAGAGCACAGCTGGCAACCAAGAAGCTACAAGGCTCACTGCGGAAGATTAACAAGCTATATGAGGGTCTGGAGGATAGGGTTACTCATGTGGAGGAGCGGACTGGCAGACTTGAGGATGAAGTCAATGAATGGCTCTTGACAGCATCTTGCTTAGACTGGCCCTGGCCAAATCGGAAGCACAAGATCGATTTGCTGCCAAGGCTGCCACAATCTTTCTGGCAAGGAGAGAGCAATGCTATGAGTTTAGCGAAAGGGTTGGGCACACTCTGGCGATACGCATAAGACAAAAAGAGGCAGCGGGTGAGATTAGGGAGATTCTGGATGAAAGCGGGAATGTGGTTAATGACTCAGCGGGGATTCGAGAGACATTTAGGTGTTTTTATAGCAAGCTATATAACGAAGATCAGGTTAAGGACCCCCAAGATATACAAAATTATCTTGATAAAATTATGATAGACCCCATAGATGCGACAGATAGGGAGGCACTGGAAACCCCTTTTACCACGGAAGAGATCTACACCGCCTTGAGCAGCTTACCCTCGGGTAAAGCGGCAGGGCCCGATCAAATACCTTTAGAGTTTTATAAAGTTTTCATTGAAGCAATCGGCCCTGACCTCCTTGAGATTATTATGCAAGTCCAGGCTGGTAGCGCAGCTCCAAGGTCCTGGGCTGGTGCTGATATAGTGGTTTTAAAAAAAAAGGGGAAACCTCCTAGAGAACCAGGGTCTTATCGATCAATCACACTTATGAATGGGGACGTAAACATTTTCTCCAAAACCCTGGCTACCAGATTAGGCAGTATAATCAGCAGGATGGTTAGCTCGTCCCAGCACGGTTTCATCCCAGGGAGAGGTACGACACAGCATATTCGCCAGGTCATAACCCTATTAGATGCGGCAGAAGTCTCAGGGGACCCTATGGCGATCTTGTTTATGGACACCGAAAAGGCATTCGACCGGGTCTCCTGGGGCTATCTGTGGGTTGTCATGAAGCGGTATGGCATCGGGGAGGGCTTCATAAGAGCGATCCAGGCTCTCTATGAATCTCCAACAGCTCGACTTAAAGTGAATGGGGGTTATACGGCATCTCTGGGAATTAAGCGTGGTACACGGCAGGGCTGTCCGTGTTCACCATTGCTTTTCGCGATATATATCGACCCACTCATTCGGAAAATGGAGGCAAACGAAGGTATCCCCCCTATGAGATTTCACGGGTTGGAATGCAAAACCCTGGCATACGCGGATGACATCGCGCTGGTTACCCCAAGTCCTGTTACTGCATTGCCCACGATGGAAATGGAAGCGCAGGAGTTTGGTCAGGTGTCAGGGTACGCTCTAAATAAATTAAAGACTCAAATAGTTAAGAACACGGGGGCGGTGTGCGATGACGCCCGGGTAACAGACTCTGCTGTTTATCTGGGGATAGAAGTTTCAGCGGATCTAGGGAAGATCGTGGAAAAAAACATATTGCCAATAATTAGCAAAGCGAAGAAAGACTTTGATAGGATACACAATCTACATCTATCATTAGTAGGTCGCTGCAATGTTGTGAAAATGGTCTTTCTGCCAAAAAATTTGTATTTATTTAGGGCCATCCCTCTCGAATTTGAGAAAAAATGGTTCACCGCATTAGAGCATTTAGTAAACAGATTTATCTGGGCACATGGAAAAACGAGAAGGGCATTAAGGTTCATGTCTCTACCAAGGGATAGAGGTGGATGGGCCATCCCAGATTTCAAAATGTATTACTGGGCTGCGGCCTTCCAGTATATGCGTGGGCTGTTGGGCGGAGAGGCTGTAACAGCAGGGACTTGGGATGCTCCAACGGATATATACGTAGCTCTTCTCGGAGAAAATGCTCAGAACTGCTTTCTGAAATATACGGAACCCAGCTATTTCTAGAGATCCCGATTTAAGACGGTGCAGGCCGCATATAAAATCTGGGCAGCATTCCGTAAGAAAATCGGCCTCGGTCGTTTAAACGCTTACACTCAACTTTTCAGAAATCCGTCCCTCCCAGGGGAAATCTTTGCAGACCCGACAATGGTAGAGTGGGAAAGATGTGGGATCCAGAGGTTGGGGGATCTAATGGGGCCTAGTGGCATGCTACAGTTTTCTGATCTACAGATGGGCTTTGGTATTGGTAATAGAAACTTTTTCAAATATCTCCAAATCCGCAGTTTTTTTAGTGGTAAGAAAGGGGGACTGGGTGGATTTAGGGACAACCAAATTATGGATGTAATTAGGAAAAGGGAAGACTGCACCATACGGAGGTTATATGCTGAGCTTTCCACCCTGAAACATGATGATCTTGAAAAGTATAGGGAAAAATGGGCGGATAAACTTGGTATTGAACATGCTGTCGTCAAGGACTCTTTGGAACTGGGTCAAACCGTGCTGTGCTCGGCTGCACTCCAAGCCCAGCACTATAAGACAATATTTTCCCTATATCATACACCGGCTCGGATTGCACAGTGGGGAGGGCAGTCAGGAATTCAATGTCCTCGGTGCGACAGCATGGAAGCAGAGATAGTGCATATGTTTGCTTCTTATCCTCACCTGCAAATGTTAAGGAATAAGATTGAAGGGTTTGTGGATAAAATTCTAGGAATCAGAGTCTCCCTGACCCCATCTCTAATACTGCTGGGGATTAACAACGAGGATAGGCAAAATTTGAATAGAAGCTTTCTCTTTGTTGCAATGTCAGTAATGCGAATCTGTATAGCTACAGCTTGGCTTGACAGGGATCCACCAACGTTTCAGCAGTGGCTCGGCAGGTTGCTCTCTACCTTTTATTTGGAAAAAAGTATATATGAGCGTAAGGGTAAAAAGAGCAGGCTGCGTGGTAATTGCATCTGGGGTCCCATCTACAGATGGAAGGAAAATTATACTTAAATGTTTGATCGTAATAGCCATCCCCTCGGCCAACTGCATTGCTTAGTCGTTTAAATATGTTTGTATAATAGCGCACCATGGTTATAGTATCGTAAAGTATGTTTTGATTTAGGAAAAATGTTCTTTCTTTTTTATAACGATCTTTGTTACAATTGCTGTGTTAAAAAATTAAAAAAAAAAAAAAGAAAGAAATTGGGGAAGTTGTAGAGGGTGATTCTTTCACTCCAGTGTTTAAGATGAGGGCTCTGTCCTCGCTATTTCTCTTTACCTCCAAGTAATTTTAGCTATACTTTAAAGTTATCTGCCTTTGTATCATTATGAAATCATGTCTAAATGCTGCCACAATTAAGTATAATTGACGTATTGTTCCCGACAATCACTGCATAGAGTTCTAAAACCCAGGTGGGTGTGGATCTGCACTATACTGCTCCTCTCAACTTAATATATTGCACTCCTAGATGACTGATTTATGTCTTTTCTGAAATTAGCCTGAAATTAGGGGAGTTAATTCTTGCCATGCTTCATACCTCTTTCATTACCTCCTCTATATAGCTAACCATGTATTTACTTCCATGCCACTTAATCATATAACCCATTGTAGAACAATTTAATTTTAACTGTTTGAAATGTCACTTTTTTGTGTGGTGTTCCCCAGATTTCTTGCCTTCTGTAGCTGAACCCCTTTTTTGTTGGCCAAAGGACTCTGTGTACTTTTCTCTTGCTAACCAGTGTTAAAGCGCTTGTGCTCTTCATTTCAAACATGATAAAATTGATGTAGCCCCGATTG
Organism: Calotriton arnoldi; assembly: GCA_963921515.1. NCBI lineage: Eukaryota > Metazoa > Chordata > Amphibia > Caudata > Salamandridae > Calotriton > Calotriton arnoldi. The sequence continues at coordinate 881,767 of CAWUFW010002710.1, forward strand.
GAACATTTGATTTACCTGTAAATGCCCAGTATGGGGCACAACATGTACCCAGGGCCTGTACATTAAATGCTTCTAATGGACTGCGGAGAGGAAAAAAATTACAGGAGTAAACCGTTTAACCCAGGTGAGACCGGGTGAAATATGTATCAAAACAACAATGTCTCAACTGGAAATCATTCGAGACAGGCAATTCAGGATAATAGCATATATCACAAGGGAGGGAACAAAGGGAGACCACAACAGGATTGGTGAAAGGAACAAAGTTTTTATATATAAGTAGTTATATCAGCACTACCATATAATTAAATAAACAGTGACCAGACCATACAAGTGTGCACTGAACGTGCAAGTGACAGTGGACGGCGCAGTGACACTAGGGTGAAGGACAGTGTGAACGGCGCAATAGGAAATAATAACGTGGTCAATAATACAAACTATATACAAGATCAGTATTTGTCAAATGTGAAAAATAAATTGACCACAACAGAGCCAAAGTTCTGTGCTGGGTAGTTGACGGCGTTTCAAGCTGATCAATTTCAGGTCATCATCAGGACAAAAAGGTCACTTGGTTTCAAAGTAGTGCTGTATAAGGGAACAGGGAAAGTAAAAGGGTAAGGGTAAAACGGATGAGGGCCCCATAGAAAGTGAAGAAATAGAGCGAGAGTCCAGGTATTGGATAGTTACCAGAGTACTGAAAGAGGGATCATGCAAAAAGGCCAAAGAGGTCCAGTAGGGGAGGGAACAATAGATGGTCCAGCAGGATAAGTCAATCATAGGTAATGAATCAATTGCGCTCCTAATGGGAGACAAAGGAGGGGCGGTGTAAGCCTGAGGGTCCGGAATGACCGAGAGGTATGATGGAGGCCAAGGAGTGACAGGGGCAAGGAAGAAATTACCTGTGTAATAGAGGCCAAGTTGCCCGGCGTTAGAATGCACTCGGGCAGGAGGAAATCCGATTACTTGAGAGGTTCACGAGATCCTAGAAATAGGAGATCTGTGTGGGGGAAGGTGATAAAAACGGGGTCAGGTTCGGGAAAGGCTATGGGAGGCCGAATGCGGGAGCATACAAACTGAGTCATACCTGTACGGGAGCTGCAAGCTCCAGGGGTCCGGGCCGTTACCAGCTACGGGCCGGTGTAGATGGTGAATATCAGCCGGACAGGAAGCCGGATTGAATCGTGGATGGAGGGAATCAATCGTCAGGGATGTGGGTTGGCAGAGGACGAGTGAAGCGTCCGCGTGTGCTGGGCAAAGTGGTGAATGAGCGCAAGACACCAGAGGAGATAGCGAGTTCCATCGTTCACGTGGGCATAAAAAGACTAGACCGCATAGGTTCGAACTAGTCCGGTCCTCCGGGGGAACCCGTGATCACTCGTGTTACGTGAGAAGAGGCAGGAGACACTGAAAGGTTAGGTGTTCAAGACTACAGTGTGCTGCATTATAACAAATATAACTTGTACATTGAATAAATGGTTAGACAATAGATGTGTGGTAAAAAAAGAACAGTAGCATAAAACGAGACCAAAACGTACTACGTTTTTCCATGGTGGAGCCGAAGGGTTACAAATGGCTCAACAGTTAGCGTACAGTTACGAGGACTTCATAAAATATGTATTGCATGGTGGAGCCAAAGGGTTACAATGGCTCAATTACAAACATAATTAAAACATTCTTAATAGAAACTGCGGTTACATCAAAGGAAGTATGTTGATTAACAGTATCAACTGTAGCTAACAACTATGCCATAAGTGGGAGGATGGTGTCAGTGGTGGCTCTTATTGGGTGTAATTAGGTTATGATCAGGGATGGTGAGTGTCATATATTGATGGACTAATGGACTGCAGCACTCATAGTGCCACCCACTCCAGTAGCACTCTAAAATCATGGCTACAGGTCTACCCTGCAGCCTGGGTGGGCAGATTTAAAACTGCCATTTCGACGTGGCAAAATAAACCTTTTGCTAGGCTTTTATTACTTATAAGTCACCGCAAGGGTGGGCCGTTAATGATCATAGGACATGGTGCATGGTAATAAAAATGTAGAACATGGGTACTTAAGTTTTACATGCCTGGCAGTGAAAAATCTCCAAAGTCGCTTTCCACTGTGGCAAGGCTGGCTCTCCTATAGAAAAGCACTGGGTTACATTACAACACCTTATAATGCCTAACATCAGTTTTGGAATAGCTGGACCCATGATTCCAGTACTCAAACTGATAGTAAATTAAAATTCAATCAAATGGTAATTTTGGATTTCAAATGACTAGTTTGAAAATGCAGCTTTTATAAAGTTGTATAAATGGAGAACAGAGGTTCCAAGCAAAATCCATAGGAGTTATAAATATCCAATTAAAGGTTTTCCAAAGAAACTCCAGCATGAATTATCAAATAAACTTTTTATAAAAATAGTTACATATATTTGATACAAAATTAATCATATTCCTATGTAATTAGTGCTCCTTGTTCAAGAGATCACACAGTAAATAAAGATGAAACCTGTACAAGGTGTATTTAAAATGGACAAGAAACAACAAAGGAAAATCACAATGTTTTATATCCTGGGTACAACTACCAATAATCTGACAATATGTGAGTTATTCAATTCAATTCAATTTAGTCTTTATTTCGATCAATCTGATCATAAAAGACACATAAAAATATACAATATCACATTTAAGAAATCTTAAATGGGAACATAATCACTAAGATAATAAAACATAGTACATCAGAATAAATAGCAGCACATAAGTATAAAAACTTAATAAAAGTCGCTCAATTAAAAAACACATAAATCATTATAAGGGTCAATCTTCATAAGATGTTTTACTAACACCAAGAATAGTCTGACTTTATGCATTTCATTTGTGCTTAGTACTAAAAACTAACCCACCAACAATAACGGCAGCTGTAAATTAGAACTAGTCTATAGCAGCAATAGTTTTTAAAAGGTTAGACCGTATTCTCCACATCCAGCTCAAGAATTTCGCCAGGGCAATCACAATGGACTCCTGGGCACTGGTCTTCAATATTCTTAGAGCAGTTACGCATGACCTAGAGCCCATAGTAAGACAAATGGGTTTTAACCACTTGCTTCGTGGCAACTTGTAGGCGGGGCATACAAATAGAATGTGAGGAATCGTTTCATCCAGGTCCTGACAGAATACACATTTACTATCTGTGAACGTTTTCCATTTGGCAGTAAAAGATTTGAGTGGTAAGGTGCCTACTCGGGATTGGTTCAAAAGTTTCCTATCGCCCGGCCTGGTGATAAAATCCCAAAAGTTTTCAAACTTGGGCTCCGGCTTATGTTCAAAAAAGGCACTGGTCAATGTTTGGTTGCTGGTAAATCGCATGTTGTTTTCTTTAACCATAGACCAATAAACCTCTTTAAAGGCCTTTTTAGATGGAAACATATTACCACCCGGATCTTCCCATAGATGAGACATGCCCATATTCACGAGGGAACACTTTATCTTTTGCAACCAAATGAACCTATGTGATGTATCTGCATCTCTAACATCTTTGAGGGCATTTGCGTAGTGTGTCAACTCCGGGGTTACCCATAATCTTCGCCAAAAGGCAAGAGGTCTAAATCTTGCCACCTCTACCAGAGTGTTGCATCCCAGGTCATAATAGAGGGGTTTAAGAGGTGTGTTCTGGGCAAGGCCAGTGAGACTTCTCAGAAATTTATTCTGGGCTAGGGTGAGAGATGTAACATTCTCGAAGCCCCAAAGTTCTGCTCCATAGAGGGTAGAGGCTATGACCTTTGTATTGTAAATCTTTATAGCAGGGCCTATCGGCTTAGTATGGGAACGTCTATGCTCACTTAAAAGTGCTCCTGTAATTTGTGAGTGCTTGAGTGCCAATAGGTCTATCTGGGGCTTCCAATCTAACTTTCTGCCCAGTGTGATCCCCAGGTAGGTGAATACAACCGTCTGTTCCAATGGGACCTCATTCATGAAAACCCTGCCCTTAACCGCCTTATGTTTATGCAGAACCATGAACTTGGTTTTATCTACAGTCACCTTCAGCTCATGGTCTCTGCAGAAATCCTCGAAGCGACAAAGCGCTTGCTGCAACCCCATTTGAGTTAATAGATTAAAATAAAATAAAAGACCTGATCGACGGTGCTTACATGAGCCCTAAATCGTGGCCTGAAAGGGGGATAATATGTTGTTTTCATCGATCCATAGCTGGATTCTGTTTAGCAGTAGCCTGGCCATAATTTTTTGTGTAGAGTCGATTAAACTGATAGGCCTATAGTTACTAGGGCTAGAGCGATCCCCCTTTTTATAAATTGGTAAGATTTCCGCTCCGCACCAGGAATCAGGTATATTTGCTCCACTAGCTATCGCGCTCACGAGCAGCTGGACGTACTCTAGCCAGTTGTCTTTATCATGGGTGAACAAGTCTACCGGTATGCCGTCCGGGCCGGGGGCCCTCCCCCTTGGTGCTGCGCCCAGAGCAGTTTCCACCTCACTCTTCATGAATAACAGTACTGTATCAGGCTGTGATAGTTGGAATGATTCATCACCAACGTCACTAACCCCAACAGCAAATTTCTCCTCGAAGTAGGAAACCCACCTCTCTGGAGCAACATGATTTTGGGGTGCGTGACCCGTTTCCCCTCTGCCCCACTTGACTAGCTGCCAGAATTTTTGCATATTTTTCTCTTTTGTAGCTTCCATAAGTTCCAGCCATCTTAGCTCATCCCAGGACCTTTTTGCTACCATTTGTATATGTTTATACAGCTTTCGTTTGATTTTGATATTGCCCAGATCTTTAGATCTAATAGCTTGGGCCAGCTGCTTATATGCATCTCTACATGACTTGTTGTACCAGTGATCATGCTTTGGGGTGGGCCTGTTGCTAGGTTTATAGGGTTTGATAAAAAAGCTTTTAATCTTACGAAACATGTCCTCATGAGCTTGGGTAATACTGGCATTCAAGTCTGCCTGCGTGGGGAACCTTTGAAGATCAACTAAAGTGCATTCTACAACGTCCTTCATTTGGGCTTGTGAGTTTTATTTCCGACAACCCGTGTCCATTTGACCCTCCTCATGTCATTACATATGATAACATCAGCAGTCGTCGTTTCGGGGTTTTGAGGTTCTGCATTTACGTGACCTAAGACTGTCATTGTTAGCAGAAGTGGATTATGGTCACTTTCATTTCCAGTGCAAACCTCCATGTCAATTAAAGAGGACCAGTTCTCAAGGTTTATAAAAATATAATCTATACGGCTACTTCTCAGGCCATTACAGTATGTTTGTGAACCCAGGGGGTCTGAGGATGTTCTCCCATTCACACCTCTAATGCCCTTCTCCAAACTCAGCGCTTTAAGCTGAAGAGCAGCCTCTGTCCACTTCCTTATTGGAGGCAGCTCCAGTGGGGGAATACCCCACTGCTCATCTTCTTCGATACTGAGGTTTCTATTCTCTTGGTCAAGGAGCTCAAACGTGGTATTAAAGTCGCCTACTATGACCAGGTTATTTGTACCTCTATTTTTTTCTATAAAGCTATCGAGTATGGAGATTGTCGTGGACATTCTACCTCCCACGTTGCCTCCTGCATACACATTGATCACCATTAGGCGAGGTGGATTTTTAGAGGTTAGGAGAACCACCAAAATATCAGGATGATCAATCGGGATCTCCTCAACTTTAAAACCAATGCATTGTCTAGCCCAGATTGTCAGCCCACCTGAGGGCCTGCCTTTACGCCCTCCAGATGCCGGTTTTGAAAAGTTAAGATATTCAAGATGGTAGACAGGATTGAGCGCCCAGGTTTCCTGAAAAGCCAGTATATCCTGGGTCTCAATAAAGGCTATCCAATCCTGTGATGAGGTCTTGGATGGCAGGCCCGCAATATTCCAGGAAGCTAACGCTAGGTGAGTAGACTCCTGGTTAGTGGTTGTGCAACAGGGATCAATCTGAGTGCAACTTCCCTTGACCTGGGGTGACTGCGCACGCTTAGAATATTCTAAGGGGCACAAGGGATCCGCCTGTAGAGGCACATTGGAACCTAAAGGCCCATCAGCTACTTCAGGCCCTCTGATTCCACTAATGTCTGGTAGAGTAAAACTGCCCCCAACTGCCACCCCGAAAGGTCCTAGTTCGGATATTTCCACTATACGGGATGATAGGTAAAAATTCCTTTGGCATCAATCTATGCTTTGTAGGTCAGAGGCCTCAGTGCAGGATGTGATTAAATTTCTAGTCGTTTGGGTAGCAGGGCAAGCAGGGGGATTAAACTTCATCCTAATGTTTGTTGGGATCATATGTGATGTCCTCAAGTCAAACGCCACTAGGTTCTCTACCATATCAGTGGATACAAGTGTAAGACAAACATAGTCAGTGTTATGACCCAAGGGTGTAAACCTTCCAGCAGAGGATATATCTTCCCGAATTATAGCTCGGCACTTTCGTACGTGTCTTAACCATTGAGTGCATTTGTTGATTAGAGATTGTTCGTCTTCTCTAAATGAACTGGAGGTAATGTTAGGGACATTGGTCAGAAATATTTTACGTTTTACCAGACCAATAGTGGGTCTCTCATTGCTAGCCAATCTTTCAGTTGTAGGAGCTGCGAGTGGTTGGCTAAATCAAAGAATGGTGTGTTGTTCCCTTCTAGGGCCCGTATTGTGCGAGCAGTGACCACTGTATACAACAGGAGTGTTAGAGGTGGAAGAGTGGGGATTTGACGTGCCAGAATGTGTTCTATTCACACATAGGGTATGCTGCCTTATAGTATCACTATCTCCACTAGTTACTCCTGTGTCTACCTTGATCTGAACGCTAGGGTTGGAATGAATGTCCTTAGATTGCATACTACTGTGTAAACTTAAATGGCTAGTGTATGACTTCAGTGTGGAAGAGAGCACATCGATCATACCCTTGAGCGCACTCACTTCATCTGAAAGAGATCTAATTTGTGCTTTCAGTCCCAATAACTCACCAGTGGACTGATCAATACACAAAGTCTTGCAAGGACAGATTAAGGTGGCACTTTTAACAGCACCTCCTATTTCTTCATTATCCTTAGAGGGGCATAATTCCCCATTCAGTTCCATTAGCGGGAGGAATCTATTAGTGCATTCAATTACATAATCTGCTTGGCTTTTGTCAACTGTGTTAGGACATAACATCTTAGAATCAGCAATCAAGGTACCTGATTGTGTTGTTACTATGGAGGCTTTTGACAGGGATCTTTTAAACATATCTGGTATTGGAAGAACTCCGCTAGGGGAGATGGAGAGGGGAGGGGAGTTCTCTGCATTAATGCAGTTATCGGGGCCCACAGAAGTCATTAATATCTCATGACAGTCACTCACGAGGCTATCAATGCGACTCATGACGCTGTTCTTACTTTTTGATGTAGGCTGTTTTAACGACTTTTTAGCCTTCTTGCCCTTTCCTAAGGTACCCCCTCCCAGGCAATCTGTAGCTTTCCTTTTCCCCATGAAACTTGATGCACAATACCACGTTACAAAGACAAGAGGTGGTGATAGAGCAAAGTTTAAAGAATATATACAAATCAAGAAGTGTGACGTGTCCGGATGCCTTTAGCCAACGTACTTAGTACTCCACAGGCTTTGATTGCGACAGTCCAGTGCAGAGTGGCTCCCAGTATAAATAAATTGTCTCAATGTCCTTATCAAGAAGGTAAAAAGCAAAGTACCTTGGAACTGCTGGGCTCTGTTGGAGGCCAAAATATCAAGAGGATAGCCCTGGCCTGGCTCCTCCTGGCTCTGACGGGCGCAGATGGGCCCGCCCTTGGCCCGGGCTTTGCCCGGGCATGGCCCGGGCACAGCCGCACGAATCCCACGCTGCAGGAGCCCACGGCCACCTTTGAAGTGCCTCCTGGCGCTTACTGATGATAATGGCGGCCGAGCGCCTTGAAAACAGGCAGGCTGGACGTTGTGGTCCCCCAGGACCAGAAAGCAGCGGGTGTGCAGCAGGCAGCAAGGGTGAGCGCGTCCCGTACTGCGGGAGCCCGCGGCCGCCTTTGAAGCTCCTCCTGGCACTTACTGATGATGATGGTGGCCGAGCGCCGCGAAAACAGGCAGGCTGGACGTTGTGGTCCCCCAGGACCAGAAAGCAGCGGGTGTGCAGCAGGCAGCAAGGGTGAGCGCGTCCCGCACTGCGGGAGCCCGCAGCTGCCTTTGAAGCACCTACTGGCACTTACTGATGATGATGGCGGCCGAGCGCCGTGAAAACAGGCAGGCTGGACGTTGTGGTCCCCCAGGACCAGAAAACAGCGGGTGTGCAGCAGGCAGCAAGGGTGACCGCGTCCCTAATATGCAGTGTCAAGAGAGCCTGCAGAGTCAGTGACGCCTGTTTCCGCGGAGAATTATTCATTATCGTTTTAATTTAAAGTGCTCTGCATGAGTGCGCCTCAACCTCCTATGTTTATGCCTATGTGAGTTATATTCTTGTTGTCGGAGCGTCAACAACATTTTAACCCAAAGGTTTGAACGGGTCATCATCAGTACAAAAATGAGTTTAGATGATCAAGAGCATCAATTAGTATGCTGGATTGAAAAAAAGTAATTCAGAACCAACAGATTTTGGACACCTACAGACTCTCCCTCTGCTTTTCTCCTTATCTGGTTAAATATTTCTTTGTTTATTAGTTAGTTAGGCACTATTTTAGTATTAGTAATAGGTTGAGGTTAGGTTAAGTAGATAAGTATTAGAGTTGAGTCATAGATTTAATTTTACTAGGATAAGTAAATTGGTGGGAAAGGGTATAATGTTATATGTGTGGGAGAAAAAAACTAAAAATTATATAAAATACAAAAAATAAAAAATAGTTTATGTTTAGAAATTAAAGTTTAGACAGTATATGTGTAGGCTATAGTATGTTTAAGTGTTGTGTGTGTTGATGTATGTTAAGGGGGATAGGTTCCTGTTTAGGATGTGTTGTGTTAGGCATAGATAAGTAGTTTTAGATTTAGATTAGATAGAGAAGATTTTCTATTAGAATAAGTAGAGTAGTTTTAATTAGTGTTAGAATATTTTTAGTGTGCTGTGTTTTTAATAACTATTTTACTTCTTTAATTGATAGCATTATATGTTTATTTTGGAATGTACACAGGAGCATATCATTTGATGGTAAGGTAAGTAATTTTTTTAATTAAAAATCACAGTACGAGTAGTTGTGTACCTACTCAACATGATGTGTACATATGTATATGTGTACAAATATACTCTGACATTGGACACATGCAAATATTATGTAGACTGTTAGACAACATAGCCACGACAGTCAGGTTAATCTGTTGCATTGTATAAATGGTAGGGTAAAAAACTTTTCATCACAAACTTAGAGATTTTTAGATTGTAATGGCAGTGGTACACAATGGTTTTGCTAGTCGACAGACAACGGGATAGGTAAAATTAAATAAATAAATAAATAAACCACTTACCTTGCGCTCGCCGCATCGCTGCAAAGTATGGAACTTTAACTGAAATATTAGAACCCTACTCTAACATTCCTTCTGACATGATCCTTATATTATCCATCCATGCTATTGTGGTTGAGTGCTTAAAAGACCATTTTGTTAAGTTTGTTTTGACCAAACTAGCCATAGAAAGCAACTGGTACAGTCCTTTGTGTAGGAATGCTAAATCAAAACTAATCAAGGTGGTTAAGGGAGTCACCAATGATGTAATAGTTGCCGCCAGAAAAGAGTATAAGCTTGTCTAAAACACCAGTAAGAGGGAGTGGGAGGAGATAAAATGGTGGGATTTGGCCACAACTCTCACATCTCCTTGCTCATGGCAATTGAGACCCCATCAAGGTAGAGGATTTCCATATACAACCTGAGGTGCGGTTTATGCACTTAAAGGATTTGTTTATGGCATCCAATCCAAAATCTGATATCCACGATAGAACTCCTAGAGCAGTGCTTAATTTGAGCCAGTGGTTTTGGCTGCTCAGCACTAGCACTTAACTGTCAACGTCGGGGCTAGTAATAGTATGCCACATTGTGGAGCTGTCTGTCTTATTTAAAAATGACTACAACAACTGTTGTTTAGTAATTTATTAAAAATGTTGTTCATTTAAAATTACTATCGACTAAGTCTGGGCGGTGAACTCGCGGAGTTCCGAAAAACTCCGCTCCGCGTAGCAGAGCTGAGTTTTTTTCCTCGCTCGTGTTCGCCAACGTCAAGTTGGTGAGCGCGAGCGAGGAAAATCCACCTCCCAGCGAGATTTTTCCTCTTTTGCGATCGTCAACATCAAGTTAGCGATCGCGAGTGTGGAAAATCAACCTCCCGGCACGATTTCTCAACGCGGGCGGTCAGATTTCTCATTGCGAGTGGTCACATATGCTCGCAACCGCTTGCGTTGAGAAACTGTCCGTTCGCATTGAGAAAGTTGCCGCTCGAGTAAGGATCTACTCGAGTGGCAGAAAGGAAGCAGCACCCACTTGCGCTGTGCATGGTGCCGTTCATGATGATTGCACAGTGCGAACAAGCATCTGGCACTGAAAATCATCATGAACAGCATTTACCTAAAGCACTCCACCGCTTGCGGAGCTCCGCGTAGCGCGCCAGAGTTTTTTTTGCACTTCGCGGAGTCCCGCCTAGCAGAACTCCGCGAACTCCACCCCGGCTTACTATCGACTGCAGCTTTGGGGGCCTGGAATAGGCTGAATTGTCATACTTGTAGAAATGAGATGATTAGTAATTCTGTTGCTACTGCCATTGGCAACGCTGGAAGGAGCAATGTGTGTTGCAAGCTGGAGTGGCCTCTTGAGGGCTTTTTTTTGGCAAATTAAGCACTGTCCTAGAGTTCCATGGATTAGAGTGGAGGGTAATCCTAATTACATGGTTTTTACTCTTGATGAGACACTGTTGGCCATCGATTCAATGAAGGTGGAAAAAGCGACTAGGTTGAATGAAATTCCAGCAGATTTATATTGTTCGGAGCCTTCAATATGGGGGCCCTATATCTGTCTAATTCGATTGTAGCTGGCTCAGATAGTTTTGCCACCTGGAGGGGACTGAAATAATTCCAATATTCAAGAAATGCACTAGGGATAATCCAGCTAACTATAGACCAATCATTCTTATTGACACTGCCCAAAAGATCTTTTGCAGACAGATTCTTGTTAGCGTGCAAGACTGGATACAAGGAAAAGGGTCTTATCCCACTTACAGGTGGGGTTCAGGGAGAATACCAGTACAATTGATCAAGTCTTCCTGTTCTCCCTATTGGTTTGAAAGAGTGTCTGGCCAAGGCAAGATCACCTGTACATGGTTTTTGCAGATATGAGGACAGCCTTTGACTTGGTCCCTAGGGCGAAGCTATGGACTGTTCTCTATAAAATGGGATTGCCAGAACCATTGCTGTCCTTAATCACACATCTACACAGCAATAATTGTGAAAAAGGTCAGATAGGAACCAGGGGCGAATTGACAAAAAGAATTCCTATTGAAAGGGGAGTTCGCCAAGGTTGTGTCCTGGCCCCTACTTTGTTCACTCTTTATTTGAATGGGGTAATTGATTAACTGTGTAATTGCAATAATGACTTCCCCAGAAAAGGTGGTCCGACTATTTCTGCCCTCTTATTTGCAGATGATACCCTATTAATTTCAAGAACCCCAGGTGGCCTGAATATTTTGCTATATAAGTTCTCAAGCTTCTGCGATTCATGTGGACTAAAAATTAACACTAATACAATTAAATGTATGACCTATAACTCCCACAGGTTCTTACAGAAGGAATATACATATCCAGGGTATCCCTCTTGAAGGTGGTAAGAAGTTTGACTATCTGGGGGTTCGGCTGACAAAGACTTTGTCTTGGTCAGCACAGATCAAGGAAAGTAAGTCACTTTTACACCATAGAGCTGGGACTGCCTCGAAGACCATAACATTTGTTTCCTATCGCTCTTTATTGCCAGCTCTGGAGATCTATTGAGCATAAGCAGTTAGTGCAGTGCTCTACGGTTCTGAGGTTTGGGGCTTTAGAATTGTATCCCAATTCTCAAAAATTGAAAATAGATTTATTTGACCTCTTACTGGACTCATACAAAATGCCCCCTTAATTCCATTACTTTCAGCTTTGACGCAACAGAACGTCATGCATATTGCAAATCTCAAACTACTCTTGTATTCAGATAAGGCTATGGTCAACCAAAAAATTAGACCAGTACAAAATGCAATTTAATAAACAAAAAGACATAAATGTAGGTTGCAGGATACCTTGGTTTAAATATATCAAAGTATGGTTCAATAATCTTGACATGAGTGAAATGTGGGATAATCCATCCTCAAGTAGCAAGGGTATAATTGAACAACTCAAGACTAACTACCAGGCTTATATAAGTCAAAAGTGTTATTTGAAGTGCTCCCTAGGCAGTTTGACAGAAACATTTCTCAACGTAAAATGCTCACCGCTCTTTGAGCAGTTTCTTGATAAGATTGAGCCTCCGGAAGAGAGAGCTTTACATCTGAAATTTCAATATTGTATTCTCCCTGTGAACAATTTTCGCAGTATGTGGTGCTGTTATATTCCATATAGGTACCATAATATAGGCCAAGGTAACTTCATTACCCTTCACCTATATTCTTCCCTACATTACACTTGTCACGGTTTACAGGGACTGACCTTTTACCTAGATACGACACTGCATTCAGAACGCGAGTTGTCCCTAGTTCAAAATCTCATACATTATGCATGAGGATTCTTGAAAGGACAGCAGGACTACCATCTCCTCTATGTACAAAGTTCATGCCCGACGTCATCCTTAGGCCGATACAGTAATACAGCGAGGTAGGACCCCTGGGGAGACCTATGGGTATATATACATCACATCTTGCTAAGATAGACAGAGGAGACCGAGACTAGCTGGCAGACACACTGACCAGAGACGCTAAGATTCCTGCATGCAGATACTCCAGCTCGCAGTGGTCTAACATCCCTCGCTGGGTGTCCAACTCGAGACGGGATCCCACAGTCACTCACTTCAGGTAATGGGGTTGACTAGATCCTAGAGGGATTCTTGGCTTAACACCTACACATACGCTAGGTACACTTAGGTACATCTAGTTAGGGAGGCATCGTAGGAGTATGCATCTTTTATCATGTGTTTTATATACTCGTATGTATTCATGACTATTGTAAGATGGTAGAACTATACCATCCATTTACCTTTATAGTACTGCTAATCATTTATATCTTATACTGTCTAACGGTTGTTGCAGCTCATCTATTCTACATCAGAATAACAACTGTTCAATAAATGCTTATTGAAAACGCCCAGCCTTTTTATTCTGTGTATCTCTGAGACAGACTATGTGAGTCCGAGTGACTGAGCAAAAGGTAGTATATTGTTTCCACGGTCCTGAGGGATCAGGGTTGTCATGTTCGATGGTTGCCAGGAACTATTCTCTCCTTGATAAGAGGAGATTCTAGTGGCACTGTGAGCTAGTTGGTACAAAAGGCCAACATACCCGGTGGGGGTGTTAAGAGTTAGTCCTACAGTGTATGCTTTCCGAACGTAGAGATTCTGTATACTTTTTACAGGAGCTACACGACATGGCGCCGCCAACGTTGGTTGGGTACTTATTTAACAGTAAAATCTGAGTAGTTCAGTTGTGCTATTCTCAGAAATCCCTACTCACAAAACACCAGAGACGTCTGGAGTGGGTTGGCAAACAAATCTGCCACAGCTGAGTAGGCGAAACATTCTATTTATTGGCTGTTGGTTAATCAAGCTTGAAGGACACAGTGTTCCTAAAAATTGTGCAAAACACCTTATCTTAGTTCCCTTGAGAAGTTATTACGTGTTCTAAACACAATGACTAACCAGGTCTTAGACCCACTAGACCAGCCACTACCACTCTCGGAAGACGAGGAAGATGCAAACGCAATACAAATTGCGGCAAATATTAGAAGCGCAGTCACTCTGAAACTGCTTGCGCATGGTCTAACACCTAGGGGTGGCGTAGTAGCTTTCGTGATTGAGGCACATTAATCATACAGAACAGAGGTATTTTATTCATGGGTTACATTCCCAGAAGCAAATGCAAGAACTAAAACATTTCATTTCTACATAGAAGATGAACCACCAGCAGAATATTGTCCGTATGAGGACATTGAAGTTCCGCTCACGTACCAGGAACACTTATACTGGTTTTAAGGTGCCCTCCCCATACTCGGCCCGCTTGGAAGAGAAGGAGCAACAGGCCAATATTAGTGGCCTACACACCACACCTGACATTGAAACAATGCCAGGAGGAGACTTACTTATACCTCACTAAGAATTAATAAAAATATACAGAAACATGACGCAGTTCGTCATGAGGACACTTACAGTCCAGTTGGCAACGGTTACAACAAACACAAATACAGGTCAAAATACAGTAACTAAAATCACACCACAAACTTTACATGCAGTAATGGGTAAAATGCCCGCAAAATGTGAACAAATGCCATTCTGGGTAGCTCCGAAAATAACACAGCTAGAAGCACTATTCCCGAATACTAGCCTTATGAAAAACACAGAATGCTGACAATCTGCTTGCCCTTGGGGATAACACCACAGATAGAGGATTGTACCTCGTGGGGTACAGTTTTTGCTGCCATATATACCAGAACACATGGTATCCCGTCATTAGCAGTAATACCAGATGTATTAAGACAGATACAAAATGAGTATGAAGCAGAGCCTGGTCTTAACTTAGGGATGAAATTACTAGGTAATTATGCCCAGGTATCAGCCATAATACTAGCAAATATTAAAGGGGAAGCAGTATCGGTGGCTATCCGCCAACGCCTAAGGGAGTTCGGTCCTTTACAACAGGAGCACGAACTACCCAAAATAATTGAAAATGCATATGCAGAACTGGGCAGGGACAGTTTGGGTGGGAAAGCATTAAAACTCCAACTGATGGGTAGTCCCGAGAAGTACACCGGTAAGCAGGCACCTGATTCTTTGAAAAAGAAGTGGGAGAATAAAAAAAACAGAAAAATAAAGAAAATAGATCTCAATCCAGAGGTAGATCTCATCCACAGGAGTCCTCCGAAAGGAGGTATAACCTTAGGAATAGGGATAATATTAGGAAACCTGACAGGTATCAGGATACTGATACACATTCCTCTCGTTCCTTTCAGGGTTCAACGAAAAACTCAGAGAGGAAAGGACGGTCAGACAGAGAAAAAGAGCGTACAAAGTCCAGCGACAAGCAGCACACTCAAGACTATACTTCCAAAAGAGAAGATAAACCAAAACAAAAACCACAGTTCAAAAAGAAGAAGGTTGCAGGTCTAAAGATCAGACATGCCCAGAATTCTGAGGACTCGACTACTGAATGGGGAATGGGCTCTGACAATGCTAGACAGTGCGGCAGAAGTAACAATAGCTTGCCAGAACTTGATGGAATTTCTGGTGACAGCGGACTTGAATGATTATGTCACGGTGGAAACACCTGATACTAGGGGAAGTGTCCCACATTAATTGTATGAAATAACACTCCAAATGGAGGGGGACAAATGCAGGACAGTTAGAGGTCTCTTTTGGGAGAACCTGACGTTTGGCTATGACATTTTGTTAGCTGAATAAGATTGGGCGTCAGCATTCGTTATGGATTGCCCTAGGGGAGAAACAGTAATTTTACCAGCATTTTCCAACCCTGTTCCCAAATATCTAAAATATACATATGCACAGGAGTGGGCGGTAGCCCTGGCCCCGGCATTATACAAAAACCATGTTGGATGGAATGAGGTTTCAACCCACCACATTATTCCATTAAAAAATACACCGACTGCACAGAGGCAGTATTCAATAAAGGAAGAAGCTAAAAAACAGGTCAGGGAGATCTTAGATCAACTTGAGTACCAAGGGGTGATTGAAACTTGCAACTCTCAAATGAATAACCCTTTGTTTCCCATATCAAAACTGGACAATACATATTGTTTAGTTTTGGATTACAGACATTCAAACACTTGCACTAAGACAGTTGCAGTCCAAAATGCACAAAGTGCCGCACTTATAAATAACATTGTGCGGAAGAAATATAAAACCACCCTTGATATCTCAAATGGATTTTTCTGCCAGAATATGGCGCCTGAGAGCAGGTATTTAACAGCATTCTCCACGTTAGGCTCCCAGCGACAATTTTGTAGACTCCCCCAAAGGGTATAAGAACAGCCCAGGGTTGTTTTCAGCTAGAGTAACTGAGTTACTTCAAAATCTGGATGAAGAGGCACTGTCCTATGTGGATGACATTTATCTAACAGCTGATGACCTGGAGGAACACTTGAACAGGGTGAATACAATAATTTTGGGATTTGCCTCTGAGGGTTACAAATTCAACTTTAAAAAGTCAAAGATAGCGCACCTTAATGTCCTTTTTCTAGGATATGAGCTTTTGAGTGAAGGAAAGAGCCTAGCAGTGTGCGCTGCTCCAACCTCCAAAAACATTAAACAATTTACAATCGATCCTGGAAATCCTAAACTTTGGCAGAACATACATTTTGGATTACGCAGAAAGACTAAAACCTTTCTATGATTTAATAAAACCTGATTTTTCAGTTAGACAATGGACACAGGAACACACAGATATCCTTCGTTCCCTGCAAGCTGACATGATAGCTTCAAAACATTTACATACACGCGTAAACATACGCAAGCTGGTGATCCGTATAGTTGCGGGTCAATCAGGATACACCTACCTAACATATAATGAAGGTGAAACAGAACCAATAGCGTACAAATCACATTTATACACAAATGCTGAAATGCGCTTTGCATCAACAGAGAAAATTCTAACAGCAGTACAGACTGCTGTAGTAAGAGAAAGAGCACTGGCTCAAGAGAAGCGTATAAATGTCGTTACCCCAGCTCCAGCCTTAGAGGCTGCAACAAAGGCAAGCGTTTCCAACGCTAAAGCCTTACATCCAAGATGAATACAATGGGCTAATTCTCTTACTGCAACAGATGTAGAATATAGGTACGACCCAAATCTAAAAACACAAGCATTTCTGCAATACGAACAAGAATATCCTCTACCAAATGAAATAATGCCTCTGGATCAGTATGAATATATCATTTAGACTGCCGGTTATGCTCAGCCGGCCACAGGGAATAAGCAGCAATACAGCGCAGCGTGTGCTATCGTTAAAGGACGCATGCAGGATGGAAAGTTTCATACCAGTTGTACAAAAACCCAGTCTCTAGGAGACTGCACAGCGCAGCTGCAGAATTAAAAGCACTATTACTGGCACTGGTAAATACGGATCGAGAATTCCCCACACTAATCGTGTGTGATTCCTTTTACTGTGTGTAGTCATACAATGAATATTTACACCACTGGGGACAAAATGGGTTTAAAGATGCAAAAGGTGGCACAATTAAGCACAAAACGCTATTGGAACAGGTAGTGGAGTTGAAAAATGAGCTACCAAGGGCTCACGTGATACACACACTGAGTCATCAGCGTGATGGCGTTCACGTTGAAGGGAATTAATTGGCTGATGAAGCCGCAAAGGGGGCTGTACGCACGGCTTCCGTAGCTGCAATAATCCGTTCAAAAACGATAATAGGCGGTGAGATTATGGTTGCAATTATTGCTACACGCAATAAATCAGCAGTACCGAAAAGATTTCCACTCAAGTACTCCTACAAGTTAGATGCAAACTACGTTCCATTTGCTCAGATTCCTGGAGTAGGGGATAGAGTAATACCGAATATGGATCGTAGGTTAGGATTAATTCTAGCAGCACATGAGGGTATAGGTTCTGCACACGAAGGAGTTACAGCGACTGTTTCTCTACTGAAACAACGCTACTGGTGGCCAGGATTAACAAAGCAAACTAAGGACTATGTCTTGAAATGCGACATCTGTCAGCAGATGAAAGGCTCCACCATAACACGTCCAGCGCAGACACCATTACTGACATCAGACAGACCGCTCGCTTGTGTCTATATGGACCACTGCGGCCCCCTACAATCAGATGGGGCTTACAAGTATATCATAGTTGCAGTGGATTCCTGCTCTAGATTCCTATGGCTGTGGCCCCAGCGCTCGGCTGACGCTAGTGCTGTTATAAAACATTTGCGAGTCTTTATAGGGACATACACAATTGGCACATTACTTTCTGACCGTGGCCCCGCGTTTAGCTCTAGGGCTTACAAGGAAGCCATGGGAAGTTTGGGTGTAGCATTGCGGTACTCCTCTCCATACCATTCCGAGGGAAATTCGGTTGTGGAGAGGAAAAACCGGGACTTAAATCAGTCTTTAACAGCTAGAGTATTAGGCTCGGGTGGAAGTTGGGTAAAACATCTGTATGGAGTTCAAAGGGCATTGAATAACCAGCCAAGAAGCTCTCTAGGGGGTGTCATTCCTTATGAGGTCCTATTTGGGACGAGAATATGGGTACCTGATTTGATCGTGAAGGCACAGTGGAGGATGAAAAACTTTTTGACATCCATAAACGTTTGGCTGTTTTACAGGACCTAAATGAATCCAGGGCACCACAAAGTAACGTCCAGGTGAAAAGGACCGCCACTGGGGAAGTCAAGTCTGTCACGGCACGACCTGTCTGGATCCCTAAAGTCGGGGACCTGGTCAGAGAAAAAATAGCGGACAAAAAAGAGTTTGGGCCATCATACAGAAAGCCTGTACTCGTCCTGGCAGTTGAAGGAACAAGAACAGTACTTCTGCCGCCCCTTGCCGGTAAAAAGGAGAAAAGATTTGTCTCAATAGACCTAATCAAACCACACTATGTGGCCAATACTGAGTAGTAGGCCACATGGACTCCGGAGTAACAGACACCCTCCTCTCGCAACTATACAAGAAGTTCAAACAGAAAGACTCATCACGTTTGAAGAGTCACCAGCACGGAATGACGGACTATGTAACAATGCCATGGAACTCGTTCCTCTTGAAAATGAAATTCAAATTCAAGACAAGAATGAAAGACAAATTTCAATTCGACCAAACACAGATATCTACATCAACATGCCTCAACAAGAGCAAGCTACAGTTTCCACAAGACCTGCGGAAATACCGAAAATCACCTTGGGTGCAACTCTGGGTAATCACTGGGATACTTTTCTGGATAGGCTTAGTGACTGTCTTTAGTATGCTTATAAATGGAACTTATCTTCGAGAAAGCTCTGCAGCACAAAAAGTGAATGTGATTCTGAAACCACATCTATCATCACATTGTGAAAAAGAGACCTATCATCAGTAAACATTTCAGCAGTTCCTATACCTGACGGTATAGTGTGGGACAAGGTTGATTAGGATATATTTGGCCTGACCAAACTCTTAAAAATACCATATTTATTTAAAATTTCATTGAGTGATATCATTACCTCGAGTACATTTTCCAATGATTGGGATTATGAAACTGTAAATAATATGTTGTCTGATTTAGAAAAATCTGCTGATTTTTTTAATAATGAAATATTGGAAGACACATCAGACTTTGAAACATTGTATTGCTATCAACATTATGGTCATCACTTTCTGCATAAATCTGCTAACCCCAGAAATGTTTTCACATACCACCAATGGGAACATTGCTCGACACCGCTGAAAAGCAGTTCAAAAACATTTGCACAGAAGTTTCCATATTTTTCAGGGTTTAACACATCAGATCCAGCCTCATAGTATTATAAGGTCGCACCAACACCAGCACAGAAAAATATGTTGACAAACACCAAACAGATTTATTTTGCTTCCTTCATTGCCAAGTTGTCTGAACAAGGTTTCGACTTGTGGAAAGACACCATAGACTTAAAATCTGTCTGGGGTACTAGAGACTGGCAGGTCCAGGGAACAGAGGCACTATTTAGAGCATGCCTTATTCCTCAACAAATCATGTTTTTGAATGAAACGGTGCAACAAACGTCCTGTCTTGGACTAGCCATGAACAAAGATTTGAATACACCTCGGATGCCCACACCATCACACACCAAGGGTAACATAACATCACAAGAAGGGATTATGCTAGATATGATCATGCAATACAATAGATCAGACCCCGATTGGAAGGGATGGTTGATTTGGCCCACAGACACCAATAGTTGTCAGGAAAGATTCATGGGTAAAACCAAAGGGTTTAGAATCAACAGGCCAGACCCACGCTAT
This sequence comes from Calotriton arnoldi, assembly GCA_963921515.1. Taxonomy (NCBI): domain Eukaryota; kingdom Metazoa; phylum Chordata; class Amphibia; order Caudata; family Salamandridae; genus Calotriton; species Calotriton arnoldi. The sequence continues at coordinate 901,878 of CAWUFW010002710.1, forward strand.
GTATAGAGAGAACACCCAGGGGTACTGACATCATACTGTCAGGGACTGTCCGGGACTATGTCGGGAACACAGTCAGGGACTTGAGCAAGGACTGGGGACTGGGTAGAAAATGTACAGTGCACAGAAAGAGTAGTACAGCGCTGCCCAGGATCACACAAGGAGTCAGAGGAGAAAAAGGGATCCAAAGGGGAAGCCTGTACAAGATGGCTAAGACTCAGAAAGGAAGGGCACTCACAAGGCATTCAGACTAACTACACCCAGGATGGACGTGCAAGACATATATATAATACAACATTAACAATAAAGGGAATGTGGGGTAAAGCACTCAGGAGCTCCACACGGTAAGACTGATGCTCAGTAAGTTCCTCACCCACAATTGCTGTTACAGATACTGACTGAAAATACCCACATATAGGATATGTATGCCAAGGCAGGGTCTGTGGAGCTTATACCTATGGTGATGTTATAACAGTAACTCAAAGACAATACTCACAGTGAACAAGAAACACCACCTAGGTAGTCAGCTGTGCCCACGGATCCTGACGATCAAACAGGAATACGCAAGGCAGTAACAGCAAAGGGGTAGAACTAAACACAAGCACAATAGACAAGGAGCTAGCAAGGAGGAGTGCTTAACAGGAAAGGAAGGAAATCACAGGGCACACTTGGCAGAAAGCAGGTAACAAACATACAAGGTAACAGAAGCAAGACAGCAAACTAGAAATGGAACCAAAGAAATGGGAAGAAAGGCAGGGACTGGAAAAGGATATACAGAAGGGGAGGCTACAAGGGTATACTAGAATAGTGCAGGTTCAGGAATCAAGAAAACAAAGTAGCCTAGAAGGCAGTGCTGGGGCAGGAACAAGAATTGAGCAAAAGCTCAGGAGTCAAAGTAGCACTGCAGGTAGTGCTAGTTCAGGAGAAGAGAAACTGCTGCAGGTCAGGAACAAGGAATGCTAAGGCTCAGCAGTCAAGGTAGCACTGCAGGCAGTACTGGTTCAAGGAAACAGGAAATAGCTACAGCTCAGGAAACAAGGAGTCAAGAGAGCACTGCAAGCAGTGCAAATCAGGAACAAGAAATAGCTGAAGCCCAGGAAGAGGAACAAAGAATAACTATAGCTCAGGATCTCAGGAAACAAGGTAGCACTGCAGGCAGTGCTAATTAAGGCACAAGGAATAGCTATAGCTCAGGAACTCAGGATACAAAGTAGCACTGCAGGCAGTGCTAATTCAGGCACAAGGACTAGCTATAGCTCTGGAATCAAGGAATATCAAGAGCTCGGGAAACAAGGATCAGTCTCACCAGAAAACAGCTACAATGACCAACCCTGGGCTGAAGGGAGCTGGGGCTTAAAAGAGCTCACAGTAATCACATGCATCAGATGTGAGCAGACTAGCAGCAGCCAGCCACAGGTGAACTGAATTCCTCCACCCATCCTTGGCCTGCAGGGGTGGAGACAAAGCAGTGAGCAGGGGATTATAGGTAATGGAGTTTCCAGCATGAGCAGATTGGCTTCCACAAAACCCGGCATGGATTGGGAATGGATGTCAATTCCTAAATGATGTCCAAATGCCTGGAAGTCAGGATATGCTTACAGGGGAGTGTCTGGAAGCATATTAGAATACTGGAAAGCCCCACAATTCGGCCCCCTGGTGGTGGGAACAAGAGCACAGGGAGTGAATCGTGACACATACAGTGTTGGGAAGTTATGCCTCGATTGGCTAAAGACCTCAACACTAACAGAGGATGTGGACCATAATGAGTATGTGTTTTTAAAAATTAAAAATTGAAAATTAAAAATTAAAAATTGACAAACCAGTGACACCTGTATTTTACCTAATCCCTAAAATTCACAATGACACAGTAAATGCCCCAGGGCACCCAATTATTTCGGCTATAGGTAGCGCATATGAGAATACATCAAAATATGTGGATTCGTTTTTGTGTAATTTGGTACAGTCACTCCCCTCATACATACAAGATTCAGGTGACTTTCTAAGAAGAATCTACGATCTTCCTTGGGAGGATGACTATTTTTTTATCACAATTGATGTGTCCACATTATATACCAGCATCAGGCACATAGATAGGTTTAAAGCCACTAAACACTTCTTGGGGGCTAGACCAATAAGATTGTGGGTGCACACAGAAATGATCTTGAGGATGGTGGAAGTATGCTTAACAAGCAATTACTTCCTTTTCAATGAAGATCTTTACCACTAGGTATGTGGTACTGCAATGGGCACCTGCTTCGCCCCCAGCTATGCGAATTTGCATATGGGCTGGTGGGAGGAGCAGGTGATCCGAACGCAGTATCAGGTAGAATGGAAAGAACACATTATGCACTGGAGTCGGTACATTGATGACTTATTTCTGGTGTGGAAGGGCACAGAGGAGCAAGTGAAGATCTTTGTCAGTAAGATTCAAAAGAATGAGTTAAATTTGAGCTTCACTAGGGATATCATGCTAAGGAAAACAAGGGTCCCATGCAATTTGATTTGAAGTAATATCACAATTTTGGTAATAAAAATTGGAAAATATAAATATATTAATGAAAAAATAAGATTTAATAAACAATTAAATTGAACGCAAAATAATATACAAGAAGTATATCGATTGTGACTTTTTGCTTATTTACATGCTCGCTTATTGAAAAGTCACCTTTTTAAGTCACATGCCTGCGGTAAGGAAATCGGCTGATTTCCCTCTGCCCTGTCACGGTTGCTCACTCGCTTATATTGTCCAATTTTTATTACCAAAATTGTGATATTACTTCTAATCAAATTGCATGGGACCCTTGTTTTCCTTAGCATACAATTACCCTTGGTCCCATCAGACTTCTAGGGTCTCCTTGTTCCTTTTTGTCACTAGTGATATCAGCAAACACAGTGTCAACTTTCTTGACCTTACAGTGTATATCAAAGAAGGAAAGATAGCAACTAAACTATACAGGAAACCTTCCTCAGGTAATACGTTGCTTCATGCAACCAGTTTCCATCGTACCAACTTAAAAAGAAGCATACCATTTGGAGAATGTTTAAGAACAAAACGGAATTGCAGTAATGAGGAGGAAACCAATTTAGAGCTCACCCGTCTCAAGAAAAGATTTCAAAGCAGAGGGTACCCTGACAAATGGATAAATGAGGCAATAGGTAAAGTGTCAAAGAGAAAGAGATAGGAAATACTGTTCGAAAAGAAGAATAAAAAAAGATCAGAAGACACAGGTAACCAGTGTCGTATGGTAACTAAGTACAGTGTTCAACAAGATAGACTAAGAGGCGTTTTAAACAAACACTGGCACGTAATCAAGAAGGACCCTGTTCTGGGGGGAGTGGTGCCACGGAGACCACAAGTGACCTTTAGCCGTGCGGGCGAGCGAGTACGATGCGAAATCTCCGACCGACTCGTTCGCGAGACCCAACCACACCGACCGACTCGTTCGCGAAAGCCGACCGCTCCGACCGACTCGCACGGACACGACTCGCACCGCGCAATGGAGACGTTCCCCGGCCGGGTAAGTACGATGCGCGCCTCGAGCAGTCCGACCGACTCGCGCCGTCCGGCTCAAAAGAGCAGTCGGAACCGCACTTTGGGGGTCCGTGTCGGACCCCCCTGTACGCGTAGCCGCGCGAGTCGCACACAGGGGGGACCCATGGGTCCCCCCTACCTGTGCATGTACGGCGTGACCCGCTTCGACGCGTACCCGCTGTAGGGGTCGCCCTTGTTCGCCTTGCACCCATTGAGTCAATGGGAGCCCGCGTACGTGTTGTACGACCGGCTCCCATTGACTTCAATGGGAGTCCAACCGAATCGAGTCCGATTGCATGCGTGCGCATCGTACTCGTTCGGTCGGACTGCTAGGGTCCGATTCGGTCGGAAATCTCTCCGGGTCCGGCTCGGTCGGAGAGATTTCCGGCCCGAATCGGAATCGGCCCCTAAGTCTTTTTAACACATTTTTTGCACATTTTGCACATTGAGCACTTTTTTGACAGTCTTGAGAATTGATTAATAGTTTAAAATCAATTTGTATGTGATGAGCTTAAATGATTAAGTTTGTAATATTTGCACATAGGTAACTACAAATGATATTGACATTTACACTGTCTCGAGAGGTAATTCAGGAGGTGCAATAGGACTTCTTTTAGGAAACAGCTAGATTAAAGATATGTATCTTGTATTAACAGAATGTCTATGTGAGCAATACAACCGATTTTACATTTTTGTACCTACATTAATGAATGTTGCTCGACATCTGAGATTATAGGTTTTAAATTTAATTCCAATTTTAAATTTGAACCATTAGATAAATTGCCTTATTTTATTGAATTATCAATTTTACAACCAATTTTATAACCATTTTTACCTATGCAGCACTTTAGCATATTGCTTTTTATTTTACGCTCTCCAACAAACTTTAAAACTACTAAATTGAGTATTTTCTCTATTTCATTGACTGTCTCATCATCTACGAAGTTCACAGTAAGCACACTGTCACTTTAAAAAGAAAAAAACTTACCGTAATGCTGTCATGTGATCAAGGCTCCTTGTGAGTTGAAACGCGTTATGGCGGCATCCAAAAAAACACCTGAAGTAATTTGAAGTGGTCCGTGTCCGTGTTTTTCTTGGAATAATCTGGAGTATTGGCGGCAAGTGCAATATATATATATATATATATATACACTCAAAAATACAAATCGTAGCAAATCAAATAAACTTGGAACATTTTAAAAAACATACCAATGTAATTACACATAAAAAGTAAACTATATAAAAATTACATTTTACTAATAACATATTACATATCACAAACATTACTGATTAAAAATAATAAAATTTTAAATACACCGAAAGATCATAATAATATAAATTTACACAATATAAACGAGACTATAAAATTGAAAGAATAATACATATACTATTCCCACTCCAGTCTTTACAAGATTAGGAAAAGCTAAAGGGTAAAATTTACTTTTCCCACTCCAGTCTGTGCAACAGTATGGAAAGCGTGGGACTCAGGAGGGATAAAATTCACTAGTCCCACTCCAGTCGGTGCAACACTAGGGAAAGCATTGGACTGAGAAAAAGTACAAATTACTATTCCCACTCCAGTCCGTGCTACAGTAGGGAAAGTGTTCGATTGCGGAGAGGTAAAATTTACTATTCCCACTCCACTCTGTGCAGCAGTAGGGAAAGGATTAGAATCAGGAGGGGTAAAAATGACTATTCCCACTCCAGTCTGTGCAACAGTGAGGACCGCATTGGACTCGGGAGGGCTAAACATTGCAATTCCCATTCCTGTCAGTGCAACAGTAAGGAAAGTATTTAACTCAAGAGGGGTACAATTACTATTCCAATGCCAGTCACTGCAAGAGTAGGGAAAGTATTGGATTGCGGTGGGGTAGAATGTACTATTCCCACTCCAGTCAGTGCAACAGTAGGGCATCATTCGACTCAGGAGGGGTAAAAATGTCTATTCCCACTCTAGTGTGTGCAACAGTAGGGAAATAGTTAGACTCCGGAGGGATACCAATTGCTATTCCCACTCCAGTCTGTGCAACAGTAGGGAAGGCGTTGGACTTAGAAGGGGTAAAAATTACTACTCCCATTCCAGTCTGTGCAACAGTAGGGAAAGTATTGGATTGCCGAGAGGTAACATGTACTACTCTCACTCCAGTCTTTTCAACAGTAGAGAGAGAGTAGTTCACTTCAAACAAATAAAATATTGTAACAACTATATTAAAGAACAAGAAATATAGATATTAGAAATATATATATATATATATATATATATATATCAATTTAAATGTGTAATAAATATAAATTAAAACCAATAAAATTAATACAATAACAAATATCACACTTTATTCTCACAATCATAACAACCAACAAATATAATGTCATTTACAATTAGAAAGCAAAACACAGTTAACACATAACATAATAAATAACACAATTTTTAATGAATGAATAACTATTTTTAAATCTAGTATTACTTAAATACCTTCCCCCATACTTCTACAAACTAAACAACACACATCTAAAACATAGCTTTAAAATTATAATAATTACGCATTTTACATAAATATTTTTTTATCCATTAAACCATTAATAATAATTAACAAATTATACATTAATTATATTTATTTAGCATCCCACTCTTTGCCCCTACAAACCCAACAACCCACACCTGATACATAATTAAAAATTTAAAAAAACCTAATTACATAATATACATAATTAATTATCAATTTAACAATTCATAATAATTACCTAATAATACATGAATTACATTTATTTAACATCCCACCCATTACCCCTACAAACCCAACAACCTGCACCTGATATATAACTTACACAATTTACAAAATGAATTATCAATTAAATAATTATTAATTATTATAATACATTTCCTTCCCACCCTTTAACCCTACAAAAATCACAACCCACACCAAAAATATAAATGAAAAATTAAATGATTATACAATTTACATGATTGAGTATCAATTAAATAATAAATATTAATTAAAAAGTAATTATTAATACATTATAATTAAATTACTTCCCAACCTATACCCCTGCAAAACCCAGAACCTTCACTCAAAATTTAACTTTAAAAAAACTATATACACAATTTACATAATTAGTTATACATTAAATAATTAATATTAATGAATCACAATGTAATTATTTATAATTAAATTACTTCCCACCCTGTAACCCTATAAACCCCACAACCCGCTACAACACTAAAAATGACAATACACTAATAAATTAATTTTAAAAACAACAACAAATTTACAAACTATATTAAAAAATTAACAATAATTATACAAACAATTTATAACATACAATTAAAATATATACTAAAATACATAAAAATGACATTATCAGCAATCTTTTGTAAACGATAACAACATAGATATTTTTAACATGGATATTAACAACACAGATACTTTTGTAAACTGTAATAACAAAGGGCCTCATTATGATGGCGGTTGGACCTTTCGGAAATGGGACCCCCCGGCTGGCTTTCGGCGGTCCCGCCAAAGGGATTAGGATGCGACTTCCTTCAAATACACATTTTACATATCCCTGCACTATGTGGCAGGCACAATGCGGTGGGGGGCACCATAGGAGACCCCCAGAACCCAAGGCTGAGAGCAAGCGGGGCCCACTAGGGGCCTCAAAGTCCCTTTCTGCCTGCCTTTTCATGGTGGGTTAACCGCCATGAAACAGCCGGCCAGCGGAAAGGGACATTGTAATCCCAACGGCGCTCTTGTAGGGATTCAAATCCTTCTGACGCATCGACAGGGTCCTTGAGCCCGTCGGATGCATCGCAGTCGGTTTCTCTGACTGCCAACCATCCGCCTGCCATTGTAATGCGGCAGGTGGACCTCCACGGTCTGATGGCGGTGGGACTGCCACCGATGGGCTGACGGTGGCGGTCCCACTGCCATCATAATCAGGCCCATAGATATTTTTAACATCAATATTACTTACCTTAGAAAATCAATATGCTTGTCAACGATAATTTGGCACATGATATTTGTGCATCACAACATTTATAACTTGATATTTCTGCATCTCGATATTTTTTTCTCGATACTTTGTCTGAACACCCTAATAGACAAAGCAGCCTATCTATATTATGTTACCAATAAGAAATTCTTAGAACTTTGGAATATTAATTTGTGGGCCACACATTTTGTCTCGTGGGCCACACATTTTGTCTCATTCTCTTAACCAGTGTTATTTTGGTTTATATGTAATGGTTCTTTCTGCAAGTGTTTTATTCTATAATATGTGTACTCGAATTGCATTTTTTTGCACAATTATCCTTTGGATTTTATTGTATATATGTTTTTTGTTTTTTTCACTTATATGTTTTATGTGAACTTTTATGGCTGGAATTGGCCGAATAAAGAACTAACTACTGCTCACTAAAGTTCAGCGAGCAATTCTAGTTCGAATACTGGGGAACTCTACATCTTCATTCTCTAATGAATGTTCAGGCTCCTCTGCTTGGTGTTGAGTAGCAATAGGAGGCTGTGGAGTGATGGTGTGTGTCTCCAATGCACAAAAATCAGAGGATGAAGATGTATGCCCCATGTTTTCCAGAACATTATTGAGTGAGACAAAGGCTGCATGGTATTCCCCGGCAAGAGCTTGCTGGTTCTGCAATGCAGCAACAATGTTGATGTTGAGGGCACTTATAGTTGACATGAAGAAGTCTTTCTTGGCCTCTAATCTATTCCTAAACACTTAAGTCAATGGAGGAAGGACTGGATGGAGGAGTCAATGGCTTCTAGCTGGTTGGCAACATCACTGGTGCTTGATGGAGAAGGCTTTTGTTCATTTGTGTTCTGCATCATAACACCAGCAATGTCAGCTAAGGAGACATCAATCCCATGGAGCCAAGAATGGGTGTCTCTTAAAGCGTCAGCCAAAGCCTTATTGAGGATGAAGCACCTCTGGACTCCTTCTAAAGTGCCTGATAAAGTCTACATCCCTAACTTGACCTCTTCCGTCATACCCTGCTGCACCACAACTACCCTCCACTGAAAGCCAACTTTAGTTTCCTCAGGGTTCTCGATGGGGATATGTGGAGCACCTGTATGTGAAACAGTCCTGTTTGGTTCACTTGGAGACCCAACAACGTCTTCTGCCCTTGTCAATTTCAGAGGAGAACAATCGATTGTGTCCAGCAGTTCGTTGTTCACCCATGGGTAGCATGTAGGAGTCAAGGTCAGATTCGTCATCATGGACAGGCTGCTACACAGGAGAGGCAGTTGTTTTCTCTGCAGAAGATGAAGATAATGTTAGGAGTGTACAGAGTTAGTATTTCATAATCAACTTTATATGGGCATTGTAGCAAAATTGTCTTTCACTTGCTCTTACACTGCAAAGCTAGAAGTTTAATTTGCAACATGGCACTATGGGAAGATTATAGGGTACTCCAAAGTGATCACTATGTGCAGGAGGTATAATTGACCATGCACATATGTTAATGTAGCATTATGTATATGTAAGTGCAACAACATGCCATGTTGATACACACATATAAGGTATGCTCAGTAGATAGTTCTAAGTTCTGACATATTAAACATTTCAGTACACAAATTGTATACACCCAGGTACCAATAGAAGATGTAAATCACTGTTGTGTTCCTTGTCTTTTGACATTATGACAGGCACTTGTATATAATATGCAGCTTGGAGAGTCAATAATTGGCTAGTGAATCAGGGGCAGGTGTATCAAAGTGAGTGATAGGGCTGGCATCACTGTTATGATGCAGCAGAAAGGCAAATACATGAGAAATGTACACATCAACACAAAACCACATTGTGTGGCTTTGCATGGTTTAGTCAATACCAATTAACACAAGGCAACGCATAGTGCTGCATTTAGTTAATTTGCATAATGGCGGCAGGGCTTGGGTGCAGCATGGCCATTACCATATATCCATTCATGGAGTTTGACACAATCTCAGATGAACAAATGAAATAAACCAGTGATAGGCCAAAAAAGGTAGGGATCCCTGAAGCAGGCATAAGAATGAAAGATATGTACATTTGCAGTCCCTACTTCCACTTTGTATGCAACCTCCATTCTGCTGCACACATAGAAAGATGATCTTGCTGATAAAGAGTATTTTTGTGGTGTACGATATCCCTTCCTGCACAAAAACTATCCTGGTTGTAATGTAGACACCCTTTCACGTAGCAAGGGTGCAAACATTGGCCATAGTCACCGCAAAGGGCAACAATCGTAGGAAACCGCTGAATATTAACATATCTTAGTATATATGGCAATTTGTGCTGTTTCCCCTTGAAGTAATGCAGTACTGCAACTTTGATAGATGCCCTCTGTTACATCAAATGTTAATTAAATGTGACCCTCACTAAACATATACTAACCATGCTCACCAGATGTGAAGCTAACATGACATTAGTGGAAAATTTAGCTAAATGTAGATCTTCACATTTCTATGACGTTGTGTAGCAAAGAAATCACCTTATTATTGAGGAATAAGTCTTGACCTAGAAAGGCCACACACATTTCTCAACATAACACACATATACCCTTAACAATTTATTAACATGTCCTACCTTTGCCACTCTTCACAACCCAATAAACCATAATGATGACTGATCACCAATGCAATATGTACTGCATGTGAGAAACATATAGCACATCAAAATGTTTTGCACTGCAGAAAAGGAAATATCATTGATGTCCATAATGTGTTTGGAAAATATAATCATATATGACATTTTACACAACTTACAGAGTAGTTGTACATTACGATGCAGAAGGCAATGACCTTAAAATATTTGGCATTGAGGTAAATATAGAGGACATGATACAACCATTTTCATATGCGATTGAGGATCAACAGACACATATGTGGCATATTAGTGTAATCACCTCTGTGTATGTCTGTTGCATGAGGATGTTGTAATGCTATGATACATTCCTGGGCACACAGAAAGTAGGCTCAGATGCTGGCACCCTTGCACTATGATGTATGGGTGGCAACTGTGGGCATAGGCTGCACACAGTGCACTAGAGGTAGATGATGTAGGTCTAAAAGCTACATTAGCAAAATGTTAACATCCTAGTAACTTTTAATCTCAAGGTAGGCACCACACCAAGTTAGGTTGGTGTGCGCATTACATGACAATTTTGTACATATGGGCTATTTTTGTGTGAAGACAGATTTTTAGCCCACATGTGATCTGGTTTTATGTAGATATGTTTGTAAGACCCTTACACATCTGACCTTTGGCGCTAAGGTGAATAGATAACAAATATTGACATATTTGTGAATCAACTGTTTCATGAAGACATGATAATATAAATATAGGAGACTGATATTTGAGTGTATTTTACAAAACTCTATACATCCACACATCTTTACTCATGATGCTGCTAGTTCAGTTAGTTCATGCATGTTCTTCAGTACCTGCAAGCAAAGTTGCAGCGCTACGTTGAGTCAAAGCAAGAGAGCAGAAATGCTACATATTTATAATATTAAGAAGCATTTATGCTGTCCCCTTAAGCTGGAACACTGTTTGCTGCCTAGCACGAATGCACAATCATTTTCATGCAGGAAGGGACACCTTCCTGAAAAAACATTCCTAGAGGCATTTGGAACACACATGGAAAGAGTAAATAAGAAGGAAAACAGAAAATATGTGTCCTTGCTACTCGTCACTGGAGACGGCAAAGCTTTAGGAACCAATCCCAGGTTTACTACCTTTAGTAAATCTGGGAATGTGCCCAAATTCTTGTGTGCATGCATGGAATTGCCCATGCTCCATCCATGGAATGCCTACCAACTTCAAATGTAACGTGAGTCACCGCAAGCAGGTGCCTTGTATTACATTTCTTTACAAAGCAATGCAAGTCCATGCAAATGAGGCTTTGCATGTCTATGCAAATTACTAAACCATTTACATTGCATCAACTTGCCTGAAATAAGAGCACCACAAATGCTTTATAAATGTGGGCCCAGGTGTCTTGTATTAAAGTTAGACTGTTGTCCTATGTGTGGTTAGATGTCATCGTCCTTTTAATACGTCCTGTTGTTGTCATACGACCAATATGTCAATAAATATATCATTAATTATATTAAAACTCACCCTGTACATTTTGTTGATCCTCAGTGTCAGCACTGTGCATGCTCTTGACTCCAGCAACCAACTTGGTAGAGATGAGTGATGCCACCTGCTCCTCCAGTGGGTTTAACTTCTTCTGAACGTATGGTCCTCCGGTCCTCACTGCAGCCTTCAGGTCCCTGGCTAATTTCTCCTTTGTCCTGCGTTAGTGATCATGCCACCATTTCTCACATTCAACTACAGTCCTTATGGTTGTTGCCCACTATTGCTTGCCATAAAGCATCCTTCTTGGCTAATGGTAATTTTGACGTCACAAAAAGTAATTTAGTAACTTGTCATTCTTTGTAACCTCTGGAATCAAGATTTGTTTTTCTTCATCTGTAAAAGTTGGCTTCCACTTTCTCTTGTGCTGCATTGCAACTCCTGCTTTAGGGTTGGTCTCTTCCTGACTTTGCCCTGTGCCTTTCATGTCTGCCAAATGTTGGGATTGTGGTAGAAGAAACCTTGCATTGTCTCTGCATGGCAATTTGTTGTTTTGCATCATGTAGTGGACTTCGGCATGATACAAATCTGACATGTGGCACGTAAAACTGTCTTGCAGCGCACAGTACAGCATTGTGTTATGCAGGTCAAAGTTGCGTTGCACTATGTCACAGTGAAACGCAATTCTCATGCCATGCTGCATGACACATTTCTCAACCAAGTGACATGGTGTGCCATATAGTAAATATAGCGCAGCCATGTTGCAGCAAAGTGACGCTATGCAGCACAATTCATTCTCACGCTACGCAACTCAGGGCTCCGTGAGTCTTAGTAAATCTGGATCATGGTTCTTAGCTTTGGTAGTGTACATGGCTGAAGAAGTTAGATGGAGGAAGACAGGCATCGGGACAAGACAAACGACATGTAGCAGCCAAGGAGATTTACCTCTATCTTGTTGGCATTAGGTTTCATGGTGCCGTTTGCCCAAACAGTTGTATACAAACCATGGTAAAGAGGAAAGAGATGACAAAGGAGCCCCTGAAAGTGAAGTTGGTTGCTCTTTACTGCAAATCATTCAGTGATCACCACCTCAGCATCAGTCGTTACAAACAACATTGAGAGCCTGGACTAAGATGCAAGAAAATGCTGCCATCTTGGAAACTCCTTGGCACCATCTTTGTACAACAAAATATTGAACAAGTAAAGTGGTTGAAGGGTAAGAAGAGAGAAAGAAAGCAAAACATAGTTGATAATAAAGCATGGCACAACCTTGCAATTATTTACAAGCCAGAATAAGAAATATCAATGTTTCAGGAATTATATCTGACTGTAGGTCTTTGCTTACCTACTGTTGATGATGCTATATAACCCTTTTTCACATTCTACAAAACAATGTTCATAGTCTTTCTGGAGGTTGACATTAATGGATTACGATTGAAATGCCATCTCGCAAATGATAATCCAGTTTAAAAAAGATATTACTCGAGCGGAAGTAAATCATCATATATGAAATCATACAAGACAAAATTAGCATACAAGATACTAATGTTACTACCCTTTAGTCAACAAATGTTCTAGCCAACCAACACTAGTATCCAAGAAAACTCAAAGCCAGACTTAAATCCAAGATTTCTCAAAGGTTGTAGCATTAATTGAAAACAAGGGAAAGAACTCTATATGTTATAACCTAGATGATCCCACCTCCAAATCTCTGGTGGTGAAGTGTCATCAAAATAGTGATAACGCAAACAAATGTTCTCCAGTAGTAAACATTGTTACACAGGTGCAGCAAAGCTAGAAAATTGTGTTTTTGTGTTTCTTCTGCAGAAGTAACCATTACATGTTTGTTTTTAAGGAAATACTAGTGCGTTTGCAATTATAGATGAGCACAAGAGTCTGTGCAGTTGCTAGTGAGGGCGACTATATATATATATATATATAGATATAGACTTTGATAGAAAAGCAGACATTTGAGGTGAGCAGATCTAGAGTGTCGCTGGTGTTGAGAGTGCTCTATACAGGAGCTGCTTTCCACCTAAATTTGAGAACTACCCAGAGTTCTCTGCTTCTTTTTTTGTATAATTTATTCGTCACTCTATGCCTGAAAGGGTATTCTTTTGACTTATACTGGGTGCTCCCTTGTGTCTGGACAAAGCTATACCTCTCTGAAGAGCTCTAATTAGAGCGAAACACTGTGTCAGGGGTTGCTTTTACTCATTTCAGGTTGGCTTGGATGGTATTCAACCAATTCAAAGCTGTAATATTGTGCCTGGAGTGGTAAATGGCTTTTGTCATTTTACAGCTCGGCATGGACAGCACTGTGCTAGTCCTATGCTTAAAGACTTTGCTGTAGAAATGGCAAAAGACTTTGTCCCTTTCTATCTCGGCGTGGATGGCACTGTGCTAATCCTATGCTTAAAGACTTTGATAGAAAAGCAGACATTTGAGGTGAGCAGATCTAGAGTGTCGCTGGTGTTGAGAGAGCTCTATACAGGAGCTGCTTTCCACCTAAATTTGAGAACTACCCAGAGTTCTCTGCTTCTTTTTTGTATAATTTATTCGTCACTCTATGCCTGAAAGGGTATTCTTTTGATATATAATATATATATATATATATATATATATATATATATATATATATATATATATATATATCTATATCTATATTCACTGAAAAAACCGTAGGTTTCAGGCACGTTATAGTTACAAATTAGCATTTTAAAAACCTTTGAAATTCACTGAAAAAACCATAGGTTTCAGACACGTTATAGTTAGAAATTAGCATTTAAAAAACCTTTGAAATTCACTGAAAAAACCATAGGTTTTAGGGACAGTTATAGTTAGTTGGACATTGCACTCGTACAAAACCCGTGAAATTCCCCCGTTATAGTTAGTTCAGCTAACTATAACTCGCGCCCGCAATGCACTGCTGATGACGTCACATATTACATCACTCATGACATGGTCAGTGACATCACTGATGACATCACTGATGACATCTCAAATGACATCACTGATGACATCATCCAGTGACTGTGTGTTTCTGTAAAGTTTAAATATGTTTAATATATATAGGGAAAGGCGTATTGAAGAATGAGTGGGTGTATAAGTGTCTGAATGGATGATTTAGTACGTGCGTGACTGACTCTACAAGTGAGTGATTAAACGTATCTTACTGAATGCATGGGTTAGTGACTAAACTGTGTGAATGTCTGTATCCGTCTGTTGGTGTGTAAGTGGATGCATGGATTTGCGAATAGCTACATGAGTGTCTATATGGGTTATTGATTGGTTCTATGAGTATCTGTATGGGTGCCTGAGTGTTTGTGTGGATGGGGTGTGTGCGACTGTGCATAGATGTGTGAGTGGGTGATTCACTGGGTGGATGGTTTCAAGAGTGCATCTGTGATAGACTGTATGGGTGGGTAAGTGTGTGTAAGAGTGTGTTAGTGAGTGAATGTATGTCCCAGTGGTACCTGTGTGAGTAACTACATATGTGAAAGGCAGTATATATGTGTATTGGAGTATATAAATAGCTATAAGCGAGAGTGAGTGATTGTGATAGTGGCTGTATGGATGAGTGTGTGCTTGTATCAGTGATTGTATAAGAGCGTAACAATGTGCTAGTATTTGTATGATTAAGTGAGCTGGTGTGTGTATAACTGTATAGGTGAGTAAATGGCAGTGTGTTTAATTATTTGCATGACTGACTAGGTGTGTGAGTACCTCTATGGATGAGTGGCGGTGTTTGAGTGTCTATATAGGAGTAAGAGTGCATATGATAGTCCTGTACTGAGTGACCATAAGTATGAGTGACTGTACGGGTGAGTGAGTGGATGTGTGTGTGTAGACCTAAGAATCAGTGAGTGGGTATGTAGTTATTGGTGTTGGAGTGTCTATGGTTTTGCGAATGGCACTCTGTAATTTAGATTGGGTGTATCAAAGGTTATATTAGGGTGTGAGGAGCTGCATCAGATTATCACGTGGATGATGTCATCAGTGATGTCATTTGAGATGTCATCAGTGATGTCATCAGTGATGTCACTGACCATGTCATGAGTGATGTAATATGTGACGTCATCAGCAGTGCATTGCGGGGGCGCGAGTTATAGTTAGCTGAACTAACTATAACGGGGAATTTCACGGGTTTTGTACGAGTGCAATGTCCAACTAACTATAACTGTCCCTAAAACCTATGGTTTTTTCAGTGAATTTCAAAGGTTTTTTAAATGCTAATTTCTAACTATAACGTGTCTGAAACCTATGGTTTTTTCAGTGAATTTCAAAGGTTTTTAAAATGCTAATTTGTAACTATAACATGCCTGAAACCTACGGTTTTTTCAGTGAATTTCAAAGGTTTTTTAAATGACAATTTTTAAATGTATTAATTTTTATATTAATTTTTTTCACACTGATTTACTACATTTTTAGTAACAATTTCTTTTACATATTTTATTTTTTAAATTACATTGTAATTACATTATACATTACATTACAAAAAATACTTTCTCAGAATGAATTACTTTAGTTTAAATACTTTGCACATAGGCAATAGACTTTTAAGTACAGTAGTTACAGTTGTTGCAATGGGCAACACATTTTCATACACAATGCAACATTCAGCTCAATGTGAATTTCTAGTTAAATGCAATTAGTTACTTTATGGATTACTTTTCTAACCACAGGACTGGATCCTAGATTCAGTCCTGGTACATCTCCTGTAAACAGTTGAGTAAAAGCGTTTTGGTTACAGTCGTGATTTTTAAGGAATATTATTGTATTTTAAAAGTTGACACTTAGAAACTTTTTCTCATAGAATCACCAATGTTATCCTATGGAAGGAAATTCACTTAGCAGGTAAAAACTGTTATCGTTACTTTTTCTTACTCAGTGTTGGATCCTGGATCCAGCACTGGTGCATCTCCTGTAAACAGTTGAAAGAATGCGTTTAAGTCATACAGGCGATTTTTAAGGAATATTTGTAGTTTGTGAAAATCGACACTTTGAAACTTTTCTGCTGAAAACCAGACAATGGATTCCTATGGAAGAAAATATAAGTTACTGGTAAGTACGGTTAAAATTACTTTTCAGGACCAGTACTGGGCTGAAAGATACAGCACTGAGGTCTCTCCTTATAACAGGTGAGTAAATCGGAATTCGTATTTCGGCTGATTTTAGAGGAATATTTGTATGTTTCAAAAATCAACACTTAGAAACTTTTTCAGCAAAAAGCAGGCAATGATATCCTATGGAAGGAAATTCAAGTTACTGGTAAGTACGGTTAAAATTACTTTTGAGGATCAGTACTGGGCTGAAAGATGCAGCACTGAGGTCTCTCCTGATAACAGATGAGTAAATTGGAATTCGTATTTCGGCTGATTTTAGATGAATATTTTAAAGTTCCAAAACTCCACACTTAGAAGAATTTCCAAGTGAAACCAGTCAATGTTAGCCTATGGAAGGAAATTCAAGTTACCGGTCAGTACGGTTAAAATTACTTTTCAGGACCAGTACTGGGCTGAAAGATACAGCACTGAGGTCTCTCCTGATAACAGGTGAGTAAATTGGAATTCGTATTTCGGCTGATTTTAGATGAATATTTTAAAGTTCCAAAACTCCACACTTAGAAGAATTTCCAAGTGAAACCAGTCAATGTTAGCCTATGGAAGGAAATTCAAGTTACCGGTAAGTACGGTTAAAATTACTTTTCAGGACCAGTACTGGGCTGAAAGATACAGCACTGAGGTCTCTCCTGATAACAGGTGAGTAAATCGGAATTCGTATTTCGGCTGATTTTAGAGGAATATTTGTATGTTTCAAAAATCAACACTTAGAAACTTTTTCAGCAAAAAGCAGGCAATGATATCCTATGGAAGGAAATTCAAGTTACTGGTAAGTACGGTTAAAATTACTTTTGAGGATCAGTACTGGGCTGAAAGATGCAGCACTGAGGTCTCTCCTGATAACAGGTGAGTAAATCGGAATTCGTATTTCGGCTGATTTTAGAGGAATATTTTAAAGTTCCAAAACTCCACACTTAGAAGAATTTCCAAGTGAAACCAGTCAATGTTAGCCTATGAAGGAAATTCAAGTTACCGGTAAGTACGGTTAAAATTACTTTTCAGGACCAGTACTGGGCTGAAAGATGCAGCACTGAGGTCTCTCCTGATAGCAGGTGAGTAAATCGGAATTCGTATTTCGGCTGATTTTAGAGGAATATTTTAAAGTTCCAAAACTTCACACTTAGAAGAATTTCCAAGTGAAACCAGTCAATGTTAGCCTATGGAAGGAAATTCAAGTTACTGGTAAGTACGGTTAAAATTACTTTTCAGGATTAGTACTGGGCTGAAAGATGCAGCACTGAGGTCTCTCCTGATAACAGGTGAGTAAATCAGAATTCGTATTTCGGCTGATTTTAGAGGAATATTTGCACAATGGTGAAGGGAGGGGCGGGGCCTGAGGTGACATCTGTGCAAACGCGCCCCGTGGCGCGTTTTAAGTTGGGGGATTAAGTCCCCTTGAATCATGAGGGTCCCTACGGGCCAACTAGCCCACCAGGAACCTCCAGTATGCGCCAGGGGCTGCGTTGCAGAGACATGTACAGAGGCCACACCCCTTTTACACCTCTCTGCAACGCAGCTCTGTGGCGCTTTCTGGACGTACCTGTTGGGCTAGTTGGCCCCCAGGGACCCTCAGGATTGAAGAGGATTTAATTCCCCATCTTAAAACGCGCCATGGGGCCTGTTTGCAAACATGTCACCTGAAGCCCCGCCCCCTCCCTTCACCACTGTGCAAACGCGCCCCGTGGCGCGTTTTAAGTCGGGGGATTAACTCCCCTTGAATCCTGAGGGTCCCTGGGGTGCAACTAGCCCACCATATACCTCCAAAAGCGCCATAGAGCTGCGTTGCAGAGAGGTGTAAAAGGGCGTGGCCTCTGTACACCTCTCTGCAAGGCAGCCCCTGGCGCATACTGGAGGTTCCTGGTGGGCTAGTTGGCCCCAGGGACCCCAGTATTCAAGGGAATTCGTTCCCCCTCTGCAAACGCGCCAGGGGCGCGTTTGCAGAGTGGTGAAGGAAGGGGCGGGGCCTACGGGCCCGATCGTTTTTTTTTTTTTTTCCCTGAAGGGGGCTGTGTGGCCCCCTTCCTTTTCCTATTTTTAGGCCCTGGGGATCCCATCCCCAGGGCCTTACCCCTTTTTAAAAATTAAAATAAATAAAAAAAAACGGGGAAGGGGGCCGCGTGGCCTCCCTTCCCTGGGCCTGTATTGGCCCCGGGGACCCCATCCCCCGGGGCATGGCCTCTTTTTTTTTTATTTGGAGGGGGGCTGCGTGGCCCCCTTCCTCAGGCCATTTAAGGCCCCGGGGACCCCATCCCCCGGGCCGGCCTTGCACTTTTTAAATTTTTTTTTTCCTTTTTTTACTTTGGGGAGGGGGGCTGCATGGCCCCCCTCCGTGGCCACTTATGGCCCCGGGGACCCCGTCCCCAAGCCCCCCACAGTCCCGCCGGCTCCCCGTGTTCTACGGGAGCTGGCATTGCTTTTACACATGGGGAGCAGCTAACATGCTGCTCCCCATGTGGAAAAGCAATCGGCTTTGGATATTGGAAGAGAGAGCAGGTTTCCTGCTCTCTCTTCCAATATCCAAAGCAGTTTGCAATGACAGGACGGGAGCCGCGAGGCTCCCGTCCTGTCATTGCAAACAGCAGTGTCCCGGGGGTAGGCACCCGGGACACTGCAGGAGCCGGCCCTGGGGGTGGCGGTCCCCAGGGCCACCACAGGCTCCAGGAGGGGGCCGCGCGGCCCCCTCCCTACATTTTGAAAGCCCCGGGGAGGTGGTGGTCCCCGGGGCTTGGGGGTCCAAAACGGACCCCCATTTTAATTTTTCTTAGTGCCCCGGGAGGTGGTGATCCCCGGGCGTGTGGGGGCTGGAGCCCCCACACAGGTTTTTAATTTAAAAAAGAAGCCCCGGGAGGTGGTGGTCCCCGGGGCTGCGGGAGGGCTCAGAGCCCTCCCGCACCATTATACATAAAGCCCCGGGGGGTGGTGGTCCCCGGGGCTTGGGGGCCCTTAGAGGCCCCCACACATAAAATTAACCCCCCAGCATGCCCCCGGGACTTGGTCTCCCGCGCTTCGATTTTTTTTTTCGGCAGGATTCGCGCACCCTGAGCGCATCCTGCCGATTTTTTTTTTTTTTTTTTCTTGCCCAGGGGGTCCCACAAGGACCCCCTGAGCAAACCTAGGGGGTCAGGGTGTTTCTACCCTGCCCCCTTTGTGCGCTTTGCGCACTTGTTTCTGTCCCTCGGTTCTACCGGGGGACAAAATGGCTGCCAACATTTCCTGAATCGGAATGTTGACAGCCAGCTGACAACCAATTAACATGCAGCTCGTGATCGGGAGGGTACGCGGACCCTACTCGGCCATAGATATCACTATCTTTTTACTTTTGATTTTCTCAGCAACTACTGAACGGATTTACACCATTTAACAAAAGGGTTCTTTCTGAACCAAGAACTACCTCTTTGCCAAATTTGGTGTAATTCCGTTCAGCAGTTCGGGCTGTAGCCGTGTCTAAAGTTTCCTATGGAAAATTGCATGGGGAAACGCGTTTTGGGACCCCCCTTTTTTCTCGGCCCCCGCTTGACGAATCCCCCCGAGACTTTCAGGGTAGGAGCGGACCGGAGTGGGCCACAAAGTTTGAAAATTTTGCGAAGATACGTCAACCGGCAAGAGAGTTATTTCAAATAGAATGTCGCGGATTTCCTATGGATAATAGGTTGTAACTATAACTATCTACTGGCGACCGCCAGTAGATAATCTATATCTATATATATAGATATAGATATATATATATATATCTATATATCTATATCTATACATATATACTGAAAAAAACAAAGGTTACAGGGACGTTGTAGTTAGACTGAGATTTCCCTCGTACAAAACCAGTGAGATTCAACAGTTATAGTTACCTGACTAACTATAACCAACGCCCCTGCAATGCACTGCTTATGACCTCACTTATTACTTCACTCATGACATAGTCAGTGACATCACTGATGACATCTCAAATGACATCACTCTCCGAACCAATTTAGATGTTCCCATTGTGTTGGTGGTATCCTGGCGGCAGAGTCCTGATGCAGTGATGCCATGGTGTTGTGCACATGTGTAAGTACTACTCATCATCTTACTACACATATGTGTTGTAAATCTGTCAATATGTATGTGTAGATAATGTGCAATGCCTTTTTTATACATATTGCATTTCACTCCAACAACATAAAGACACTATTGTATGTACACCCACAAGCAATGTTGTATTCCGCTTTAGGTGTCCGTATATAGGTTTTCCTGAAACATGTCCTTACAATTCGCTTTGCCCTTATATAGGCATAAGATCCCAGTCCTTATTTAGGCATTAGCCATGCTATCCAAATACAGGCATGGTCACTTACATCCGTCCACCCTAACGTCACAACGAGTCCAGACCCTTAAGCTCTTGGGAGTTCCCCTAGCACAGGATTATTGATTTCACCAAGAACTCATTTATAATGCATGAACCGCTATACCTTAAGGGTTCATTCCTGACGTCTTCCTCTGCCCGACTTTACGTCAATACTAACATTCCAAGGCACCTACCAGGTATAAATATACCTTCCCTTGCCCAAGCAAGTAGGAGGAGACCTCGACTTTAGAGGAGCCCGTGTCCCGGCCTGACGCACTGACAAGAGACGCTGTCATCCCTGCTCGCAGAGAATCCAGATTCCAGTGTTCTGACTCCCTTCGCGGGGTGTTAGAGTTCGAGATCCGGAAGGAGATTCCCACCTCTCTCATTCTCAAGGTATGGAGCTGACTAGAACCTAGAGGGACTCTTGGCATACTAGACTTGGCATACTAGACTTGGCATACTAGATTTGGCATACTAGACCATAGCATACCATACTATAGAATACTTCACCTACTTCTTACCTTGCACTACACTTAGGTTAGGTACACTGGGGTAGGACTAGTTAGACAAGCATCTTATGAGTACTCGCATTTTTAGCTTATGTTATTTATGTATATGAATATGTGTCATAGCTAAAAGATAATGCTAGCGCAGTATTATTTCTTTCTACTGCTTACGCTGTACATTATATATCTCGCATACTGTCTTGTGATCATAACAGCTTATATCTGTTACACGAGAAACAAGACTGTTCAATAAATCCTTTTATTGAAACGCCCGTCTATTCTTTCTGTGTAACTCTGAAGAAACTAAGCATGCACGATTAGCTGAGTAAAACTGTTATCTATAGTTTCCACGATTCTGAGAGTGTTCCGATTCTAAAGGGAAACAAAGTTGTCATGTTTATGCGGTTGCCAGAAACTACTCCCTTCTTGTTTACAAGGAGTGTCTAGTGGCCTCTGAGTTAGCTGGCACATAGTAATTAAGTTTAATATACTCGATAGGGACATACTGACCTCAGTCCTATGTTGAATCTATAGGGTATATTATTCCAATGCGCAGAGAATATTAGGGAAATAGGAACTACGCTACATGGCGCCCAACGGTTTGGTAAGGCACTAATTTAATGCTAGATACTGAGTAACTCAGTCGTGCTTTTCTCTCAGAGACCCCTACTCACATACTCCATAAGACGTCTGGAGTGGGTAGGGTTAAATATACACCAAAGCTAAATAGGACAAAAAACCCTATATATTAGCTATTTGGTTTGTTCAACGTTGAAGGATACAGTGTTCCAAAATATTGTGCACCTTATCTTTGTTTCCTTGAAACTTGGTCTACATTTTCAAAAAACAAATGTCCATACATGGGGATAATGGCACCGAGGACGGTGTAGCTGCGGCTGACCGACTCGTAACAGCTTTTAATTTTACAGGTTTAAATGAAACCGATGAGGGTGTTATAAACATCCCTCGACACGTTCTCAATCCCGAGGTAGGTCTCCTCAAAAGGAGCCCTCTGAAAGGAGGTATAATCTCAGGAATAGGGATAATTTAAGAAAACCTAACAGGTATCAAGATACTGATACACGTTCCTCTCGTACCTTTCAGATATCGTCACAGACATCAGAAAGAAGAGGACGGTCAGACCACAGAGAAGAACGTGTGAAATCCAAAGACGATAAACACGTTCAGAAAAATAAATCAAAACCTCAATTCACAAAAAAGAAGGTAGCAGGTCTGAAGATCAGACATGCCGAGAATACTGAGAACACAGCTCAAGAACGGAGAATGGGCTCAGACAATGCTGGACAGTGCAGCAGAAGTAACAATAGCTCGCCAGAACCTGAAGGAACTTCTGGAGATAGTGGACTTGAATGAGTACATCACAGTAGAAACTGTAGACACCAGGGTTAGTACTCCACAAAAGTTATATGAAATAACACTCCGAATGGAGGGAGACATACCAAGAAAAGTGAAAATACTCTTTTGGGAGAAACTTTCAAGGGGTTATGATATACTTCTAGCAGAAAAGGACTGGCCATCAAACTTTGTCAGGGAGTGCCCACATGGTGAGGACATCATTATGCCTGCCTTCTCCAACCATATTCCAATTCACCTAAAATATACTTATGCCAGGAAATGGGCAGTTGCCCAGGCCCCAGCATTATATAAAAATCATGTAGGATGGGATGAGGACTCACCTCACCACAAAATACATCTAAAAAATCAACCTACTGCACAAAGGCAGTACCCAATAAAGCAAGAAGCTAAAAAACAGGTCAGGGAGATCTTAGATCAACTTGAATACCAAGGGGTGATTGAAACATGCACCCCCTCAATGAACAATCCTTTGTTTCCTGTATCCAAACCAGACAATACATATCGTCTAGTTTTGGATTACAGACACTTGAACACTTGTTCAAAAACATTTGCAGTGCAAAATGCACATAGTACAGCATTAATGAATAACATTGTGCGTAAAAAATATAAAACCACATTGGACATTTCAAATGGTTTCTTTTGTCGAAACATAGCACCTGAAGCTTAACAGCTTTCTCAATAATGGGGACCCAGCGTCAATTTTGTAGACTCCCACAAGGGTTCAAAAACAGTCCGGGGTTATTCTCAGCAAGAGTAACAGAGTTACTACAAATTTATGATAATGAGGCATTGTCATATGTCGATGACATCTATCTGACAGACGATGACCTGGATAGGCACTTGAACAGGGTGAGTACCATTATATTGGGCTTCGCCTCTGAAGGCTATAAATTCAACTTTTAAAAATCCAGAATTGCCCATCTCAATGTCCTTTTCCTAGGATATGAGCTTTCAAGTGAAGGCAAGAGCCTGGCAGCCAACTTTTTAGAAAAGTGCGCGCCGCTCCAACCTCCAAAAACGCTGAAAAATTTACAATCCATCTTGGGTTTCCTAAATTTTGGAAGAACTTACATTCTAAATTACGCATAAAGGGTTAAACCTCTCTATGAGTTAATCAAACCTGATTTTTCAACAAAACATTGGACACAGGAACACACAGAAATCCTGCGTTCACTCCAAGCTAACATGTTAGCAACAAATCACTTACAAACACGCGTAAATATATGCAATGTAGTGATCCGAATAATTTCGGGTCAATGCGGATTCACCTATTTAACATTTAATGAGGGTGAAAAAGTACCAATAGCATACAAATCACATTTGTATACACAAGCAGAAATGCGCTTCACTTCAACAGAAAAAATACTGACAGCAGTTCAAACCGCTGTAGCAAAAGAAAGAGCTCTAGCTCAAGGGAAACGCATTATTGTCGTAACTCCAGTACCAGCCTTAGAGGCGGTTACAAATGCGAGCATTCCAAATGCAAAAGCTTTACATCCTAGATGGATACAATGGGTTAATTCTCTTGCTGCTACAGAGGTTGAATATGTTTTTGATCCTGATTTAAAAACACAAGCGTTCCTGCAATATGAACATGAATGTCCTCTGCCCACTGAAATTCTGCCTCTCAATCAGTATGAATTTATAATTTACACTGACGGATCCGCACAACCCGCTACAGGGAGTAAGCAAGCTTACAGTGCAGCGTGCGCAATCGTTAAAGGTCGCATGCGCGATGGTAACTTCAGACCAATGGTCACTAAAACTCAATCTCTAGGAGATTGTACAGCTCAGCGAGCTGAACTACAAGCATTCAAACTGGCACTTGAAAATACAGATCGCGAATTCCCCACACTCATAGTGTGCGATTCTTTTTACTGTGTTTAGTCGTATAATGAATATATACAAAATTGGCTTGAAAATGGGTTCAAAGATGCAAAAGGTGGCACAATAAAGCATAAAACGCTTTGGGAACAAGTAGTTCAGTTAAGAAACGAACTACCAAAAGCTCACGTGATACACACGCTGAGTCATTAACGTGATGGCGTTCACGTTGCAGGGAATTCATTGGCTGATGAAGCCGCAAAGGGGGCTGTTCAGACGGCTTCCGTAGCTGCGATCACTCGTTCAAAAACAAGAATAGACATTGAGATATTGTTGGCTGTCAATGCTTCAAGCAAAGGCAGTGGTGCAGCGTTACCAAAGAAATTTCCACTCAAGTACTCTTATGTAATTGATGGAAACAACGTTCCTTTTGCTCAAATCCCTGGAGTGGGGGATAGGGTAATTCCAAACATGGAACGTAGATTAGGACTGATCCTAGCAGCACATGAGGGGATAGCCTCTGCCCATGCAGGTGTTTCTGCAACAGTATCTTTACTTAAACAAAGATATTGGTGGCCTGGCATTAGGAAACAGACCAAGAACTATGTTTTGGAATGTGAAATATGCCAACAGATGAAAGTCTCCACAGTGAAACGTCCTGCGCAGACACCCCTGTTGATTTCAGACAACCCATTAGCTTGTGTTTACCTGGACCACTGCGGTCCCTTGCAAAGGGACGGTAACTATAAATATATAATGGTCGCAGTGGATTCGTGCTCAGTTTACTGTTTAGCATTTAGTACTATCGTTCATTCGAAAGTGAAGTGGGTGTTGTATTCCGCTTTAGGTGTCTGTATTTAGGTTTTCCTGAAACATGTCCTTATATAGGTACAATTCGCATTGCCCTTATATAGGCATAAGATCCCAGTCCTTATTTAGGCATTAGCCATGCTATCCAAATACAGGCATGGTCACTTACATCCGTCCACCCTAACGTCACAACGAGTTCTTAGAAACCAGACCCTTAAGCTCTTGGGAGTTCCCCTAGCACAGGATTATTGATTTCACCAAGAACTCATTTATTATGCATGAACCGCTATACCTTAAGGGTTCATTCCTGACGTCTTCCTCTGCTCGACTTTACGTCAATACTAACATTCCAAGGCACCTACCAGGTATAAATATACCTTCCCTTGCCCAAGCAAGTAGGAGGAGACCTCGACTTTAGAGGAGCCCGTGTCCCGGCCTGACGCACTGACAAGAGACGCTGTCATTCCTGCTCGCAGAGAATCCAGATTCCAGTGTTCTGACTCCCTTCGCGGGGTGTTAGAGTTCGAGATCCGGAAGGAGATTCCCACCTCTCTCATTCTCAAGGTATGGAGCTGACTAGAACCTAGAGGGACTCTTGGCATACTAGACTTGGCATACTAGACTTGGCATACTAGACCATAGCATACCATACTATAGAATACTTCACCTACTTCTTACCTTGCACTACACTTAGGTTAGGTACACTGGGGTAGGACTAGTTAAAGAAGCATCTTATGAGTACTCACACTTTTAGCTTATGTTATTTATGTATATGAATATATGTGTCATAGCTAAAAGATAATGCTAGCGCAGTATTATTTCATTCTACTGCTTACGCTGTACATTATATATCTTGCATACTGTCTTGTGATCATAACAGCTCATATCTCTTACATGAGAAACAAGACTGTTCAATAAATCCTTTTATTGAAACGCAAGTCTATTCTTTCTGTGTAACTCTGAAGAAACTAAGCATGCACGATTAGCTGAGTGAAACTGTTATCTATTGTTTCCACGATTCTGAGAGTTTTCCGATTCTAAAGGGAAACACAGTTGTCATTTTTATGCGGTTGCCAGAAACTACTCCCTTCTTGTTTACAAGGAGTTTCTAGTGGCCTCTGAGTTAGCTGGCACAAAGTAATTAAGTTTAATATACTCGATAGGGACATACTGACCTCAGTCCTATGTCGAATCTATAGGGTATATTATTCCAATGCGCAGAGCCTATTAGGGAAATAGGAACTACACTACAGCACAACACCTACACCCCCAAAAATATTTTTTATGTGTCAATACAGATGTGTTCCTTTTACCACGATAAGTTGTAAGATGAACACTTATGCATGACACATAAAAAGTTGCATGTGTGAGCAATGACACCGCAATAGCAAATGTCAACATATGATTGACAGTGTGGCAAGTGACAACAGGGTTGCTGAGCATCGTAGTGAGGTTGCAGCAGCTCAGGAAGGGCCTGGACAATGGGGTTCAAGATGTAATTCAAGGTGAGAACCTAAAAATAAGGTATGTTTTCACCTTTTTCTCTTCGTTTCCACAAACCCGAGTTTGAAGGTTTTCCCACCACAGTTGCCTTGACTGAAGCGCACATTGTAATCAGCTCGGTGGTATTCTTGGTGGGACTCCCTCCGACAGCCATTTATGCCTCTGATGATGTCAACGCGGGAGCAAAATCCTGGCGGAGGCAGCGGGACTCCGACGGTCTTCTCTCTGTAGACCAGCCAACATCTAAATAGGCTGGTGGAACACCAAGTAGGCGGGCAGGATGACCAGATCCACCAACATCTAAATCAGGCTCTCAATCTGCTAATCCAGCTGGACATGAACAGGTCAGTCTTATTAGCGAGGTGAGAATCCTCAGATTAGGCACATTTTTAGCTGTGTTTGGATAACTAATTTAGAGCCCAATATTCCACATAATGAAATGTTTGCTTGGTTCTGAAACATTTGCAACTTCAGCAGGACAACAATTGCCTCTTTCTCAATACTGTAAAACAATTGTACCATGGCTCTGTTCCTGAGATATTTTGGTTTTGTTTCAGATATAACAGCATTGGATAATACTTTTTTATTGAGAAAATCCTGCTTTTCCAATTCATTGTAAGCTATGTGGTTGTGCACTGCCTGAAGAAGGATGACCTCATTCTGAAAGTCTTACTGTGCTGTTTTGTTTCCCGCTCTGACCTGATGGGAGACGTTTGTGATGTGGCATTCTGGGATGTATGCTTCTAAGTTTGGCGAACATTTGGCATAGGGCTTATAGATTCTCATTTCTTCTGATCTGGTGCTACATTTGAAGATTAGGCAGATGATTCATGGCTTGTTTTTAGAAACTATCTGTGCATGTTAGGGAAGCTTATACATGCACATAGATCTATGTATGAGAGGAAAACCAAATTTTAATTTAGAATAGTTGGTTTCACACTTGTAAATGGATTACTCACACAAATATTTTCATGTGAGTAAATCTATGAATAATGGTGGTGAATAAATGCTACATAGTGCGACCGTCATGTCAGTTTGTGAAGTCTAAAAAAGGTACTCATCTGTGGATATTGACAAACTCCTCTTCCTATCATAGAATAGATTAGATGATTTACTACTGATATGTGTGCGTTAGCACCTGAGAGACCTCTTAATCCCTTTCACTGGGCAATTAGTCTAACCTATACAATGTCATTTTTTTTAGAAATACTAGTAAAAAGTAGATGATGCAAGCTTAGGGAATTTTTTGTATTTTCATTATTTTGATGACTCTTCCCCACCAGAGATTTGGAAGTGGGACCATCTAGCGTTTGAAATCCTTTCAATGGTGCAAACACAAAGGAACAACCCAAATTTGCATCAAGAAATATTTTCCCCTTAGGGACAAAAAAAGTTAACCAGTGCTCAGCGCTTGTGCTGTTGACAAACCTGAATATACATTTGCATATGTTTGAAAAACAGCAACTGGTGTAGGTTGTTAGAAATTGGGTATCTGGTTGGCAGAGATATGCACCCTGTCCAAGCAGAAACCACAATCCTAGTCAGGGTAAGTCAGATACATTCCATAAATTAACCTGTGCTCACCCTCTGGTAGCTTGGCACAGAACAGGCAGGCTTAACTTAGGAGGCAATGTTTTAAGTATTTGTGCAACACTTCAACAGTAACACAGTGCAAACACCACACAAAGACTCCACACCAATTTAGGACAATAGCTTCTGTTTTTATGAACAAAACAAGACCAAAATGACAAACATCTAATAAGTATAACCAGAGTTATGAATTTTTAAAGAAATAAATGAAAGTATGAGGCATAAAAACTTATAGCTCCAACCGGAGACATCTGGTCACGCTTGACAAGGGTAAATCTAAAAGTTCAGGCTGACTGCAATGGAGCGCGGGTCAGATACAGGAACCACCCTTGGCCTGCTAAAAAGTGCCTGGGATTCCTCGTCGACTGAGTCCAGATGCAAGAAGCAAAGAGGTGATGTATCAAACCGCGGGATTGAAGGCGATGCACCATTATTGAGCCATGCAAACTGGAGAAGTGTTGTCATCGAGCCACAGGATGTAGGTGATGCGTTGGGAACTGAAGGTGATGCGCCATGCAGTCAGCGATGCATAGTCAGTATCTGTACAGCAGTGGAGATGCATCAGTGATGACGGAGATGCAACAGTTCTGATCAGCAGATCATGGATTTTTAGCAGTTGTAACACTTTATACCCACTTCCGGGTGTCCAAGACTGGATTGGCATCACTTGGCAGGGCAAGACTTGCGGCATGCAAAGTCCTTGTGCTGTTGCAGGTCGGTGAGAAGTCTTTGATGTCCCTGAGACTTAGAACAGGGGGCAAGCCAACATGCCCTTGGAGTAACTCTGAGTTCAAGTGAAATGGGTCCAGCCCTTCCTCAGCAGGGCTGAGAATAGCAGGCAACAGGGCAGCACAGCAGAAAAGCAGTTCTTCCAGAGCTGTAATCTAGCAGAGTGGCAGTCCTTGTAGCAGCACAGCAGTCCTTCCTCCTGGCAGTTTCTTCACAGGTCTAGTAGTGTTCGATTTGGTGGGGTCAGAGATCCAGTATTTATACCCAGTTGTGCCTTTGAAGTGGGGGTGACTTCAAAGAGGGGCTTTGAAGTGCACAGAGGTCCTTCCTCCCAGCTCTGGCTCCAGACCGACTCCAGGGGGATATGCAGCCCTTTGTGTGGGGACAGGACACAGTTTATTCAGGTGTAAGTATCAGCTCCTCCCTCCCATCCTGCCCAGGATGGCCCATCAGGATGTGAATTGCAACTTAGTCACACCTAAGCTCCCTTTGCGTGTGGCTGTATAGAGGGAATGCACAAAGTCCAACTCTCATTCACCTCAGACGTGTATTGGAGACAGGCTGCAGGCACACAGGGCAGAAAAATCCATCTTTCTCAAAGTGGCATTTTTAAAAGGGTATTGATAAATTCATATTTACCAGTAAAGAGGATTTATCATTACCATTCCAGTGATATGAAACATGACAGATCAACTCCTTCTCAATAAGGAATTACAGCGTATTATTATAATAAGGAATTCACAGTGTTAACTTATGAGAGGGGAAGGCCTCACAGTAGTGAAATGTGGGTGCTTTTCACTACCAGGAAATACAAAACTATTAAGTACATGTCCTACCTTTTGATTACACAGCACCCTGTCTTATGGGCTACCTAGGGCCTACCTTAGGGGTGACTTATATGTAATTAAAGGGGAGTTAAAGGCTTGGCAATGGGTTTTAAATGCCAAGTTGACATGGCAGTGTAAACTGCACACACAGGCTCTGCAGTGGCAGGCCTGAGACATGTTTGAAGTGCTACTTGTGTTGGTGGCACAATCGGTGCTGCAAGCCCACTAGAATTAAATTTACAGGCCCCGGGCACAGGTAGTGCACTCTGCTAGGGACTTCTAGATAAATTAAATATGTCAATTGTGGATAAGTGAATCAAACCATGTTTTAGGGGAGAAGCACATGCACTTTACCATTGGTTGGCAGTTGTAAAGTGCTCAGAGTCCTAAAGCCAACAAAATGAATTCAGCAAAATTGGAGGCAAGCAGGCAGAAATGTTTGGGGGAAGACCACCCTAAGGCTGTCAGGTCTAACATAGGTTTACATGCATAACAAAGAAAAACATTTATGAATTCTAGAACGTAGGAAATATGTAGTCATGTGAGTTTGGAAACCTGCAGATTTTTTACTTTTTTGTGCTTTATGTGTGCATTTCATTGCACGCTGTTGGTTCAAACTGAAAGTCATGATGGGCATTAGCTTTAAATCAACATGGCAGGCAGAGCCTCTGATCTTGCCAAAATGGGGATTTGCCCAAATTTCTATAATTAAGAAAAGTCCTGATTCATTAAAGATGTGACAGTTATACTGCCACTCCTTAGATCCTTATTTAATCACTCTCAGATCTATATTTTCTTTTGCAGTGCTAGAGCTCCTCCAGGACTTTGATATGGTTGCATGGTCCTCAGACATTGCCTGCCTATTTAAAATTATTGGTTCATTTTCTTCCCATACAGGACTTAAATATTGGGGGCCTGATTCACAAAGTTAAACTTACACATCTGTGTATGTTTACTATTTTGTTTGTATTTACTTACACTTTTGTGCACTTTTACTATTTTTTTGTATGCAAAAAACTCCAGAATTAATTTTACCAATAGCAATTGTAAGACTGCGGAGACTCCGCACTCATGTTGGATACTATGCATATAAAAAGATAGGCCTGTCCTATCTTTTTATGTGCAGAGTTATCCGCCTTGACTGCAGACTCTCTTCAGTCCTACAATTACTGTTAGTAAAATGAAACTCAGAGTTTGTGAACAAAAATAAATGGTAAACTTAGACAAAAGCGTAAGCTTACCTTTGTAAATCAGGCCCTTATTGTTGAAACAGAAAATAAGCCTTGCTAGCTGCAGAGGAGTGTGCTATAGCCTTTGCTTGATATTGAAAGACATTTTTGTTTCCTATTGGTTAATGAGAAATGTAGGTTTGGTGTCTTATTTTTTCTAAAAAAGATGAAGCATAATATTCATCTCTTTGCCTATAAGTAAATCAGGATTTTCACAATAACTGTGGGACTCTATCTTATCACAGAGATCTTCAAAAACGTTTCCCAATATAATACATAAATATTTGAACCTGGTTCTCTCAAGGTCCACCCCTTTTCTAAAAATGTACACCAGATGAAGGTCTTAGCTAAGCAAAGTGATTTTCCCAAATGATAACACTAAAACTCACATCCACATTGTATAGCTTGTTGTACTGGGAGAGCTCTTCTTTTTGTGACTGAAATATATAAATATATATATATGTATGTATATATATACATATTTAGAACATTGGAATGTTGGAAGCTCCATTTAAAACAATGGAGTGCTCCGGGTTTATAATGGCTGGTATAAGCCCGGAGCTCCAACATTCCAATGCTTCTTTGTGGCTGTGAACAAAGGCTTCAGGGAGCCTGAGGGGATTTCAATCCCCTCGCGCTCCCTGAAGCCTTTGTTTAATTTGTTAAAACATTCTGCCCTCTAGTGGCAGAATGTTCTAATAGCCTTATAGCCCTTCGTAGCAGGGCTAAAGCAGCTATTAAAGTCGCGCTGCCTTGTTAAAGTCCCTCGCCTTCGGCTCGGGCCTTTAACGCTGCAGCGGGCCTTTAATAGCCGATATAGCCCGCTACGGCGGGCTATAAGGCTATAATATAACCTGCTGGCGGTCGCCAGTAGGTAGTTATAGTTAGGACCTAGTTTCCATAGGAAAAGCGTTTTTTGATTTGCCAATATCTTTGATGCCGTTTGACGAATCTTCGCGAAATTTTCAAAACTAATGGCCCGCTCCGGTCAGCCCTTACCTCGACAGTTTCGGGGTGATTCATCAAGGGGGGGCGAGAAAAAAGGGGGGGTCCCAAAACGCGTTTTCTCCCTGTTAATTTCCATAGGAACTTTTGTCGCGGCTACAGCCCGAACTTCTGAATGGAATTACACCAAATTTGGCAGAGAGGTAACTGTTGTTCCAGAGTGCACTCTTTCCTTTAAATGGTATAAATCGGTTCAGTAGTTCCTGAGAAATTTAAAAATAAAAAATATCGATATCTTGTGACTGCGGTGGATTCGCGAACCCTCCCGGGCACGAGTTTAATTTTGATTGGCTGTCAACAGTCCAAACCAAGAAGTGTGGGAAGCCATTTTATGACTCGGTAAAACCTAGTCAGAAGAAAAAAGGGTATTAAATAATAAAAAAAAAGAAAAGGGGGCAGGGTAGAAACACCGTGACTCCCTAGGCCTGGTCAGGGGTTCCTCAGGGATCCCCAGGGCCCAAATTTTCTTTTCTTTTTTATTTTTTTAGCGGAATTTGCGCTGGGTGCCTGAATCCTGCTGATTTTTAAAAAACAAACAAAGCGTGGTATGCCGCGCTTCGTTTTAATGAGCCCCCGGGTGGGCCAGGTCCCAGGGGCAATGATTAATTATTATGGGGGGACCACCACCTCCCCAGGGCTTTTATAGTAAAAAAGTATAGGGGGGCTCGAGCCCCCCCACACTGCCCCGGGGACCACCACCTCCCCGGGGCTCTAATTATTGTAATGCGAGGGTCCGTTGTGGACCCACAGCCCCAGGGGCCACCACCTCCACGGGGCTGCATACATGTTGGGAGGGGGCCCCCGCGGCCCCCCTCCTGTAGCCCTCCTTGGCCCTGGGGACCACCACCCCCCCAGGGTTGGCTCCAGCAATGTCCCGGGGTGCCCACGCCTGGGACATTGCAAACTATGCTTCGCTTCATGAAAGCGAGAGCAGACAAACTGCTGTCAGCAGCTCCCCTTGTCCAAAAGCAATGCCAGCTCGCCAGGAGGCAGGGAGCTGGCAGGGACCGGGGGGGCATTGGGGCTCCCCCACGGTCCCGAATGTGAGGGCCGGCCCTGAGGAGGGGGGCCACTTTGCCCCCCTCCGGGGAAAAATATATATATATTTTTTTTAAACGAGGCAATGCCCCAGGGGATGGGGCCACCGGGGTAGTAATGGCTGGGCCTCGGGGGATGGGGTCCCCGAGGCAGAATTTGAGTTATAAGACTCCATCGCGGCTCTCAGAATGGCCCCCCTGTGTAACCTCGATGGGTTCGCGACTCCAGGCAAAATTAAAAAAGAGTATGTATGTTTTTTAAAAAGTAAGATTAACTGTTGGGTTATAGGGTGGCTCTAAAAAGAGCCCTTGTTTTCATTATGAGTTTGTTGTAGCTACATGTAAGTGCGGATGCACAGCTTTAGGTTGTTGAGGAAGACTCTGTTTCCTTGATCTGTGAAGTGCACGCCATCACTTCTGTAGATGTCGTCCAGATCAAAACGTAGATTGTTGTTGTAGATTGACCCCATTCTATGATCTCTGAGGTATGCAGAAACAGCTTTATTGACATTCTTCCTAGCTTTCTCAAACTGTGGACAGAATTGATTTGACCAGTTCCATTTCTGTCTTTGGCATATGTTAGAGTATACAAAGAAAGTTTGAGGCAAAAGCAACCTCAATTGTGCAAAGGTGTCCTTCATTATCCTTTCCAGACCTACCCCAGTCAATGTGCCTAGGTCATTGCCACCACAGTTCACAATCATGAGGTCAGGGGGTTGGAGATGCAAAAAGGTTTTAAGCAAAGGCAACAATTGGTGCCACTTTAATCCTCTCTGTGCAATCCATTTAATGTCCACATTTTCCAAACCTAGGTCTTTGGCAATACCTCTGCGTTCAGCATACCTTTTGCACCAGAAAATATAGCTGTGCCCTACAATCCACACTGTGAGCATCTTGAAGGGATGTCTGAAAGTAATCAAAAGATGTCTGTAGCTCAGGTAGTTAGTTGGTAGAATGAGAGGTATCTAAAATGGTGGAGAACATGTTGTTTTTAAAACGTTGATAAGTGATTGGCTGTTCATCAAGATTGTGCACTCAAAAATAGGATGCATGTTACTTTGCTGAGGTATCATGTTTGAAATTCGTTGTTAGAAAATGTTTGAAAGGTACAGTTGATACCATAAGGTAATATTTTGAAAAAGTCAACCACACCTGCTGTATGCATTAGTAAGCTTGTGTGCTGAACTTGAAACTACGGTGAACTTGTGACCTACCAGTACAGTTGAATGTTCCATGAACTGTGACTATGGAAACTGGCATTAAGTAGAATGGGGGAAGGGTTGAAACTTAACTGTGGACTTAAAATGTGAAATGGATACTTAAATATAAGTGAAAAGTTAGTAAATTAAGGTTTTCTAAGACAGAAGTATGTGGAGAAGTAGTGTGTTGCTGAAAATCTATACTAGTATTATTAAAAATAGGTTTTTGAACTCCTCTGTAGAGTCGCGGCTCCACCGCGGTAGAGTCGCGGCTCCACCGCGGTGGAGTCGCGACTTCAGAAAATTACAGGAGCAGTTTGGGCATCATTTGAAGACAGTTAGAAAGAGTTAATATGTCTAACCAGTAGAAATGTGTTTTACAATTTGAAATAATGATGGAAGCAATGCGATTTGATACTTACATTTATTTGAGTGAAAAAGAGAGGGAAAGTTTGCCATTTCTGGTTTCACCTTTCTGAGAGAGGTGCATTCTCGTGTGGAAAACAAAATCTGTTAAGAGTTTCTGATATTTGGTATTCTGCAATACTACCTCAAACGTGAGTAACCAATTTGTAAGGTGTATTACAATACAATACAATACAAATAATTTTATTTGATTCAGACCTCAACTGAGATCAACAAATACATCTATAAAATTCTTATTATTAAATTTAAAATAATTGGAATGATAAAACTTTTAAAACACACTATAAAGTGGAAAAGTAATGATGTTTCACCGCCTAGTTAAACAGCATTCTATGTGATAACATAAAATCTTAAGATTGTGCGCTTTACCTTTAAAACAACTTCAAAAAACTTTTTAAAAACTTAAACAAGTTATAGCATACGAATTCATTGACTGCAGAATTACACAACATAATTAGATTTTGGGCTAAGATAGCATTATACTTTAGTTGAATTGGCGTAATAAATCGACGTCTGGCCTCCACTATACTCGCATTAGGGCAGATTAATAAAACGTGAAACAAATCTTGTCGGCCGC
Source organism: Calotriton arnoldi (assembly GCA_963921515.1). Taxonomy (NCBI): domain Eukaryota; kingdom Metazoa; phylum Chordata; class Amphibia; order Caudata; family Salamandridae; genus Calotriton; species Calotriton arnoldi. Next base: position 937,569 of record CAWUFW010002710.1, read on the forward strand.
CTTTGCACAATTCACAAATACCTTTGGAGTTATTTTTACTGTCCCAGCTAGATAAAAATGTTGCTAAAGGAAGTATACCCAGACGTAAAAGCAGAATAAAGTGCCTTACCCCGTGCTCTAGTTGAAATCGTAAGTAAGGAGCATAGGTTTTAAATTCTACGTTTTACGCAAACGCTTTATAATGCTTCAATTGAATGCAATGCTCTTTATCCATTTCATAGCTGATTCTGGGGGCCAAATGTTTTAAAAACAGTTTCAAGTGTGCTCCTGTAAGAGTGCTAGAGTGCATTGTGAGACCTCTAAGGCTTTTAACATTAGGTGTATTATATATTATTCAGCACTGCTTTATAGTTTCCCGTGATATTTTTACTTAAAAAAAAAAAATCCAAGTGTTGAAATTTTTAGACAAATGTGATTTATGGAATATGTTATGAAATGTACAGCTCTCTATTGTACTTTGTATTATTTTAATGAAAAGAGTTTTGAAATAGTTTGTAGATAGTAACATGGTAGAAGGATTAGTGTTGGCTTTCTGAAATTTTTGCAGATGTTTTGCTCATTTTTATACTTTTCTCTTCTTATAAGTTATAAATGCAATAGAAATGTAATTGTATTTTGCGCTTCTTTGCTATTTTCAAAATTGCAATGTTATTAATTTTGAAACTTTAATTAATGTACTAAAATAATTAAACTATTATTTGTTTTTTAGGAAGATATTTTGTTTGGATTAGAAATAAAAGATGGCAAGAAAACATGAAAAGAGAAGAGAACAAAGGAATCAGAAGTACTTAATGAAAACTAAAACAAGTGGAGTAGAAAAACACCAAAAGGATGCTGAGGATAAAGTGGCTTCTGGTAAGAGGACTAAACAATTTATTTAAAAAGTTGTGGAGAGATTGAACGATCAAAATACTAACCAAAGGAGGAAAGATATTTTTCGAACAAAGGAGAAGCAAATGAAGAAACACAATGGAAAAGAAGCACATGTGACAAAAAGACAGAAACAATTTAAGGACATACGTGTACGTATGTTTCGTAATAGAGTAATTCAAAATTTAATAAAAGATTGTAAAAAGTATAAAAAAAAGATCTGCAGCATATAAGAAGAAGCAACAGATTGAAAGTGAAGTAGATACTGCTTTTGAATTGAAACGGAAACTATTTATATTGGTATTGAAGAGAATGAAAACATTGAACAAAACAATGCACTTTATGAAGGAGAAAAGAAAAAGAAAAAGACTGGTTAATAGAAGTAACTTTTGCAAACCTTTTTCTGGTGAATGGAAGCATACTTCTAGTACTGAGCCTTTTTTTAATGAAGAAAGTTATTTTCAACAAAATACATTAGTTCACCCAGTTGATACCAGTGGTTGTTGTTACGAAATAAAGGATGGTTGTCCAATTGAAAAAGAAAAGATGGTTCCATGAAATGTGGAAGAAGTAATAGCTGAAGAAGTTCAAGGGAGACGTGCACATGGTCCAGTGTATAAGTGGGATTTTTTTTTTTTTTTTTTAATCCTCATTCACCTCAGACCTTAGTGAACATACAAGTCGCCCGTACCGTTACTCGATCCCAGAGAAATGTAGGCTATTGGGAGGGGACCAGGAGGAAGCGCCCCACCTACCGGCACCACAGCAGGCTTGGATGACACTAACCCCATAATAAAAGGGAAGGTCACTCTCACAATTGGTCCAAATGACCCTGGAGACTGTTGATGTTGGCAAAGAGCGAATGGAAAAAAAAAAAAACTGGGACTGCCCAACAGCACAGCCTAAAGAGTTTTCAAAGAGGCGTAATCATTGGACCAAAATTTTCTTATAGATATATTGATACATATAAAGGGCTATCAAGTCTCCCAAACCTAAGCATTGGACCAATTTAGTAAAAAATCCCATAGTGCTCTCCTTTTCTTGCCTTGAATTCTACAGAGATCTCTCCTAGATGTTGAAAGCAAAGAGGACAGCCAGTCACAATGCAGAGGAGGACCAACTTCTACCCATCTCTTACATATTTCCCTCCTGGCCAGCAATATAGCATAGAAAAGAAAAGATCTAGCGTGGCCTACAATTTCACTGGATATTCCAAAAATTATCAAGATGAGATTTATTTGAATTGGGAGGGCTAGAATGTCCGTGATGGTGTTCCCCACTCTTTCCCAAAAATCTGCTATGGCCGGGCACTCCATAAACATATGCACATCAGAGGCTCTCTCCATATTACATTTTTTACAACTAACTATAGGCCCCCTCGACATTTTAGTCAACCTTAACGGAGATAAATAGGCCCTGTGAAGCGTGAACAAGTGGTTTCTCCTAAACCAGGCTGGTTTAACAATGTGAAACAAGATGTTAAAGGATGTTTGCCACAGATGTTCCCATTGTTCATTTGGTATAAGACCCCCCCACAATTCTTCAGCCAATTTGAAATCTCCATCCACTGCCTCCTCAATAGCCCAGTACCAGAGGGAGACCTCCTTCCTTCCTATCGGTCTTGTGACTAGCTGCTCCTCAAGAATATTACCTATTCCTATGGGTTTTTTCAAGTTTTGGAACCAGCTCTGCAATTGAATATATTTGAATTTAGACAAGCCCTCTTTCACCCTGTTGCACAATGATGTCCAGGAGAGAGGCATGCCCTCATGAGCTAGGTCTCCCCACATCTTCAATCCTGCTGCTCTAAGTGGAAGAGCTAACCTATCCTTTAGGCAATCTGGTGCGCCAAGTGAGTCCCACAAGGGGGCCCGGTTTGAAAAGTAATTTAGGCCCGTCAACCTTTTAATACTGGCCCAGATTCTAGCCATTCCCTGCAGGACTTTTAGCTTGATCTTTTTGAAGAATTTTGGTTCTCCAAACTTGAACAGGAATCCCTCCATAGATAGACCAGCCCCCTTTATCATTGCAGAAAACATGGCGCCCACCCCTGTATTCTCTGGAGTTTTTAAAAGCATCCTGGAGTGCGATAATTGAAAAGCCCATGCGTAATTTTGCAAATCCGGCAGTGCAAGTCCACCCTTTTCCCTCCTGCGTCTCAGTTTTTTCCAGGCAATCCTGGTACCTCCATATGCCCAGACAAACGAATTGATAGCCTGTTGTAACATAACTATTTCTCGATTGTCGAAGTGTAATGGAATGGTATTAAAAAAGAAGGTGATTTTTGGAAGCACCACCATTTTCACCAAGTTAATCCTCCCTAGAATGGTTAAAGGGAGATGTGCCCAGGACTTCATAAGTTTTTTACACTCTTTTGAAACATTTGCCAGGTTAATGGCTGAGATCTTATCGATTTCTTGAACAATTTTAACCCCCAAATATCTCATATCGCGCTTGGTCTGATGCCGACCCCCTGCCAGATTCCAAGTCATGACCTCAGTCTTCTCAGCATTCACCTCATAGCCAGATACCTGCCCAAAATCTCTGGCCAACCTTATAACCGTAGGGAAGGTCCTAACGAGATCTGCAGAGAGGATCAAAATATCGTCAGCGTACAGGGCCACCTTTCTCTCCCAAGCCCCATATTTAAATGGTAAAATGCTAGCCTCCTCTCTTAACCGCTGAGCAAAAGGCTCAATATACAGGTCAAAGAGGAGGGGAGAGAGAGGGCAGCCCTGCCTAGCACCCCTAGTGATCTTAAAAGGTCTTGTCAAGTTGCCGTTTACCAAAAGTCTAGCTAACGGATCTTGGTAAATCAGCTGGATTGCACGACAAAACTTTCCCCCAAATTGAATTTCTCCATAACTGCAGATAAGTACACCCAGTTGACCCTGTCGAAAGCCTTAGTGGCATCCAACGTTATTGCAGCAAGGGGGAGCGAGTAGGTTGTGGCCAGATCTATTGCCCCGATAAAATCATAGGTCAAGTCCGATAAATTCCTACCTTTAACAAAACCTTTCTGATCAGTGTGGAGTATATCTCCCACGACCGAGCCCAACCTACCCGCCAAAATCCTGGCAAAGATTTTATAATCTGCATTCAGCAGCGAAATGGGCCTATAAGACCCACATCGGGCTGGGTTCTTACCCGGTTTCAAGATCAAGGTAATGGTAGCTTCTCCCCAAGAGGCTGGAGGCCTCACACCTTCAGATAGGATCTCATTAAAAAGCTGTACCAAAATGGGAATTACCACCTGTCCCAAAGATTTATAAAGTTCTATTGGCAGCCCATCTGGGCCGGCAGCTTTCCCACTTTTACAGGCAAGAATAGCCATTCTCACCTCTTCCTGAGAGATATCCTGCTCTAGGTCTTCCTGCTGAAATAAATTTAAAGGGGTAAGATTACTCCAGCGTAACCACTCCATAGCCGTCATTTTATCCACCGGGCTATCTTCTTGATACAGATCCTGAAAGAAATAAAAAAAGGCTCCCCCTATCTCCTCGTCTGTAGACAGAGTAGTAACCCCCCCTGTGTTGTCGATTTGTTTGATAAAATTACGCATCCTATCAGACTTAACCTTCCATGCCAGAAGCTTGCCTGCACCTTCTCCATATTCAAAGTGGGCAAGCTTACTCGCCTCCCATCTTTGTGCAACCCTAGTCTGAAGGATGGTATCCAACTGATCTTTTAATCTTCTTAATTTGACCAAATCTTCCTGCTGTTTCTCAGAGTCCGTCTCCTTATTCAAACCCAACTCTACTATTTTCAACTCTGTCTCCTTACAAGCCACCACTTCTCTATATTGTCTATTCCTAAAACAGACCCTGCTCTTGATAATGCCCCTTAAAAAGGCCTTCAAAGAATCCCAAACCACCGAAGTTGCAGCAGAGCCTACGTTGACACCCAAAAAGCCCTCAACTTCCTGAGATAGATATTTCATTTCCTCACCATCCAGAAGTAGGGTCCGATCAAACGTCCAGCCTCTAGGCTGCTGACCATCTGCCAGGACAAGATCCATCCATACTCCTGAATGATCGGACAGATGGGGAGTTAGATATCCGATATCCTTAATCTTACCACGCAAGCTATGGCTAACCAGAATATAGTCGATTCTCGACTTGTGGCCATATTTACTATTGTAATATGAAACACCCAGCCGAGAACCCGATCTATCTCTCCAGATGTCACAGAGTCCCATCTGTGCCATCATGGATTGGAGGTACATTCTAGATCTAGAGAGCACCTTAGCTCTACTACTTGCTGACTTATCCAATTTCGGATTCAAGACAATGTTAAAATCACCAGCCATGATCACCGGGTCTGAATAATCCAGGAGATTCGAAAAAATAGTTTTAAGAAAAGAGGGGTCATCTTGATTTGGGCCATAATAGCCCACCAAGGTAAGTGGATGACCCGAAATGATCACCTTCACAATGACCCACCTGCCACATGGATCAACCAGAGAATCTAAAATGCGGGCTTTTGCTTGTTTTTTAATTAATATAGCAACACCCCTTATATTGGCACTCTGATTAGAGCAGATTAAATGATCCACCCATTTTTGATTTTTAAATACTTCCAAGATCTCTTCCTTCAAAAGATGGGTTTCCTGAAGGATAATGACCTGCGCGGGAGAGTCTTTTATATATTGCAGAATTTTTGCCCTTCTGATTTTCACACGCAGGCCATTAACGTTCCAGGATAAAAACTGGATTGTCTTCATGGAGGTTTAGAGGTACATGCAAGATTTACAAGACTGCTGACTCGCAGAAGGGACCAACACCAGACCAATCGCAACACATCTAAAGCAGTACGAACGAACAATAAGGTGAATGAGGACATTTTTTTATTTTTACCCCCATACTCCCCACCCTGTGCACCCACCCCCACCTCCCAGCAAACCCCTCCCCGGAGAACCCCCTCACTTGCCTGGACAGATAGAGTCCAGTTTCTGCTCCCCAGAGCCACCAGTGCAGTCCCTTTTTAATATTGAAAAAAAAGTAGAAAGAGGAAAGGTTTTGAGCCCGGCCCTTAACTCCCACTAACTAATTGAGTATCCACATATAGATCCCTATATGGCGGGTCTGTATACCTCTCTAATACTATTTTTAAAAACCAAAGAGGAAAAAAAAAAGAAGAAGAAGAAAGAAAAAGAAGAGAAAAGGGAAAAAAGGAAAGAATCTATTTTGAAAAGCCCTACTAGTGAAATCTTCTATGTTTGTTCACCTAAATGGTTAACATAAGTAAGCACCCAATCTCCAAAGATAGGCCTACCTACTATACTTCACCCTTCCCCCAGACTTCCCAATAACTCATCTGCCTCTTGCACCGATCTAATATTGTGCATTTTGTTATTATGCATAACTTTCAAAGTCGCAGGGAATTTTAATTGAGCCACAGCCCCAAGCTTCTTAAAGTCATCCAGCTTCCTACCCAACTCCCACTGCCTGTCAAGGGTAGCTCGGGCCAGATCTGAACGTATTTCAAATGAAAAGTCTCTGGCCTTTAATGATTTCCCCTTTAAAGCCATATTAAGAATCTTTTCTTTCAGGGAGTAGGTATGAAAGTTAATGAGAATTTTTCTGGGCTTTATTCTATTAGGGTTCCTTCTAAAGGGGTCTCTGTGGATCCTCTGTATGTCCTTCCTCAAATCTTCTTCTGACTCTTCCATCTGCAATGATTCTTTTAGAAGTGAAATCATATAGGATTTGAGGTCATCCCCTTCCCTTCCCTCCGGGACATTCAAAATACGAAGGTTACTCCTTCGGGAGTTGTTCTCCAACATCTCAAGCCTATCTCGAAGAACCGATTCCTCCCTCTTGAGAGATAGTATGTCCGCTTTTGCTGCTCCAAGGTCATCTTTCAATTCTCCTACTGTATTCTCCAAGGTATCGGTTCTATTGTTTAAGAGATCAATTTTCTTCTCCAATGTCTCACAAAAGTTCCTAATCTCTCCTTGATTGGCTTCTGAAACAGAGAACCCCTTTTTGATATCCGCCGAGAGAGAGTGGAAAAAAGAGCCTCAAGAGAAGCCACTGATGGCCCCCTAGTTTCATAATCCTTGGGACCTTTGCCCACCTCCACCTCAACGTCATGCCCAGCTTCCACCCCTAGAGATGCCAAGTCTTTCTGCCCTTCAGTATCCTGTCCTTTACTCGAGGTCCCTATTAGGCTACTGTCGGTAGTTAGATTTGAAGCCAGAGTTAATACTATAGGTAGGGGACCACAAACAACCTCCTTCCCCTCCATATTAGAACCAGAAACAGGCCGGCCTACTGACCCCCTTCTGAGGGCCTCACCCTGCCTCACAATGTCTAATACTGGTGGTTGTACTTTAAAGTATGTCCTTAATGAGGGAGTGATTCTAACTTTAAGATCCAGAGAATTGCCTTTAGTCCTTCCTGCTTTAATGGTCTTCCCTTTAACCTCACACCGCTGGAAGGGAGAACAGCTAGTTTCTGCATCTACACCGACCGCAGTACTTTTTTTTGATTTTTCCCAATGGTACTTATGCCAGATTTCTCCTCCGGGGTCTGTTTAGTACCTTTGTTGTCCGATTTTATTTTTACTGGCCCTTGCGTAGCCCCCCGCGCCTCCTACCTTTCTTCGACCCCTTAATTGAGGGCACTATGCTTAGATCCACCTGGGGCGATGGACTCGCCTGCTTCGCCTGGGCCCCCTGTACCTCCTTCAGCTGTAAACGTGTGGGGGCCTCGGAGAAATGCCACAGCCTGGATTCCGTCCCTCGTCGAACTCCCCTCCAGTCTCCACTCGCTCCAGGACGGCGAAAGCTCGACTGGTGCTGCCGCTGCCTGTGCTGACACGTAGGTGCCCCCGAGCCACTGCTCTGCGGCCCCTCCTCAGCTCCAGGGCGGCCAGCACCCACCGAGACGAGTTGAACAAAACAGCGGACACCGAGGCTCCACAGCACATACCCCCGGAATGGAGAGAGAACGCGACGGGATCCAGAAACAACGAAAGCCAACTGTTCAACACATCAAGAAACAGCTCTATCGCAAGTATGCCGGGTCTCTGCTTTTCCTCATTTAGCTCGGGACGCAAGTGCCTGCGGGGAGCGAGCGGCTGCTCAACTAGCGGCCGCCATGTTCTCCGTCACACTTTGTATAAGTGGGATTGTAGTAATATTTGTAGTATTCAACAGGAACCTATTGATATATTACGAGTTTTCTTGCGACAATATGCTAAAAAAAAGTGTTAAACAGAAGATTAAGATGTTGCAAGGACTAGATCCATGTAAAGTAAGAAAATATACTAAGTTGCTTGGTCATTCTCTGGGTTGTCTTTCTAGAAAAGTGTGTAAAAGTACTTTTCATCATTTAAGAATGTTAGCAGTACATCATTCAGAAATGCGGAAGTTAGTAAGGAGATTATACTAAGTAAAAAGTCCTGCATTATCTCTAAGTGAAATGAACACAGCTCTTTTGCATGTTTCAGTATCGAATGTAAAAAAAGTTTGTGATGATATACAGTTTCGTTTCTTTGATTCACAAGAGGAGTGTAGAGAAAGTGAGAGCTTGATAAGTGTAGGTGTTGAACAACAGTTGGAAGATATTAGTACTGAGAAATTTGAAGAAGAAATTACAAAGTTTAAGATACTTTCATGTGAAAAACCAAACTATAGTGCTCATTACGGTGGCGGGCGGACATGAGTCTGCCTGCCATCGTTGCGGTGGTGGGGACTGCCCACCAGTAATGCGGCAGTCCCACCACACATATTACAATGCGCCCGCCAGTATGGCGGGCACATCCCGGGCCTTTAACATTGCGGACGGTGCTGCAGGCTGCAGCACCGTTCGCAATGTTAAAACGGCATGCACTGCATTTCCCTGCACTGCGTGGCAGGCACCACGTGGTGCCTACCATGCAGTGCAGGGAAATGCAGGGGGGTACCATGGGTACCCCCCCAGTGCAGCAACACCTCCCCCGGAACAAGGGGGGCCCGTAACGGGCCCCCAAACCCCATCCCTGCCAGCCTTTCCATGGCGGCGATGAAGGCCTTTTCCTCACAACATCCTAATCTGTTGGACGGTGCCTGCTAGGCACCGCCACCATTTTAGGCACCCTGCACCATCCGCCAGGCAATCGGTACGATTGCCTTTGGCGGTGTAGTGGCGGGCGGACTTTGCATCCGCTGCGGTACCCACCGCCATCCTAATTGGGCAGTGGGTAAAACGCTTAGTGATGGCGGAACGACTGCCACCGCCGGCCCGGCGGTGGTGAGCCTTCTGCCATCCTAATCGGCCCCTATGTTTGTATTTGTTGTCGACGTACTCACTACTGAAGTCAAACTAGGAATGTTGATGTGTATTTAAAAATTGAAAAGGAAAATAATGATAAGTGGGAGTTATTTGGTGCTTATTTGTTGGTGGAAGGTCGTTTTGAGCTGGGTACTGATCAACGTATTTGTAAATATTGTTACAACAAATTACAAGAGAACAAAATGCCAGCTAGAGCAGTACATAATAACTTAGAGTTGGTAGCTATTCCTCCGGAACTGGCAGATTTAAATACTTATGAGTCCATTCTTATTCAATGTGTGCACCCGTTTCAACCCATTGTTCGTATGGAGCCTAAGACAGGTAAGCTGCCTCCAACACATTTACAGTGCAGATATTTTAATCATAGATTTCAAGCCATGATGTCTTTTATCTGCAATAAAAATAATCCACCTCTTGGAGAAGTTACTGATTTCTTTTGGAGAAAGGAGTAACAAGCCAGAGGTGCTCCTCAAATACACATGTTATTATGGATCAAGGATGCACCTAAATTTGGAACCGATTCTAATAAAACTGTTTTGTCTTTTATCGAAGAGTATGTTACCTGTGCCATTCCAAAAAAAGGAGTAGAAGAGAGCTTAAGAGAATAACTTTTACATTTTCAAAGTCATCGATGTGGAAAATATTGTCAACGAAAATACAAGTCAAAGGGAAAATTTTATACAAAATGTCGTTTTGGATTCCCGCGTCCAGTACTTTCAAAAGGCACAGTCGATAGTTTTATGTCCGCAGTAATACATACTATAACACGAAAATCTCTGAAGAATACATACAACATAAAAAGAACTGAAGATTCAAAGTATATTAATGACTACAATCCAGTGATTTTGACAATGCGAAATGCAAACATGGATATCCAGTATATTGCAGATAATTCAATTGCTGTTGCTCGCTACGTTACGTCATATATAACGAAATCTGAAAAGACAGAGTTGAAGGAAATGTGGGAAGAAATTTCACAAGAGAAGTGTCTTAGTAACAAATTCTACAGCTTTAGTTTGAAAATGCTTTCACATCGAGAGATTGGATCCTACGAATGTTCGGATCGGTTGAGCTCTGCGAGTTTATATTCAAAGTCAAGAGGAATCATTTGGGTAAGTCGAGGTCTTGCGGCTACACAAAATGGAGTTTTGAAATCTCTACAAGAAATTGAATACTTAGCATTGAATGAATCAGAAAGTACAGATATTGTTAAAACTAATATGTTGGATACGTACTATCCCAAATGGAGTCCACATCTGGAAAACGTATGTCTCTATGAAGTACTGCAACATTACAGCTTTAAGAGAAACGTTACTGGAAATATAAATGAAGAAAAATATGCAGTAATTGGATGTGATGGATGTTTGGTAAAACATGACAAAGGAAATCTTATTACCACAGAAAACTGAGTTGTAAAACTCCAGAAAAAAGGGAATTTTTCTATTTAGCACTACTGCAACTCTTCAAGCCTTGGCGTAGTGAAGCGGAATTACTTGGAGATTTCGACTGCTATGAAGATTCTTTTAATGCATGTAAAGATAACATTCAAGGCATGATTTTCCCTTCCCGCCATGCCTCGAAGGGTCCCTCCATGAGCGCCGGGGGGGAAGGCAGCATTAAAATGTATGGGCGTATAGGGGGATGGAAAGGTGGTCAACTGCAGCTTCCCAGTGAGAGAATCCCATACCCTTAACGTGGTGGAAGTGGGAGTACTAATGTAGGCATTGGGCGGTCTGTCATGTTTAGCCTTCCACAGTAGATCCCATATGGTGCCGCCAGTTATCTGCCTATCCATATGAAGCCAGTGTTTCTCAGAGGCACGCAGCGACCATTCAGTGACTACGCGCAGCTGAGCCGCCCTATAGTATCCCTGAAAATCCGGCAGCGCCAACCCGCGTGAGCAGGCAATAGGGTAAGCGAGCCCTCTGCCCCAACCAGATAAATTTAGTGATCATTTGTCGCAGCTCTTTAAAGAGACCATTTTCTACTGGGATCGGCAGCCCCTGAAAGAGGTATAACAAGCGGGGAAGCGCATTCATTTTGATGGCATTAATCCTGCCCAACCAGGAGACGTATGCAGCGCTCCATTTGCCCAGGTCAATTTTTAGTTGGCGTAAAAGGGGAGGGCCTTGTAAAGATCCGGGGGGTAAGCTTGATACCAAAATAGACGATCTCTTTAACCGTAGAGTGAAATAGTGAGTCACTCTCGACTTGTCGCCACTCTTCTCTAGATAGGGTCAGATTAAGTAAGAAGGACTTGGTCAGATTGATCGTGAACCCTGCAGCTCGCTCAAACCATGCAAGCTCCTCCTGCAGAGCCGGGAGGGATGTCAATGGTTCTGTGATCGGAAGAAGCACGTCGTCGGCAAAGAGCGATATCTTATGTTCGTCTGTGCCAAATCGCACTCCCCGAATATCCGGGTGTTCTCTAATTCTTTGCGCTAGGGGTTCTTTGCTTAGGGCAAAAAGGAGGGGTGACAGCGGACATCCCTTTCTCGTCCCACGCGCCAGGCTAAAAAAGGGTGAAGCAACGCCATTGACCAGGACCCGGGATTTGGGAGAGTGATAATTAGCGCGAACCATCCCTACGAAAGCCTCGTTAAATCCGAAGCGCCGGAGCACGTGAAACAAGAAGGTCCACTCCACCCGGTCAAAGGCTTTCTTCCCATCCAGCAAGAGAAGAGCTGCTGGGATGTTTTTCTTCCGAGCCTTCTCAATGATATGGATGATATGCCGCAGATTATCATGGGTCTGCCGACCTTTAATAAATCCTGATTGGTCCGGGTCAATAAGGCCTGGGAGCACAGATTCGAGGCGAGTAGCCAAAATCTTGGAATAAATCTTGGCCTCTAAATTCAGAAGGGCGATCGGGCGGTAAGAGGAGCAGGCTGTGGGATCCTTCCCCGGCTTGGGGATGACCGCCACAATCGCCTCTTCCATGGAGGGGGCGACCTGCTGAGTAGTAGCAATGACGTTAAATAAGGTGGCTAAAAAGGAGGCTAATTCCGGAGCGAAGGTGCGGTACAAATGGGCCGTGAACCCATCAGGCCCAGGTGCTTTCTGCAATTTGAGTGCGTCTATCACCCGTTGCACCTCGTCAGTGGTAATAGGTTTAGCCAACTCCTCATTAGTGTTGTCCAGGACCTGTGGGAGATCTAAGGGGTCTAAGTCCTCCGATTGGTCAAACGCCCGCGGGTGTTCCGAGGTATAAAGGGTACTATAAAACTCTTCAAAAGCCTGCGCTTTCCCCTCCTCCATCTTGTGTGAGACGCCCGCGTCATCTACAATAAGTCTTATGTACTCCCTTTCCTGTTTGGCCCTGAGTTGGCGTGCAAGCAGTGACCCCACTTTATTCCCTCCGTTGTACCCCCTGGCCTGTAAGCGCAAGATTTTTTTTCCCGCCCTATTAGTATATATGGCCTGCAGCTTCCCCTTGAGGGCAGTAACCTTCCGTATCGCCGGTACCGAGGGGCTAGTCTTGTGCTCTTGTTCTGCAGACTGCAGTTCCCTTTCCAGCATAAGGCGCTCTTCTCGTTGCTGTGTTTTTAGGGTAGTGCCCAATGCGATACATTTACCCCGGATTACCGCTTTAAGTGCGTCCCAAGTGGTGGCATAAGAGGTAAGTGCGGGATCTTTCTGCTCAAAGAAGTCTTTTATGGTTTGCCTCAGCTCATCTTGCATTAGTCTGTCCCTGCAGAGGAAGTTGGGGAAGTACCACCGCGCGTGTTTTGGACGAGGATTCGGCCATGTGAGGGTCAACTCCAGGGGGGCATGGTCAGATAGGCATATCGGGTGAAAGTGTGTTTGTAGTACCGAGGGGAGCAGGGATTGGCTCGCAAATATATGGTCAATGCGAGAGTATGTCCTGTGAGAGTGGGAAAAGAAAGAATAGTCGCGAACTGTGGGATTGCTATCACTCCACATGTCTACCAAGCCCAAGAGCTGGAGTTGCGATCTAAGTGCCTTACCGAAAATTCCCCCTGCCACCCTGTGTGGGTGCGTCGTGTCCAGCCCCAGATCCCAGATGAGATTAAAATCCCCCATGAGGAGTATGTCCCCTTGTGCGAAATTCTCCAGGGTCATAAGGAAGGAAAGTATAAAATCCTGTTGTGCGTATTTGGTGCATAGAGAACTGCAAACGTGCACTGCCGGCCCCTCAAGACCCCTTTAACCATAATGTACCTCCCTGCTTTATTAGCTTTAGTGTCTTGGGGTTGAAATGGGACCCCTGCGTGGAAAAGTAGTGCCACCCCATTCTGTTTTGAGGCGTGGGAGTATCTAAATATAAGTGGATAGGCTTTATGTTTCAGGCGGTGTTCCTCGGATTTTTTTAGATGTGTTTCTTTAAGGGCCGCCACTTGAACATTATGGTCGAGCAAATATTTCCAAAGGCGGTGTCGCTTATTAGGGGAGTATAGGCCCCGTACATTCCAAGTTATAGACCTGACTGCCATACTTATTCGGGCGGGTCCCTGACTCCCTCCCTAGGCTGATTTTGTGTTTGAGCACCCCTCCGCCCTCCCATCCCACAAAGAAAGAATGTAAAAAAGGCAGCATGACATCTAACCAACATAACAAAACTAAACAAACAATAAAATCGTGTGTAGAGAATCCCCATAGCAGAGGGGAACCTCTGTACTAGAACAAACTCGGGGAATGCAACCATTTCCATACCTCCACCCCTCAAATATTGCGGAAAAGGCATACGCCTGGAGACGTCATATCACAACCCTCTGGCGATCGCAATTCTGAGCCCCCGTGTAGAATCTACTCAAGACTGTCAATGCTAACGGCTCCACTAGTGTCCAGAAGTTTGCAAGTCCTCCGCTCCATCCTCCCTCCCAATGGAATCTCCTTACCACATCTGCGGTAGGCAGCAGTTCAATCCGCTCCCATCAGGAACAGGCAGAGCAATCGACCACTGGGCCCCACCCATCAGGCCCAAGGTCACGTAATGTTGACTGGACCAATGGATCACAAGAAAAAAAAAAAAAGAAGGAAGTCTCGGGAAGTGCAAGTCCTCCGCTCCATCCAGCACTCCCTCACAACAGCTAGCTGCTCCCTTGGGGAGAGGGGGTAAAGTACCTTGTCATCTGGAAAATAGTTTGGTCGAGGGACCCTCTGAACGTGGAACAACCAGAGCTCAAACAAATGCAAGTCCTCCACTCCATCCAACCTCCCATTGACGTTCTCGCGACAGGGGAAGTCGTGCTCCACAAGGATCGAAGACTGAGCAACCGTAGGACCCATAATGCGCAGGTTCTAAGCTGAGGTTTTCTTGCTCCCTTTTTCTACTGTCCGCCATGTGTTACCTCCTTGTCTCCTGCGCCGTCGTTCCCCTTCGCTGTTCATTGGAGAGGCTGCGCCGTTGGATGAGGAGATCTCTATTCCCAGCATGTCCGCCGCCTCCTTCAGCTCCGTGCAGTGGAGATGTTTGTTGTCCCATTGGAAAGCGATTCCAAAGGGATACGTCCAGCGATATCTGATCTTCCTTTCGCTTAGGAAATCGGTGATCGGGCGGAACTGCTGGCGTCGCAGGAGCGTGGCCTGGGCCACATCCTGGTAGAGTGTGCAAGTGGCATTTTGGAAGCTAATCTTATCGGTAATCCTCGCTTTTTGTAGGACCAGTTCCTTAACCTTGAACGAGTTGAACTTAGCCAGGACGTCACGAGGTTTCCGGTTCTCCCCAGGGAGTCGCGGCCCCACTTTATGGACCCTCTCGAGCCGTACTTCAGGGCCATACTCCCCTAAGACTGAGGAGAAAAGACCCACCATGAATGCATCTAGGTCTGGGCCCTCGCAGTTTTCCTCCAGCCCTCGCACTCGAATATTGTCACGGCGTGACCGATTTTCTAAATCCTCGCACTTAAGCAAGGTGGCACGCAACTGGCCATGCAGGTCCGCTGAACTTTCTTCCAGGAGTGTAATACGATCGGCTATTTCCTGGTATTTCACTTCCAAGTCTAATGTACGCGTGCCCACAGAGTCCACATCTGCCTGCAAGGTCACCATCTTCTCCCTCATCTAGGTACGGATTGACTCAAAGGAGGCATCCATATCCGCTTTGATGTCTGCACGGAGCTCCTGTTTGAACTCCCGTAGGGAAGACATGAGGTCCTCCCTGGTTAGCGATATTGTCCCTGTCAATAGTGTCACCTCCCCTCCGGCCACCCCTCCGCCCGAGGTGGCAAAGTAGTGTGAGACCTTGTTGTTGGGGGCCTTTTTTGGTGGCATAAGGGGACTCACTCACTGGTCAGCTCCTAGCCGCCCCTCCTGTCTCATAAAACCAGTATGGACTCTCAGGAAATGCGCAAGGGCTCAGTGTCGCCCTCCTCTCTTCTAGGTGACACCCCCAGCTCTGATTGTAGCGGCTATTAGGGCTTCATGGCAGGCCCACCTGGCGTCCTTGTGGCGAGCACTGCTGTTCTGGGGTATACAGGTCGTCACCTCCAGCCGAGTCCCAGACTCGCCGCTACCCAAGGCGGGAGGTCTCCGCTTGGCTTATCAAGATATGTGTCTGCCCCACTGCTTCAGTGCCAACCTGCTGAATCTGCGTATTATGCTGTTTTCTTTACGGCGGCCATCTTAGGGTCAGGCATCAGGCTGCTTATATTGCTAAGTGGAACCTGCTTGGCACCCCCAAGGCCCTCATCAAAAATATATAATCCCCACCGGACACTTTGTCTCTGTGTTGCAGCGCTTACTAGCCCCCCCTCTCCGGTACTTCAAATGTGTGAAAGTCAATGATGTGAGGGCCCAGCACTGATCAGGGCGTCCCGCAGCTGCTCCCAATGAATCAATTAGCTCCAATTTTGTCTCTCACGGTCTGCCTGGGGGGCCCCGATTGCAGCGCTCACCTGGAGGTCTCCCGGGGATGTGCGGGCTCCATCGCAGTTGATGTCAGGATCCCACCGGAGAAGCTGGCCAATTATCGGGATCTCAGACCCCAGCAGAGTCAAGCCCATCGTCGCTGCAGCGCGGCGGGGGCCCACAGCAGATCACGGATGGGCTCGCGGGTACAGTATTATTCACTTCTCCGTAGGGACCCCGCCGTTAAATACACACTCCGCGGCCTAAAAGGCGCGCCGCCATCTCAGGGCATTCAGGCTCCGACGAGCCTCACGGTAGCACCGCTCCTCGTCCATGACGTGCCATCTATCCGCCAGGCAGGTGGAGAAATATTCACAGAGGGCTACGATTGAAACCCCCACAGCCTCGTTCGCCGCAGTGTTTCACCGGGGGTCCCTTCGTATGGTCAGATCGCACTCCCGAGGGGGAGAGCCGCCATTTTGTCAATTTCAGCTCCGGGCGGCCGCAGACACTCACTTCTCTGCCGCAGCTCCCCGAGGGCTTTTTTCCGCACCACTCGATTATGCAACCTTTCCCCCATACCTCATCTCTCCGTGGGGCCGTCGGGATGCGCTCCAGTACACCTCAGGGCATAGGCATTACGGGGCTCAGGACGTAGCCGGTCGGAATCACGTCTGATCGGCCATGTCGGTTAGCCACGCCCCCCCGAATTTGTACATTTTCAGAACAGAGATGGAATTGAATTTTTGAAGATTAAATTTGATCAGATAGAATAGGTAAAACAGATTGGACGTTGTGCTGTTCGTTTTTTGCTTGTAAAAGACTTGTATGTTCATAGAAAACAGTTTGCTCTTTCTTTAGCATATGCAGTAACCATTCATAAATCTCAAGGTTTAAGTGTAGACTGTGCTTTGGTAAGTATTGGAAGTACAGTGTTTAAAGAAGGTATGGTATACGTTGCATTGTCTCGAGTAAGAACATTATCTGGTTTGTATTTGATTGATTTTGATAAGAAAAAGATTAGTGCTGATGTAAATTGTGTAAAAGAGTACAATCGGTTAAGAAGACTTTATGCTCCTAACTTAGGTGAATATCCTGTGTATGAGAAACGTGTAGTGTGTCCAAAATAATAATATGACAAATATTCTACTGAGATTCAAAAAAGAAAACAATTTAAGAGAATGATGAAACTGCAAAGAAAATGAAAATGGACACTGTTGATGATATTGTAGGATACCAGTTAGAAAATAATTCAGGTATCAACTGCTACGCTAATGTAATTGTAAATGTTGTCTTTTATCTAGAGGATCCTCATCATGAAATTATGGAAAATCTAGAAAAAAGATTCTGTTCTTTACTGCATTATATTTTTCAAAAGTTGATAACTGATAGAACTAAAATCCATACTGCTTCTGGCATTCTGCATCTTTTGGATATATGTACTGCTTCATTAAAATTTACATTGAATATACAACAAGATGCACAAGAATTTCTTATGTTTATGCTTGGAGTATTGGAAGATGAAGGAATAGAAATTGAAAATGTATTTGGACTAAGTTACAGATGGGATCATATATGTGACGAGTGTTCATTTTCTTCTACTACTGAAATAGATACTGGATGATTCATATACTTGACGATACCAGATTGCAAATCAGTGTCTTTTAACAAATTAGTAAAAACAGCTAATCAAGATATGAAATGTTCTCATTGTAAATCAGAAATGTTGTCAGCATTATGTATAGAAAGATATGGAAAATATGTCATGTTAATGCTACAACGTTGTAGAGCAAATAGAACAAAATTGGAAACCAAAATTAAAAATGTTGTGACAAGTCAAGTATCAATTTCTTTTAAAGCAGTGGGTATTATTTTCCATGATGGACCTACTACAACATCTGCACACTATACTGTGTATTTAAAGTGCAATAAAGGATAGACACACTACAATTATGCTCATTTGGAATTCAAATGTAGATTGCCTTATGAATTACCAAATTCATATCTCATATTTGTGATGCCAAAGTTTTGAAACAATCATTCAGCCTATTGGGAAGATGTGAACACAAAATAATTAGTTTATTTTGGAAATTTTCAATGCAAATGGATTTGGAAACATTATTCGGCCTATTGACCAATGTGAACAATTAGTGTTTGAATTATTGTTTGTTCTAATTGATATTGCATTTGGAAAATTGTGTTTGAAAGAAGTAGTTTATATATTTGATCTTTATATTATTAGCAATGTAAATGAGAGTGTATATTTTACAAAATGTACTTGAGAGAAATAAAACACTTAATGTAGTTGAAGAATGTAATCTAGAAACTGTAGCTAGGTAAACAGATAGTTATACTTGTTATAAATAATGCTCAATTCTGATTTGTTTTTTTTTACAATCTCATTGATTGTTTTTTTCCCCCGCTGTTGTATGATGATCTACATTGAAATCACTGTGTATAGTGAAATTCAGTAAAATCTGAGAACAGCAAAAAAGGGAAACTGAAAATGTTATGTAATTCTAAAATTATGTTGTGTTCTTAAAACTATAATATTATATTTGGTAAAAGTTTTTCTTCTTCCTTTTTACAGAAGGTAATGGTGAAGTTTGAAAATATTTTAAATTCAGTTTACAACAAAACTACTGTAAAACAGTTCCACTGAGTTTTGTATCTACATTAGTAAAAAAGGTAAGATGAAATAATGTAATAAGCATGATAATGTGAATTATTTACAGCCGCTTTTACTGCACTCATCCATTCCTTCAAACTCTACCCATGCACTTATGTACACAGTTAGGCACTATTCCCACACTCCTCCAATCACCCAGGCAATATCCTTGCACTTCTACAATCACCTAGCCAGTACCTATACACTTATAATATCACACAGACATTACCCCTGAACTAATGCAATCACCCATGCATTAGCTATGCACTCTTCCAATCACCCAGGCACTACCCTTGCACTCCTCCAATCACCCAGACATTACCCCTGCACAGATGCAGTTACCAAGGATTACTCATGCACTTCTTCAAACACACAGGCAGTACCCATGCATTCCTGCAATCACCCACACATCATCTCTGCACCCATGCAATCACCCATGGCACTACCTTTGCACTCCTCCAATCAACCAGGCACTACTCCTGTATTCCTCCAATCACCCAGCCAGTACCCATGCACTTATAAAATCACCCAGACATTACTTATGCACTCCTCCAATCACCTAGGCACTACCACTACACTCATGCAACCACCCAGACATTACCCCTGCACTCATGCAATCACCCAAACATTACTCAAGCACTTCTCCAATCACCCAGACATTACCCTTGCACTCATGCAATCACCTAGGCATTACCCATGCACTCCTTCCATCAACCAGGCACTATTCCTGCACTTATACAATCAACCAGGCAGTACCCTTCCACTCCTCCAATCACCCAGGCACTACTCTTGTACTCATGCAATCACCCAGGCACTACCTATGCAGTCATGCAATAACCCGGGCAGTGCTCTTGCACTCACCCATACATTAGCGATGCAATCCTCCAATCAGCCAGGTACTACCCTTGCACTCCTCCAATCAGCCAGGCAGTATCCATGCACTCCTCCAATCACCCAGACATTACCCCTGCACACATGCAATCCCCCAGACATTACTCATGCACTCCTTGAATCACTCAGGCCCTACCCTTGTATTCCTCCAATCACCCAGACATTGCTCCAGCACTCATGCAATCACCCAGGTACTACTCACACACTCCTCCAATCACCCAGGCACTACCTATGCACTCATGCAATAACCCAGGCACTACCCTTGCAGTCCACCAATCACCCAGGCACTAATCATGTTCCGTCCATCATCTTGTGTGTTTTGCATTTCGCCCTAAGTGGGAAGGGTATGCCCAGACGTGGGTCCCGTGCTCACTACGCCACTGGAGTCAAGCTAGCCTGGCTGATGAAGGCTGATAGCCTGAAACCGGTCCTAGGATGCTTGATTCCGGTCCAGGGAAGACATGGCTTGGCAGTTCGGTCTGGACTGTTCCCATGAGGCACAGGGTCATGACTGATTTGCATATGGCTATGTCTGAACTGGGGTGGCGTGGTGAAGCAAAATAACGATGGATTAAACCCAGATCTGTGACTGGGGGTGAATGTTTGCCAATGTGCAGCATTCCGTCCATCATCTTGTGTGTTTTGCATTTCGCCCTAAGTGGGAAGGGTATGCCCAGACGTGGGTCCCGTGCTCACTACGCCACTGGAGTCAAGCTAGCCTGGCTGATGAAGGCTGATAGCCTGAAACCGGTCCTAGGATGCTTGATTCCGGTCCAGGGAAGACATGGCTTGGCAGTTCGGTCTGGACTGTTCCCATGAGGCACAGGGTCATGACTGATTTGCATATGGCTATGTCTGAACTGGGGTGGCGTGGTGAAGCAAAATAATGATGGATTAAACCCAGATCTGTGACTGGGGGTGAATGTTTGCCAATGTGCAGCATTCCGTCCATCATCTTGTGTGTTTTGCATTTCGCCCTAAGTGGGAAGGGTATGCCCAGACGTGGGTCCCGTGCTCACTACGCCACTGGAGTCAAGCTAGCCTGGCTGATGAAGGCTGATAGCCTGAAACCGGTCCTAGGATGCTTGATTCCGGTCCAGGAAGACATGGCTTGGCAGTTCGGTCTGGACTGTTCCCATGAGGCACAGGGTCATGACTGATTTGCATATGGCTATGTCTGAACTGGGGTGGCGTGGTGAAGCAAAATAACAATGGATTAAACCCAGATCTGTGACTGGGGGTGAATGTTTGCCAATGTGCAGCATTCCGTCCATCATCTTGTGTGTTTTGCATTTTGCCCTAAGTGGGAAGGGTATGCCCAGACGTGGGTCCCGTGCTCACTACGCCACTGGAGTCAAGCTAGCCTGGCTGATGAAGGCTGATAGCCTGAAACCGGTCCTAGGATGCTTGATTCCGGTCCAGGGAAGACATGGCTTGGCAGTTCGGTCTGGACTGTTCCCATGAGGCACAGGGTCATGACTGATTTGCATATGGCTATGTCTGAACTGGGGTGGTGTGGTGAAGCAAAAATAACGATGGATTAAACCCAGATCTGTGACTGGGGGTGAATGTTTGCCAATGTGCAGCATTCCGTCCATCATCTTGTGTGTTTTGCATTTCGCCCTAAGTGGGAAGGGTATGCCCAGACGTGGGTCCCGTGCTCACTACGCCACTGGAGTCAAGCTAGCCTGGCTGATGAAGGCTGATAGCCTGAAACCGGTCCTAGGATGCTTGATTCCGGTCCAGGGAAGACATGGCTTGGCAGTTCGGTCTGGACTGTCCCCATGAGGCACAGGGTCATGACTGATTTGCATATGGCTATTTCTGAACTGGGGTGGCGTGGTGAAGCAAAATAACGATGGATTAAACCCAGATCTGTGACTGGGGGTGAATGTTTGCCAATGTGCAGCATTCCGTCCATCATCTTGTGTGTTTTGCACTACCCAGGGACTACCTATGCACTCATGCAATAACCCAGGCACTACCCTTGCTCTCATGCAATCACCCAGGCACTATCCATGCACTCCTCCAATCACCCAGGCACTACCAAAGCACTCACGCAATTACTCAGGTACTACATATGCACTCATACATGCACTGAGGTGCTTCTGCTGCACTCATGCAATCATGGAAGCACTACCCATGCAGTCTTCCTATCATCCATGCAGGACCCGTGCACTCATGCAATCATGCAGGTACTACTCATGCGCTCCTTCAATCACGCAGGCACTACCTATGCACTCATGCAATAATCCAGGCACTACCCTTAAAGTCCTGCAATCATCCAGGCACTATCCATGCTCTCCTCCAATCACCCAGGCACTACTCATGCACTCATGAAATCACCCAGGCATTATGTATGCCCTCCTTCAATCACTCAGGCAATAGCTATGCAGTCCTCCAATCACCCAGACATTACATCTGCACTCATGCAATCACCCAGGCATTATCTATGCACTGTTACAATCAGTCAAGCAGTATCCATGTACTGCTCCAATCACCCAGACACTACCTATACACTCATGAATTTACTCAGGCACTACCCATGCACTCATACATGCACTAAGGCACTTCTGCTGCACTCATGCAATCATAGAGGCACTACTCATGCAGTATTCCTATCATCCAGGCACTACCCGTGCATTCATGCAATCACCCAGGTAGTACTCATTCACTCCTCCAATCACCCAGGCACTACCCTTGCACTCCTTCAATCAGCTAAACATTACCCCTACACTCATGCAATCACCCAGGCATTACCTATGCATTCCTCTAATCCCCCAGACATTACCCCTGCACTCATGCAATCACCAAAGCATTAGCTATGCACTGCTCCAATCACCCAGGCAGTACCCTTGCACTCCTTCAATCACCCAGGCAGTATCTAAGCACTCCTTCAATCACTCAGCCAGTACCCATGCACTTATAAAATCACCCAGGCACTACCTATGCACTTATGCAATCACCCAGGCACAACCACTGCACTCATGCAATCACCCAGGCTCTACCTATGCACTCATGCAATAACCCAAGCACTACCCTTACAGTCATGCAATCACCCAGGCAGTAGCTATGGACTCATAGAATAATCCAGGCACTACTCTTGCACTGCTCCAATCACCCAGGCACTATCCAGGCACTCCTCCAATAACCCAGCCAGTACCCATGCACTTATAAAATCACCCAGGCACTACTTATGGACCCCTCCAATCACCTAGGCACTACCAAAGCACTCACGCAATTACTCAGGTACTACATATGTACTCATACATGCACTGAGGTGCTTCTGTTGCACTCATGCAATCATGGAAGCACTACCCATGCAGTCTTCCTATCATCCATGCAGTACCTGTGCACTCATGCAATCATGCAGGTACTACTCATGCGCTCCTTCAATCACGCAGGCACTACCTATGAACTCATGCAATAATCCAGGCACTACCCTTAAAGTCCTGCAATCATCCAGGCACTATCCATGCTCTCCTCCAATCACCCAGGCACTACTCATGCACTCATGAAATCACCCAGGCATTATGTATGCCCTCCTTCAATCACTCAGGCAATAGCTATGCAGTCCTCCAATCACCCAGACATTACATCTGCACTCATGCAATCACCCAGGCATTATCTATGCACTGTTTCAATCAGTCAGGCAGTATCCATGTACTGCTCCAATCACTCAGACACTACCTATGCACTCATGAATTTACTCAGGCACTACCCATGCACTCATACATACACTAAGGCACTTCTGCTGTACTAATGCAATCATAGAGGCACTACTCATGCAGTATTCTTATCATCCAGGCACTACCCGTGCATTCATGCAATCACCCAGATAGTCCTCATTCACTCCTCCAATCACCCAGGTACTACCCTTGCACTCCTTCAATCAGCTAGACATTACCCTTACACTCATGCAATCACCCAGGCATTACCTATGCATTCCTCTAATCCCAAAGACATTACCCCTGCACTCATGCAATCACCAAAGCATTAGCTATGCACTGCTCCAATCACCCAGGCAGTACCCTTGCACTCCTTCAATCACCCAGGCAGTATCTAAGCACTCCTGCAATCACTCAGCCAGTACCCATGCACTTATAAAATCACCCAGGAACTACCTATGCACTTATGCAATCACCCAGGCGCTAACACTGCACTCATGCAATCACCCAGGCTCTACCTATGCACTCATGCAATAACCCAAGCACTACCCTTACAGTCATGCAATCACCCAGGCAGTAGCTATGGACTCATAGAATAATCCAGGCACTACTCTTGCATTGCTCCAATCACCCAGGCACTATCCAGGCACTCCTCCAATCACCCAGCCAGTACCCATGCACTTATAAAATCACCCAGGCACTACTTATGGACTCCTCCAATCACCTAGGCACTACCACTACACTCAAGCAACCACCCAAACATTACTCCTGCACTCATGCAATCACCCAGACATTACTCATGCACTCCTCCAATTACCCAGACATTACCCATACACTCTTGCAATCACCCAGGTATTACCTATGCACTTCTCCAATCCCCAGACATTACCACTGCACTCATGCAATCACCTAGGTATTACCCATGCACTCCTTCAATCACTCAGGCAGTATCCGTGCACTTATAAAATCACCCAGGCACTACCTATGCACTCTTCTAATCACTCAGGCACTACTCCTGCACTTATATAATCAACCAGGGACTACCCTTGCACTCCTCCAATCACCCAGGCATTACCCTTGTACTCAGCCAGGCACTATCTATGCAGTCATGCAGTAACCCAGGCAGTACTCTTGCACTCCTCCAATCACCCAAGCACTATCCATGCACTCCTCCAATCACCCAGACATTACCCCTGCAGTCATGCAATCACCCATGCATTACCTATACACTCCTCCAATCACCCAAGCACTATGCATGCACTCCTCCAATCACCCAGACATTACCCCTGCAGTAATGCAATCACCCATGCATTAGCCATACACTCCTCCAATCACCCAGACATTACACAAGCACTAATGCAATCACCCATGCATTAGCTATGCACGTTCTCCAATCACCCAGGCACTACCCTTGCACTCCTCCAATCACCCAGGCAGTATTAATGAGCTCCTCCAATCACCCAGACATTACCCCTGTACACATGAAATCACCCAGACATTACTCATGCACTCCTTGAATCACTCAGGCCCTACCCTTGTATTCCTCCAATCACCCAGACATTGCTCCAGCACTCATGCAATCACCCAGGTACTACTCACACACTCCTCCAATCACCCAGGCACTACCTATGCACTCATGCAATAACCCAGGCACTACCCTTGCAGTCCACCAATCACCCAGGCACTAATCATGTTCCGTCCATCATCTTGTGTGTTTTGCATTTCGCCCTAAGTGGGAAGGGTATGCCCAGACGTGGGTCCCGTGCTCACTACGCCACTGGAGTCAAGCTAGCCTGGCTGATGAAGGCTGATAGCCTGAAACCGGTCCTAGGATGCTTGATTCCGGTCCAGGGAAGACATGGCTTGGCAGTTCGGTCTGGACTGTTCCCATGAGGCACAGGGTCATGACTGATTTGCATATGGCTATGTCTGAACTGGGGTGGCGTGGTGAAAGCAAAATAACGATGGATTAAACCCAGATCTGTGACTGGGGGTGAATGTTTGCCAATGTGCAGCATTCCGTCCATCATCTTGTGTGTTTTGCATTTCGCCCTAAGTGGGAAGGGTATGCCCAGACGTGGGTCCCGTGCTCACTACGCCACTGGAGTCAAGCTAGCCTGGCTGATGAAGGCTGATAGCCTGAAACCGGTCCTAGGATGCTTGATTCCGGTCCAGGGAAGACATGGCTTGGCAGTTCGGTCTGGACTGTTCCCATGAGGCACAGGGTCATGACTGATTTGCATATGGCTATGTCTGAACTGGGGTGGCGTGGTGAAGCAAAATAATGATGGATTAAACCCAGATCTGTGACTGGGGGTGAATGTTTGCCAATGTTCAGCATTCCGTCCATCATCTTGTGTGTTTTGCATTTCGCCCTAAGTGGGAAGGGTATGCCCAGACGTGGGTCCCGTGCTCACTACGCCACTGGAGTCAAGCTAGCCTGGCTGATGAAGGCTGATAGCCTGAAACCAGTCCTAGGATGCTTGATTCTGGTCCAGGAAGACATGGCTTGGCAGTTCGGTCTGGACTGTTCCCATGAGGCACAGGGTCATGACTGATTTGCATATGGCTATGTCTGAACTGGGGTGGCGTGGTGAAGCAAAATAACAATGGATTAAACCCAGATCTGTGACTGGGGGTGAATGTTTGCCAATGTGCAGCATTCCGTCCATCATCTTGTGTGTTTTGCATTTTGCCCTAAGTGGGAAGGGTATGCCCAGACGTGGGTCCCGTGCTCACTACGCCACTGGAGTCAAGCTAGCCTGGCTGATGAAGGCTGATAGCCTGAAACCGGTCCTAGGATGCTTGATTCCGGTCCAGGGAAGACATGGCTTGGCAGTTCGGGCTGGACTGTTCCCATGAGGCACAGGGTCATGACTGATTTGCATATGGCTATGTCTGAACTGGGGTGGCATGGTGAAGCAAAATAACGATGGATTAAACCCAGATCTGTGACTGGGGTGAATGTTTGCCAATGTGCAGCATTCCGTCCATCATCTTGTGTGTTTTGCATTTCGCCCTAAGTGGGAAGGGTATGCCCAGACGTGGGTCCCGTGCTCACTACGCCACTGGAGTCAAGCTAGCCTGGCTGATGAAGGCTGATAGCCTGAAACCGGTCCTAGGATGCTTGATTCCGGTCCAGGGAAGACATGGCTTGGCAGTTCGGTCTGGACTGTCCCCATGAGGCACAGGGTCATGACTGATTTGCATATGGCTATTTCTGAACTGGGGTGGCGTGGTGAAGCAAAATAACGATGGATTAAACCCAGATCTGTGACTGGGGGTGAATGTTTGCCAATGTGCAGCATTCCGTCCATCATCTTGTGTGTTTTTGCATTTCGCCCTAAGTGGGAAGGGTATGCCCAGACGTGGGTCCCGTGCTCACTACGCCACTGGAGTCAAGCTAGCCTGGCTGATGAAGGCTGATAGCCTGAAACCGGTCCTAGGATGCTTGATTCCGGTCCAGGGAAGACATGGCTTGGCAGTTCGGTCTGGACTGTTCCCATGAGGCACAGGGTCATGACTGATTTGCATATGGCTATGTCTGAACTGGGGTGGCGTGGTGAAGCAAAATAACAATGGATTAAACCCAGATCTGTGACTGGGG
The DNA here is from genome assembly GCA_963921515.1 of Calotriton arnoldi. Taxonomy (NCBI): domain Eukaryota; kingdom Metazoa; phylum Chordata; class Amphibia; order Caudata; family Salamandridae; genus Calotriton; species Calotriton arnoldi. The sequence goes on from CAWUFW010002710.1 coordinate 964,362, forward strand.
GTGAATGTTTGCCAATGTGCAGCATTCCGTCCATCATCTTGTGTGTTTTGCATTTTGCCCTAAGTGGGAAGGGTATGCCCAGACGTGGGTCCCGTGCTCACTACGCCACTGGAGTCAAGCTAGCCTGGCTGATGAAGGCTGATAGCCTGAAACCGGTCCTAGGATGCTTGATTCCGGTCCAGGGAAGACATGGCTTGGCAGTTCGGTCTGGACTGTTCCCATGAGGCACAGGGTCATGACTGATTTGCATATGGCTATGTCTGAACTGGGGTGGCGTGGTGAAGCAAAATAACGATGGATTAAACCCAGATCTGTGACTGGGGGTGAATGTTTGCCAATGTGCAGCATTCCGTCCATCATCTTGTGTGTTTTGCATTTCGCCCTAAGTGGGAAGGGTATGCCCAGACGTGGGTCCCGTGCTCACTACGCCACTGGAGTCAAGCTAGCCTGGCTGATGAAGGCTGATAGCCTGAAACCGGTCCTAGGATGCTTGATTCCGGTCCAGGGAAGACATGGCTTGGCAGTTCGGTCTGGACTGTTCCCATGAGGCACAGGGTCATGACTGATTTGCATATGGCTATGTCTGAACTGGGGTGGCGTGGTGAAGCAAAATAACGATGGATTAAACCCAGATCTGTGACTGGGGGTGAATGTTTGCCAATGTGCAGCATTCCGTCCATCATCTTGTGTGTTTTGCACTACCCAGGGACTACCTATGCACTCATGCAATAACCCAGGCACTACCCTTGCACTCATGCAATCACCCAGGCACTATCCATGCACTCCTCCAATCACCCAGGCACTACCAAAGCACTCACGCAATTACTCAGGTACTACATATGCACTCATACATGCACTGAGGTGCTTCTGCTGCACTCATGCAATCATGGAAGCACTACCCATGCAGTCTTCCTATCATCCATGCAGGACCCGTGCACTCATGCAATCATGCAGGTACTACTCATGCGCTCCTTCAATCACGCAGGCACTACCTATGCACTCATGCAATAATCCAGGCACTACCCTTAAAGTCCTGCAATCATCCAGGCACTATCCATGCTCTCCTCCAATCACCCAGGCACTACTCATGCACTCATGAAATCACCCAGGCATTATGTATGCCCTCCTTCAATCACTCAGGCAATAGCTATGCAGTCCTCCAATCACCCAGACATTACATCTGCACTCATGCAATCACCCAGGCATTATCTATGCACTGTTTCAATCAGTCAAGCAGTATCCATGTACTGCTCCAATCACCCAGACACTACCTATGCACTCATGAATTTACTCAGGCACTACCCATGCACTCATACATGCACTAAGGCACTTCTGCTGCACTCATGCAATCATAGAGGCACTACTCATGCAGTATTCCTATCATCCAGGCACTACCCGTGCATTCATGCAATCACCCAGGTAGTACTCATTCACTCCTCCAATCACCCAGGCACTATCCTTGCACTCCTTCAATCAGCTAAACATTACCCCTACACTCATGCAATCACCCAGGCATTACCTATGCATTCCTCTAATCCCCCAGACATTACCCCTGCACTCATGCAATCACCAAAGCATTAGCTATGCACTGCTCCAATCACCCAGGCAGTACCCTTGCACTCCTTCAATCACCCAGGCAGTATCTAAGCACTCCTTCAATCACTCAGCCAGTACCCATGCACTTATAAAATCACCCAGGCACTACCTATGCACTTATGCAATCACCCAGGCACAACCACTGCACTCATGCAATCACCCAGGCTCTACCTATGCACTCATGCAATAACCCAAGCACTACCCTTACAGTCATGCAATCACCCAGGCAGTAGCTATGGACTCATAGAATAATCCAGGCACTACTCTTGCACTGCTCCAATCACCCAGGCACTATCCAGGCACTCCTCCAATAACCCAGCCAGTACCCATGCACTTATAAAATCACCCAGGCACTACTTATGGACTCCTCCAATCACCTAGGCACTACCAAAGCACTCACGCAATTACTCAGGTACTACATATGTACTCATACATGCACTGAGGTGCTTCTGTTGCACTCATGCAATCATGGAAGCACTACCCATGCAGTCTTCCTATCATCCATGCAGTACCCGTGCACTCATGCAATCATGCAGGTACTACTCATGCGCTCCTTCAATCACGCAGGCACTACCTATGAACTCATGCAATAATCCAGGCACTACCCTTAAAGTCCTGCAATCATCCAGGCACTATCCATGCTCTCCTCCAATCACCCAGGCACTACTCATGCACTCATGAAATCACCCAGGCATTATGTATGCCCTCCTTCAATCACTCAGGCAATAGCTATGCAGTCCTCCAATCACCCAGACATTACATCTGCACTCATGCAATCACCCAGGCATTATCTATGCACTGTTTCAATCAGTCAGGCAGTATCCATGTACTGCTCCAATCACCCAGACACTACCTATGCACTCATGAATTTACTCAGGCACTACCCATGCACTCATACATACACTAAGGCACTTCTGCTGTACTAATGCAATCATAGAGGCACTACTCATGCAGTATTCCTATCATCCAGGCACTACCCGTGCATTCATGCAATCACCCAGATAGTCCTCATTCACTCCTCCAATCACCCAGGTACTACCCTTGCACTCCTTCAATCAGCTAGACATTACCCTTACACTCATGCAATCACCCAGGCATTACCTATGCATTCCTCTAATCCCAAAGACATTACCCCTGCACTCATGCAATCACCAAAGCATTAGCTATGCACTGCTCCAATCACCCAGGCAGTACCCTTGCACTCCTTCAATCACCCAGGCAGTATCTAAGCACTCCTGCAATCACTCAGCCAGTACCCATGCACTTATAAAATCACCCAGGAACTACCTATGCACTTATGCAATCACCCAGGCGCTAACACTGCACTCATGCAATCACCCAGGCTCTACCTATGCACTCATGCAATAACCCAAGCACTACCCTTACAGTCATGCAATCACCCAGGCAGTAGCTATGGACTCATAGAATAATCCAGGCACTACTCTTGCACTGCTCCAATCACCCAGGCACTATCCAGGCACTCCTCCAATCACCCAGCCAGTACCCATGCACTTATAAAATCACCCAGGCACTACTTATGGACTCCTCCAATCACCTAGGCACTACCACTACACTCAAGCAACCACCCAAACATTACTCCTGCACTCATGCAATCACCCAGACATTACTCATGCACTCCTCCAATTACCCAGACATTACCCATACACTCTTGCAATCACCCAGGTATTACCTATGCACTTCTCCAATCCCCCAGACATTACAACTGCACTCATGCAATCACCTAGGTATTACCCATGCACTCCTTCAATCACTCAGGCAGTATCCGTGCACTTATAAAATCACCCAGGCACTACCTATGCACTCTTCTAATCACTCAGGCACTACTCCTGCACTTATATAATCAACCAGGGACTACCCTTGCACTCCTCCAATCACCCAGGCATTACCCTTGTACTCAGCCAGGCACTATCTATGCAGTCATGCAGTAACCCAGGCAGTACTCTTGCACTCCTCTAATCACCCAAGCACTATCCATGCACTCCTCCAATCACCCAGACATTACCCCTGCAGTCATGCAATCACCCATGCATTACCTATACACTCCTCCAATCACCCAAGCACTATGCATGCACTCCTCCAATCACCCAGACATTACCCCTGCAGTAATGCAATCACCCATGCATTAGCCATACACTCCTCCAATCACCCAGACATTACACAAGCACTAATGCAATCACCCATGCATTAGCTATGCACTTCTCCAATCACCCAGGCACTACCCTTGCACTCCTCCAATCACCCAGGCAGTATTAATGAGCTCCTCCAATCACCCAGACATTACCCCTGTACACATGAAATCACCCAGACATTACTCATGCACTCCTTGAATCACTCAGGCAGTACCCATGCACTCCTCCCATCACGCAGTTATTGCTCCAGCACTCATGCAATCACCCAGGTAGTACTTATGCACTCCTCCAATCACCCAGGCACTACCTATGCACTCATGCAATAACCCAGACACTACCCTTGCAGTCCTCCAATCACCCATGCACTACTCATGCACTCATGCAATCACCCAGTCATTACCCGTGCACTTGTGCAATAACCCAGGCACTACCCTTGCACTCTCCAAACCACCCAAGCACTATCCATGCACTCCTCCAATCACCCAGACATTACCCCTGCAGTCATGCAATCACCCATGCATTACCTATACACTCCTCCAATCACCGAAGCACTATTCATGCTCTCCTCCAATTACCCAGACATTACCCCTGCAGTCATGCAATCACCCATGCATTAGCTATATACTTCTCCAATCACCAAGACAAAACCCAAGCACTAATGCAATCACCCACACATGAGCTATGCACTCCTCCAATCACCCAGGCACTACCCTTGCACTCCTCCAATCACCCAGGCAGTATCCATGCACTGCTCCAATCACCCAGACATTACCCCTGCACACATGCAATCACCCAGACATTACTCATGCACTCCTCAAATCACTCAGGCAGTACCCATGCACTCCTCCCATCACCCAGACATTACTCCAGCACTCATGCAATCACCCAGGTAGTACTTATGAACTCCTCCAATCACTCAGGCAATACCTATGCACTCATGCAATAACCCAGGTACTACCCTTGCAGTTCTCCAATCACCCAGGCACTACTCATGCACTCATGCAATCACCCAGTCATTACCCGTGCACTTGTGCAATATCCCAGGCACTACCCTTGCACTCTTCAGATTATCCAAGCACTATCCATGCACTCCAACAATCACCCAAGCAGTACCCATGCACTCACAAAATCTTCCAGGCATTACCCATGCATTCATGCAATTATTCAGACACTATACAAGTAGTCCCGCAATCACTCAGGCAGTATCCTTGCACTCATGCAATCACTCAGGTAATTTTTCAATTTTTAACCAGTATATGTGGTTCTGTAAGAACAGTTTTTTTAAAAAGAATTTTAATTTTTTTTTGTATTTTCTAACATTTTTATTTTTTGGGGTGTTTTTGACTTTTATTTAAACAAAATAAAATTGAAGACTCCAATAAAACTGTTTGGAAAAAAAAAGGAAACGAAAATTTGGGAGCAGATTAAAAAAACAATTAACACTTATGTGCTTTAATCGCATTGGGAATAACGTCAATGCATTGCTCCCCGATGCAGACTTTTGCATCACATTTTTTACAACTAATGGTGGCATCCAATAGTTCTGGAACAATGTGTGGCCTTGGTGTTGGTGAAAGTCCTTGTGAGGATGTTCAAGGAGCATTAGGATCTTGTTCTGACACTTCATTCCTCTCCCTCCGCGTAACTTTTCTCGCTAGATGCAAGGGGTGGATTGTCTCCAAATATTTTTTCATGGATGACGTTCCACATGAGTACTTCTTTTCTGAGCCTCTCGAGAGTACTCTTTTACAGATGTTACAGGTAACTTTCCTTGCATTGACCTTCTTTTCTTCCTCCGGCACACTGAAGAAGGCCCCAGCGCAACCCCGGAAATACGTGCCGGGAAGGGTCGCGCACCCTACTCGCATACATCGCGCACTCGTGAAATTTCATACAGTTCATAGTAAAGTAAAAAATACTGTTTATAAATTGTTTTCTAAATTATATTAGTGAAAGTCTTTAACCAAAACTAGAATAATTTCTACAATGATATTTCATACTTTTGAAATTACGCCGGAGTCGCGACTCCAGTGCGACTCCAGAAATACGCGCCTGCAGGGTTCGCCCACCCTAAATCCGCGCACGCATCGAGTAGGTTCGCGTAGGGTGCGCGACTCCCTTGTAAAAAAAAATTAAAAAGCATAACAATACAATAAAACAACTTTCACCGTATTAAAAGCATTATTTGTAGAAAATATAAATATAAGTTGTACATATAAAAAACAGAGTATATTTTTAGTAGTGTATGATATATATATATATTAAAACAGTGATTTTAATTCTTGAAGAAGATTTTAGAAAAAATAAGTACATTTAAAAAAAAAAATCAAAAATATAGTTTCAATCGTTCTAAAAAAAAAAAAGCAATTCAAAAAAACACTTACAAATATTGTAAAAAAGGTAAGGTTAGAAATAATTTTATACTTAAGAATTACAATTTAAAAAACCTTAGAAATACCCAGAAAAAAACCATAGGTTTCAGGGATGTTATAATTAGAAATTAGCATTTGGAAAGCCTTTGAAATTCACTGAAAAAACCATAGGTTTCAGGGACGTTATAGTTAGGAATTAGCATTTGAAAAACCGTTGAAATTCACTGAAAAAACCACAGGTTTCAGGGACGTTATAGTTAGGCTGACATTTCACTCGTACAAAACAAGAGAAATTCGGCCGTTATAGTTAGTTGAGCTAACTATAACTCGCGCCCCTACAATGCACTGCTGATGACATCACATATTACATCACTCATGACATGGTCAGTGACATCACTGATGACATCACTGATGACATCTCAAATGACATCACTGATGACATCACTGATGACATCCTCCATGTGAAAATGTGATGCACTTCCTCACACCCTAATAGAACCTTTGATACACCCTCTCTAAAATAGAGTCTATCATTTTTGAAACCATAGACACATAAATACCAGTTACTACATACTCACTCACTGATTCCTAGATCTACAGACACATCCCCTCATTTACCCATACAGTCACTCATATATGCACTCACTCATTAATACAGAACTATCATATACACTGATACAGCTATACAGACACTCACACAGTGTCACTCAACCATAGACATACTCAAACACCTACTCAGTCACCCAAAGAATCAATCACACTGCCATTTACTCACCTATACAGTAATACACACACTACGTCACTTATTCATACAGATACTAACACAGACTTACTCTCTTATATAATCACTGACACAAGCATGCACTCCTCCATACAGCCACTGTCACAATGACTCACGTTCACATATAGTCATTTATATAGTCAAAAACTCATTATACTGCCTTTCAGATATGTAGTTACTCAACATGTACAACTAAGACATCTAAAAACTCACCAACAGGCCTATACACACATTCACCCACCAATACTGCCCTTCAGAGGAGCAAACTTGAACCCATACACTCAGTGAATCAGTCACTCACACATCTATGCATGGAGTCAAACACCCCTACCCACCCACACAAACACTCACACACCCATATAGATACTCAGACAACAAATCAATAATCCATATAGACACTGATATAACTACTCACTAACCCATGGAGCCACTTACACACCAACTGACTGATTCATACATTGACATAGTTTAGTCACTAACCCATGCATTCAGTAAGAAACTTTAAATCACTCACTTATACAGTCAGTCACGCACCCACTAAATCATCCATTCAGACACTCATACACCCACTCATTGTTCAATAAACCTTAGCATATATATAAAACATATTTAAACTTTACAGAAACACATAGTCACTGGATGATGTCATCAGTGATGTCATCAGTGATGTCATTTGAGATGTCATCAGTGATGTCATCAGTGTTGTCACTGACCATGTCATCAGTGATGTAATATGTGATGTCATCAGCAGTGCATTGCGGGGGTGCAAGTTATAGTTAGCTCAACTAACTATAACGGCCGAATTTCTCTGGTTTTGTATGAGTGAAATGTCAGCCTAACTATAACGTCCCTGAAACCTGTGGTTTTTTCAGTGAATATATATATGTATGTGTGTGTATGTCTGTGTGTATATAAATATATATATATATATATATATTCACTGAAAAAACCATAGGTTTTAGGGACAGTTATAGTTAGTTGGACATTGCACTCGAACAAAACCCGTGAAATTCCCCTGTTATAGTTAGTTCAGCTAACTATAACTCGCGCCCCGCAATGCACTGCTGATGACGTCACATATTACATCACTCATGACATGGTCAGTGACATCACTGATGACATCACTGATGACATCTCAAATGACATCACTGATGACATCATCCAGTGACTGTGTTTCTGTAAAGTTTAAATATGTTTAATATATATAGGGAAAGGCGTATTGAAGAATGAGTGGGTGTATAAGTGTCTGAATGGATGATTTAGTACTTGAGTGACTGACTCTACAAGTGAGTGATTAAACGTATCTTACTGAATGCATGGGTTAGTGACTAAACTGTGTGAATGTCTGTATCCGTCTGTTTGTTGGTGTGTAAGTGGATGCATGGATTTGCGAATAGCTACATGAGTGTCTATATGGGTTATTGATTGGTTCTCTGAGTATCTGTATGGCTGCCTGAGTGTTTGTGTGGGTGGGGTGTGTGTGACTCTATACATAGATGTGTGAGTGGGTGATTCACTGGGTGCATGATTTCAAGAGTGCATCTGTGATGGACTGCTTGGGTGGGTGAGTGTGTGTATGGGTGTGTTAGTGAGTGAATGTATATCTCAGTGGTACATGTGCGAGTAACTACATATGTAAAAGGCAGTATATATGTGTGTTAGAGTATTTAAATGGCTATAAGTGAGAGTGTGTTATTGTGAGAGTGGCTGTATGGATGCGTGTGTGCTTGTATCAGTTATTGTATAAGAGCGTAAGAATGTGCTAGTATTTGTATGAGTAAGTGAGCTGGTGTGTGTATAACTGTATAGGTGAGTAAATGGGTGTGTGATTAATTTTTTGCATGACTGACTAGGTGTGTGAGTACCTCTATGGATGAGTGGCGGTGTGTGAGTGTTTATATAGGTGTATGAGTGCATATGATAGTCCTGTACTGAGTGACTGTAAGTACGAGTGACTGTACAGGTGAGTGAGTGGATGTGTGTGTAGACCTAAGAATCAGTGAGTGGGTATGTAGTTTTTGGTGTTGGAGTGTCTGTGGTTTTGAGAATGGCAGTCTGTAATTTAGAGTGGGTGTATCAAAAGTTATATTAGGGTGTGAGAAGATGCATGAAATTATCACATGGATGATGTCATCAGTGATGTCATTTGAGATGTCATCAGTGATGTCATCAGTGATGTCACTGACCATGTCATGAGTGATGTAATATGTGACGTCATCAGCAGTGCATTGCGGGGCGCGAGTTATAGTTAGCTGAACTAACTATAACAGGGGAATTTCACGGTTTTGTACGAGTGCAATGTCCAACTAACTATAACTGTCCCTAAAACCTATGGTTTTTTCAGTGAATTTCAAAGGTTTTTTAAATGCTAATTTCTAACTATAACGTGCCTGAAACCTATGGTTTTTTCAGTGAATTTCAAAGGTTTTTTAAATGCTAATTTCTAACTATAATGTGCCTGAAACCTATGATTTTTTAAGTGAATTTCAAAGGTTTTTAAATGCTAGTTTCTAACTATGCCAACAGAGGTAGGACATGTGAAGAAAGAAGAAAAAACGCACAGAAAGAAGCAAAAGATGTGCAGAAAGAACCAACAGAGGAGCAGAAAGAGGCCTTGTTGCAAAATCATCCTGTGCCCACAACTTTTTCAGACGGGTACTGGTGGTAACTGACTCCGACTAACCAGAGCCAGTGCGCGTTTGCACAGTGGTGAAGGGAGGGGGGGCCTGAGGTGACATGTGTGCAAACGCGCCCCGTGGCACGTTTTAAGTTGCGGGATTAAGTCCCCTTGAATCCTGAGGGTCCCTGGGGCCCAACTAGCCCCCCAGGTACCTACAGTTAGGACCACAGAGCTGAGTTGCAGAGAGGCGTTCCGAGGCCACGCACCTTTTTTCACCTCTCTGCAACGCAACTCTGTTGTGCTTACTGAAGGTACCTGGTGGGCTAGTTGGCCCCCAGGATTCAAAGGGAATTAACTCCCCAACTTAAAACGCACCACAGGGCGTGTTTGCGCACATGTCACCTGAGGCCCCGCCCCCTCCCTTCACCACTGTGCAAACACGCCCCGTGGCGCGTTTTAAGTTGGGGGATTAGGTCACCTTGAATCCTGAGAGTCCCTGGGGCCCAACTAGCCCACCAGGTACTTCCAGTAAGCACCACAGGCCTGCGTTGCAACGCCTGTAACAAATTGTGCAGTTGTGTTTAGGTAGTGAAGAGGGTCGTGCTGGGGGTAGTGTTTTAGGGTTTAGGGTAGTGCAGTGGTGTTTGTGTAGTGTAGGGGGTCATGCTGGGGGTAGATTTAGGGTTTAGGGTAGTGCAGTGGTGTTTGGGTAGTGTAGGGAGTCGTGCTGGGGGAGTGTTTTAGGGTTTAGGGTAGTACAGTGGTGTTTGGGTAGTGTAGGGGGTCGTGCTGGGGGTTAGTGTTTTAGGGTTTTAGGGTTTAGGGTAGTGCAGTGGTGTTTGGGTAGTGTAGGGGATACTGCTGGGGGTAGTGTTTTAGGGTTTAGGGTAGTGCAATGGTGTTTGGGTAGTGTAGGGGGTACTGCTGGGGGTAGTGTTTTAGGGTTTAGGGTAGTGCAGTGGTGTTTGGGTAGCGTAGGGGGTACTGCTGGGGGTAGTGTTTTATGGTTTAGGGTAGTGCAGTGGTGTTTGGGTAGTGTAGGGGTTCGTGCTGGGGTAGTTTTTTAGGGTTTAGGGTAGTGCAGTGGTGTTTGTGTAGTGTAGGAGGTCGTGTTTTAGGGTTTAGGGTAGTGCAGTGGTCTTTGGGTAGTGTAGGGAGTCGTGCAGGGGGTATTGTTTTAGAGTTTAGGGTAGTGCAGTGGTCTTTGGGTAGTGTAGGGGGTTGTGCGGGGGTAGTGTTTTAGGGATTAGGGTAGTGCATTGGTATTTGGGTAGTGTAGGGGGTCATGCGGGGGTAGTGTTTTAGGGTTTAGGGCAGTGCAGTGGTGTTTAGGTAGTGTAGGGGGTCGTGCTGGGGGAGTGTTTTAGGGTTTAGGGCAGTGCAGTGGTGTTCGGGTAGTGTAGGGGGTCGTGCTGGGGGAGTGTTTTAGGGTTTAGGGCAGTGCAGTCGTGTTCGGGAAGTGTAGGGGGTCGTGCTGGGGGAGTATTTTAGGGTTTAGGGTAGTGCAGTGGTGTTCGGGTAGTGTAGGGGGTCATGCTGGGGGTAGTGTTCTAGGGTTTAGGGCAGTGCAGTGGTGTTCGGGCAGTGTAGGGGGTCGTGCTGGGGGTGGTGTTTGAGGGTTTAGGGCAGTGCAGTGGTGTTCGGACAGTGTAGGGGGTCGTGCTGGGGGTGGTGTTTCAGGGTTTAGGGCAGTGCAGTGGTGTTCGGGCAGTGTAGGGGGTCGTGCAGGGGGTGGTGTTTCAGGGTTTAGGGCAGTGCAGTGGTGTTCGGGCAGTGTAGGGGGTCGTGCAGGGGTGGTGTTTCAGGGTTTAGGGCAGTGGTGTTCGGGCAGTGTAGGGGGTCATGCTGGGGGTGGTGTTTCAGGGTTTGGGGCAGTGCAGTGGTGTTCGAGCAGTAAAGGGGGTCGTGCTGGGGGTGGTGTTTCAGGGTTTAGGGCAGTGCAGTGGTGTTCCGGCAGTGTAGGGGGTCGTGCAGGGGGTGGTGTTTCAGGGTTTAGTGCAGTGGTGTTCGGGCAGTGTAGGGGGTCGTGCTGGGGTGGTGTTTCAGGGTTTAGGGCAGTGCAGTGGTGTTCGGGCAGTGTAGGGTGTCGTGCTGAGGGGTGGTGTTTCAGGGTTTAGGGCAGTGCAGTAGTGTTTGGGCAGTGTAGGGGGTCGTGCTGGGGGAGTGTTTTAGGGTTTAGGGCAGTGCAGTCGTGTTTGGGTAGTGTAGGGGGTCGTGCTGGGGGGAGTATTTTAGGGTTTAGGGTAGTGCAGTGGTGTTCGGGTAGTGTAGGGGGTCATGCTGGGGGTAGTGTTCTAGGGTTTAGGGCAGTGCAGTGGTGTTCGGGCAGTGTAGGGGGTCGTGCTGGGGGTGGTGTTTTAGGGTTTAGGGCAGAGCAGTGGTGTTCGGGCAGTGTAGGGGGTCGTCTTGGGGGTGGTGTTTCAGGGTTTAGGGCAGTGCAGTGGTGTTCGGGCAGTGTAGGGGATCGTGCAGGGAGTGGTGTTTCAGGGTTTAGGGCAGTGCAGTGGTGTTCGGGCAGTGTAGGGGGTCGTGCAGGGGTGGTGTTTCAGGGTTTAGGGCAGTGGTGTTCGGGCAGTGTAGGGGGTCATGCTGGGGGTGGTGTTTCAGGGTTTAGGGCAGTGCAGTGGTGTTCGAGCAGTAAAGGGGGTCATGCTGGGGGTGGTGTTTCAGGGTTTAGGGCAGTGCAGTGGTGTTCGGGCAGTGTAGGGGGCGGTGCAGGGGTGGTGTTTCAGGGTTTAGGGCAGTGCAGTGGTGTTCGGGCAGTGTAGGGGGTGGTGCAGGGGATGGTGTTTCAGGGTTTAGGGCAGTGCAGTGGTGTTCGGGCAGTGTAGGGGGTCGTGCAGGGGGTGGTGTTTCAGGGTTTAGGGCAGTGCAGTGGTGTTTCAGGGTTTAGGGCAGTGCAGTGGTGTTCGGGCAGTGTAGGGGGCGGTGCAGGGGTGGTGTTTCAGGGTTTAGGGCAGTACAGTGGTGTTCGGGCATTGTAGGGGGTGGTGCTGGGGCTGGTGTTTCAGGGTTTAGGGCAGTGCAGTGGTGTTCGGGCAGTGTAGGGGGTCGTGCTGGGGCTGGTGTTTCAGGGTTTAGGGCAGTGCAGTGGTGTTCGGGCAGTGTAGGGGGTCGTGCTGGGGCTGGTGTTTCAGGGTTTAGGGCAGTGCAGTGGTGTTCGGGCAGTGTAGGGGGTCATGCTGGGGCTGGTGTTTCAGGGTTTAGGGCAGTGCAGTGGTGTTCGGGCAGTGTAGGGGGTCTTGCTGGGGCTGGTGTTTCAGAGTCTAGGGCAATGCAGTGGTGTTCGGGCAGTGTAGGGGGTCTTGCTGGGGCTGGTGTTTCAGGGTTTAGGGCAGTGCAGTAGTGTTCGGGCAGTGTAGGGGGTCGTGCTGGGGGTGGTGTTTCAGGGTTTAGGGCAGTGCAGTGGTGTTCGGGCAGTGTAGGGGGTCGTGCTGGGGCCAGTGTTTCAGGGTTTAGGGCAGAGCAATGGTGCTCAGGCAGTGTAGGGGGTTGTGCTGGGGTGATGTTTGAGGGTTTATGGCAGTGCAGTGGTGTTAGGGCAGTGTAGGGGGTCGTGCTGGGGGTGGTGTTTCAGGGTTTAGGGCAGTGCAGTGGTGTTCCGGCAGTGTAGGGGGTCGTGCAGGGGGTGGTGTTTCAGGGTTTAGTGCAGTGGTGTTCGTGCAGTGTAGGGGGTCGTGCTGGGGTGGTGTTTCAGGGTTTAGGGCGGTGCAGTGGTGTTCGGGCAGTGTAGGGTGTCGTGCTGAGGGGTGGTGTTTCAGGGTTTAGGGCAGTGCAGTAGTGTTTGGGCAGTGTAGGGGGTCGTGCAGGGGGTGGTGTTTCAGGGTTTAGGGCAGTGCAGTGGTGTTCGGCCAGTGTAGGTAGTCTTGCTGGGGGTGGTGTTTCAGGGTTTAGGGCAGTGCAGTAGTTTTCGGGCAGTGTAGGCGGTCGTGCTGGGGCTGGTGTTTCAGGGTTTAGGGCAGTGCAGTGGTGTTCGGGCAGTGTACGGGGTTGTGCTGGGGCTGGTGTTTCAGGGTTTAGGGCAGTGCAGTGGTGTGCGGGCAGTGTACGGGGTTGTGCTGGGGCTGGTGTTTCAGGGTTTAGGGCAGTGCAGTGGTGTTCGGGCAGTGTAGGGGGTCGTGCTGGGGGTGGTGTTTCAGGGTTTAGGGCAGTGCAGTGGTGTTCGGGCAGTGTAGGGGGTCGTGCTGGGGCTGGTGTTTCAGGGTTTAGGGCAGTGCAGCGGTGTTCGGGCAGTGTAGGGGGTCGTGCTGGGGCTGGTGTTTCAGGGTTTTGGGCAGAGCAGTGGTGTTCGGGCAGTGTAGGGGGTCGTGCTGGGGGTGGTGTTTCAGGGTTTAGAGCAGTGCAGTGGTGTTCGGGCAGTGTAGGGGGTCTTGCTGGGGGTGGTGTTTCAGGGTTTAGGGCAGTGCAGTGGTGTTCGGGCAGTGTAGGGGGTCTTGCTGGGGGTGGTGTTTCAGGGTTTAGGGCAGTGGTGTTCGGGCAGTGTAGGGGGTCTTGCTGGGGGTGATGTTTCAGGGTTTAGGGCAGTGCAGTGGTGTTCGGGCAGTGTAGGGGGTCTTGCTGGGGGTAGTGTTTCAGGGTTTAGGGCGGTGCAGTGGTGTTCGTGCAGTGTAGGGGGTCGTGCTGGGGGTGGTGTTTCAGGGTTTAGGGCAGTGCAGTAGTGTTCGGGCAGTGTAGGATGTCGTGCAGGGGTGGTGTTTCAGGGTTTAGGGCAGTGCAGTGGTGTTCTGGCAGTGTAGGGGGTCATGCTGGGGGTGGGGTTTCAGGGTTTAGGGCAGTACAGTGGTGTTCGGGCAGTGTAGGGGGTCGTGCAGGGGTGGTGTTTCAGGGTAGTGCAGTGGTGTTCGGGCAGTGTAGGGGGTCGTGCTGGGGCTGGTGTTTCAGGGTTTAGGGCAGTGCAGTGGTGTTCGGGCAGTGTAGGGGGTCTTGCTGGGGGTGATGTTTCAGGGTTTAGGGCAGTGGTGTTCGGGCAGTGTAGGGGGTCTTGCTGGGGGTGATGTTTCAGGGTTTAGGGCAGTGCAGTGGTGTTCGGGCAGTGTAGGGGGTCTTGCTGGGGGTAGTGTTTCAGGGTTTAGGGCAGTGCAGTGGTGTTCGTGCAGTATAGGGGGTCGTGCTGGGGATGGTGTTTCTGGGTTTAGGGCAGTGCAGTAGTGTTCGAGCAGTGTAGGGGATTGTGCAGGGGGTGGTGTTTCAGGGTTTAGGGCAGTGCAGTGGTGTTCGGGCAGTGTAGGGGGTCGCGCTGGGGGTGGTGTTTCAGGGTTTAGGGCAGTGCAGTGGTGTTCGGGCAGTGTAGGGGGTCATGCACGGGGTGGTGTTTCAGGGTTTAGGGCAGTGCAGTGGTGTTCGGGCAGTGTAGGGTGTTGTGCTGGGGCTGGTGTTTCAGGGTTCAGGGCAGTGCAGTGGTGTTCAGGCAGTGTAGGGGGTCGTGCTGAGGCTGGTGTTTAACGGTTTAGGGCAGTGCAGTGGTGTTCGGGCAGTGTAGGGGGTCGTGCTGGGGCTGGTGTTTCAGGGTTTAGGGCAGTGCAGTGGTGTTCGGGCAGTGTAGGCGGTCGTGCTGGGGCTGGTGTTTCAGGGTTTAGGGCAGTGCAGTGGTGTTCGGGCAGTGTAGGGGGTCGTGCTGGGGCTGGTGTTTCAGGGTTTAGGTCAGTGCAGTGGTGCTCGGGCAGTGTAGGGGGTCGTGCTGGGGGTGATGTTTCAGGGTTTAGGGTAGTGCAGTGGTGTTCGGGCAGTGTAGGGGGTCGTGCAGGGGCTGGTGTTTCAAGGTTTAGGGCAGTGCAGCGGTGTTCGGGCAGTGTAGGGGGTCGTGCTGGGCTGGGGCTGGTGTTTCAGGGTTTTGGGCAGAGCAGTGGTGTTCGGGCAGTGTAGGGGGTCATGCTGGGGGTAGTGTTTCAGGGTTTAGGGCAGTGCAGTGGTGTTCGGGCAGTGTAGGGGGTCGTGCTGGGGGTGGTGTTTCAGGGTTTAGGTCAGTGGTGTTCGGGCAGTGTAGGGGGTCTTGCTGGGGGTGATGTTTCAGGGTTTAGGGCAGTGCAGTGGTGTTCGGGCAGTGTAGGGGGTCTTGCTGGGGGTAGTGTTTCAGGGTTTAGGGCGGTGCAGTGGTGTTCGTGCAGTGTAGGGGGTCGTGCTGGGGGTGGTGTTTCAGGGTTTAGGGCAGTGCAGTAGTGTTCGGGCAGTGTAGGATGTCGTGCAGGGGGTGGTGTTTCAGGGTTTAGGGCAGTGCAGTGGTGTTCTGGCAGTGTAGGGGGTCATGCTGGGGGTGGGGTTTCAGGGTTTAGGGCAGTACAGTGGTGTTCGGGCAGTGTAGGGGGTCGTGCAGGGGGTGGTGTTTCAGGGTAGTGCAGTGGTGTTTGGGCAGTGTAGGGGGTCGTGCTGGGGCTGGTGTTTCAGGGTTTAGGGCAGTGCAGTGGTGGTCGGGCAGTGTAGTGGGTCTTGCTGGGGGTGATGTTTCAGGGTTTAGGGCAGTGGTGTTCGGGCAGTGTAGGGGGTCTTGCTGGGGGTGATGTTTCAGGGTTTAGGGCAGTGCAGTGGTGTTCGGGCAGTGTAGGGGGTCTTGCTGGGGGTAGTGTTTCAGGGTTTAGGGCAGTGCAGTGGTGTTCGTGCAGTATAGGGGGTCGTGCTGGGGATGGTGTTTCTGGGTTTAGGGCAGTGCAGTAGTGTTCGAGCAGTGTAGGGGATTGTGCAGGGGGTGGTGTTTCAGGGTTTAGGGCAGTGCAGTGGTGTTCGGGCAGTGTAGGGGGTCGCGCTGGGGGTGGTGTTTCAGGGTTTAGGGCAGTGCAGTGGTGTTCGGGCAGTGTAGGGGGTCATGCACGGGGTGGTGTTTCACGGTTTAGGGCAGTGCAGTGGTGTTCGGGCAGTGTAGGGGGTCGTGCTGGGGCTGGTGTTTCAGGGTTTAGGGAAGTGCAGTGGTGTTCGGGCAGTGTAGGCGGTCGTGCTGGGGCTGGTGTTTCAGGGTTTAGGGCAGTGCAGTGGTGTTCGGGCAGTGTAGGGGGTCGTGCTGGGGCTGGTGTTTCAGGGTTTAGGGCAGTGCAGTGGTGCTCGGGCAGTGTAGGGGGTCGTGCTGGGGGTGATGTTTCAGGGTTTAGGGTAGTGCAGTGGTGTTCGGGCAGTGTAGGGGGTCGTGCAGGGGCTGGTGTTTCAAGGTTTAGGGCAGTGCAGCGGTGTTCGGGCAGTGTAGGGGGTCGTGCTGGGGCTGGTGTTTCAGGGTTTTGGGCAGAGCAGTGGTGTTCGGGCAGTGTAGGGGGTCATGCTGGGGGTAGTGTTTCAGGGTTTAGGGCAGTGCAGTGGTGTTCGGGCAGTGTAGGGGGTCGTGCTGGGGGTGGTGTTTCAGGGTTTAGGTCAGTGGTGTTCGGGCAGTGTAGGGGGTCTTGCTGGGGGTGATGTTTCAGGGTTTAGGGCAGTGCAGTGGTGTTCGGGCAGTGTAGGGGGTCTTGCTGGGGGTAGTGTTTCAGGGTTTAGGGCAGTGCAGTGGTGTTCGGGCAGTGTAGGGGGTCATGCTGGGGGTGGTGTTTCAGGGTTTAGGGCAGTGCAGTGGTGTTCGGGCAGTGTAGGGGGTCGTGAAGGGGGTGGTGTTTCAGGGTTTAGGGCAGTGCAGTGGTGTTCGGGCAGTGTAGGGGGTCGTGCTAGGGGTGGTGTTTCAGGGTTTAGGGCAGTGCAGTGGTGTTCGGGCAGTGTAGGGGGTCATGCAGGGGCTGGTGTTTCAGGGTTTAGGGCAGTGCAGTGGTGTTCGGGCAGTGTAGGGGGTCGTGCTGGGGGTAGTGTTTTAGGGTTTAGGGTAGTGCAGTGGTGCTTGTGTAGTGTAGGGGGTCGTGCTGGGGGTAGTGTTTTAGGGTTTAGGGTAGTGCAGTGGTGTTTGTGTAGTGTAGTGGGTCATGTTTTAGGGTAGTGCAGTGGTGTTTGGATAGTGTAGGGGTCGTGCTGGTGGTAGTGTTTTAGGATTTAGGTTAGTGCAGTGGTGTTTGGGTAGTGTAGGGGGTCGTGCTGGGGGTAGTGTTTTAGGGTTTAGGATAGTGCAGTGGTGCTTGTGTAGTGTAGGGGGTCGTGCTGGGGGTAGTGTTTTAGGGTTTAAGGTAGTGCAGTGGTGTTTTTGTAGTGTAGGGGGGTCATGTTTTAAGATGCAATGCTCCAATACCCGACCAGTCTGCACTACATAAAACTGCAAAAAAACTAAAAATAAAAAGTGTTTTGCACACTTTTGTCATTGGGCTATATGTGGGCTACATCTGGGTAATATTTGTGCTACATTTGGGCTCTTTTTTCACTGGTGGCCATCTTGGAAGACTTCTTTGTTATGAAGTTTCCTAATTTCTTCATTTACTGCAGTCTTCTCAGTAGGAAATGCTTTCAGTTTTTTACTTTGATTCCATCAAGAAGGCATTCAGATGTGTCTCACATCTGCCATAAATTCAGAATGTTAGCACTCTAGTTGCTCATTAGATCACTGGAGTAAAGCTACTGCTCACCAGGGAGTTAACTGGTAGTCTGCTGCTGGTATTGAAAGTGATTGTTTCAGTCTGCATGTCAGAATTTTCTAATGAAATAGAAGAGGATATGAGATCTCACTTAAAACATGCCCTAATTTTTCTTTCTGCAGCACTAACCATAATTTCTATTTCAAAAAGAACCCCTCATTTTGTTCCTTTTTAAATTAAATGTTTTAAGTGTTACCGGTTTATTCCAATCAAGATGGCTTCAGGTGTGCCATACTTTTGTCATAAGTAAGGCTGTTAGCGCTCTAGTTGTTCTTTAGAACACTCTGGGAAGCTGCAGTAGAACACAAAGGCATCAACTGGCAGGCTGTTCCTGTTGAAATATAACAGGAAGATATTTGAGATCACACTTGAAATATGTCCTAATTTTTCTTTCTACAGCACTAACCATAATTTCTATGACAAAATGAACCCCCTCATTTTGTTCCTTTTTAAATTAAATGTTTTAAGTGTTACCACTTTATTCCAATCAAGATGGCTTCAGGTGTGCCATACTTTTGTCATAAGTAAGGCTGTTAGCACTCTAGTTGTTCTTTAGAACACTCTGGGAAGCTGCAGTAGAACACAAAGGCATCAACTGGCAGGCTGCTCCTGTTGAAATATAACAGGAAGATATTTGAGATCACACTTGAAACATGTCCTAATTTTTCTTTCTACAGCACTAACCATAATTTCTATGACAAAATGAACCCCATCATTTTGTTCCTTTTTAAATTAAATTGTTTAAGTGTTACCAGTTTATTCCAATCAAGATGGCTTCAGGTGTGCCATACTTTTGTCATAAGTAAGGCTGTTAGCACTCTAGTTGTTCTTTAGAACACTCTGGGAAGCTGCAGTAGAACACAAAGGAATCAACTGACAGTCTCTGCCCTTGTTGGATGTACATGTTTTACTGAGAATGTCAGACTTCATTCTCACATGAGTGAGAAAGATAATGTGAATTTACAGAAAATATGCTCTCATTTTAGCTTCTGGAGCACCTTCCAAACCTCCATGGGACAAGCATGAGAAAATAGTGTTCTCTCAAACATGATTCATGATATCCCAGCAGAAGGTTTTTCACATGGTAAAATCACCTTAGAATACACCACAATTCCTAAAATTAGTATGGTACCATCAACAAATAAATTCTAATGTAACTAAAGCCTGTTATCACCCTTTATAGTTCTCGTTTTGGTGACCCTCAAAATCTTCTATTCACTACAATGCATTTCAATGAGGTACTATCATTTATATTGGTCCCAAGATGGCTGCCAGCAATTCCAGGATGAAGTGCTGACAGCCAATCAGATCTCACGATGACATGTGTGGTTAGGCTCCGCCCAGATATATATGTGACTTTACTTTTGATTTTCTCAGGAACTACTGAACGGATTTACACCATTTAAGCAAAAGGCACGACACTGAACCAAGGGCTACCTCTTTGCCAAATTTGGTGTAATTCCGTTCAGCAGTTCGGGCTGTAGCTGCGACTAAAGGTTCCTATGGAAAAATGAATGGGGAAAAAGCGTTTTGGGACCCCCTTTTTTCTCGGTCCCCGCTTGACGTATCACCCCGAGACTTTCAGGATAGGAGCGGACCGGAGCGCCCCAACAAGTTGGAAACTTTCGCGAAGATTCGTCAACCGGCGCCAACGTTATTTCAAATAGAATGTCGCGGATTTCCTATGGATAATAGGTTTTAACTATAACTATCTACTGGCGACCGCCAGTAGATAATATATATATATATATATCTATATATATATATATATATATATATATATATATATATATATATTTGCTTATCACTCTTACACTTCTTTTATATATATTACTCTGTGATAAAGTGGATTATCAGCTGGGCTAGATGGTAGTCCACCACACGTAATAATGTCACTATTCCTGTTAGGTCCAGTAAAGGTTTCAGTAATTTGAATCTGAGCTCGACACGGGGTAGCTATAGCACAGGGGAGACAGGTTTCACTTAAGAAAATATGTAAAGTATTAACAAGTATCAAAACAGTTAAAAAGTCGAAAATACAACACAATAAAAATCTAATTTCAAATTGACACCAAAACAACATAAAATCCAACAAGGGGAACCAGAGATATGATTTTTTTTAAAGTTGCAAATGAAACTAGAACCAAAAAGCTTTAAGTGCTTACTGCGGTCATGTTGTTGCACTTGACTGGCACCTAGGAGTGGTTTATTCAAGTTTGAAGTCTATTAAATATTTGCTAAGTTGCTTAAAACCATTGCAATAAGATGTAACTAAATATAATTATATAATTCCATGTTATACATACATTTAATAGAATTGAATCTTTACACATGTTCAATCAATCAATCAATCAATCAGGGTTTTGTAGAGCACGCTACTCACCCATGAGTGTCTCAAGGCGCTAGAGGGGGGGCTCAGATGTTAAAAAATATGGAATTATAAAAGAAAAAGAAGAAAAAAGAAGAACATTCCATTAAATTAATGACCTAGGAGAACCACACTATAGCCTAATTGAGTTTAGTATGTAACACAAAGGTACATGTAGATTGAATAACAAATGTAAAATTGAAGTCTTTCCACACTTGCATATTTACAGTTCTCAGTTTGTAGAGTGAGAAATAGGGTTTGCAATGACCAGGGACTGCCACAGTGTTATCGAGTATAGAATCGAACTGTTCTTGACTACTACGTGTCCTTTATATTGCGGTCTGAGTCTGTTGGGCTGGGCGATACAAACTTTGATCAACCTTTCTCAAAGATTTAACAAAGCAGCAGTGCAGTTGGGGATCCCCTGGGTCAAAGCAAGCCAGGGTTGCCTGCCTTCTTGTGCAAATTCCCTTTTGGTTGAAAGCCCTTACCAGGAAATGGCACCTTTCTTTGCGTACAGTTATACAGGAACAGACTAAATGCATCAGATCTTCCTTTCCAGTCCCACAAAGGCTGCAAGTGACGGGAAGATTTCCACGCAACCAGGGTGCCAGATGATCTTTAACTGGAAGTAGCCCAAGCCTATATTTTAAGAACTCCAGTTTGATAAAGGCTGGATAGCCTGTTGTAAAATAGTTTTGGAGGGTAAGAGTTGTAAAATGTTTAAGCGTCATCCATCCATGTGCTCTTTTGGCTAGTGTGGCCTTATCCTCCTTGGTAGACTGGATTTTAAGTGACTTTGTAACCAGACGCTTGAAGGTCTGGGAACTGATAGGTGAGTCCCAGAGTTCTGTCAGTCCTGTGAGATTGAGAGACTCTTGTAAGTACACTCTTGCCGGTAACGTGTTACGGTACTGTAATTCTTCCCACAGCATGTGGTTCAGGGTGTTTGGTTCGGCTTTCCCAATCTTGTTCCAACATGTTATGTATGCTCCGCGCCTGGCTAGCGACTCTTTTAAGAGTCCGAATTCCAGTCTTATCTGGGCAGGTGAGGTGTAGTTGGGCAGAGAAAAAATAGTTCTATAGACTTGGATGATTGTGGTATCTAGGATGCTATCATCTCGTCTTCTTAATGCTTCGCTTCCATATGAAATTGTTGGCAGAAGTTTTGCTCTTGCAACTTCGAGCAGAGGCTTCAGTGAAGGGCTGGCTAGTTTTTTCTTCAGGCTTTTCAGCGCTATAGCCAAAGCCAGGCCTTTCCTTCTTGTCGCCTCCTTCTGGGCTGTGAAGGTGCCTTTCCTATCAATGATGACTCCAAGATATTTACATTCCCCCATGTTTACCAGCTGGGTGTCACCCAAGAAGCAAGCCTGTGTTTGGGTTTTCTTGGTGTTATAGACCATGGTTTTTGTTTTGCCAAGATTGATTGCAAGGCCGTTGATGAGTGAATCTGTCTTCAAGATATTTAGGAGCCGCTGAAGTCCCATCCAAGTGCGGCTGATCAACACCACGTCGTAGGCATATAAAAAACTAGATGTTGCTGTACCCCCTAATATCCGAGCATGGGAGTTACATATTTGTAGTTGTTCAGTCAGGTCAGCCAAAAAGAGATTAAATAAAATTGGGGCCAAGACGTATCCTTGTAGTAGATCGCATGTAGTTTTAATTTTGCGGGAAAGGTGCGTTCCTGCACCTATCTTAACTTGAGCCCATGTTTCACTATGAAGCATTATCAGCAGATTTAGCAGTTTTTGCAATATTCCCCAGCTAGCTAGCTTCTGTCATAACCTCCCTCGGTCCACGCAGTCGAAGGCTGCTTTAAGGTCAATGTAACAAAAGAATAGCAGTGTTCAAGATGCACGCCTAGGAGTGGTTTAAGGCCTGGTCGATGTTTTACCTCATTCTATTCTATACTATTCTATTCTATTCTTGGTATTTATATAGCACATTGCTACCCCACAGGGCCTCCAAGTGCTGGTAAACCAATGCTATAGGTGAGAGATGCCTGCTGAATGGTAGAATAGATGAGTTTTGAGTTGCTCCCTTAATCTGACTTCCAAACTCTCAAGCCTAATGGGATCAAGGAGTGTGTTCCAAGTTTAAAAGCCAGAAATGCAAAGGAGTCCCCACCCACCCCCTTGCTTTCTTGACCTTTGGGACAAGGAGTAGTCTTTGACATTCCAAACATAGGCTCCGCTTCGGCACATATAAGTCGTTGGATGAGCTGGGGGCCTTTCTTGTGTATGGCACAGTGTACCAAACAGAGGGATTTGAATTGTATCCTCTTTTGGATTGGCAGCCAATGAAGTGCTGCCAGAGTGGGAACAGCAGATGGTTGTTTAGGAATGTTAAAAAGTATACATACTGCTGCATTCTGCACCACTTGCAGACAATTGGTTACATATGTTGGGGTGCCTAAGTACAGGCAATTGCCGTAATCCAAGCTAGAATTTATTAAGCCCTGTACTACTCTATGTGCATGTGCAGGGAGCCAACTTAGTATTTTTCACAAGGTACGAAGAAGCCCGAAGCAGCCAACTGCTATTGTCTTGGCCTGGATTTCCATGGCTAGTCTCTCGCCTATCCAAAACCATAGGCTCTTGACTGCCAGGGCAGGGGTGTGGAGGGGCCCTAAGTTGGCTAGCCGGGTGAGCTGATTCCACAGGGAGGGCCTGTTTCTGACAATGAGGACCTCAGTTTTGACTCCGTTCAACTTTAAACAGCTATCTGACATCCAATTAGTGATGTGATTAAGGCATTTATTTTCAGGGAGGTATACTTGATGTCGGCAGACAATGAGATAACTAGTTCTGTGTTGTCTGCGTAGGAGACTAGTGCCAACCCATGGTTCAGTACTATATGTGCTAGTGGACACACATAGAAGTTAAAAAGCGTTGGACTCAACGATGATCCCTGGGCACTCTGCATTTTAAAGCATAGGTTGCGGAGCTTGAGGAATCTTCCTAGACTTTGATAGCCATTTAAAGGTGATGACGCCTATTCCAGCCTCCATTGATCTTTGGATAAGGACCAGATGTGACACTGTGTCGAAGGCTGCACTTAGGTCAAGTAGGATCATTGCTACTGAACCAACTTGATCCAGGAGAACCCTCAGTTCTTCTGTTGCTGCTAAGAGGGCAGTCTTGTTACTGCTACTGGGTCAGAACCCTGTTTGAGTAGGGTGCAGGATGCCATGTGTTTCCAGGAAGGTGGAGAGATGTTTGTTCACATGCTTTTCCAGGATCTTGCTTACCCCAGGGAGGAGCGAGATAGGGTGGTCATTTTCCTCAAACAATAGGTCAGCAGTGTTTTTTTTAGAAACAGTTTCACCACCGCATGTTTCCATGTCCAAGGGACCATGCCACTGTCTAGTGAGCGATTGAAGAGGTCAGTCAGTTCTTGTAGGATGATGTTTCCTCCTTTTATTAATATGTCTGGGTCCAGAGGCGACCCTGATTTAATCGACTTCAGGGTCTCCTTTGTAGTGTTAATACTCAGTTGAGGAAATGTGGTTAATGTGAAGTTGGATAATCCTCTGTCCGTATTAGAGATATATTGAGTGGGATTAAGGGGGAGGGTTAGTAAAATGTTTTTCTGTTTCCCCAAGACCCAGGAAAATGCTGCCTAGCATGTTTCAGCGATCATCAGAGGGTATAGGCCCTCTTTGGGTCTTAGCAGGCTTCATGAATGTGTTGACCAGCTTAAATAGTTCCTTTGTGGAATTTGAGGCATTGTGACTTAGTCTCTGATATAGAAGTCAACATTCTCAGTGGGCAAGCCAGCAGGCTATGGCTGAGATGGACTCCACAAGGCCAGATAGCCGTTGGATGAAGTCCCGGTGATGATGTTGACTTTTGGTGGGAAAGTTCTGACCGGGAGAAATTTGAAATCGGTATTAAGAAGGTCTTGCATCAGCTGGATACTTTTGATGCCTTCGCCGGTTGAATATTTCTACCTTTAGACTAAGGGCCTGATTTAGAGCTAGGTGGATGGGTTGATCCATCACAAACATGCATGATATCACGTCCACCTAACTACAAGTACATTATACCCAAGGGCACTTATAATATGGCAGACAGTATATCCATCACGTTTGTGGTGGAGTAACCAGTCTGCAAAACTCTAAATCAGGACATACATCACTTTTTTAGAGCTTGGATTCCTCCTGCGGGGCAAAGCTGAAAGCTGTAGCCTACCAGGGCTCCACAAGATTGGATAGCCTCTTCATGACATCACAGTGAAACAAATTTGCAGCTGTGGAAAAGCTTTGAGCGGTTCCAACCTGAATCCTTGGCCCAGCAAAAACGCACCTTCGTCAAAAAGTTTCAAAGTCCTAGGTTCTCAGGATGTTAGAAGGAGTACACTTTGACACAGCCAAGGGTCCTAGGACCTCAGAAACAGCACTTGGGGGACTCCAGCAGAAGCTACCAGCAGGGTCCTGAACTAGTCAGCTGGGTTCTTCAGGAAAAGGGCTTCTAACAGCTTGTTGTGCCCTGTGGCTTAAAAGAAGGTCAGCCAACTCAGCCTTGGAGTCCACTTCCTTGTCCTGGATACAGGTGGGCACAGGTCCAGCATTACTAGTCTCCTCACAGGTCTCAGCAGCAGTTGCAGTCCTTCTTCTGTTTTCCACCGGTCCAGTGGTGTTTTGAAGAGTTTGTCTAGGAGTGACAAATTTATGCTTGACAATTGCCTGTGGGCAGGGGTGTCCCCTGGACCCTCTCTAGAGAAAATATTTGGAGAGGTAACCCTACCTGTGTGCCCTACTGCAAACAATCTCACAGTGCCCCTCTCTACCTAAATCTGACATGGCAGAACATTTCTTTTCCTGTGCAGGGATCCTGTTCATATCCTAGAGATGTTGCCAGGGAAATGAGCAATCCCCTCCTCTGTGGTCACTCAAACTGGTTCTGGAGGCAGCTCCTGCCCCATTAGGATTGATGCCTGACTGACTAAGGGGACGCAGGATGGGGAAGACCTAGGTGTGAGTGACATCTGCCTGTGACAGGGTAGGCCTCTTTAGAGTAAATTAAGTTACTGATCTGAGTGCAGATGGGTATCCTACCACAGGAACAGAACACCTCCCCACGCCTAAGGCCTTAGTCCCTGCTCTGGGAGATACTTCATCAAAGAGATTATTCAGCTCCTGGGTGATAATTGGAGGTTCATGCAAAGGTGCTTATAGAGGCTATAGGCATATAAAAATTTACTTTGTAAAAGTACTTTTTCTAAAATATTTAGAACAAAAACAGGTTGAGGGAAGCAAGATGGCAACCTCACAGGTGCATCGCAGCCGAGCTCTTCTCTTCGACTCCTCTCATCCCCCCCCCCGGAAGCTTACTGCATCGCGGGACATTGGGCGTCTAAAGCCCAGTGATTATCTGCCCAGATTGCCTGGCGTTTTGTTGTGGCATCCTGCGCGGCATAGTGGAGGGATTCTCTGCTGTTGGGAATGCCTCGGGGGAGCTTGCCGGCTTGTTTGCTTCACTCCTGGAGCGGCTAATCCAAACGTGCTGTGGAGTGCTTTGCAGGTGGGCGGGCCTTGCCAGTAGAGTCTCCGGATCAGCTCCTAGCCTCGTATTAGGCTCTGTCCGGCTGTTTGTTGCGCAAGTCATGGCCCTCAAGGCTGCTAAGCATCTGAAGGAAAAGGGAGATGCGCTCTCCTTCTCCACATGAGCTACTGCCCAGGAGTCTCCCCTAGACCATGCCAGGGGGAGTGCAGGTAAGCTAATTGACTCTCATACTTTAAAAAATTGGCTGCAGAGCCTGGGTCCTGGGAGAAGGCGGAATCCACCAGATCACTCCCAGGCTGTGCCTGGCCCCTGAGGAAGGGATTTCTGGCTCCAGTGGAGCCTCAGCCAGCAATTACTGAATTTTTTACGAGTAAGGATACGGGGGTGGGGTCCAGCCCACCTGGAGATAGCTAAAAGGCTGGATAAAACAGATCTGGGCACCAGCACTCACCTGGCGGCTGATGTTTTGCCTGGGGGCCCTTGGAACCATCAGAGGGGCCAGATCTGGCAGTCTGTGAGGCATCTTCTTTATCGACATTGGAGCAGCCCTTACAATGGATGTTAGGTGAGGAGTGGCTAGTAACCCCACAGAGTTCGGTCAGGCTTCCCCTGGCAAGGCGGGTAAGGCTATGCATGCTCTTCGGTCCGCTATTCCAGGGGTTGCCAGGGGCAGTGGCGACTATAGTACCGAACCTACTGATTCGGCAGTGTCGGGCCTCACATCTGATGGAGCTGACAAATTGTATTCCCTCACAGACGGTTCAGGCGCAGAAGACTCCAACTTCTGGCTCTAGCACACTAGAAGCGCCTGAAAAAGCCTTTAAATGCCAAAAGCATCGGAAGATCTCCATGACTCCCAGAAAAGCAAAGATAAGTATACTGTCGGCAATGGGATGAAATGGGACTATTCCCATACAGAAATACTCGGAACCCCTGATGTAGCAACTGCTCCTGCTGAAACAGCTCTTTCTGCACCGCAGGCTGTGGGGATCGTGGCCTTAAACCCCACTCTCGGCTTGATCTTGGAATCAATTAAAGAGCACCAGGCCGAGACCCGTGTGGATGGCAAAAGAGCTAGGCAGGCTACAAAAAAAAAAGCTACAAGATGCCATCCGGAAGGTCGGGAAGGCTTGCTCCGAGATCAGTGAACGTCTTAACTGCATTGAGGACAGGACCACAGCTCTGGAGTCTGACTTGGTAACTGTGAAAGAGCAAGCTAAATCGCACAATGCCCAGCTGACTGATGTCCAGTGGAAACTTGAGGACTTGGAAAATCGGCAGAGAAGGAATACTCTCTGTTTTCTGAGGATCGAAGAAGACCTGGAAGGGGGTGATATTCGATCCTTCATGTTGGACCTTCTCTGGAATATCTTTCCCGAACTTACAGCATGAAACTGGGAGGTAGAAGTGCAAAGAGTCCACCAGTTTCCGATTGCCCAGAACAAGCCTGTCCAGGACAGTAGAGATCAAAGGCAGCCAAGGGCTATTCTAGATTTTTTGGGAAATTTCCTGCTGCAACAAGCTATTTTTGAGAAGGGCCATCCGGAGGCAAGACGGACATACGAGAATCTTCCTTTTTTTGAATGCCCTGATTTCTGCCATATAACGGTAGAGTGTAGGTGGTGCTTGTGGCAAGTGATTAAGCCTTTTCAGGATGCAGGCCTTGAAGCCTTTTTGTTGGCCCCAGCCAGATTGAAAACAATTGTCAGAGGGACTGTTACATTTTTTAACTCCGAAGTTAAAGCCAGAGACTATCTGGGTCAGGTACTGGTAAGCGTTGGCAGATAGAAGCAATGTGTAGTTTCTGGGGTTTTTCCCATGATGTGTTTAGTTCAGCTTAGTACAGGGGTTCTCTCTTTCTTTTGGTCTGGCACTTTTTTTACACTGGTGTGGGGGGGCTGCAGAGGAGGGGGCTGGGGGGACCTCGTTGTCCATCATCAGTCTCCATCACACAGACCCATGTGGTCTGGCTGCTTTCAGTGGCGGGGCTCAGGTTGGGGGGGCTTCATGGGGGCTGGTTGGGGAGAAGGGTGTTGGTTGGTGTGGCAATTAAAGTGCAGCAAGTTCTTCTAAGTTTGCTTGTGTATCTTGTGTTACAAAATGGAATGTGGTGATATGACCATAAACGCAGCCAGGGGAATATCTCTTCGAGCTGTGAAAGGCAGGATTTTATGAGACTAGGCCTAGTTAAATATACAGGGTGGGGTTGTAGCCCGGGACCCATCAAACATTGGTGGACTATGTTGCTGGTCAGGACACTTTTTGTGAGGGATGGCTTAGCTCCGTATTGCTACCATTAATATCTGTGGGTTAAACAATAAAGGTAAAATGAGACGAATTCAAGAGGACCTTAAATTTGTAAGAGCAGATGTATACAGTCAGCAGGGGATCCATATTGCCTGGAATGATAGCGCCTTATTGAACTGTCACCCTTGGCCAAAAGGCAGAAGACAAGCTTGGAAGATGGGCAATAATGGAGTGTAAAGGTGGCAGTGGCTCCTTTACTCTATGTTCAATTTATGCCCCAGTTCTAGATGATCCTGGCCTGTTCAATTTTTTAGCAATTGAACTGCCATCTTTGCCTGCCCCGTTTATAGTGTGTGGGGACCTCAATTTAAATGTATCTAGAGTGGGACCGGGGGCAGGAATATAAGCTGTGTAGGGCGCAAGCTGCAATCATCTAGATCTTTTAGGAACCTGTTGAGGGACACTGGTCTGATCGTTGTCTGGCCCTGCCTGAAAGCTCCTGAGCCTGGATACACTTACTATTCAGCCCCCCACTGTAAATTTGCAGGCTGGAATTATTTTTTGGTTTCACCAACGCTGGTTAGTGGGGCTCAGGTTGAACTCTTCCCAAGAGTAATGTCTGATCACAATCCAATTGTCCTTGAATTCCCTTTAGATGGGTTAAGCAGTGCCCCTAGAAAATGGAACTTTGAGAGGGGTCGGCATTCGGACCCAGAATACGTAAGCCAAATGAAGTGTTGGATTCTGGGGTATTTTGATCTTAACAAAGGGAACTCCTCTTCAGGAATGGTTTGGGATGCCTTTAAGGTCGGTGTGAGAGGGGAAACCTGAGCTTTAGCATAGCTAAACAGAAGCGGGGCCAGGGACA
The DNA here is from genome assembly GCA_963921515.1 of Calotriton arnoldi. NCBI lineage: Eukaryota > Metazoa > Chordata > Amphibia > Caudata > Salamandridae > Calotriton > Calotriton arnoldi. The sequence goes on from CAWUFW010002710.1 coordinate 993,336, forward strand.
TATAAAAGAACTATATCAAAAACGGAGTATTTTGGAGGCAGACCTGATCAGTGCTGTGGAAACGGGGAGGGATCTTGGCCCAGTGCTGAATCTGATAGCTATTACCAAGGCATGCCTGAATGAATCCTCCATGGAGAAAAACACTGGGAAATATCTGGCTAATGTCCAGAATCGCTATGAATATAGCGAATGTGTGAGGCACCTCCTCGCAGTTAGGGCAAGGCAACAGCAAACAGCAGAGCATATCAGCCAGATAAGGAATATGCAAGGCAGTATGGTCACAGACCCCATTGAGGTTAGAGAGGCATTTAGGGAATTTTATGCTGATCTCTACAAAGCCTCCCCTTTTGGGGGCCCTCGTGGCTCAGTGGCACATGGTGATTTAGGGCTCTCCGATAAATATGCTCAGGAGGAGAGGTTTATTTTAGGAGCAGAAATTTTAACAGAAGAGTTTCAGGTGGCACTCCCAGCTGGGAAGGCAGTTGGCGCAGACTCCATTCCTCTTGAGTTCTCTGAGGTGTTTTATGCAGAAATGTATTAGGAGATGGTAGGGCTTTTTAATAAAGTTAGAGCTGGGGCACCGCTCCCTGGGTCCTGGGGTGCTGCAAATGTAATCATTTTCCTAAAAAAAAGACAAGGATCCAACAGCTATGGGCTCTTAAAGGCCAATCACATTACTAAATAGTGATGTTAAGTTTTACTCTAACATTTTTGCCAGCCGGCTAGCCGGTGTAATGTAGCGGCTAGTCTCGAGCCGGCAGCATGGATTTATCTCAGATAGAGGGACCTCGTATCACGTGCGGCGAGTAATCTCTTTGTTTGACACCACCGAAGTCCTTGCAAAGCCAATGGGGTCGTCCTGCTCGACGCCAAAAAGGCTTTCAACAGGGTGTCGTGGGATTACCTGTGGCAGGTTATGAAAGCAAATGGCCTGGGGAGGACTTTTATCAATGCAGTACTTGCAATGTATCTTAATCCTACAGCTCGCTTACAAATAATGGGCATTGAATCAGAACCCTTCTCGATAGAGAGGGGAACGAGGCAGGGCTGCCCCATCTCCCCCCTTTTATTTCCACTTTACATAGATCCCTTACTCAGGAGGTTGGAAGCCTCTCTGGACATCTTGCCCGTCAGTTTGCAGGGTTGAGATACTAAACTTCTGGCCTATGCCGATGACGTGGCAATAATCACCAGTGACCCAGACAGGGCTGTCCGTTCTGTGGAAAGGATAGCAGAAGAATTTGGGAGTCAATCAGGGTTTCTGCTAAATAGAGCTAAAACTCAGGTTTTGATTAATAGACACATGCCTGCCTCCGATAGCAGGATTGTAGAGGAAGCTACATATCTGGGAGTCTGTATTACATCAAAAGTGGAACATATAATCGACTTAAATTTATCCCCTATTATTGAAAAAACCAAGAATGATTTTAGCCGCTGAGACAATCTGAAACTTTCCATAATGGGGAGATGCAATTTGGTTAAAATTTCGTTTCTGCCTACGTTATTATGTGTTTTTTGCACTATCTCTTTGGAGGTTAATAATGAATGGTTCAAAGTAATTGATAGACTGGTGTCTAGATTCATCTGGGCCTATGGGAAGACTAGGAGGGCTAACGCATTTATGTGCCTATCCAGAGACAAGGGGGGCTGGGGGCTGCCCAACTTTGGATTAGATTATTTAGCTGCAGCAATGCAATATTATGACTCATTATTTAATAATAAGGTAACTGAAGGAGGTATAGCAAGCTATGCGCCACCAATTTATGAGCTTCTGATCGGGACAGCCGCTAACGGTTGCCTGCTGAAGTTCTTTGAGTCGAGCTACTTTAAAAGAACTTGATTTAAGACTCTGATTATTGCATTACGAAACTGGGCGGGTGTCTGGAAAAAACTGGGGGTGGGCAGATATAACAGATATACTCCCCTGCTTAGGAATGATCAACTTTCTGGAATATTTCTAGATAACTGCTTAACTAGATGGGAACAAGGGGGTTTTGGCAGGATTAGAGATCTACTCTCGGGGAACCAGATTGCGTAATTTGAGGTGGTCAGTGGTAGATTCAATGTTGGGTCTCGGGATTTTAAAAAAATATTTACAGCTGAGGGATTTCTTTTTGAGAAAGACTGGGGGTGCAGCTGGTTTTGTGCGGATTCCTTTCATGGAAATATTAACAAAAAGCACTAGCCCCTCAATTTCACAGCTATATGGCTGTCTGTTGGAGGGGGACCCAGACGATTTGGATAAGCATAATGAAAAATGGCAGGCGGGGGTCGATCTGGTGGACCCTGGCTTCCTGAAATCACTTGAGGTGTGTGGGTCAGTCTTGTGTGCCATGAACCTGCAATCGCAATATTACAAAACATTCTTTGATTTGTATATAACACCAAAGAAAATTGTGAAATGGGGCGGGGATACGGGGACTCACTGCCCTAGATGCCACGCATCTAATGTGGACTTGGTTCATATGTTTTCCACATGCCCCTGCATAAAATCACTTGGTTTGAAAATTGTAGCTTTCTTAGGCGAAGTCTTGAAAGTGAATATCTCCCCGTCATCTCAGCTTATGTTGTTTGGGGTGGATGAATCAAACGGTGGAGGCGGAATTCATTTTTATAGCAATGATGGTTTTTACGCTTTGTGTGGCCTCGGCTTGGCTTGACCCTTTAGCCCCGACCTTTCAGCAATGGAAAGGGCGCTTCCTACATGTTTACAATTTAGAATATGCACTTTGTGAACGTAAAGGTAGAAGGGCTAAAAGTAAAGGGAGGAGGATTTGGGGGCGCTTTCGACCTGGGTCTCCTTGTTTAAATAAGATAGCAGCTGGATTTTAGGTTTTAGGTACAGGTTGCGTTAGTTTACGGTTTGGAATGTATTACTAATTTGTGGCGATTCTCTGTTGACTTGTAATAAATATATTACATGTCCAAAAATTATCTTTGCAGCTGTTTCCTAAGCAGAGATAACATTATTACTTTAATATTGTATCCCAATGTTTTCCTGTGGAACAGCTAATTCTGCTACAGTGAAAACTGATTTTCTGGCCTTGGCCCTGAAAGGACATGGCATACATTAAACCTTTACATGTTCCACTTTTAAATATCATGCCCCTGTTTTATGGGCATTTAAGGCCCACTCAGGAATGACTTATTAATATTTAAAAGGAGGGTTTAGACCTGTAGAAAGGGGTTATTTGGTAGGTCAAATTTGCAATTTTAGAACTGCTCAGACAGGCCAAAGTTGTAAGCCTGCAGTCATGTTTTGCACTGTATTTAGTGGTGACACAATGTGTGCTGCAGTCCACTATTGACATTTAACTTACAGGTCCTCAGTACACTTTGTACTATATGCTCGACATGTATAGTTAAGTGTCAATTAGGAGAATAGCCAGTCCAATAGGTTTTAAGGGTCAGAGCCCATACACCAAAACCAAACAACAGCACACAATGGGGTTGATGAAGCAAAAAGTGGCATTTTCTCACATGCATGTTTTCTACTAAGTGTTTCATTCATGTATAATAATTCTATGGAGTTTTGCAAACTTGTAAAGCAGTATGTCACCCCAGGGCCATGCCAGCGCTATGGAAACTAACCCTGGGCGAAGTTCGCGTAGCCGCGCTACTCGAAGCTACGTGAAGCGGTAGAAAAACTTGCGAGGCTACGCGGAGTTACGCGAGCATGCAGAGTTGCTTGTTTCCGCAAGCTCGCGTGTTGCTCGCAAGATGTTTTTTACGTTCGGCAACCCAGATTGCGTGTTCGGGGGAAATATCGCGCAAACTTCACCACGCGGTCGCCAATGTGCGCGGCCATCCTGTTTTCCTATTCTTTGCATGGTTCTGGGGCCTGTTTTTCAATCCTTCTATAATCTTTTCAATCCTTTGTTTTTTACACTGCTTTTCTGATGTTTTATACTTATTTTCTATCCCTCTCTGACCTTAAGTGTGTATTTTGCGTTTTATTTCTACTTTTAATGCGTTTTTTAAACTTTTTTTCTACTGTTTTATATTACTTCCTTTTTTACTCTCCTACTTCTTCTCCTGACTTTATTTTGTACTCTGACATTTTCTTTTCCGCCCCCCGCCCACCCCAGAACCATGGCTAAGGGCACCGGCTCCAAGTCCAAGGGTAAGGCGGCTGCGCCCAAGAAGAGCCGCCTCCCTTGTGGCAGACTGCGCCTGGAAGGGATGCAGGCCCGGCCCCTTGTCAGCGAGGCGGAGGTGGCCGCCCTTGTTTTTTTGTGCAGCGCCACCTCCCCTTGACCTTGGCAGCAGGCGGCAGGCCTGGCTCCGGGTACGCTACCCAGGAGCGTCACCGCCGGTGGGTGAGGGTGCGCCGGGCAGTGTTTCGCTGCTCTGGGGTCCGGCGCACCCATAACCAGCTGACCCACCGGTGGTTTGACATCTTGGACTGGGAGCAGGACCTGCTGGACCTGCTAGGTGTCGAGGTCATGGGGCTTGGTGAGTAGCTAATAGTATAATACTAGTAGTATTGTGTGTTCTGTAGTTATTGCGAATATAATTTTTTTCCAATAGCAAGAATGCTGCTGCTTACATTGCAGGTAGGTAAATTACGTTTAAAATTCTTCTGTGATTGTTATTCTTCTAGACACAAGTGCTCGGCGGCGCTACTAATCTTACTTGTTTGCAACTTTGTGCTCGCTTAGGCTGATTATGTAAGAGAGTTTACTTTAGAGAACTTAAGTTAGGTATTGCTAGAGAGACTCTAGTCCTTCCTTTGTCCTCCTGTCACTAAGATAGTGGTGGATTGACAGACAGTTTAGTTACTTAGTATTAGTTGGTAATTATTTAGCGGTCTGTGTGACGCATCCTCTGTCACGTCACGTGCTGCTGAGTGCTGCTTACTCCAGTCCTTAGTAGAACCTTTTGTAGTTTGTTAGTGAGTGAGTAATAGGCTTAGCAGAACATCAGCAGCAACCAACCAACAATTTGGTGTATGCAAAAATGTATGCATGCATCCTCCATCTATGCATTTTGAGGACTAAAATAAATGGAAATGCACACTTAGTGAACAATTGGCCCGTCTGGAATAGGTGGGCTAGGTCAGGTGGTACGTAACTTAACTTAGGATTCTGGAATCAGAATGGAACACTGGATTAGTGTTCATAAATATTACCTAGACGGTCCGTGAATCCCGCAATACTACTAGTCGATCAGATTAGATAGGTCAATTTTATTGCAATTGTTGTTTCCCAATTTTTTTTTTCAATCTTGCTAGTGAAAACGAATAAATAGGGAGAGGTGTATATGGCATCTAAAAAATGTTGAATGTTTTTTCTAGGCGTACCGACCACCAGTGCCGGGGCCAGCGGCGGGGCAGGCGATGCCAGCCAGGAGGGAGCAGTGGATGCAGCAGCTGCCACAGGGGTGGATGTGGCAGCAGCAGTGGCGGGCGGTGGTAAGCTATACTTATATTCATTACTTATTGACAATAGTTACGCACTCGCTGCAAGGGTGTACACTGTATGTTGAGAGAGACTAAGTTGTTGTGAACAACTGTTGAAGAAGACACCCTTTACTTAGCATTAGAGCAATAGCATTAGCGGCAGGAGTAGTAGTTGAGTAACTAATGGCCTCTTCTATCTGACTTCAACTCAGCTGGGAAAGTTTTATGGAGAAGACTAAGAGTCAGATCAGATGACCTTGATGGATGGGTTGAACGAAAAGGGAAAGAAGGATGGAAGGAGGAAGGACGGGTGAGATGTAATATATATGACTGGCAGAGAAGGATACGTGTGATGCATGCATAGGTGGCTGATAGGAATCAGATGCATGGGTGGTTGAAGCAGGATGGGTGGAAGGTGAAAGAAAAGATGCCTGCCTGGGTGGGTGAAACTGTATGGGTGATAGCAAGAATCCTCCGGGGTGTTTTGTGGGTCAAACTCAAAGGCAAGCAAGGAAGGAAGGATGCATGGGTGGTGGTTTAAATATTAATAAAAGAAAATAAACCGCGCCAGAGTAGCAAAGCCAAGGAGAATAGAAGTTGTATTTTCAGAATACTCCCTTGACTCACAGTAGTTTGCAAGCACAGCATATATATTGTGTATGTATGTTGTTACTTATCAAGCGCCTCCCTCCGACTCCGAGGCCCACTCCCTACCTATGTTAATTTATTTTCGACTGTGTCAGCCTGCGGCTGCATGGTTACACAATTAATCAAAACAAAGTTACTCATGTCGTCCCATATATAAGCAATGATCATTTGGATCAGATATCATCTGCCTTGTTGTAGTAGTCAGGGCAGGGTGAAAGTGAAATCGAGCAGTTGCCCTTGATGTAATAACAGAGTATGGCCAGTGCCACCCATAATAGAAAAATAAGATGATTGTGTAGTCATCTTCCCCACCTGCAGACAGTAGTAAATAAAAATAACGTGAGTCTGCAGACCGTGTCACGAGTATGTTTGTCTTCTTGGGCGCAAGCCGACTGAGCTGGCATGCCGGCTACAACAAGGTTCCTTAATTTTGCTAAACAAGAGAGAACTCAAGTCCATAGTGCTAGTATAATGCCTGAAACTCCCACAAATGTTAGAGGCCGAGGAAGTGGGAGGATAGATACCACAAATGTTATGTACTGTGCTTGCTAGTGCTACTGTGCCACTATGTGTAGAATTAATTTTGTGTTACTGTTTTGCTAACAGTATTGGTTACAATAGTCTTTTTTCTTTTTTGATATAGCTACTCCTTCCCAACCAAAAAAGCCAGACAGGAAGGAGTTGGCAGCCATGGCCTGGTGCAGGAAGCTTGAGGCCATTCTCACGGAATATCGGCGGCTGGTGGTTCTGGCGGAGGAGGAGGTGGCAGCAGCTGCAGCCTCCTCCAATGCCCCGGGCCCCAGCCAGGCCCCTCGCATGGTACGGCGCAGCGGTCAGGCAGCTGCCCACCACACTTCTGTATCCAACACTGCTTCCCCCCCCTGTGGATGCAATTGTAGACTTTTCCTGCGCAGCATGCTCCTCCAAATTGCGTGACTAGAGGAGCAGCTAAAGGAGGTCCTGGCTACTAACCGGTGACTGCAAGCCCGCCGATAGAGATCCTGTTGGATTGCCCCTTTTTTATTCCTTTTTTCGGTGGGTGGGCATTGGGCGTTTGTTGGGGAAAAGTTGGGGTTTATATATTTATGGGCAATTTTATTTTTGAATTTAAGGACATTGGTTAGACTTTTTGGACATTGGTTGGGGTTAGGGAGAGGGGTGGGTCAGGTGGAATTTTTTACATTTGTTTATTTTGTTAGGGGATTAAATTATATTTATACTTAAACTTTACATACGATGTAAATGTTTTGTGGGGGGGTTACTCTTTTACGTCACACGGTTTCCTTCCTTTGCTGCTGCAGGGCCGCAGCCAGTTTTTGATTGAAATAATCTGCCTATTTTGTAACACACGAACAGATAGATGCGGTACCCTCACTGAGTGACTTGTCCTACTAGTACTGTCAGACTCTCCTCCTAGTCTGTGCAGTCTGCAACTGGACTCAAGGGTGTGGGTGTGTGAATTAATGAATTCATTTCCATTATTAATTATTCCTCCCCCAAACTTCTTCTCTTACCTGTGATTGATGTTTAAACTTAGGCACAGCAATGGCTGCATGGTGATGATGGTTTGGTTTCCCAAGATGCCACGGTTGTGGTGGTAGTACAGTATACACTGGCAGTAGCATTAGCAAAAAAATAAAATGAGACAGTCAGTCGCCTGAGAGAGACTACAGAAGGAGTAGTAGAACGAAGTAAAATAAGACATAATGGTGGCGGGGATAGCCTAGTAGAACAAGTTACAAACTGTAGTTGACTCGAGTCACTCGACACAAGCATAACCTTTAGTGCTGTAACTTAGGAGGGGATGATGAATCCAATCGATGCCGGCAATTAATAATGATGGATTATGTTCCTTTGGAAAAAAAATTGACTTGCAAATATACTGAGCATGGGTGGGCATTGGCAGAAGAAGATCCTCGCCCTGCCTTGAGTGAAATTGAATTAGTGTTGCTTTCACCACATCCGCCCCAGCAAGTGTGTGATCAATTATTGGTGTAAATTGAATTTAGTCACACCTCAATATAAATCTCACAGCCCGGGAAAGAGGGTTAGGTTTTGATGAATGGTTGGGAAGGGGTATTTGAGGGAAAGGTTTGACAAAGACAAACACTACACATGGACAACAACAACTGAACAACACACACAATCTTGCCAGACGACCATCATATATCTGTTAAGGGAGAAAAAGGAAATGCATGCATGATGATGACTTGATGGTTAATGATGATAAGTAGTACTTACTAACTGGACTAGTAGACAGTACAGGGCAGCAGTATATTATTAATTATTATTATGCTATTTGCCTTGCCTGTCTGCCCTCAGAGAGACCCAAATTACATACATTTTATGTTCTGTTGTACCGGGCTTCCTTTTAAAGCTAACAAAGAAAATTAAAAATATCTGTAGGGATCAATTATAAGCAAAGAGCAAACATAATAACAACAACAACAAACACACAGTCGTAATAATTGGAGAGAAAAAACAAATCAAATTATTTAAAAGATGATGAATGATACTAAAGTTACTGTATGTTATCCTGGTCAAATTGGGGAGTTGCATCTCGGCATTCCTCTTAGTCCTTCCTTTCATGGACGCTGCGTCCGTCAATCTTGGGTGCCACTGCCTACCTGGCGGATGCGGATTGGTAGGTGAGTGTGAGTTGTTTTTCTCTGTTTAGCTCAGGGTAAAGGCCAGCCTGTAAGTGTAGATGGAAAAACAAAAGGGATATTGAAAAATCAAGGAGAAAAAAAAGCATGAATTACGGAGGAGTGCAAACACTTTCAGAGGCGGCATGGCTAAATCATGTCTACTCTGTTGTATGTTTCCAGCATTAACATACAACAGCAACAGGACAGAGCAGGCCCACGGCGCCGACCCAACCTCCACTTAGCTTAGATTTTGACTGAGCCAGACAGTCACAGAGCACACATATACAACAACATAGCATTTTCCAACAAGTAACAAAATCAATGCACGGCTGTCAGTCATACCACTACTACACTCGTGACTGCTCGACTCCACCACTACTACACAGACATGTAGGTCTGCTGTGGTTGTTGTTGACTTGTTTACCTTTTATGCCACTTCGTGATTTGAAACGCCCTGAGTTATTCCATCAATCATCTCCGATCCAACTGACTGACTGCGAAGATACTATGTGGTCATCATCATGGTGTTGGCCAACTCAGTCTGTAGTGTACCGAGTGAGTCCAGATTCCATATTCAAAAATGCAATGGATCGGCCTGCAGTAGAAGTACAATTTTGTTATTAAACAACAAGAAGGGAAACATTGACTTGAGTCACTTTTAGTGTGTAGATTAAATACTAGTACACTTTGACTTCACTTCATGCACAACAAACAACAACAATAACACAAACACCAATCACTCAGAGTCAGCGTCCAATGCATGCCATCATTACCTGTTCCTTCTCATCTTAAGTTAAGGGGCAGTCTCTCTCGGCTCGGAAAGGAGGATAGCTATAGTCATCATGTTCCACTTCTTTTGGAGGGACTCGACGAGGCAACATTTCTTGTACTATTCTCCATCCAATGTCTGGCTTGAGGGAAATGGATTTAGGGCGAGTCAGGAGGATGGAGCAGGACTCGGAGGAGTGGACTTAAATGCACACAGCTGCAACTCCAATATGGCAAGAAAAAGAGAAGACGGTGGTGATGGATTTGTCGTGATTCGAACCAGAAAGACAGAGACACACACAAATAATAAAAGTAAATAAGGAAGAAAGAAAGTAACAAGTTGAAAGCCTAGTTGTCAGGGAAGTAGAGCTTGTCCTCAAACTCTGGTGGTTCAACCAGAAGTAGGTCATCTAACACACTACTTCCGTCACCTAAGTCGCTGTCCTTATCTTCCTGCTGTGATTCACGTATTTTGTAATCCGGTGGTATAAAGTGCTGATTCATTTTGATCATGGTTAACCTCTCCACGTTTTTGGGCAAGAGACTGGTCCTTTTCACTGTTACAATGGCACCAGCAGCACTGAAAACACGCTCAGAAGAGCCACTTGAGACAGGGCAAGCCAGATAGTTTATCGCCAGCGTGCTGAGGACTGGCCATTGGCGCCTTTTCCCATACCAATACACCAATGGGTTTTGATCAATGTAGACCTCTGTTGGGTCATCCAGATAGGCCTGGACCATCTGCTCAATGCTCAGGGGTGCTCCGCTTTGCTGGGCCTCTTTTGCCTTTGCATCAGCACTGGACCTAACAAGCCCTTGCTGTAGATACCAATCCTGTGCCGATTTTACTGGGACTGATGATCCTGTTCTTGCTGTTGTTGATAGTGTTGGTGACTGCTGTGAGCCAAACGCACTGCCCTCAGGCTCTGAAGTTGAACTTGATGCCGGGTGCCCTGCAGTACTTGTTGTGGGCTGGAGTAGTGTGCCTTTAATTACCAGTCGTTCTTTTTCAAAGTCACTGGCTACCTTAGCTATCCAAGTTTTGTACTGGGCAACATCCACTTCTGAAAAAGGAATTAATGTCTTAGTGTTCAGTGCTGATTTGTACCGTGGTTCCAGAATTGTGGCAGAAATGTAATGTTTGTCACACAATCTTAGTTTGCACCCTCGTATTTTCAGCTAAGCGAAGGGCTAAGCTCTCCACCAACTCATATGCTTCATTTTTTTCCTCCACACCTGCGTACGTGTCAGACACCGCCTTCAGCTGTTGCTCTAGCATGTGCAGCAATGGGATAGCTTGGCCCATAGTATAGTCCTCCTTGCTGACTTCACGTGTGAAGAGCTCGAAAGGAAGTAGCATCTCTGTCAGGCATTTAACTAGGCCCTATTGGTCCATCTCAACAGTCATGCCTTTCACAGTAGCATCCCCTAGTCTTTGCATGACATAGTCATTGATTGGTCTGTACTGCTCAAACAGACGTTCAAGCATGTAATAAGTTGAGTTCCAATGTGTTGGCACCTCCTGAATGAGTGCTTTGACTGGCACTCTATGCTCACGTTGAATGATCCTCAGCTGCTTCCGGGCTTTAAAAGAATGGCTGAAATGTGTGCATATTCTTCTGCAGGTGGTCAGTAATTTGCTGACTCGGTATTCTTTTTTCAGAAAGTCTTGAACAATGATGTTAATGCAGTGCGCCAAACACAGGACCCTGAAATAGCCACCATCGCCCATGGCCTTAACTATATTACTGCCATTGTCCATGGCAACAAAACCAATGTTAAGCCCTCTTGGGTGCAGCCATTCAAAGACCTTGCTGTTAAACTCTTCCAAAATGTTTTCAGCAGTATGAGATTTCTCCATGGCGAACATGGCTACAGTTGCATGTTTACGAGTGGCATTAAAAATCTCAGCAGTGTCAACAAAACCTGCTGCAGATATCTTTTCTCTAACCCCCACAAAAGTGTGCAGTGATGCACATATAATCAGTGGTTTGGCAACTGGTCCGCATGTCAGTTGTCAGTTGGATAGTGTGAACAGCACTCTGCTGCAAAGCTTGTCCAAGCAATTCCAGCTCGTCGTGATGTAGTGCTGGAACAGCAACTCTGGTGAAATAGGACCGGCTGGGAACCTTCCATTTTGGGCAGATGGCTGTCACAAATTCCAGAAAACCCACCCCTTCCACAAAAGAAAAAGGGAGAAGGTCCAGCGCTAACATTTTTGCCAGCTTTGCATTGTACAAACGTGCCGTTGGGTGGTTGCGTTCATACTGCCCCTCCGACCTAAGCATGCTGAAAATGGAAGGCTGGATTTTTTTCCTTTCTGGTGCCGCTGATGCAGGTGACTTCTTGAACACAGATGTTGTTAGGCTCAACAGCGCACTTTTTTTCACTGCGGTACTCTGTTGCCGTGGTGTCTCAGCCTGACTCTTACTACGGTGCCACTGAGATGTTGCTGAGGATGGTGACGATGTGGGCGGTAGTGGTACCACTGTACTGCTGGGGACAGGGCTACTTTGTGTACCAGAGAAAATGTCTCCCTCTTGTTCACCTTCCACCGCGATCATATCTTCTTCTACTTCTTCATCCCCACCAACAGCAATGGGTGCAGTTTTACTTTTTTGGCCTCTAAGGTGCGCCTCCCACTGGATCATGTGGTGTTTTTTCAGATGGGTTGTTTGGCCTCCGGTACCATAGTTTGCACCAAGCTTACCCCGACTAACACTTTGTCGACAAATTGAGCATATAGCAACGTTCTCCTCTTTACTGCTAACTGAAAAGAAGTCCCAAACTGGGGAGGTGAACTTTCTTGCGCTGCTGGAGGTGCCACTTGCAATGCCGGATGGACTGGAGGGTGTGCCTGGAATTTGACTCTGTGCAGTACCACTACCTACTGAGGTGGTGGTTGTGCTGGATGTAAGTCCCTACCGGGCCTTTGCAAATGCAAATATGCAAGCTGGAGGTGGTGTTGGTGTTACCTGTGTTGGTGGTATCCGTGCCACATCCCTCACAGCAATTTGGGATGGGGTAATGTCGGTCTCCATCTCCACTGGGGCAGGAGTGATGTTCATGATGACTGGCTCGTCATCATCCTCCTCTTCTACATCTACCTCCATAACTCTAAGGCTTTCTGGAACCTTCCTTTTCCCTAGCTTTGTCTCGTGGCATGCCTCACTCTCAGACTGAGCTGGTGGCTTCCAAGTGGCATCTAGATCACCAGAAGGGGGGCTTGAAGAAGAAGTTGATGGACTAACCCTCCTTTTCCTTGCTGGTGATCTGAAAGACAATGGATCTTCTGAAAGAATGGCTTGCTCTTCTTCTTCCTCTGCTGGAAGCTCGATTTCCTGAACTGCCCCTACGTCGGGAGGAACAACTACTATTGTGGGCGGTGGTTGTGGCTGTTGTTGCGGCTGTTGTTGCGGCTGTTGTTGCCCACTTATCTGCTGAGTTTCCTCCTGCATTGATTGGGTACTACTTTACGATAACGATAAGTCAATTTCAACATCACTGCTCGTTGGCATTTGCGCAATTAGACTGGCTGCCTTTGCGACACTCATGGGCTTGGGCCTAGGTTGATGGGGTGGGGCCACTGATGCGGAGGTGCTGCTTCCAGCTTGCTCCCCGGACACCGCTGCCGCAGGATTAATTTTTTGTTTCCCAAAAAACATCCTGGATGGCACACCAGTGTTGTTGTGGTTCAATTAATACTAGTAGTACAAACAAACAAATATAATATATAACTTAGTGTGTGATGGTCACACTTGTTAGTGTTATATTATTACATTTTATTAACTCAGTTATTAAAAAAATATAACAACAGTGTAGCCATTTGTGAGACTTTGACAACAAGGGCTTTCATGGTATACTGTGTACACTCAGGAAGGATAGGAAAGAAGAAGAACAAAAACAAAAATACAAATGTAATGGAAGTGGAACCTGTTTGGCATTAATTTGTGCATCATGTCAGTCAGGGAGCTGCAGCTGGAAAAGGGGATGGAAGCAGTAAGCCAAGAGGAACAACGGAAAGACATGCAGGCCTATATGGCAAAAGCAGCACACTGCTAAACTACCACCACAAAATGGCCACCAGCCACACGGTCACTCACAGTCACAACAAGCAGGAGGCCTTGAAAAAAATGAACTCAAGAAGGCCTGTATTATATGGCCAGACAAAGGAGGCATGCTTGCTAAACAACACAGCTTTAATGCAAAAATGCGAAAATGAAAATCCACAGGGCTAAAAAAGGTTGGAAAGTTACACAACACAAGTACAACCACACCACACACACATCCAACAAAGGCATTCATTTAACACACACCAACAAAAAGTGAAATACCCCAAAAAAAACACATTTTGCAATTCAATCCAATGCCATCCATGCCCTAAATGAGGTTTAAATTCAACAAACAGCACAGAAACAGTTGTTTCATGCACCCATGAGTAGCTCTGGGCCTACTGGCTGAAAGGCCTATTTATTGGGCCAGACTACTGGGCTAGTGAATTAAATAAATATTGCAAATTGATTGCAAAAGTTGGAGAAAATGTAGTGAACTTTGCAACATGTTTCCTTTATAAAACAAAACTAGTAGAAAAATTACATACAAAGAAAAACAACTAGGCCCCTACTGAAACTACAGACCACCCACAACAATAAATTTAAAAAAAACAATGAAAAGTACACAAAAATGTAGGTGCAATGCCCCAATCAAACAAACAACACCAATTCTCCAACTTACTTGTAAAATATCAAATCCAAAAGTCCTCAAATCCAATGATATATGATGCAGCAGGCACAAAGAGTGATCCTTCCAGCTCCAAATCCAAATGAAAAGTGAACAGGGCATGGACAAAGCACCGAGAGGAGCCTGCTGGACAAGAACAGGAAGTTGGAGACTCTGGGGCACTTCCTTCCCCTTAAAAAAAAAGTAAAAAAAGAAAAAGGACTCCTTGCACAAAAAAGTACAACCAAATGTCAATCTGAGGAGTTTTTTTCATCCAAATCATCATTTTCAAGAAGGTTTTATGCTGTTCGAGAGATATTCTTCTCCAGATTGCAAATTCTGCGTGTTCGGCATCGCGATCTTCACGGAACTTCCGCCGGATGTCCGATGGCGCATCCGAATGACGTGTTCGCGATCGCACACTCTCACGGAATCGTGCGGCCGGCTACCAAAATCTCATGGCGCACGCAAACGGATAGGAAATCTCATCGGCAAACGCAGGGATCCCGGTAAGTCGCTACCACGTGCGCGAAAACGCATTTTGAACGCATGAACAAGAAAAAAACTCCGCTCCGCCGCGGATCGCGGAGTTTTTGGTAACTCCGCGTTCTACGCGGAACGCGGAGTTGCCAAAAATCCGCAAACTCCACAAGTGGAGCGGATTTTAACGCCCAGGGTTAATGGAAACCCTAAAACAAGTTAAAATATGGTGATCAGTATTACATTTCAAAACCTCGCAACACATTTTGTTTCAAAGCTTTTGCATTAGATGTTCAGTTATGTCAGTCATCACTCATACAATTTGTAAGTGCTAAAGGAAATATTTTTGAAAATGTTAAATAGGCACAGTACAATTTCCGTAAATGCAATCAACAATATATCTATCATTTCATCACTTTAGCTTGATTGTTCATACTTTGCTCACTGCATAACATTATAGTATCTGACATCTTTACTGTGGACCTTATTCTCAGATAATTGGAATGCCTATAAAATACTTTGCAATCTAAAATTCCATATCCTATTTCACTGAATCAGGTCTCTACTAGTTTAGTGAAATCATCTCATTTCAAAGTTAGGGTTGTGTCAGGTTTATAGGCATATCTGGGCACAGCATCCAGCGAAGGTAGGTTAACACCTACAAATTTGAAGATTAGTGATTATTCACATACCTCTATCAGGTAGATTCTGTCATGGAAATGAATTTGTCTCTAGCTTCTGAGGAAGGATTTCACTTAATTCTGTGTGTTTTAAATTCACACAATGTCGCATGGCACTGGAACGCTTGAGTTAATTTCAGATGCAAAATAAAAAGAGAAAACCCAGGGTTTTAGAGTAGAGAGCTGCATTTAAGAAGCCTATGGATTTTGAGAAGGTCATGTTCTGCATGCAGGGAGGGCAAAGTTTATTGAACATAACATAGGCCAGCACCAGTAATAAGTGACATTATTTAGGTTGTGGTATTAAAGCTGGTAGAAGAGGACCAGCGCACAGATGATGACGGAAACATACATTAAAATCAAACAATTCAGAGATTGTGACAAACAGAACCTTACACAGAATCCTGCTGACCACTGTTAAGAAGCATGGAGATAACAAGTGATGGAAATCATTGTCAAACATACGCGCATGTATGATGATTCAGGGAGCTGAACACTACAGACCAGTGTGCACATGTTAATGACGCACTGCAGGGTTTGCAGATATGCGGTGTTGTTATAATCACTGTGTGCCTCTATGAGGGAAAGAGCGGCTGCCTTGCAATCTGGCCAGGTTGAATAGATTTTCCTCAGCATCTTTCAATGAATAATATAAGGGCTAACATTCACTTATTCCTATGTAGCTAGGCAGAAGTCATTATCGGATATAAGAGCCAGATAGTGCACAGAGTCCAAAGAAGACGAACAGATTTGCAGTATCTTAGACTATTGGTTTACTGTCCAGTGTTTAGCCCTGCTACCCCTTAGCAGAACTTCTGTTTTTGTCTAAGCTATTTTTCAGCCATTTGCTCTTTATCATGACCATATCCTATTCTGCCTCTATATTCAGACTGTAGACCTGTAGGCGGCCCTCTCCCATACTACCTAAACCAGCAGGGACTACACCCTAGGACCTTCTTAATGGCTGCTAGCCTGTCTCGCTGCTATTGTTGTATTGCATGGGTGTAAGCCACCAGTCAGCCCAAAGAGACCACAGAAGCAGCCCAGCACAGTGATAACCACCCTGCCCCTCACCACAAGATAATTAGATGCACTGCTGAAGAAATTACTTTGATGACAATTGATATTGGTGAGCATCAACTAAGACCCCCAGAAATCTAGATGGAAGCCAGCTTCCTACGAGATTGACTGCTACATATATGAGCAACAAAGATGGTGACTCTACCTTCTGAGAAAATTCTCATACAACCAAATTGTTTGCCTTTTTCATTTCTCCCTTGTGATTGACTAGTGTGGGGGTCCAACAAGCCAATCCAGAGATCCGTTATGTTCTGCCATGGGCTCTGTTTGCTCCCAGTCATGTTGCTCTGTGGTCATCTTTAAATACAGATGTCACATATCTCTTAGTTGACTATCAACTCTACAGATACAATAATGATGGCAATAAATTCCTTTGAAGGTACTACCAACACTTTATTTGCCATTGTCTTACTTTGTCGTATGTGGGTAGTCACTCACTTACCTTTATTTTTGTGATCATTAATGAATCGTGCAGGTGCACAAAAATCCATTTTGGAGGGAAGTTTGTGACCTTGAACATACATTACCATGTTAAATTTCACAAACATTAGCTGTTTGTGAACCTCGTGTAACAGTATTACTACAAGTCACTTACTATTTTGCGTTGGCTCGTAGTTTCCTGTTCTAGGTCATTAGAGCTTTGCAAATAATACAATATAACGAGGGTTTAGGCAGAAGCCCATATTTGGTTACAGCATTGTGTGATTAACATCTCCTTAATTTTGTGTGATTAAGTTTCTACTTGAGGTTACCTTTGTAATTGTGAGATTACAGATTCATTGTGCAATTACAATGTTTGCATGTTTTGATTTATGTGTTATCTATTGTTTGATTAACTTTATACTTTAAATAGTTTTAAAATGTATAAGATATTTTTAAAGTGCTGTGCCACTACACAACTTTATGTGGACATCAGGGGCAGCCGGCATGGCTCGTGGGTAGCTGGGCGGGCGCGGGTAGTTGCGGGGGTGAGGGGGATTGCGGGGGTGTTGCAGTGGTGAATTAAAAAAAAAGAAGCAATAAATAAACATACCTTTCCAACGGGTTCCGCTTCTCTGCTCCTGCTCTCCTGTCTCCACTCCAGGAACAGGAAGCAGGCAGCCAGGGTTCCTCCCCTAAACCGTTGTGATTGGTCTGTTCACCGTGACACGGCGCTCAGACAGGGGCTGTAGGGGTGGGCATGTTCTCCATGAAGGGGAAAGTGTGCATGACTGGTTTGGGTGGCCCAAGAGGGCTGACCAAACAGTCATTGCGCACCTAGGAGTGGGAAAACCACTGCTCCCCTGCCTATAAGAGCAGAGCAGCATCCTGCAAAGAAGCAGGAAGCATAAAATGATAATAACGCAAAGTTATCATCATTTTATGTTTCTAATATGTACGCCACGCACTCCTTAAAAGCAGTGGGGCGACGCTCCTCCGCGATAGCATATTGAAGTTGTTTTAATTGTTATGTACTTTATGTTCATAGAATCACCCTATAAAACTCCCTTGAGTTAAGACTTGGCTGGTTTTACATATCTACCCAGTGAGACAAGGAGGCTCAGGACCCAGTTGTTTGTCAGAAACAAGGTAGTTTACCTGTACCAAAAGAACTCATATAAAATCTGCAGCAAAATAAAGGAGTACCTATTCACTCTGTTAAAGATGGAGTTAAATATGGGTTTGGGATTAGAGAGGCAACTGATTTCTCAATAATTGTTTTGCTCTTTTCGTAATAATGAGCTGCTCTGTAATCAGTTCTTGCATCTAGTCTCAAGTTATGGGAGCTAATTGCACCAGTTGCAAAGGCCTAAAAGCATATGCTGCTCAATCCCCTTGGCCCCTGCCCCCTTCAGAAGTGTTTTGGCAATTAATGACCAAGAGTAGAATGTACCTTTCAGAGCAAAGTCATAAAAGAACATATTATGATCCCCTCTCTAAATCAGTGCTGATTACACAAATGTCAATTTGTGAATTATGCAGCATGTCACACGGTTCCAGCTATATTCACGGTATCTGCAACTTAGAGTTCTGTCGCTAACATGTCAGTGGAAGACAAAGTGACATCACCCATCCTTTGACCTCCTTGATGACATCACCTTTTTTCATATTCTACATCAATTGACAGCCTCCTGCGTGTTGCTAAAAGTCTAGAATAGGGAAAGGAGCAAAGAAGTTAGGGGTATATTCACAAGAACGTGTGATAACTACCGCAAGAGTAGCGTAACGCAACTTTCAATAACGCAGCCCATCACGGGAAAATAACCCTGTGTCAACGTGGAATTCACAACAAGGCGGTACCATGCGATAGCCTGCTGAAACCGCGGACAAAGTCCGCGATACAACCACCACGATGGAGATAAAAACACAAACCCCAACACCAAAAAACACGCGATGGGCCAAAGCACGATGAGGAATCAGCGACAAGCAGCGCCAGGCCTGCAACACACACCTGGCAGGCGTCAGAAACTGCCATAAAAGCAGGAAAAAATACCCACACACAAACTGACCAACACACAAGCACCATGGAGGCAGCCGGAGCAGGCGCAGAGGACGAGCGCAACCCCACAAGCTCCCCGGACGACCAGCCTGGGACCTCAGGGACAGGGAAGGGCAAGGACAAGAAGACCAGGAAGACCAAGTTCAGTCCGCAGGCGAACAGGATCATAGTCACGAAGGTGATGGAACACCATCAACAACTCTTCGTCACCTCCAACGTGTCATTGGGCACATCGTCGACAAGGTGAATGCCGTCGGAGAGCACAAGCTGACAATGGACGAGGTCAAGAGGCGATGGAATGACATCAAGCGGAAGACCAAGGATAAACTCTCCGCCAACCTGAAGGCAGCAACGCAGACCGGAGGTGGGGGCCCAGCGCCACAGCTGGAGCTGGATGACATGGAGGTGGTGTCGACAGTCATCAGTGTGGAGACTGTGGCCGGAGTCGGGGGACCGGACACTGCTCGACAGGACACAACACAACCGCAACAGGGTGAGTGACCACCAGGTACTGGGGGGATGGGGGGAGATGGCCACAATGGCACACATGCACAAGCAAGCAGGGCACAGTGCACACCCACAATCACTCTGGGTCCTCGCCCAGACCCACACACTGTCACAATGTACAATGCCATGCTGTCTGAATGTCAACCTGTACCATGCAGCTACATATATGTGGACAAATTGTAATACACCATCTCCCCATCACATCGCAGGGGCATCTTCAACACCTCCTGCAGAGCAGTCACAGCCACTCTTCACCGATGACGAGGAGGAGTACAACACCAGCATTGACATCCAAACCATCCAAGACCTCATTGACCACCTCCGCAACTCACCTCCAGGATCAGGGCAGCCCAGCTACACCCATGAGACCCCACCCACCACCCAAACCACCCAGCAGGAGGCACCTACAGCCCTGGCACCCTCCCAAGACCCCTAGGAACAACAAAGGGCCTTCCAACGCCGTGTGCTGGAGGGCCAGAGGGAGACGGCCGAGCAGGTCCGGTTGGGGTTCGAGCTCATGGCTAACAAACTGGACGCCATCCTTGTGTGTCTATGTCCACCCCATGGTCTCCAGTGAGCCCTGACTGACATCTCTGGAGTCATGACGTGGAGGGAAGAATACCTGTCCGCTCACAGTGGCCCCAGCGATGCCAGCCTTGAGCTGGCACACATGTGGAGGCTCATGGAGGACATGGTGCGGATGGAGGCGGAAAGGATGGCAGCCACCATTGCACATCATCGAAATGTAGCTGGGATCTACCATGCCCTGCATGTCCTCGTCATGGCATTGCTGCCACAAGGCGTGGCGATGATGAATGCTGCTGCCCCCACACCACCCACATCTCCGACCCCTGGTGTGTCAGTGCCTCCCAGTGCGGCAGGCGTATCCACTCTGGCACCTGATGTGTCACTGCCACACAGTGCGGCCGACAATCCCCCTCCAGCCCCTGATGAGTCAGTGGCACACAGTGCCGCAGCCGGCACTGCAACACCCACAGGTGGGGCAGGGCACACACCCGGGGACGAGGACGTGGATGGGACTGTGGTCAGGAGGACCAGGCACTAGCAACCATTACGGCCACCTTGCCTGTTTCTGCTTGGTGCCGCACATGGCCTCAGGACCTACCACTGACACCCGATACACTCCTAGGCACTCACCTTGGACAGCGACATGGACTGCCACATGCTGTTTGACGACCAATGACATGGCGGACAGACTGCGGACTGTACCCTTCCTCTTCCGCAGCACAGGTCATCCCAGGATGGACACTGGCTGGTCCTCGACGGGCCCATATTGTGTGGTGTGCTCGGCATTGCCCTGTACCGCTCCAGCTGCATGACTGCACTGGATGTGCAAATCAACATACAGTGACGCACTCCTGTGTGATGTCTTACGTCATTCCTGTGTGGATGTGTGGATGAATGTGGGGACAGTGCCTTCCCTTGCGTCAATGATGTTCATCCTGTGGGATGCCAGTAAGGGGGTGCGACATTGCATCTTGTGTAGCGGGTTCCGTGAAGACTGCAGCAGGGACACACGCATCAGTCACTTCCTTGTCCGGACATGGACTGGACCACGCCCAGAGCCCACGAGTCATTGTTGCAGGCCCTGCGCTGGTCCGGCGTATGGCAGGCCAGTCCACTCCGCTTACGCACCGAAGGGGGGCCCTCATTGCTACCCGTCGCAGCCGTACTCGCTGGTGGTGTGCGGGTCACTGGTCTAGTCATCAGCATGTCACAGCCATTCCCTGAGGGCAGGTTTTCACACACACCACATCCATCCGGCACAGGCGTCACAGGCCATGTGACTCCGCCAACATAAGGGGCCGACGACGTCACATTCCCCTCTTCCGGTGGTGACTGGATGACGGACGCCCCACGGTTCACACTCATATAGGGCCCATGAGTTGCTGCGCACAGGGTTAGTGGCATCCGAGGCCTTGAGTACGGCACAGGCCTACCACCACATGGCACAGACTGGGGTTGCACATGGTTAGTGGCATCCGAGGCCTTGCGGACGGCACAGGCACCCCGCCACGGGACGGTGACTTTGGGTGCACTGAGTCAGTGGCACCTTGAGCTGCTGAGCGGGTGTGCAGCCTGCGATGATGCCCCATCCCGGCGGTCCGGACAGCTCAGGTTTTGTGTGTCCTGCAACCGCAGTGTAGGCCAGAGCCAGCATGCAGCGCGGGCCTACCGCCCCGTGGCATCGCGTCCGGGATGCCAGAGTTGGTGGCACCCATTGGGCTGAGCGGGTGTGCAGCCTGCGATGATGCCGGGTGCACTGGTATGTCCTCTACCATGGAGTAATCAAGACCCAGCACCAAACGTGAGACCTGGTGGCCTGCAGAGCTGGGCTACATGATGTGGAGGGTGCCATGTCCGCGGGCCCCGGGCTTGTGGCTTGCAGCGGCACGTGGTGGGACCTCCTGTCTACACGCCGGTGGTGGAAGGTGAGCATTGAGGCCTGGGTGTGCATGGGTGGGCATGCACCGATGGGCGGCGGGAGGGGTTGGGGTGCCTCTGCCTGGGTGTGCATGGGTGGGCAGGCGATGTTGTCTTGTGCAAGTGTGTGTACTGTGCCAGTCATGTATCTGGGCTCTGTTTCAGCTGACGGCTCTGAATCAGATGTGTGACTTGGTGAACTGCCCTACATACCGGCACGTGGTTGGAGACACACCGGTGGCAGCAGGTGAGCAGTGTGGCCTGGGTGCGCAGGGGCGGCACTCTCTCTCTCTCTCTCTCTCCCTCCCTCTCTTCCTCTCTCTCTCCTCTTCTCTCTCTCTCTCTCTCTCTCCCTCTCTTCCTCTCTCTCTCCTCTTCTCTCTCTCTCTCCCTCTCTTCCTCTCTGTTTCCCTCCCTCTCTTTCTCTCTCTCTCCTCTTCTCTCTTTCTCTCTCTCCCTCTCTTCCTCCCTCTCTCCTCTTCTCTCTCCCTCTCTTCCTCTCTCTCTCCTTTGCTCTCTCTCTGTCCTCTGCTGTGCGCAGGACACACCTGCTCATCATGTTTTTTGTCTTACAGGCTGTGACCTAGGTATTGTCCGGAGGGGAGCGGCCGTGTGTTTTCTTTTCATTTCGTTGTTCATTTTAATAAAATTTCATTTGTTGCTTTGAAAGTGAATGTGTGCTGGTTATTTCTGTGACGACACATCAATGTCACCAGTTGTGATTGTGCGGCATCAGGTGGAATATTTTGTACATGTTTAGGTGTGGCTGATGTGGCATGTCTTTGTTCGGGGCGGGTGCCAGGGAGGGGTGGTCCTGGGGTGGTGGCGGTGGGTGTTGTGGCCCTCTTGGGTGTCCGGGCTGCATGATGTGTGGCTCCATGGCATCTGTTGCCCTTCGGATGTGGCCCTGGGCTGTGCTCCCTTTTGTGGTGCTGGCTGCCGTCCGGGTTTACACCAGGTCAGAGCTGGTGTAGATTTCCTGGTGCTAACGCGCCTTATCGCCTGTTTTGTGTTTATATCGCGGATGTGGCTGGTCGTTATGAATGTTGAGGTGTGCTGTTGTCTCGGCTTTAGTCACGGGAACGCCTACTCTGCATCTCATTAGCGATATTTGCGTAGGTCCTCTGTGGCGATGTTTTTTGCGGCTGCTATTGCGGGTAAACTGGTGCTGTGGGCTGTTTACACGGGCTTGTGAATGGGGGGGTAACTTTATCACGACTTTGGCTGCGATAAAGTGCCGTTAATTCGGCGATGGGTCCTTATGAATATGCCCCATAATCTTGGCTCTTGGAGCCTCGTTTCCTTTCCGTTCCTGACCTACCCTTCAAGGTCACTAAGCCCCTCCCTAGCGTGGGCATTGCCAGAGGTGGCCAAAGAAAATCAAGGAGTAGCAGTTGCTCCCGTGGCTACCTGTACACGATGCCCATGCTATTCTGGAGTACGTGAATTTAATGTACAGGTGTGTTTTTCTAATCCTCAGTATATTAAGACAAATTAATCATAGAAAAAACAATTAACAAACATAATCATGCCTGGATATATGTCTCGCTCGAACAATCTCAAGGGCTACTCAACTGGCATATTTAGCAAAAAAATAAAGATAACGGCCCTCCCCTTCAAAATTCATTTCGCCATTTAGTATCTCTATGTCAAGCGTGGATGGAATGAAGGCAGCTCTGCTCGCATTAATAGTGATTATTTTAACGTTGAAATAATGCATGGGCAGCAGGGCCTACTGGAAATACCATCAAACATCACAGTACAAACTCTTTGCAGTTTATGTTTAATTTAAAAGACGATTATGGCGCATCAAAGGACTTGTCCACACTCTCTATAAATTGCTATTTTAACCCGACTCCTCTCAGCCCCCCACTCCCTTCCTTACACCATTAAAACGTCTCTTCTACATAAGTATCTTAGGGCCAGATGTAGGTGGCCAAATAGCGAGCGCTAACGCTGAAATTCGCAGAATTTCAGCGTTTGCTATCGCTATTTGGGTGAGAGCAATGTAGGTGAGTTTAAACCTACTAGCAAAATAAGGAATCGCAAAATTGCGATTCCTTATTTTGCTCTTGCATTTAAGGAATCGCAAATTGCGATTCCTTAAATGCAATGTAAGTAGCACAAAAGAAAGTGCACTTTAGCCTTAAGGAATCGCTAATTACCACCACCTTCAAGTTGGTGGTAATTAGCGATTTCACTAAAAAGCACTTTTTGCTTTTTTTCAAGTGCCATGTGGCACACATTCATGCCCTTAGGGCATGTATGTGCGCCACATGTGCACACATGCACATTTCAGGGGTGCAACAGGGTGTCCTTTTGACACCCTGGCACCCTTGAAATAGCTCCCGCTATTTGCAATTCTTTAATAGCGAATCGCAAATAGTGAATATCTTCCCATTCATTCCTATGGGCCTCCTAGCCCATAGGAATGAATGGGTAGGTATTCCTTATTAGCGAATCTCAATTTGCGATTCGTTATTAAGGAATATTAAGGAATCGCTAATATTTTAGCGATTCCTACCTACATTCAATTTTGCGAGTCCTTAATAGCGAATCGGTAAAATTCGCTATTAAGGACTCGCAAATTAGATTTTACCTACATCTGGCCCTTAGTGAGAAATAATTCGAACTTCAGTTGTTATTAGGCTGATTTAAAAGTGCAAAACCGCTTTCTCTACTCGGGAAAGGTAGAGTCGCACCAGTGAATGGATTTCATCACATAAATCTACTCTTCTCATTGAGTAGTGGGCACGCCATGGTCTCAAACTGGACATAGAGGTTCACAGCTTTCAAATGGCAGGGGTAAAATCCTTTCCATGTAGGACAGCGGAAGGGACTCTCCCCCGCCCCCCAAAATTCGAATAAGTGTATTGTAAGAGTTCTGTGTGGAGAAAATATATCCTCTGTGAGGAACGAAGAGGAACACAGGTAGAAAAAGCATATACATATCTATATTCTTGCATGCAACAAAGGAATACTAACACTTTTCCAGTGTCTTACCTGGAAAACTGTAGCGGGCTTAGGTCTCCCAACATTACATGTTCACATTCTGTGATTTCCTGGAAGGTGTGAATCTACACATTTATAAACAACTGAAAGTAGTTTTACTTATTTTTCGGAATTGCGACGTAGATATTGTACCAGTGGTAGATGTAGTAACAAGCCCCTTGCGCCGCCGATGCATCTCTTTTAATATGGGGAAAAAGTGACGTACCGGCGGCGCAAAGGGCTTGAAAATAAGCACCTTTAGAGGCATATTCTAAAGCAGTTATCGCTGCGTTAGCGGCACTTTTCTGCCGCTAATGCGGCAATATTTTTATCGCCCTATTCTCAAGCTGTCGCTAACAGCCGTTAGCGACAGCTTTCTGGCGTTAGCGGGCGCTATTAACATCGCCAACGATGTTAGCGACAACTAACGCCAATCATATGCAATGTAGGCGTTCCCATGTTAAACGCACGCTAACCCCACTTCGCGATATTCTCAACGATCGCCCGGACCGGCGATGCGATCAAAAAACAGCTGCTAAGGCCCGTTAGCTGCTAGAACTTAAGACCAGAAAATAGCTGGTCTTAAAAATGGGGATAACACTTGGGGCCACATCTCAGCAGGTTTTGGTGCTGGACAGCTCTGCAAGCAATGTAGCGGCGCTGCCCTGCGACAAAACTACAGCGCAGGAATGCGCACCATCAATAAGATAGTGTGCATTCCTGGGCCCCAGTCATGAAAAGTGTTGCAGTGCTGTGACAAGACAGTGTTTCAACACTTCTCACAATGCCCTTCTTGCGACAGCATGGATGTGCTGTATTCACTGGACAGCGCTCCATGACGCAAGTAATGACAGATACGTCAGGAATCCTGACGTATCTGTCTGCGCTAAAGTCACGCATTGCTGCAGTTGTGTCACAACCATGACGCAATTCCATCAATGCATGGGGCCAGCCTATCCCTGTGGCACTGCATCACCCTCACACCTGCCATCAGACATGCGGAAGGTACTGATGCAGTACCGTTCAGGCGGGGGTGCCCGAATGTCGGCGTTGTTGGAGATCCATCGGTGGCGGTTGTGTGCTGCGGTGTCATTGTTTGGAAGCAATGGTGGAGTGTTGGTGCGGAGGGAGTTGACAAGACGTTCTTCGGTGGCCTTGATCCAGCTGCAAGGGGGTGCGATGATGGCGGTGGCGTTGGGTGGGCAAGGTGAAGACGTGACATTACCAATGATGGTCGGTCCAGGAGAGTCCGGGTCGTGGCTGCAGTAGAAGTTCCCGCTGGCGGAGGTGACGTGCTCGACCGTGTGTCCTGCTATGTGGCTTGTTGCGGTGACTTGCTGCTTGTGTCTGATGTAGGGGACCTTCCCCAGGAGTGGGTGGTGTCCTGGTCACTGGGGTTGTCCAGGTGGAACTTGAGTTCACCGAGTAGGATGTCGTAGGTGGATGGGAGACCCGGGGGTGCAATGAGGTCTACAATGGTATTGGAGAATGGGGGACCATGACCCGGGGGGCCTGCACATGAGGGTGCCGCAGAGGATGTGCTTGGGCTTGGTCCGGGTCGGGGATTTGAGGTGGTCCATGGTCACCCTTGGGTCATTAGAGTGCGTGGTCAGTCGGAGTGTGCTTCTGTAGGTGATGACAAGGCCTCCTCCTTGACGGTCGGGGTGCTCCTTGCAGGTGAAACTGCAGACGTCAGTGATGACGATGGCGATGTCCGGTCCGGAGCAGAGGTTGGTCCTGGCAGGCGAGGTGGCATCCAGGGTTGATGGCGAGGAGGCTGCTGGCGTCGTAGCGGTGGAGTGTCCAAGAGGTAGGCTCCTTGGTGCTGAGCGTGGTCCAGGGGCAGACGGACGCAAACGGCGTAGCCCATGGGTTGCCTTTGGCACGGGAGGCGACCATTCCAACGCAGGCAGTACATCGTCAACAACGCAACTCTGACAATGCAGGTGCTTTTACATTGCATTTGATTACAACACATTGTGAGGTCAGTAATGGGGTAATTTAAAGTTTTTCGGGTGGGTATGGGTTTCGGATGTAAAATATGGAAATTGGGGTGTGTTTTGGGGTAAAATATGGAAATTGGGTTGTGTTTTGGGGTAAAATATGGAATTTGGGGTATGTTTTGGTGTAAAATATGGAATTTGGGGTGTGTTTTGGGGTAAAATATGGAAATTGGGGTGTGTTTTGTGGTAAAATATGGAAATTGGGGTGTACATTTGGGTCAAATTTGAATTTTTGGTGTGTTATGGGGGCTCAAAAAGGAATTCCAGGGTTCACGGATGGGTTTGGGGTGCAAAGGTAAGTTTTGGGTTGCACTCACTGATGTGGGAATAGTGATATTGATGTCTCCGCTATGCAACACCTACTCTACTGTTGCAATGTGCCTAGTGTTAGTATGCATGGGAATGGAATGCGATGTTATGGCATGCGTCGCAACCACGTATGTGCCTTTGGCACACGGGTGGTATGCCTGCTGTGCATGGGCGCACAGCGGCCGCCGTTGAGAAGTGCTGGGGGGGCCTGGACAGCTGTGAGGTGGTAAAGGCTGGACAGAACACTGGATGGGGTGTGGACGCGGGGATGTGTGTGTGAGCGGGTGTTGTAAACATTTTGATAAGGGAAGTCTTACCTCGAAGCCGGGTCCCGTGTCTTCGTTGCTCCTGCTCTCCTGCGTCTGCTTCCAGGAACAGGAAGTAGGCAGCCAGGCTCTCTCTCCTGAGCCAATCACAACGCTGCGAGGCGGCGGTGGGATTGGTAATTGACAACAGGGTGGGCATGTTCTCCATGCAGGCTGTAATGCAGCCTGCATTATGAACAGGGAAGTGCGCATGACTGCTTTCGGCAGCCTGAGTGGGCTGACCAAACAGTCACTGCGCACTTGAGTGGGCATGGCAATCCGCCCATGCCTTGCCCCGTGCTTGGAGCAGTCCTACACACCCTCCCACCCGCAAGGGAAACATAGCACAGTTACATGAGTGAGTTACCATCATGTGATGACTGTTCCTCCTCTGCACTGCTTGAAAGCAGTGGGGCAACACTCTTCCACCATAGCGGATGAGCCAACACTGGGGGTGTGTCATCTACGTGTGCTAGGCCTGGGGGACTCGACCCCCAGGCGTCCTGCACTACGCGTCCCACCTTCTCCTTACCTGGACATTAACACCGTGGCGCAATCCGCTGTACTCTCTCCAAATATGTGACTCAGCCAGCAGGAGCCTCAGCCAGGAGGGATTTCACAAGCCTGGGTACAGCAGTTGCCGCCAATTCCACTGGTAGACCTCCCGATGCAGTTGATGCAGCAGGGCTCCCTTAGGCGTGAAGTTGCAGTGCTTATGCCACACAAGTTCTGCACAGCTCAGGGGCCTCACCCTCCACAGCGTCCGGCCAGCCCAACATCATCCAGCCTGTGATGCAGAGAGGCGGCACCCACCATTGGTAATCCCCTCCGTGCACCCCGGTGTAGTGGTGGATCGTAGTATGCGATGCAGACCTCCCTACGTTGGGGCGCAGGAGCGCCTCTACCTTTGACAGCTCCAAGGTGCGCAAGGTGGTCTTCTCACACAGGTCAGCAACGTGTCTCCATGCGACCTGCCAGACTTCACCACCAGGTACGGGCGATCGTTGCGCCTCAATGTCTACCGCCACAGCTCATCGACTCCACAGCTCCTCCGCATCCCTCTCCAGGCTCCAGACGCAGGTCCAGCGAGGCATCCAGGCTCTAGACGCAGGTCCAGGGAGGCATCCAGGCTCCAGACGCAGGTCCAGCGAGGCATCTGGGCTCCAGACGCAGGTCCAGCGAGGCATCCAGGCTCCAGACTCAGGTCCAGCGCGGCATTTAGGCTCCAGACGCAGGTCCAGCGAGGCATCCAGGCTCGAGACGCAGGTCCAGCGAGGCATCCAGGCTCCAGACGCAGGTCCAGCGAGGCATCCAGGCTCCAGACGCAGGTCCAGCGAGGCATCCAGGCTCCAGACCCAGGTCTAGCGAGGCATCCTGGCTCTCATCCTGGTCATCCTGGATGTTGGGTGGCTTGCAGGGGTTGTTGATGTGTGCTGCACTTGGCCCAGGCTGCTCCATTCTGCATTTTTTTGTTTTTTATGCCCATTTTCTATTGGATGTTGACTGATAGGCTATTTTTTGCATTAGAGACAAAAAAAACTCACATTGGGCTGGCTAACGTGAGTTTTTTTGCCGCTAATGGGCCTATCGGTAGTTTTCGCCCGCTAACGCCGGATTTCCTATCGCCTTCGCACTAATGTTAGCGGCAGTTTTCACCGCCGTTCCTTGAAACTATCGCCTGTTAGCGACGTGTTGTGAATACGCCGCTAACACAGCGATAATTTCACGCGGTACACGGCGATAAGAAAACGCACACTAACTGAGGTTAGTGATAGTTTTCGCCGATTGTTGAGAATATCCCCCTTAGTGCCTTGGCTCCCAGTGGAAGCAAGGAAAATTGATCCCCTGCCCTCCTGTTGTAAAGTAAAGCACAGCTATTTTTGGTGCAGCACAAATCCCCACATGCGATAATATCAGCTACACCCCTGTGTTGTACCATTGCAGTAGTAGTAACGCATTACATTGGTCCCTTTTCTGAAAAAAACTGTTGCCTTCACTGGCGCTGGTATTGTAATTGATTCTGAGAATTTTAAAAAGGGAGTGAGTATTGAAGAGTGGTATATGTTTCTGTTTCCCGAAGCACTGATTTCTCACAATAAAGTAATTCATTTTTTCACAAAGGTTGTTATCTCTCCCACATTCACAAGAAATATAGTATATTTTCTGTGCTGGAAGACCTTATAGCAAAATTAACATAGGAAACATAGGCCTTCATTCAGAGTTTGGCAGAGCAGATTAACCACCATCAATTGGCACATCACCTGCCCTGCCAACCTCATGGTTTACCCATCCTCATTGAGGTGAGACAATGGCAGGGTTTCCACAGGTAAAGCCTTTTTACTTGATGGTCTGTCATTTACTGTGCCACCTGGTCATAATGGTTGCTCATCCTTTTTAATGGCGGGGTGACCATCACTAAATTTTGATGCTTGGGACTGTCATTTCAGTGCAGGGAGAAAACGTCCTGTGTATTTTGTTATTGTTTTTTTGTTTTGAAGCAACAAACTCCTGCTTTGAGAGGTTGTCTCTTGAAAAAAAATCATTTGCTGAGCGGGCACAACCAACATGGCACCCCTCTGCACATTTCAGTTCATACAGTGGTGCCATTGCATTGGAGGCTTCACTGACTGAACAAAGATTCTCTACTGCCTTGTAGGGGTGTAGGAAGCTGTCTCTCTATTAAGAGTACTAAAATGAAGTACATCGTGCATAGAGACCAGTGGCTCCCCAATA
Source organism: Calotriton arnoldi (assembly GCA_963921515.1). Classification (NCBI taxonomy): domain Eukaryota; kingdom Metazoa; phylum Chordata; class Amphibia; order Caudata; family Salamandridae; genus Calotriton; species Calotriton arnoldi. The sequence continues at coordinate 1,023,532 of CAWUFW010002710.1, forward strand.
GGTGTGCAGAGGTAAAAGCGGATAATTCTAATGCTCTTTTTGTGGTAATGTGGGCGAGCAGTTAGGGTTATCAGAGGGTAGTGCTAAGCATTTGTTGTCACACACAAAGGCAATAAATGAGACACACACTCAAGAATAAATCTGAGACCAATTTGTGAAAAAATAAAGTCACATCTTAATATTTATTTTAAAAAACCAAGAACTTAGTTCAACAGTTAATAAATGCTTTGTATGTCGATTTTAACCAAATGCAGTTCAGGACACAAATGCTTGTGTTTTTTAAGCAACAGCAGTCACTAGCATCTGGCAGAGACCGTTGCGGTGAAGGGAAAGAAAAGCATAGGGTTAGATAGCGGAGTACTGCCAACACATTTACTGTCACGGTCAATGGAAGCAACACTCCACCGCAGAATTTTGGGGCACAAAGGTCGCCCAGAGATAAGGGGAACTTCTGCTCCAGGGAAGTCAGAGTTCTGGAAGTCCCAGCGCTCAGGCACAGCAGGCACTTCTGGGTTACCTGGATCAGAGGTGTCGGAGGTCTTGGAATGCAGAATTTGTTCTTCACCGACGGCGTTCAACTTAGAAATCATTGAAGCCATTATAGAGCTAGGGAACTCATGTTGATGAGTATCCAGCCCATGCACTATTTATGGCTTCCCTGCTCATGCAGATATGCCCACACATAGGATATAGTGCACCCTGCCTTAGGGCTGAAGGCCTGAAGTAGGGGTGGCTTACCCATATCTTATGCAGTGCATGGGAGGCATGACACACAGGGCTGTGTGCCATGTTGGCTCTTCAGATTTTCCAGCACCAAGACACGCAGCCTGCAGTGGCAGAGTGCATAGCCTTGGTGAGGGGGGTGCAGGGGTGGCACAATCAGTGCTGCAGCCCCAGAGGACCCTACTCAGCCGGCACGGCCCATGCAGGTAAGAGTGGTGGGGAGGGGGTTGGGGGTGGCAAAGTCGACTGACGACGATGAGGGAAACTTAAATTAAAAAAAGAAAAACACTTACCTTGAGGTAAGAGCATTGCCGAGTTGGCGATGCGGTGAGTGCAAGGTAAGTGGTTTGCTTTTTTTTTATTTGAGTTTCCCTCGTCATCGTCTGTTGACTCCCCCCTACTCCGCCCCCCGCCCCACTGCTCTCACCTGCACAGGACATGCCTGCTCCTCAATACCCATGCCCTAGCTACCAGGGGTGCCATTTACTAGGGACTTGTAGGGGTAACTAAAGTTGTGCCAATCATTTTACAGTTTTGGGGAAAGAGATCTGGCACTGGAAACCTGGTTAGCAGGGACCCAGTGCACTTGCCGTTTGAAATTACATCAGGCAAAAAATGGGGACTAACCATGCGAAAAGAGGCACTTTCCTACAAGGGGTCTCTAAATTTGGCTATAGGTCACACTACCAGAGGAGCAGAGGCTATGGCCTTCACTAATTTGTTGGATTAGCAGTCTTCCTGTCTACATCTAAATGATGCTGCTCTTCCCTTGTTTTAGGTTGAGTTCCTATTCAGTTTAACACTGAGATTGTAATTCCTCTTCAGAAAAAAAACTTAGCTTGGACCCCTTAAAATTTGTGAACTATGACCCCATTATACTGCTTCTTGCAGTTGAAATTTTTGGGCATTTTATGTGACCAGGCAGCTTTGCTCCTTTTTGGAATCTAACAAGATTTTAAAGGATGTCCAGATCAATCAATCAATCAATCAATCAGGGAATTGTAAGCGCGCTACTCACCCTTGAGGGTCTCAAGGCGCTGAGGGGGGGTCCGCAGATCTGTTTAGCCGAAGAGCCAGGTCTTGAGGGTCTTCCTGAAGGTGTTCAGGGAGGGGCGCGTCTGATGTCTGCCGGTAGCTCGTTCCAGGTCTTGGCTGCAATGTGAGAGAAGGATCTTCCGCCTGCTCTGGCTCTGTGGATGCGCGGGGTTTTGGCCAGTGCGAGGTTGGAAGATCGGAGGTTTCTTTTGGGTACGTGGAAGTTGATTCTGTCGTTGAGGTATTTGGGTCCGTTGTTGTGTAGGCATTTGTAGGCGTGAGTGAGGATTTTGAAAGTGACTCTTTTCTCCACAGGGAGCCAGTGGAGACTTCGTAGGTGTTGGCTGATGTGTTCGTGTCGGGGGATGCCGAGGACGAGTCTGGCGGCGGTGTTTTGTACTGTCTGGAGTTTGCGGAGTAGGGACTTGTTGATGCCGGCGTAGAGTGCATTTCCATAGTCCAGTCTGCTGGTGATGAGTGCGTGGGTGAATGTCTTCCTTGACTCAGGGGGGGATCCACTTGAAGGTCTTGCGGAGGATGCAGAGGGTGTTGAAGCAGCTGGAGGTGACGGCGTTGACCTGTCGGTTCATGGAGAGTGATGAGTCGAGTACGATGCCAAGGTTCTTGGCGTGGTCTGAGGGGGTAGGTGGGCTTCCGAGGGCGGTCGGCCACCAGGTGCTGTCCCATGAAGAAGGGGTGGTACCGAGGACGAGGACTTCTGTCTTTTCGGCGTTGAGCTTCAGGCTGCTGTTGGTCATCCAGACTGCGACGTCTTGCATTCCTTTCTGGAAGTTGAGTTTGGCAGTGGTGGGGTCTTTGGTGAGGGAGAGGATGAGCTGGGTGTCGTCGGCGTAGGATACGATGTTGAGGCTGTGTTGTCGGATGATGGCTGCAAGGGGGGGCCATGTAAATGTTGAAGAGGGTGGGGCTCAGTGATGAACCCTGTGGGACTCCGCAGGTGATTTTAGTGGGGTCGGAGTGGAAGGTTGGGAGTCTGATCCTTTGGCTTCTTCCGGTGAGGAATGATCGGATCCAGTCCAGGGCTGTTCCTTGTATGCCTGCGTCGTGTAGTCTGGCGACTAGTGAGCGATGGGAGACGGTGTCGAAGGCCGCTGATAGGTCGAGTAGGATGAGGGCTGCGGAGTGGCCTTGGTCCAGGAGGGTGCGGATGTCGTCTGTGGTGGCGAGTAGGGCGGTCTCTGTGCTGTGGTTGCTTCGGAATCCGGATTGGGACGGGTCGAGGACGGCGTTCTCTTCAATGAATCGTGTCAGTTTCCTGTTGACTGTTTTCTCTGCAACTTTGGCTGCAAAGGGGAGGAGCGAGATGGGCCGATAGTTCTTGAGGTCGGTGGGGTCAGCTGTGGGCTTCTTGAGCAGGGGTCTGACTTCTGCGCGCTTCCAGTCGTCTGGGAAGGTGCCTGTTTTGAAGGTGGTGTTGATCGTGCGTTGTAGTTTGGGTGCGATGGCGGCCACGGCTCTGTGGTAGATGTGAGGGCGGGCAGGGGTCGGTGGGGGCCCCCGAGTGGATGCTTTTCATGGTCGAGGCGGTGTCTTCGGCCGTGATCGGTGTCCAGTTGGAGATGGTGGGCTGGCTGGTGTTTCTGGGGGGCGGGGAGCCGTCTGTGGTGCCTGGTGGATGGTCGATTAAGTTGTCATAGAGGTTTTTGATCTTGAGGTGGAAATAGGTTCCAAGCTTGTCGCAGAGGTCTTGGGATGGGGTGATGTCTGTGGCTTCGCTGCGTGGGTTGGTGAATTCTTGAATGACACTGAAAAGTTCCTTGGAGTTGGTGGAGTTGGCCAGGATTTTGTTGTGGATGAAGTTCCTTTTGGTGGCTCTGATCTGGTTGTGGTAGTCCGTCATGGCGTCCTTGTAGGTGGTGTGGTTTTCGGTTGTCTTGGTGCTTCTCCAGTTCTTCTCCAGGCATCTGCAGGTGCGTCTGGCTTTTTGGAGAGCGGTTGTGAACAAGGCGGCTTTCCTGGGGCGTTGTCTGTTGGGGTTGCATAGCGGGGCAAGCTCATCTGCGCAGTTGGAGATCCAGGTGTGGAGTTCTCTGGCTGCGTCGTTTGCGCTGTTTGCATCGGGTGCCCAGGTGTGGTTGTCTCGGGTGAGGGTGGAGTTAAGTTGCTCGTCGGTAACCTTGCTCCAGTTCCTTCGTGGTGGGCGTGGGGCTGGTTTGGGTGCCTTGGGTTTGTTGATGATGAAGTGTACGCAGTGGTGGTCGGTCCATGGCAGCTGCGTTGTGTGGCTGAAATGGACGCTGTTTCCTGCTGCAAAGATGGGGTCGAGGGTGTGTCCTGCTCTGTGGGTCGGTGTGTTGACGAGTTGTTTAAGTCTGATGCTCGCAAGGTTGTCACGAAGGATAGTGGAGTTGGGGTCGCTGGGGTTGTCGAGGTGGAAGTTCAGGTCTCCAATGAGTATGTAGTTTGTTGAGGCGATCGTGTGGGGTGTGATGAAGTCGGTGATGGTGGTGACAAAGGGTGTTCGGGGGCCGGGGGATCTGTAGACGAGGGTTCCTCGGAGTGTGGCTTTGGGGGTGGTCTGGATCTTGAAGTGCAGGTGTTCGGCGGAGGGGAAGGTTTCGCTGGAGGTGGTGAGGCGGAGGGTGATCTTGTGGGCGATGGCAAGGCCCCCTCCTGGGTGGTTGGGGCGGTCTTTCCTCTGGATCTTGTATCCGTCTGGGATGGCGGCGCTGATGTCGGGGCGGAGGATGCGTTGGTCCAGGTCTCTGTGAAGAAGGCGATGTCGGGCGAAAGAGAGTCGAGTAGGTTCCAGATTTCCATGGCGTGTTTGTGTACGGAGCGTATGTTGAGGAGGATGCATTTATGGTGTCGCCGGTGCTGGCGTCGGCGGTGTTGGAGGCCGGGGTGGCGGTGAGGGTCTGGCGGCAGTGGAGGCAGGAGAACTGGCCATGGGTCGTGTTCGGGCGAGGCCTGTTGGCATTCTCTAAGTCTTCCAGGGTTGAGTGCGAGGAGGGTGGTGGTGTCGTAGCGATGGGTAGTGGGAGGTCCAGGGTTCCTGGCGCTGGCCGCGGTCGGGTCGTGGACAGGCGCAGACGGGCTTGCCTTTGGCGTGCCTTCGGCGCACTAGCGGCGCGCCTGCTGCTCGCGGCCGCCATTAAGTAGGGGAGGTGGGAGGGAGGAGAGGCTGGGAGGCGGGAGCAGGGGAATTCCGGGGGGAAATTCCGGGGGGGAATTCTGGGGGGAGGGGCCACAGGGGCAGCAGCGGTGAAAGGCAAAAGGAACAGGCAGGCACGAGAAAATAAAAACAGTGGTGGAATTAGAGCAAGACACAGATGGGCACAATAACAGTGGCACAACAGGGAAAAAATTAAGAAAAAACGGCTGAGAAAGGTTACGGTGGTTGGAGGCAGTCTGGTCCCAGTTGGAGCGGGCAGCAGGCGCAGGAGCGGGCAGCAGCCTCGAACCTCCCAAGGAGGAGGTCGGAGTCTGGAGGCAAGAGACGGCACAGTGGAGCAGTGGGGAGAGAGTGGACCTAGACCGAGTGTCGGAGGTCTTACTCAGATAGGCTGTCGTCCCAACCCTAGTACTGAAGTTGTATCCATTGCAGTTTTAGATGACCTTCGTCTGACACCTGGTGTCGACATTGTCATTGCGCTCATTTCACTATATATGTTTTTGGCGTGTGACAGTGTTGACCATAACTCACGTATATATGGACTTCGGGAAGAAGTCATTTTCATTACATTTCCTTTCTCTCTTGAGAGATCTAAGAATAGATCTTGGTCCTTTATTCTTTTTATTCAACAGTACCACAGGCAGGGTGCTTCATTGTTTGGCCCTCTCCCCTTATTTTTTTAGCCGAATGTTACAACACTCTCCACTCCTGACTGCATCTTTTATCTCAGTTTGTAATCCTATGCAGAAAACAGACGGCTCTGAGCGATCAGTCTACCAGTGGCTCCCTCTTGCAATGTTGTTCATCAGTTGTCAGTATGTGGATGGGTTCTCATTGGCTTACACTAAGGAGATTTTGATCACAGTGGGAAGACACAGTTTACAGCATTCTGAATTATGGCCCAGAGATTTGTCTCTTGCCCATAGACTTGGTAAAAAATGTAGCAGTCAACTTTGACTCATCCATGACTATGAAGAGCTAGGTTGCTTCTGTTACATTAGCTTTCATTTTTCACACGAGACAGCTTTGCTTTGCCCCTGTTGTCTAAAGAGACCTGATGTACTATTGCAAGTGCACTTGTCGGCTCGCATATACAAGGTTGTTAAAACTTCATTAATCATTTGAATGTGCCCAAAGTCTGATGCAGGACCCTGAACATCTGTCACAGGCTTCCTTAAAGCATACCCGCTAATGGTGACTGGCTCAACTGCCTCAGTATTAACCCCAGGAACATTCGCCACAGAGGCCACAACTGTGTTGACACATCAAGAAACAACAGGCAGACATCCAGCAGGCTCACTAATCGAAACGCAACCACATCTGCTGTTGGGTTCAGTGTAACCGTAAAAGGGATCATAGGAAGAAAAGGGGCTGCAGTTATCTTTAGGAGTGATTCTTCAAACTTAGAAAACCTCTCATTAAATGAAGCAAATTAATTGAAAATAATGGTTTCAAGTTTATCAAATAAGCTAATAAGTAAATCAGCCAAAGGATCGTGATTTGTGTTACCATGTCCCTGATTTCCAGCAGGACCCTTATCTATCACAACAAAAAAATCACTTACCTGGGTACGGTCGCTGCGACGCCACCTCTCCTCATCTTTTCTGATCCCGGAACGGAAGCAGGGAGCCCACAGGTTTCCACAAAGCCAATCACGATGCTGCTATCACCATAACAGCAGCATCGTGGTTTGGCGCTCAGACGAGGACTATGTGCCTGTGAATGTTTTCCACTCAGGCTGTGCATTACAGCCTGTTGGAGAACATGCAAAGTGCGTATGACTCTTTGGCCGGCCAAATCGTCATGTGCACTTAAGTGCTCACCACTCCTCTCCCTGCTCTGCCGAGCCCAGCCCCACCCCACCCCAAGTACTGAGCAAGTCCGGAAAAATAAAATGATAATAACAATGCGTTGTTATCATTTTATGTTTTTTAACTGCTCAGAGGGCAGTGGGGCGACGCTCCGAGCCTTACAGAAGGACAAACCAAACCCTTTTGTAACGTGGTGCGGCGTGGTGTGTTCTGGACCAGTGAGTCCAATCAGTCTGCTAAAACAGCTGTCTCCCTGCACAGCGAGACAAACCGATCACTTTTGTAGTGGAGTGTGGCATGGTGAGTCTTGGGCCAGTGAGTTCAATCAGCCTGCCAATCCAACTGTCTCCCACCGTGATGCCTCCATATTTCTTCTTGGAGCAGCAGAATGGAAGCCTGTCAGCTGAGATTTCGGAGATGCTCCCACAAGATCCTGGTAAATAGCAGGTGCCTATCTGTTCTTGTTCTGAGGCATCCCAGTGGTGGTGGCAGCTGCTGCCCAAACCCTACCTGGATGAGGAAGCACATGAAGAATTTACTTGTCCTGGGGCAGACAGCATTCATAGACTTTATTGTGGGTATCCAGAACACTTTAGCTAGTAAGAAATGAGGAAATTCTGTTTCTATTCATTTCACAGCTATGTTTGGATTAGTCACTCACAGTGACAGCTACAGCACTGGGGCCCAGGGCAAGTGGTCATCCAATCCAGGGATTAGGGGTCTATGTCATGACATCCAGCACAGCTCTATAGCGAGAAGCCACGTGGGGGATAAATCCTCCTGCACACCAAAAAAAGCACTATCAAAAACAGCAAGGATGATCCTGCAGGACTACTGATTCCTCCCTTGTGTGCATAGATCCATGCAAGGAAAGCTGCTGATGCCTTCTGTCTCTGGGCTCCTGCCTCCTCTTGCACCCAGATGAGGGCAGTAAATTCCCGGCGTGCTGAATCCCTGCATCAAGCAGAGGGGCACCCCTGACTAATGGGATGCAGGGTGCCAACTAGGTGTATGGCCAATTCCTTTAAAGCATACTCTTGCCCCACAAAGCAACATTCTTCCAAAATCCAACATGGAGAAATTCTCTCCTTGGAGGTTAGATGAGGCTAAGCCAACCCACTGGCGTGGCTAAGATTCCCTAACACTCCCCTGATCTAATTACAGGGGTTCCTGAGTGGCTGGGGATGCAGGATGTGGGAGGGAGCCTTTGCTGTCCCAAAGTGTCCTTCTCCCTTTAAACAACAGTTTGGCCACTCCATCCCTCTTCCTGCCTGTAGCTTCTGTTCTCCTTCCACAGGAAATCCATTGTCTCTCTGAGGCTATTTCACACTTCATTAGGACAGCTTGGCTCAGCCTGGCAGAGGCTAGCCAATCAGGAGAGGGCATCTGGAAGGCTGGATATTGGCTTACAGAAAAGAAAGTTTAATAACCTATTTTCTGTGATAGTTATTATAAATCTAACAATGGCAAGTAGGTGGATTTATCATAACAATCATTATCAGTTCTCATGTTGAGAAATGTATTCACTTTAAGATGGCGGCTACTGTTCCAACACACTTTTGCACAAAACATGATTGAAGTCCTCTGTTGTTGTTTATGACCATGCTTATGTAAATGGCCATGTAGGCTCTCGCACCGTACCATGAACAAGGCGAAAGCTGAAGCGCATTGTTTAGGAATACATATTTCAACCATCCTGGAGTATCCTGGTACTCTTTTTATGGTGTGTGTGTGTATATATATATATATATATTATCTACTGGCGGTCGCCAGTAGATAGTTATAGTTAGGACCTATTATCCATAGGAAATTCATAACATTCTATTCCCAATAACTTTGGCGTCGTTTGACGAATCATCGCAAAATTTTCAAAACTAGTGGGGCGCTCCGGTCCGCTCTTGTCTTGAAAGTTTCGGGGTGATTCGTCAAGCGGGGGCCGAGAAAAAAGGGGGGTCCCAAAACGCATTTTCCCCATGTAAATTTCCTTAGGAAACTTTAGACAAAGCTACAGCCCGAACTGCTGAACGGAATTACACCAAATTTGGCAAAAGGTCGCCTCTGGTTCAGAAAGAGCCCTTTATTTTAAATGGTGTTAATCAGTTCAGTAGTTTTTGAAATATTAAAGGAAAAAGAAAGGAAAAAGAAATATCGATATCTGGGTGGAGCCTAACCACACATGTCATCGTGAAATCTGATTGGCTGTCAGCACTTCATCCAGGAAATGCTGGCAGCCATCTTGGGACTAGGTTGAACCAGAGTCATAAGAAAACAGTTAAACAAAGATGAAAAACAAGAAAAGGGGGCAGTGTAGGAACACCCTGACCCCCTAGGCCTGCTCAGGGGGTCCCACAAGGACCCCCAGTCCAAAAACATTTTTAAAAACGTCCGAATTCACGCTGGGTGCGCGAATCCGGTATGTTATAGAGAGAGAGAGAGACTGACTGAGAGAGAGACTGACTGACAGAGAGAGACTGACTGACAGAGAGAGACTGACAGAGAGAATGAGAGACTGACAGAGAGAGGGAGAGACTGACTAGGAGAGAGAGACTGACTGAGAGGGAGAGACTGAACGACAGAGAGAGACTGACTAACAGAGAGACTGACTGACTGACAGAGAGACTGACAGAGAGAGAGAGACTGACTGAGAGAGAGAGACTGACTGACTGAGATAGAGACTGACTGACTGAGAGAGACTGACTGACAGAGAGACTGACTGACTGAGAGAGACTGACAGAGAGAGAGAGAGACTGACAGAGAGAGAGAGACTGACAGACAGAGAGAGACTGACTGACTGAGAGAGAGATATACTGACTGACTGAGGTAGAGAGAGACTGACTGACTGAGAGAGAGAGACTGCATGACAGAGAGAGCCTGACAGAGAGAGACTGACAGAGAGAGACTGACAGAGAGAGAGACTGACAGAGAGAGACTGACAGACAGAGAGACTGACTGACTGAGAGCGAGAGATACTGACTGACTGAGGTAGAGAGAGACTGACTGACTGAGGTAGAGAGAGACTGACTGACCGAGAGAGAGAGACTGAATGACAGAGAGTGAGAGAGAGAGAGACTGACAGAGAGAGAGACTGACAGAGAGACTGACAGAGAGACTGACTGACTGACAGAGAGACTGACTGACTGAGAGAGACTGCAAAAACAACAGTTGATGGACAGAATGCAGAACAATGTCATACATTCACCCCAGTACAGAGATCTGGGCCTAAATCCATCGTTTTTTTGCTCACCATGCCATTCCAGTTTGAACCCAGCCATATGCAAACTGACAGAGAGAGAGCGAGGCTGACAGAGAGAGACAGAGAGAGACTGACTGACTGAGAGAGAGAGACTGACTGACAGAAAGACTGACAGAGAGAGAGAGAGAGACTGATAGAGAGAGAGACTGACTGACAGAGAGACTGACTGACTGAGAGAGAGACTGACTGACAGAGAGACTGACAGAGAGAGAGAGACTGACAGAGAGAGAGAGACTGACTGACAGAGAGACTGACTGACTGCAAAAGAGACTGACTGACAGAGAGAGACTGACTGACAGAGAGAGAGAGAGACTGAATGAGAGAGAGTGACTGACTGGGAGAGACTGACTGACTGAGAGACTGACTGACTGAGACTGACAGAGAGAGAGAGACTGACTGACAGAAAGACTGACTGAATGAGAGAGAGACTGACTGACAGAAAGTGACTGACTGAGAGAGAGAGACTGACTGAGAGAGAGACTGACTGAGAGAGAGACTGACTGACTGAGACTGACTGACAGAGAGAGAGACTGACTGACAGAGAGAGACTGACTGACTGAGAGAGAGGCTGACTGACAGAGAGAGACTGACTGACTGAGAGAGAGACTGACTGAGAGAGACTGACTGACTGAGAGAGACTGACTGACTGAGAGAGAGACTGACTGACTGATAGAGACTGACTGACTGAGAGAGACTGACTGACTCAGAGAGACTGACTGACTGAGAGAGAGACTGACTGACAGAGAGAGAGACTGACTGACAGAGAGACTGACTGACTGAGAGAGACTGACTGACTGAGAGAGACTGACTGACAGAGAGCAAGAAAGAGAGAGACTGACAGAGAGAGAGAGAGACTGACTGACAGAGAGAGACTGACTGACAGAGAGAGACTGACTGACAGAGAGACTGACAGAGAGAGAGAGAGACAGAGAGAGAGAGACTGACAGAGAGAGAGACTGAGAGAGAGACTGACCGACTAACAGAGAGACTGACTGACTGAGAGAGAGACTGACTGACAGAGAGAGAGACTGACAGAGAGAGAGAGACTGACTGACTGAGAGAGTCTGACTCTCTGAGAGACTGACTGACTGAGAGAGACTGACTGACTGAGAGAGACTGACTGACAGAGAGAGAGACTGACTGACAGAGAGAGAGACTGACTGAATGAGAGAGTGACTGACTGAGCGAGTGACTGACTGAAAGAGACTGACAGAGAGAGAGACTGACAGAGAGAGACTGACAGACAGAGAGAGACTGACTGACTGAGAGAGAGATACTGACTGAGGTAGAGAGAGACTGACTGACCTAGAGAGAGAGACTGAATGACAGAGAGAGCCTGACAGAGAGAGAGTGAGAGAGAGAGAAACTGACAGAGAGAGAGACTAGGAGAGAGAGACGGACTGACAGAGAGAGACTGACTGACTGAGAGAGACTGACAGAGAGAGAGAGAGACTGACAGAGAGAGACTGACAGACAGAGAGAGACTGACTGACTGAGAGAGAGAGATACTGACTGACTGAGGTAGAGAGAGACTGACTGACCAAGAGAGAGAGACTGAATGACAGAGAGAGCCTGACACAGAGAGAGTGAGACTGACAGAGAGAGAGACAGAGAGAGAGACTGACAGAGAGAGACTGACTGACAGAGAGACTGACTGACTGAGAGAGAGACTGACTGACAGAGAGACTGACTGACTGACAGAGAGACTGACTGACTGAGAGAGACTGACAGAGAGAGAGAGAGACTGACAGAGAGAGAGACTGAGAGAGAGACTGACTGACTGAGAGAGAGAGACTGACTGACAGAAAGACTGACAGAGAGAGAGAGAGAGACTGACAGAGAGAGAGACTGAGAGAGAGACTGACTGACAGAGAGAGAGACTGACTGACAGAGAGACTGACTGACTGAGAGAGAGAGACTGACTGACAGAAATACCGACAGAGAGAGAGAGATTGACAGAGAGAGAGACTGACAGAGAGAGAGAGACTGACAGAGAGAGAGAGACTGACTGACAGAGAAACTGACTGACTGCAAAAGAGACTGACTGACAGAGAGAGACTGACTGACAGAGAGAGAGAGAGACTGACTGAGAGAGAGAGACTGACTGAGAGAGACTGACTGACTGAGAGACTGACTGACTGAGACTGACAGAGAGAGAGAGAGACTGACTGACAGAGAGACTGACTGAATGAGAGAGAGACTGACTGACAGAGAGTGACTGACTGAGAGAGAGAGAGACTGACTGAGAGAGACTGACTGACTGAGCGAGACTGACAGACAGAGAGACTGACTGAGAGAGAGAGACTGACTGACTGAGACTGACAGAGAGAGAGACTGACTGACAGAGAGAGACTGACTGACTGAGAGAGAGACTGACTGAGAGAGAGACTGACACATAGACTGACTGACTGAGAGAGAGACTGACTGATACTGACTGACTGAGAGAGAGACTGACTGACTGAGAGAGAGACTGACTGACTGAGAGAGACTGACTGACTCAGAGAGACTGACTGACTGAGAGAGAGACTGACTGACAGAGAGAGAGACTGACTGACTGAGAGAGACTGACTGAGAGAAACTGACTGACAGAGAGCGAGAGAGAGAGACTGACAGAGAGAGAGACTGACAGAGAGACTGACAGAGAGAGACTGACTGACAGAGAGACTGACTGACTGAGAGAGAGACTGACTGACAGAGAGACTGACTGACTGAGAGAGACTGACAGAGAGAGAGAGAGACTGACAGAGAGAGAGACTGAGAGACTGACTGACTGAGAGTGAGAGACTGACTGACAGAAAGACTGACAGAGAGAGAGAGAAAGAGACTGACAGAGAGAGAGACTGAGAGAGAGACTGACTGACAGAGAGACTGACTGACTGAGAGAGAGACTGACTGACAGAGAGACTGACTGAGAGAGAGAGAGAGACTGACAGAGAGAGAGACTGACAGAGAGAGAGAGACTGACAGAGAGAGAGAGACTGACTGACAGAGAGGTTTACTGACAGCAATAGAGACTGACTGACAGAGAGAGACTGACTGACAGAGAGAGAGAGACTGACTGAGAGAGAGAGACTGACTGACTGAGAGACTGACTGACTGAGACTGACAGAGAGAGAGAGAGAATGACTGACAGAGAGACTGACTGAATGAGAGAGAGACTGACTGACAGAGAGTGACTGACTGAGAGAGAGAGAGACTGACTAAGAGAGACTGACTGACTGAGAGAGACTGACAGACAGAGAGACTGACTGACAGAGAGAGAGACTGACTGACTGAGACTGACAGAGAGAGAGACTGACTGACTGAGAGAGAGACTGACTGACAGAGAGAGACTGACACAGAGACTGACTGACTGAGAGAGAGACTGACTGACTGAGACTGACTGACTGAGAGAGAGACTGACTGAGAGAGAGACTGACTGACTGAGAGAGACTGACTGACTGAGAGTGACTGACTGACTGAGAGAGAGACTGACTGACAGAGAGAGAGACTGACTGACTGAGAGAGACTGACTGACAGAGAGCGAGAGAGAAAGAGAGACTGACAGAGAGAGAGACTGACTGACAGAGAGAGACTGACTGACAGAGAGAGACTGACTGACAGATAGACTGACAGAGAGAGAGAGAGACAGAGAGAGAGAGACTGAGACTGAGAGAGAGAGAGACTAAGAGAGAGAGACTGACCGACTAACAGAGAGACTGACTGACTGAGAGAGAGACTGACTGACAGAGAGAGACTGACTGACAGAGAGGGAGACTGACAGAGAGAGAGAGACTGACTGACTGAGAGAGTCTAACTGACTGAGAGACTGACTGACTGAGAGAGACTGACTGACTGAGAGAGACTGACTGACAGAGAGAGAGAGACTGACTGACAGAGAGAGAGACTGACTGACCGAGAGAGTGACTGACTGAGAGAGTGACTGACTGACTGAGAGAGACTGACTGACTGAGAGACTGAGACTGACAGAGAGAGAGAGAGACTGACTGACAGAGAGACTGACTGACTGAGAGAGAGACTGACTGACAGAGAGACACTGACTGAGAGAGAGAGAGAGACTGACTGACAGAGAGAGACTGACTGACAGAGAGAGACTGACAGAGAGAGAGACTGACTGACTGAGAGAGACTGACTGACTGAGAGAGACTGACAGAGAGAGAGACTGACTGACAGAGAGAGAGAATTACTGACTGAGACTGACAGAGAGAGAGAGAGACTGACTGACAGAGAGAGACTGTGTGACAGAGACTGACTGACAGAGAGAGAGACTGACTGAGAGAGAGACTGACTGACTGAGACTGACAGAGAGAGAGAGACTGACTGACAGACAGAGAGACTGACTGACTGAGAGAGAGACTGACTGACAGAGAGAGACTGACTGACTGAGAGAGAGACTGATTGACAGAGAGAGAGACTGACTGACTGAGAGAGACTGACTGAGAGACTGACTGACTGAGAGAGACTGACTGAGAGAGACTGACTGACTGAGAGACTGACTGAGTGAGAGAGACTGACTGACTGAGAGAGACTGACTGACTGTGAGAGAGACTGACTGACACAGAGAGAGACTGACTGACTGAGAGAGACTGACTGACTGAGAGAGACTGACTGACTCAGAGAGACTGACTGACTGAGACAGAGACTGACTGACAGAGAGAGACTGACTGACTGAGAGAGAGACTGACTGACAGAGAGAGATACTGACTGACTCAGAGAGAGACTGACTGACTGACAGAGAGAGAGGAAAACCTGCTCTCGCTACAATGAAGCAAAGCAGGATTGCATGTCAGCAGCTCCCCTTGCTCAAAAGCAATGCCGGCTCCCGCAGGAGACGGGGAGCCGAGCGAGACTGTGGGGGCATTGGGGCTCCCCACGGTCCCCAACACAAAGGGCCGGCCCCGGGGGATGGGGTCCCGGGGCCCCCTTCAATATTAAAATTAAAAAAATAAAAAACAATAAAGAGGCAAAAGAGGTCTAAGGAGAGGGGCCACACAGCCCCCCTCCTTAAAAAATAAATAACAAACAAAAAAAAAATGTGGCCATGCCCTGGGGATGGGATCCCTGGGGCCGAAATTGACCTCGGGAGGGGAGCCGCGTGGCCCCCTTCCAGTTTTTTTTTTAAATGCAAAAAAAGAGCAGGCCCTGGGGATGGGGTCCCCAGGGCCCCAAATAATGTAAAAGAATTGGGCCACACAGCCCCCATGTAAAAAAAAAAAAATCCGACATCGCGCCGGAGACCTCGCCCCCTCCCTGCAGCACTCAACAAATGCGCCCCCTGGCGCGTTGTAAGTTGGGGAATTAATTCCCCTTGAATACTGAGGGTCCCTGGGGGCCAACTAGCCCACCAGGTACCTCCAGTATGCACCACAGAGCTGCGTTGCAGAGAGTGGTTCTGGGGCCATGCCCCTTTTTACACCTCTCTGCAACACTTCTCTGTGGCGCTTATTGGAGGTACCTGGTGGGCTAGTTGGCCCCCAGGGACCCTCAAGATTCAAGGGGACTTAATCGCCCAAATTAGAACGCGCCAGGGGGTGTGTTTGCAGAGTGCTGCAGGGAGGGGGTGGGGCCTGATATAACAAGTTAGCAATCCTGCTGTGTGGGACTTACTGGAGGTAATAAAAGGGGTAGTTGGCCCCCAAGGTTGACGTTGGGGGCTAACTATCCCTCCTGTTTCTTCCGCTAAATCCCACACAGTTGGATTGCTAAAAGGTGTTTGAAGGCCACGCTCACCTTTCTCCACCACTCTGCAAACGCGACTGCTATGTTATAGTTAGAAATTAGCATTTAATAAACCTTTGAAATTCACTGAAAAAACCATAGGTTTCAGGGACGTTATAATTAGCAATTAGCATTTAAAAAACCATTTAAATTCACTGAAAAAACCATAGGTTTCAGGCACGTTATAGTTAGAAATTAGCATTTAAAAAACCATTTAAATTCACTGAAAAAACCATAGGTTTCAGGCACGTTATAGTTAGAAATTAGCATTTAAAAAACCTTTCAAATTCACATGAAAAAACCATAGGTTTCAGGGACGTTATAGTTAGGCTGACATTTCACTCGTACAAAACCATAGAAATTCCGCCGTTATAGTTAGTTCAGCTAACTATAACTCACGCCCCGCAATGCACTGCTGATGAAGTCACATATCACATCATTCATGACACGGTCGGTGACATTACTGATGACATCACTGATGACATCTCAAATGACATCTCTGATGACATCACTGATGACATCATCCACGTGAAAATCTGATGCACCTCCTCACACTCTAATATAACCTTTGATACACCCACTGTAAAATACAGACTATCATTTTCGAAACCATCGACACACCAATACCAGTTACTACATACACACTCACTGATTCCTAGGTCTACACACACATCCACTCATTCACCCCTACAATCACTCATACATGCAGTCACTCATCAATACAACACTATCATATGCACTCAGATACCTATACAGACACTCACATACCACCACTCATCCAGAGTTACTTACCACCTAGTCAGTCATGCAAAGAATCAATCACACTTCCATTTACTGACCTATACAGTTATACACACACCACATCACTTATTCAAACAGAAACGAGCGCATACTTACTCTCTTATACAATCACTGATACAAGTACACACTCATCCATATAGCCACTCTCACAATCACTGACTCTCACGTATAGTCATTTATATACTCCAACTCTCACATACACTGCCTTTTACATATGTAGTTACTTGGACATGTACCACTGAGACATCCATTCACTCACCAACACACCCATACACATACTCACCCACCCATACAGCTGTTTCCACATGCACTCTTGAACCCAGACACCCAGTGAATCAACCACTCAAACATCTATGCACAGAGTCACACACCTCCCACCCACCCACACACACACTCAGGCACCCATACAAATACCCAGGCAACCAATCGATAACCCATATAGACACTCATGTAGCTACTGACCAACCCATGCAGCAGCTTATACAACAACAGACAGACTGATACAGACATTCACACAGTTTAGTCACTAACCCATGCATTCAGTAAGACATATGTAATCACTCACTTAAACAGTCAGTTACGCTCCTCCTAAATCCTCCATCCAGACACTTATACACCCACTCATTCTTCAATACACCTTGGCATATATATAATACATATTTAAACTTTACAGAAACACACAGTCACTGGATGATGTCATCAGTGATGTCATTTGAGATGTCATCAGTGATGTCATCAGTGATGTCACTGACCATGTCATGAATGATGTAATATGTGACGTCATCAGCAGTGCATTGCGGGGGCGCGAGTTATAGTTAGCTGAACTAACTATAACGGCAGAATTGCTGTGGTTTTGTACGAGTGAAATGTCCAACTAACTACAACGACCCTGAAACCTATGGTTTTTTCAGTGAATATATATATATATTCACTGAAAAACCATAGGTTTCAGGCACGTTATAGTTAGAAATTAGCATTTAAAAAACCTTAGAAATTCACTGAAAAAACCATAGGTTTTAGGGACAGTTATAGTCAGTTGGACATTTCACTCGTACAAAACCAGTGAAATTCCCCGTTATAGTTAGTTCAGCTAACTATAACTCGCGCCCCCGCAATTCACTGCTGATGACGTCACATATTACATCACTCATGACATGGTCAGTGACATCACTGATAACATCACTGATGACAGCTCAAATGACATCACTGATGACATCATCTAGTGACTGTGTTTCTGTAAAGTTTAAATATTTTCAATGTATATAGGGAAAGGCGTATTGAAGAATGAGTGGGTGTATAAGTGTCTGTATGGATGATTTAGTAGGTGCGTGACTAACTGTATAAGTGAGTGATTAAACGTATCGCTAACATGCAGCTCCTCATGTGGAAAAGCAATGTGCTTTGGATATTGGAAGCTGCTCTCTCTTCCAATATCCAAAGCAGTTTGCAATGACAGGACGGGACAGTGTCCCGGGGGTAGGCACCCCGGGACACTGCAGGAGCCAGCCCTGGGGGGTGGCGGTCCCCAGGGCCATCAAGGGCTCCAGGAGGGGGGCCAAGCGGCCCCCCTCCCATGTCTTTAAAGCCCCGGGGAGGTGGTGGTCCCCGGGGCTCGGGGGTCCGTTATGGACCCCTGCATTTACATTATTAGTGCCCCGGGGAGGTGGCGGTCCCCGGGGCGTGTGGGGGGGACTCGAGCCCCCCACACAGGAATTTTTGTTTTTAAAAAAGAAGCCCCGGGGAGGTGGTGGTCCCCGGGGCTGCGGGAGGGCCGAGTGCCCTCCCGCACCATTTTAAAATGAAAGCCCAGGGGGTGGCGGTCCCCGGGCTTGGGGGCCCTTAGAGGCCCCCAGCATTATATAAATTAACCCCGCATGCCCCCGGGACTTGGGACACCCGGGGGCAAAATACAATCGAAGCGCGGGAGACCGTGCTTCGATTTTTTTTTTTATCGGCAGGATCCGCGCACCCTGAGCGCATCCTGCTGATTTTTAAAAAAAAAAAATGCTTTTTTGTGCCCAGGGGGTCCTTGTGGGACCCCCTGAGCAGACCTAGGGGGTCAGGGTGTTTCTACCCTGCCCCCTTTGTGCGTTTGCACACTTGCAATTTTTTTTTTCTCAGCGGGATTCGCGCACCCTAAGCGCATCCCGCCGATTTTTTAAAAAAATACTTTTTCTGCTCAGGGGTCCTTGTGGGACCCCTGAGCAGATCTAGGGGTCAGGGTGTTTCTACCCTGCCCCCTTTGCGCTTTGCGCACTTGTTTCTGTCCTCGGTTCTACCGAGGACAAAATGGCTGCCAACACTTCCTGATTTGGAGTGTTGACAGCCAATTAGTATGCAGCTCGTGATCGGGAGGGTGCGCGAATCCGACGCGGCCATAGATATATATGTGATTTTCCTTTTGATTTTCACAGGAACTACTTAACGGATTTACACCATTTAACAAAAGGGTTCTTTCTGAACCAAGAACTACCTCTTTGCCAAATTTGGTGTAATTCCGTTCAGCAGTTCGGGCTGTAGCCGTGTCTAAAGTTTCCTATGGGAAAATGAATGGGGAAAACACGTTTTGGGACCCCCCTTTTTTCTCGGCCCCCGCTTGACGAATCACCCCGAAACTTTCAGTGTAGGAGCGGACCAGAGCGGGCCATAAAGTTTGAAAATTTCGCGAAGATTCGTCAACCGACGCAAGAGTTATTTTAAATAGAATGTCGCGGATTTCCTATGGAAAATAGGTCCTAACTATAACTATCTACTGGCGACCGCCAGTAGATAATGTATATATATATATATATATATATATATATATATATATATATATATATATATATATATATTCACTGAAAAAACCATAGGTTTCAGGCACGTTATAGTTAGAAATTTGCATTTAAAAAACCTTAAAAAATCACTGAAAAAACCATAAGGTTTTAGGGACAGTTATAGTTAGTTGGACATTGCACTCGTACAAAACCCGTGAAATTCCCCCGTTATAGTTAGTTCAGGTAACTATAACTCGCGCCCCACAATGCACTGCTGATGACGTCACATATTACATCACTCATGACATGGTCAGTGACATCACTGATGACATCACTGATGACATCTCAAATGACATCACTGATGACATCACTGATGACATCATCCAGTGACTGTGTGTTTGTGTAAAGTTTAAATATGTTTAATATATATAGGGAAAGGCGTATTGAAGAATGAGTGGGTGTATAAGTGTCTGAATGGATGATTTAGTAGGTGCGTGACTGAGTCTATAAGTGAGTGATTAAACGTATCTTACTGGATGCATGGCTGAGTGACTAAACTGTGTGAATGTCTGTGTCCGTCTGTCTGTTGTTGTGTAAGCAGCTGCATGGGGTTTCTGACTAGCTAAATGAGTGTCTATATGGGTTATGGATTGGTTCTCTGAGTATCTGTATGGGTGCCTCAGTGTTTGTGTGGGTGGGGTGAGTGTGACTCTGTGCATAGATGTGTGAGTGGGTGATTCACTGGGTGCATGGTTTCAAGAGTGCGTCTGTGATGGACTGTATGGGTGGGTGAGTGTGTGTATGGGTGTGTTAGTGATTGAATGTATATCTCAGTGGTACATGTGTGAGTAACTACATATGTGAAAGGCAGTATATATGTGTGTTGGAGTATATAAATGGCTATAAGTGAGAGTGTGTGATTGTGAGAGTGGCTATATGGATGAGTGTGTGCTTGCATCAGTGATTGCATAGGAGCGTAAGAATGTGCTAGTATTTTTATGAGTAAGTGAGCTGGTGTGTATAACTGTATAGGTGAGTAAATTGGAGTGTGATTAATTATTTGCATGACTGACTAGGTGTGTGAGTACCTCTATGGATGAGTTGCGTTGTGTGAGTGTTTATATAGGTGTATGAGTGCATATGATAGTCCTGTACTGAGTGACTGTAAGTATGAGTGACTGTACGGGTGAGTGAGTAGATGTGTGTGTGTAGACCTAAGAATCAGTGAGTGGATATGTACTTATTGGTATTGGAGTGTGTATGGTTTTGAGAATGGCAGTCTGTAATTTAGAGTGGGTGTTTCAAAACTTATATTAGGGTGTGAGAAGATGCATTAAATTCTCACATGGATGATGTCATCAGTGATGTCATCAGTGATGTCATTTGAGATGTCATCAGTGATGTCATCAGTGATGTCACTGACCATGTCATGAGTGATGTAATATGTGACGTCATCAGCAGTGCATTGCGGGGCGCGAGTTATAGTTACCTGAACTAACTATAACGGGGAATTTCACGGGTTTTGTACGAGTGCAATGTCCAACTAACTATAACTGTCCCTAAAACCTTATGGTTTTTTCAGTGATTTTTAAGGTTTTTAAATGCAAATTTCTAACTATAACGTGCCTGAAACCTATGGTTTTTCAGTGAATTTCAAAGGTTTTTTAAATGCTAATTTCTAACTATAACGTGTCTGAAACCTATGGTTTTTTCAGTGAATTTCAAAGGTTTTTTAAATGCTAATTCCTAACTATAACATGTCTGAAACCTACGGTTTTTTCAGTGAATTTCAAAGGTTTTGTAAATGACAATTTTTAAATGTATTAATTGTTATATTTATTTTTTTAATACTGATTTACTACATTTTTAGAAACAATTTTTTTACATATACATATTTTATTTTTTAAATTACATTGTAATTACATTATACATTACAAAAAATACTTTCTCAGAATGAATTACTTTAGTTTAAATACTTTGCACATAGGCAATAGACTTTTAAGTACAGTAGTTACAGTTGTTGCAATGGGCAACACATTTTCAAACACAATGCAACATTCAGCTCAATGTGAATTTCTAGTTAAATGCAATTAGTTACTTTATGGATTACTTTTCTAACCACAGGACTGGATCCTAGATTCAGTCCTGGGACATCTCCTGTAAACAGTTGAGTAAAAGCGTTTTGGTTACATTAGTGATTTTTAAGGAATATTATTGTATTTTAAAAGTTGACACTTTGAAACTTTTTCTCATAGAATCACCAATGTTATCCTATGGAAGGAAATTCACTTAGCAGGTAAAAACTGTTATCATTACTTTTTCTTACTCAGTGTTGGATCCTGGATCCAGCACTGGTGCATCTCCTGTAAACAGTTGAAAGAATGCGTTTAAGTCATACAGGCGATTTTTAAGGAATATTTGTAGTTTGTGAAAATCGACACTTTGAAACTTTTCTGCTGAAAACCAGACAATGGATTCCTATGGAAGAAAATATAAGTTACTGGTAAGTACGGTTAAAATTACTTTTCAGGGTCAGTGCTGGGCTAAAAGATGCAGCACTGAGGTCTCTCCTGATAACAGGTGAGTAAATCGGAATTCGTATTTCGGCTGATTTTAGAGGAATATTTTAAAGTTCCAAAACTCCACACTTAGAAGAATTTCCAAGTGAAACCAGTCAATGTTAGCCTATGGAAGGAAATTCAAGTTACTGGTAAGTACGGTTAAAATTACTTTTCAAGACCAGTACTGGGCTGAAAGATACAGCACTGAGGTCTCTCCTGATAACAGGTGAGTAAATCGGAATTTGTATTTCGGCTGATTTTAGAGGAATATTTTAAAGTTCCAAAACTCCACACTTAGAAGAATTTCCAAGTGAAACCAGTCAATGTTAGCCTATGGAAGGAAATTCAAGTTACTGGTAAGTACGTTTAAAATTACTTTTCAGGACCAGTACTGGGCTGAAAGATACAGCACTGAGGTCTCTCCTGATAACAGGTGAGTAAATCGGAATTCGTATTTCGGCTGATTTTAGAGGAATATTTGTATGTTTCAAAAATCAACACTTAGAAACTTTTTCAGCAAAAAGCAGTCAATGATATCCTATGGAAGGAAATTCAAGTTACTGGTAAGTACGGTTAAAATTACTTTTCAGGATTAGTACTGGGCTGAAAGATGCAGCACTGAGGTCTCTCCTGATAACAGGTGAGTAAATCCGAATTCGTAGTTCGGCAGATTTTAGAGGAATATTTGCACAATGGTGAAGGTAGGGGGCGGGGCCTGAGGTGACATCTGTGCAAAAGCGCCCGTGGCGCGTTTTAAGTTGGGGGATTAAGTCCCCTTGAATCATGAGGGTCCCTAGGGGCCAACTAGCCCACCAGGAACCTCCAGTATGCGCCAGGGGCTGCGTTGCAGAGACGTGTAGAGGGGCCACACCCTTTTACACCTCTCTGCAACGCAGCTCTGTGGCGCTTTCTGGATGTACCTGTTGGGCTAGTTGGCCCCAGGGACCCTCAGGATTGAAGGGGATTTAATTCCCCATCTTAAAACGCGCCACGGGACCTGTTTGCACACATGTCACCTGAAGCCCCGCCCTCCCTTCACCACTGTGCAAACGCGCCCGTGGCGCGTTTTAAGTTGGGGGATTAAGTCCCCTTGAATCCTGAGGGTTCCTGGGGCCAACTAGCCCACCATGTACCTCCAAAAGCGCCACAGAGCTGCGTTGCAGAGAGGTGTATAAAGGGCGTGGCCTCTGTACACCTCTCTGCAACGCAGCCCCTGGCGCATACTGGAGGTTCCTGGTGGGCTAGTTGGCCTCAGGACCCCAGTATTCAAAGGGATTACTTCCCCATCTGCAAACGCGCCAGGGCGCGTTTGCAGAGTGGTGAAGGAAGGGGCGGGGCCTGCGGGCCGATCGTTTTTTTTTCCCTGAAGGGGGGCTGTGTAGCCCCCTTCCTTTTTCTTATTTTTGGGCCCTGGGGACCCCATCCCCCAGGGCCTTACCCCTAATTTTTTTTTTTTTATTTAAAAAAAAAAATATTTCTGGGGAGGAGGGGGGCCGCGTGGCCCCCCTCCCGGGCCACTACTTGCCCTGGGGACCCCATCCCCCGGGGCCTGGCCTCTGGTTGGGGACTGTGGGGGGGTCCCCAAAACCCCCACAGTCCCGCCGGCTCCCCGTGTCCTACGGGAGCCGGCATTGCTTTTACACATGGGGAGCAGCTAACATGCTGCTCCCCGTGTGGAAAAGCAATTGTCTTTGGATATTGGAAGCAAGAGCAGGTTTCCCTGCTCTCTCTTCCAATATCCAAAGCAGTTTGCAATGACAGGACGGGAGCCGCGAGGCTCCGTCCTGTCATTGCAAACAGCAGTGTCCCGGGGTAGGCACCCCGGGACACTGCAGGAGCCGGCCCTGGGGAGTGGCGGTCCCCAGGGCCACCACAGGCTCCAGGAGGGGGCCGCGCGGCCCCCTCCCCACATCAGCACAGCCCCGGGGAGGTGGTGGTCCCCGGGGCTTCGGGGTCCAAACGGACCCCATTTTAATTTGTTAGTGCCCCGGGAGGTGGCGGTCCCGGGCGTGTGGGGAGCTCGAGCCCCCCACACAGGAAAAAAAAAAAAAAAGAAGCCCCGGGAGGTGGTGGTCTCCGGGGCTGCGGGAGGGCTCAGAGCCCTCCCGCACCATTTTAAAGAAAGCCCCGGGGGTGGCGGTCCTCGGGGCTTAGGGGCCCTTAGAGGCCCCCATACATAAAATAAACCCTCCCAGCATGCCCCCGGGACTTGGCCCACCCAGGGGCAAATTAACTAACATCGAAGCGCGGAGACCGCGCTTCGATTTTCTATCGGCAGGATCCGCGCACCCTGAGCGCATCCTGCCGATTTAAAAAAATGCTTTTTTCTGCCCAGGGCAGACCTAGGGGGTCAGGGTGTTTCTACCCTGCCCCCTTTGTGCGCTTTGCGCACTTGTTTCTGTCCCTCGGTTCTACCGAGGGACAAAATGGCTGCCAACATTTCCTGAATCGGAATGTTGACAGCCAGCTGACAGCCAATTAACATGCAGCTCGTGATCGGGACGGTGCGCGCAGGGTGCGCTCAGGGTGCGCGGATCCTCCGTGCCCATAGATATATATGTACTTTTACTTTTGATTTTCTCAGCAACTACTGAACGGATTTACACCATTTAACAAAAGGGTTCTTTCTGAACCAAGAACTACCTCTTTGCCAAATTTGGTGTAATTCCGTTCAGCAGTTCGAGGCTGTAGCCGTGTCTAAAGTTTCCTATGGAAAAATGAATTGGGAAAACGCGTTTTGGGACCCCCTTTTTCTCGGCCCCCGCTTGACGAATCACCCCGAGACTTTCAGGGTAGGAGCGGACCGGAGCGCCCCACAAAGTTTGAAAATTTTGCGAAGATACGTCAACCGGCAAGAGAGTTATTTCAAATAGAATGTCATGGATTTCCTATGGAAAATAGGTTCTAACTATAACTATCTACTGGCGACCGCCAGTAGATAATATATATATATATATATTTATATTTAAACGATTTTCCCCAATGGGAAGGATTCCAAAAGCACTCACAGATGTAGTTAGTATCCAATCTTGTTTATTTTTCTGGCAACAACATAGCTGGAGCAATACAGCACAGCCCAACGCGTTTCAGTCTTACAAAGACCTTGCTCACGAGTAAACAAAGCGCTGCATTTTCGCATTGAATAAATACGATCTCAACATGATTGCATCACTTCTTTTTTGTCGCATGCTTTGCATTGTCGATGATGAATGTCTGAAACCCTCATTTTGTTTTGATCCACCACCATTTGTGTACAATAAAATACATTAAAAGCTTTTATGTGTTGCACGAATGACATTTCTTGTTGAGTCATCCCCTTCCGCATATTGATTCAATACTTATGCAGTCAACATTATTTATCATGGTGAACTGCGACAACCTTTGCATTCTTTGCATAAGCAAACATTTTACGATCTGGAACATTGTTGGAATAGTTCCATATTACGACTCCCTGTGTCCCAAGTTGGAGACATTTTTGGAATAGTTCCAAATTACAATTAAATCCCGCCCTCTGGTGGGCCTGCTATTCATGCATGTATTTTACTCAGTAACCGGCAGTGCATTCCTTGATATAAAAAATTCAATACTTATACAGTCTCCATTATTTGTCATGGTAAACTGCAACAACCTTAGTTTTGGATCACTTGTTATTGAACTTTGGGTACCGCTAGGGCCCCAAATTCTCTTTGTGCAACACTGTTCAATATTGGTGCATTGTGTGACAACCAGGTGAATTTGTGAAAATTGTGAACTTTACAACCTTGGATGAAAGAAGGGGTTTTTTTTTCCGCCAATTTATTGAACGTCTTTTTAGGGCAGGACATGCCTCATAAGTGTGAATACAGTTCCTCATCTTGATTTAACCCATTCAGAGATAAAGTTCGGAAAGAAAGGATGTGGCATGACTCATTTTGTCTTAAAATGCGTTCCCTGTCGCCACCTCTCACATGGCGTTCCACTGTTTCCACTGCATAGAATTTTCATAGTTTCCATCATGGGCTTTTTCCATATGTTTGGCTACAGCGTTACTTTGGACTGTATTAATAGTTTCCCTTACATGTTCCAAAATGCGCTTCTTTAATTCGCAGATTGTACTGCCCACGTACTTCAGGGAGCACGGGCACTCGATTATGTAGATGACAAACTGGCTCTTGCATGTAATCAATTGGTTAATCCTCCAGATTTTTTTATTTGCCATTTCAATCTCCTTAGTGTTTTTTGCAATCTGACAGACCTTGCAGTTGCTGCACTTATAGAAACCTTTTACTTTTAGCCAGGTGTCTTGTTTCTTTTTCGGTGCAAAATGACTGTGGACCAGTTGGTCTTTGAGGTTCCTTTCTCTGCGATAAGTAATACTATATATATATATATATTCCAAACAAACTAGTCATAAAGCTGCACTCCTGGAAATTTTCCTGAATGACAATACTTTAATTGTTAACTAGCATAGCTTCAGCCCCATGATGCTTTTTGACTACTCGTCTTTCTCAAGTTGGTATAGTTCATCTTTTATTTACTGTCACTCCTGGCATTCTTTTAAATGATCAGAAGTATTCTTGGAAATGTAGTTTATATGTCTCTCACACCTGGAAGCCAAGATGTAATCTATAAGATTATCTCTGAAAATTATGGCACTTGTACAATTAGTAACAGTTCCCAGTTTGTTAATGCTGGTTAAATGTTTTATATGCACAATTTAAAAGTCAAGGATTCTGGATGCCTATAGCTCCTAAGGGGCTGCATTGACACTGTAAGAACACTTTAGTTGACATATGCTCACCCCAATCATGGATAGGCCTGTCATCACATGCACATAGGTGCGCCAGGTGCCTTTGAAGTCTTGACCTCCGGTCTGCAGTCTTCAATCGCTGAGTGTGAACACTGAAGATAAGTATCTCCTCACCTCCTCTATAGAATTTAATTTAGTCACAATGCTGGGCACCACTGCTGAAATTAATCACACTGCAAGGCGATCTGAGGTGGTGCGCTCTAACTACTGGTGCCATCTTTGGGGTTAACACCACACCACTATTGATGCATTTCAAACAAATTAGTAACAAATATCACTCCCGGAAATGGGGGGTTCCTGGAGATCAGCTTTATTATAAATTACACAAAAAAAACGCTGTCCCATCCACTTATTAGCCACCCTATGTCAAGCTAATACTAAAGCCACATGCAGGAATTTTACGCTTCTTCGGCCTCGCAAAGTGGCCCAATAAGCAAGATAAAGGAGTATTGTCGATATGGATGTGTGTGATCCTACGCAGTTCCGACACCACCTGCCTCCAGTAGTCCCTAACCTTTGGTCACCCCCATGGTAGATGAATAAAGCCAGCACTATTGGCACCACATCTTGGGCAGTCATCAGGTCTGAGTGGGTTAATGCATTGAAGTGTTTGTGGGGCCACATAATTCCTTTGAAGAAAGTTATAATCAATTTAAAACTGTGCATCACATGACACTGTGCGTGTAAGCCCAGCAATGGCTGTCCACAAGCTATCCGTCAAAAGGGCTTCAAGATTGGCATCCCATGCTACTCGTGTCTCATGGCCCTGTAGAGGTGGGTTATCAGGTGTTGACCTGCCCCACAGGTCAGTAGGACGTCCAGTATATATGTGGATTGAGGGGCAGCTGCATATGTGGGCCAAATCGTCCTGGCAGTATCAGCCAGTCCCACATAGTGTAAATATTATTGTCCCTGTGATCCAGCGGTGTACTAACAGCAGATACTCCACTACCATATACTCACCTGGGCCCATATAACTACTTCCACTAAATACCAAGTAGACCGCTGGAACTTAGTTTATGATTTTCATACTTCAAGATCTAGTTATTTCTTTCCCTAACTAAACCTTTCACTGATCAATTAGTTCTTTCCTCTGGTCAATGGACCATTAGTTGGAACTAGTTGATGGTGATAATTATCATAACTTATTAACCATTTCTCGATTAAAATGAAATAATCACAGACTTGGGAAGTTTTAAAATCTTTATCTAAATTAATTGAGTGTGAACCATCTCAAAGTTTCAGTACAAACACCCTCATTCGCAAGAGTGTCAATTCAATCGATTCTCAATAAACAATAGCAATTCAGATCCACGCAATAACTATGCTTAGAAAGAAGAGGACCGAGAGAGAAGAACTTCTATCAATACGATGAATTTATAATTACCAAGTATGGTATGAAGACCAACCCCTTGGCCAAAGGGCTGGTAAGGGTCCCCCGGGATAGATCAGGAGACAAGGACTTGAGGACAGGAATCAGGACAGGATACTTCACCTCTCTAAATACCGACGTCTGCGTCATACCCCTCTCTGACACTCTCTTCCTCCTGTTGGTTCTTCCACGATCTTCTTTCTAACCCAATTAAGTTAAAATAGATGGTTCTTCATTCGATTTCTTCATCAGCGTCTCACAGCATCAGCACCACCCCCAACATCGACAGCATAGACGCTTCTCCCCATGTCTGCTCTGCTCATCATCAGCTCCGTGTCAGATCTCTCTAACTAACTAAAACTACCTCAATTATACCTTTTCATAACCATGCACCACCCATTAATGTTTCAATTTCACAAAATACTAACTCTGATTGGACAGGCGAGGGGGATGATCGTCACACCATGCTTACATGTCACTTATTTCATTAAACCATTGTTTTCAAATCCCTCCCCTCAAACTTTATTAAATCATTTCCTTTCCCATACATCTCCAAACTTTATTAATACAAAATGTTGCAATGTCATGAATAAAGCTCCTTCATTAGGACTCTTCACCCTCATGTTCCCAGGGCACATCTTCGCTGGCCTTGGACACGTGACAAGTCCTTACTCATCTTTCCTTATTTTCTATGATGCGCATGCGTGGGGTCAAATCAGTCAGCTCAATTCAGACAAGTGTGGAGGGCCCAAATGCGCACTAATAATAAAGTCAAAAGAAGAAATGTTATTCTCAAAAATAAATGGTTTTGCTGTACACCACCAACCTCTACTCTAACCCACTCTAATTATTATTACCCTTTCTACATTTGCATTAGTATAAAACTTATTTTCTATTTCAGTCAAGCAGGTGCCATGCATGTGAGCTTTCAAACGGCCATTTTATTATCCTTTGCGCAGGCGCAAGATTTTCCCTCCAAGCATTAGTACGTCATACTACATAGATGTAGTAGACGCATGCGCAATAAAGATCCCTTGTTAAAGTGCGTTTTAGTCCTTTGTTCATGTTATTGCAGTTAGTAAACACATAGGCAAGCTTCACTGTCCCGCGTGTCTTTTCTAAATGCTAAATATTAATTACAAACACGTTGTTAGTAATTCGTTAATGAGTTAAAACGAAATGATTGCTTCCGAGCAAGTCTCATTTACGAGTCCTTGCTCCATCAATCCCCTCTCTGATGGCATCTTAAGCCATCACAAAATTACCCATCCCATCCCAGATACCAACTTTAGCACTTCTTAATTTTCTCTATTTCTCTTCTCAAATTTCCATCAATCAACTCGTTTCCTTCAAAATCCTTCATTTTCTTGTATATTTTGCCTTTCATTTCTTCCAGCTGTATTTCATCATATTTTCTTTTTCGTTTCTGTCCCTTTCCTTTTCTTTCAAAATGTATTTTCTCCTTCCTTCCTCTTCTACAACACTTATATCTAATCATTATTATCATCACTACTGTTATTATCATAACTAATGGTATTATTATTTGACCTAGAAAACCTTTCCCAAAACCAACAAACCATTTCCCTATTGATGTTATACTTTTTGTTAGTCTTCCCCACACACTGTCAACCTCCAGTTGGGTCAAGTCTTTATGCATTCTTGTAATGTTTTCAATATATCCTTTAATTTCTCTGCTTTTGTCCGGAATATAAGTGCAGCAATGTTGAGTTTTCAACATGCCACAGACTCCACCTTCTTTTGCTAACAATATATCAAGAGCAAGATGGTTCTGTAAAACCATAGACCTGATTGCAACCATTTCTGTGTTAATCATTAAGAATCCTCCTGCAGTGTCTGTAGAAAGATGATCAACTATGGTTGATAACTTACAAAGTTTCTGTGAATTAAGAATGACTCCAACTGAGGGTATCAGTGCACTAAAAATGTCTCCTACAATTTCAGAAAAACTAGCTCTTCTTCTACGTGTTACTCCATTAGAATTTCCATTGGTTCCACTGATTTTATCTACATGATAGATTTTTGGAAAAACTATTCCAAAGTAGCAGCTCCCATACCATCTTGCAGGTAACCTATAATAGGCGTTATTCCCACAAACATAATACACTCCTGGAAATACAGGATCAGTTCCCCCTTTTAGTCCCCACCCTCCTAGAATTAGGAAGTTGTGTTCACATTCACTGGAACCAATGTAATTATTGTTATACTCTGTCTTTAATCTATGGAGGCAGAATTTTCCCCTTTTCACAAAATCCAGGGACATCGCAGCATGAGCCTTGCCACTTGCATAGATTCCCTCCTTCCCAACCCATGGAGGTACATGGGTTTTCTGTTCAGTTGCCTTCTTTATTAAATCCTGTCTCCTTTCTTCTACTAAATTCAAAAATTATTTTTCTTCTTTTCTTAATGTACATGTTAGATTATCTTTATGTGCCTTAACTAAATCTATTGAACTCATAGTTAAGAAAAATTCACTCATAAACTGTGCATTTTTACTACTAACTACTGGATTCATATTCTTTCTAATAGGTAATTCTGAAAATGCTACATCTATGTCTGAATAAAAATATTGAAGTCTCCCTGTAGTATAAAATAAACTTGATAAAATACTACATGACACACCATGCGTTAAAGGTATATGGTGATACGTCATTCCTTCTGATACTGATGAGGGTAACTTCATACACATGTAGCAGTTATTAATCTCCATAGTACTAACATGTTGAAATAACAATTTAATAAACACATTAGAGGACGTACTATAGTCTGATTCATTATGATAGTTTGCTTCATCTTCTACCCCTATTTCTATTTCAGTTTCTTTTATTCTATCCACCTGAACATTAGTATCTGTATTATTCTTGTCACTTGTTTTCATTAACAAAGGTACTCCTACTGTTAGGAATAACCATACTAATGCTACTAATAAAATACTACAAAAACAAAATCTAAAACACTTTCTTTTTAATCCATGTTTTGGTTTCCCGGTAACTTCAATTTCTGCCATTTTACTCCTGAGAAAATTTCTTTTCTCTTATCTTTTCTTTGTCAGTTTGACTTTCCTTTTTGTTTTTAAGGAGGCCTCAATTTGCTTTCATCAATCTGAACAATATGAATTTCTTCTGTTTCATCAGTCAGATCTAGGGATTCAAATTCCTCGAGTATGAAGTAAGTCAATTCAGGAGCCTTGTATCTCCTGTTTAAATTTCTCAATCTTGGACTTCTTCGAGTAATTTTTGCCAAGGTTTGTTTTGATTGTGTTTGACTTGTGACTTCATTTACTTGTTCTGGTTTCTTTTCAGATTTTCTCAAGCGATATTTTAGTTTCTTTACTCCGGTTGGCCAATTGTCTCCCTTTCTGATTCTTTTGATTTGCACTGCGTTTTCACCTTCTTTATCTCCTTGTAAAGTTCTTTTTATTTCACTTATTCTAGGCACAATCTGTTCTGGTTCTCTGTTTTCTGTGCTTGTACCTTCTTTTGCTTCCACCTGCTCAGGTCTTACTGTATTTTGTTCTTCTTTTTCCTGAGCTTGTTCTTCTAATTCTATCTGACCTTGTTCAGGTCTTACTTCAAACTTTTCTTCTTCTGCCTGAACCTGTTCTTCTAACTCTATCTGATCCTGTTCTGGTCTTAATTCAAACTTTTCTTCTTCTGCCTGAATGTGTTCGTCTATTTTTCTCTCCTCAGGTTCGTGAAAGTCTTTTTATTTTCCACCTGAGTGTGTTCTTCTTCCCCTGACTCTTCCTGACTACTTTCCTGTCTTTTCAGTTCTGTTCTTCTTCTTGTTTCAATAACATCATCAATTATTTCAATCACTGGTATCCACTCTTCCTGACTTGTACTTGGCTGTTCGTCATATGGTTGTCTTTCAGAATCTATTACTCTAGATTCTTCAATCTCACAGCTTACAACTCCTGACGCTTCAGCCTGTTCAGTCAGTGGTTGCTCTTGTTGCTCTGATGGGCTCGGAACTCTTCTGGTATTGCTGGCATGAATCCAATTGGGCAAACCTGCACACTTCACTGCTGTGGTAGTGACTAGTATGACTTGCCGCGGTTTGTCCCACCTTGGCGCTAGGCACGACTTTCTTGCGTGTTTCTTCACTAGCACCCAGTCTCCAGGATTCAAATCATGTGCTTGGTCTGGCTGTCTTTCAACTGCGTCTTCTCCAACCTGGTGAGAGACAGAACGCATCATTTCAGCCAATCCTTTGCAATAGTCCAACACCAGATCATCAGTTATACTCATTAGTTTATTTCCAGGAATAAATGCCTGTCTCATGGCTCTTCCCAGGAGAATCTCATGTGGGCTCATTCCTGTTTTTCTGTCTGGAATACTTCTGAGACCCATCAATACAAGAGGTAATGCATCTGGCCATTTCAGCTTTGTGGATGCACACACCTTCCCCAATCTTGACTTGATTGTGCCATTCATTTGCTCAACACAAAAGAACACACATGGCTAATCAATACCTACAGCCAATACTTCTAGTGGTACCGAGGTCAGTACTATTCATAACAACCCAGGTGTGCTTAAGAGAGGACACCATATTCAGTGTCTAATTGTATCTAGTCTAGATGACAATTTTTCATGACTCAGACTTCTAATACGACACAATAGATAACGCGTCAATTTATTCACTCTCAAGCTAAGTACACCATGATTTTTAGGGAACAGGTACCATCAACGAAATACCCAGAGTACCCACTCTCATAACAATATAAGAGAGTTTCTTGAATTTTCTCAAAGAGTCACCCATCACTGAGAAGGAAGGAGCAGTTGTACTACGTCGGTATCAGTGCCCTAAATCACAGACTGACCTTATTCCACTCTATATAATCATTCAGCCCCACTTGGTCTGCTCTCTCCCAAAAAATCCAACGAGCATCTCTTTTGGATAATATTTTCTCGATGTTATAGGTGTCCCCCACCACTTTCTCCAGCACGACCCAAGTTAATGACCTGGCATCATGATTTTCATTTTTAAAATGTTGTACAAGCCTCGTTGTGAGTTTCCCTGCTCTGATCGTACTGAGATGCTCCTGGATGCGGATCTTGATCTTTCTAGATGTAAGTCCTATATAATGTAGACCGCACCCACATGTCAGCCGGTAAATCACATTTACTGTGTTGCAATTGGTAAACTTCGTCAAATGCCATATCTTCCCATCAAGCAACTCAACATTCTTTGTCCTCACCGTCAAATCACACACAGAACATGACCCACATGGGTGATGTCCTGCAGGGAGAGTGGATTCTTTGGGGCATGATTTAGGGCGAGAATGCACCAACTTGTCTTTCAAATTACACGCCCTTTTAAAAGCGAATCTAGGTTGGGGCATCTTAAAATCCGCAGTCGACAGTAAAGCCCAATGTTTCCGAATGGCTTGGCGGATCTTACTTGCCAACGGATAGAAAGTCATAACCACAGGAAGGCAGTCAGTATTAGGTCTTACATTTTTCTCCAACAACACACTCCGTGGAGTATTTAAAGCTCTTTTTCTGGCATGCTTAACCATCTTCTTCGGGTACGTCTCTCCGCCAATTTTTCGCACAGCACCTCTGACGGCTGTATAAAGTCATTAGTAGAGGAGCAGTTTCTGCGGTAACGCAAAAACTGCCCTACCGGCAGATTATCTCTAAGTGCCCGAGGATGAAATGATTCATAATGCAAAAGTGAATTTCTGTCAGTTACCTTTTGATGTACCGTGGTATATAGTTTGTCATTACTCACTACTATATCTAAGTCCAAGTATACTGCCTTTTGGTTACTGAAAGCCCAGGTGAACCTCAGACTACTATCTAAGGTATTCAACCGGTTCAAAAACTCAAGCAACACCGTCTCAGTACCTGACCAAATACATAAAACATTGTCTATATACCGCTTCCAGAGGCGGATATTCCTCTGGAAGGGATTAGACGGATGGAATATGCAATGTTCCTCGAACTGGCCCACATAAATGCAGGCCAGACTGGGCGCGAAAGTCGCGCCCATGGAAGTCCCCGAGTCTTGCAAGAATAAATCATTCTTGTAGCTGAAATAGTTTCTGGTTAGGGCAATCTCGATACACTGTAAAACAAAGGATTGTGGAGTATCATAAAACCACTCTTGCTCCCCAAGAGCACGCGCTGCTGCCACCAACGTGGCATCTTGGGGTATGCAAGTGTACAGTGACTCGATATCAATCGTCACCAAAAACTCACACATTGAGTCAAACTGTATGTCCTCCAAAATGTTAAGAACATCCCTGGTGTCCTGGACATATGCAGGTTGTTTTTATAACTGACTCCCTTAAAAAGAAATCAGCAAATTTTGACAAGGGCTCAAGAATCGATTGTACACCCGAAACAATCGGGCGGCCCGGCGGGGGCCGCTGGGCCTTGTGTATTTTTGGTAATATATAGAACGCCGGGGTTCTTGGTTTGGAATTAATCAAAAAATCAGCTTCTTTAACAGTAATCCATTTTTTCTCTTTCGCCTCACCAACAAGCTGTTTAATAATGTCCTGTAGTTTATTCACAGGATCACGGGGCAGCGGACGGTAGTTTTCATGCACACATAACAGTCTCATTACTTCGTTCTCATAATCAGTGGTGTTCATAATCACCACCGCCCCACCCTTGTCTGCTGATTTTATGGTGATCAAAGGGTTCTCTTGTAGACTTCTAATTGCCCGCCAATCAGCACTACTCATATTATTATAAATTTGATGCTGTGCGGTACATTATAAGGAATTAATCTCTTCTAGTACTTTTTGTTCAAATACAAGAACCTCGGGGCCTAATGTGGAAGAGGGTGGGCAAAAATGTGAAGGCCGGTGCAAGTTGGTGCAAAATAGTGAGGGGGGATCCAATGTTTTATTCGCAAAGAACTTTTTGAGTTTAATTTTCCTCATGATTTCTTGGAATTCAATACGACATTTAAAAGAATCATGTGTAGGGGTGGGGACAAATCCCAACCCTTTATTCAGAATCTGCAATTCATTTGACGTAAGCACATGGTCAGACAAATTTACCACAATGTTGTTTACAGTTGATTCCTCCCCCTGCTGCGAGTGATTCGTGGCGAGAAAGTTTGCCATGTTCGGTCCTGATTTTCTCGTCTGTGTCCTCTGGCTCTTTGGCCGCCCCCTCTGTGACCCCTCTGGCCTTGTCCTAAAAAAGAACGTAATAATGCTCCCAGATCTTCATTCGATTGCTCTTGCTGGTTAAATCTAACCCTGTTCGTTTTGTCAGATTGTACTCCTGCCTCGTCTTCTTCACTAGAAGTATTGTCAAACGTCCAATTGTATGGTGTGCGCCTAGGTGGTTGTCTCCCTCCCCTTACCTGGCCACCCCGTTGTCTTTGTTCTGTCCCTTGTTGATAATAACTGTCCTCAGTATAGGGAAATGCCCATGCGTGGGTAAATCGTTCTAGGTTACGTTTTAAACCTTTTATTTTTTGATTGATCATATAATTTTTGTAATCAGAAAGGTCCTCTTGGATCCTTGCCAACTGCTCCTTCGTATCAACAAGAGTGGTGTCTCTTTTAATGCTCTCCTCCAAGTCAACAATCTCTTTAAGGAGTTCCTCGCTGAGTCTTTTAGCCGTATTAATAATAGGGATCAGCCAGTCCCGGGTACACTTATTGGCAATATAGCTCCAATCGACCCGGAACTGACTGTCCTCCAAAAAGATTCTAGGTTCAATCCGCACCAATAGACTCGCTGAGGCTGTGCCTGCTCTAAGATACTCTGTCATCAGCGCACCATGCAAGGCTATTCTCACTTGTTTCTTCTTGATAATACTCAATTTTTCCCATTCCTCCCTGGCTGATGTAGAACTTGCCAACGATGTATCAGGAAAAAGTGAAGGACCTGACAAAATGGCAGCTATTTGATCATCTGAAAAGGCTAGACAATGTCTATCCATCCTATATATTCTCAATCTTTATAGGGAAACCTAATGATGATGTATTCTCAATCTTAATAGTGGAACCTAAAGATGATGTATTAGGCTAATGTGGGTCAAAAAATGACTTTTTCAAAAACCGGTTGTTTATTAATCATGAATATATTACACTAACTGGAACGTGCAAAACCTATTTTCATAAAAACTCTCACGGCTGAGCCGCCGTACACAAATCTTCTACACAAAAAGGAGCTTAAGAGGGAACTCAGATCAGGTCGCCCTCCACTCAAAATCGCAACAACAACAAAAGGACCTGATCAGCTTGGGCCTATAAATCTTATTAATGTCATGAATAGGGATTGAAGTTTATTTTCTTCCTTCACAGCAACCCTTCATTTTTTATAGGTGTTGCCCCAACTCATACTCGCCCTATATAAAAAGAAGAACCGACCCATGAGTCAACAGTCACTGTGTTCACACACCATACCCTACACTTTACCAGGTATGTATAACACATAGATGTGCATCAATGTGAAAAAATTGTGAAAACACGACGTAGCACCTCACGTGCGCACCACCAGAGGAGCTTACTGGTTAATTATCACCAGTTATGCCCACGTTTCTCATCACTGGTCGTTACCTCGTAAACAAAAAAAGTATAAATGAAATCAGTGTCCAGAAACCCAGTGAAACCAGTGAACATGTGTGTACAATAACACAGATCAACCCCGTGTAATTAAAATTGAGATAAGCCACCCAGTCAACAGGAAGCCACTTTTATTCTCAACTCGGGGGCTTACTCAAAGTAAAAACATACTGCATGTTTGCAGACCATATAATGTTGGGCCGACATGTTTCATTGCCTGTAAATTGTAGTGGCAATTTCTTCAGGGCACGAGGACTTTGTCCACCTTTTCTGGACCCTTATTGTGAACACGCAGTGACTGGTTAAACAAAAGGAAGGTTCATTAAAAAGCACAACCAGCCAATGCAAAATTCATCTTACTGCATTCATCTTTTGTGTCAACACATACACAAATGCATATTTACCCGGTAGCAGCCAAGGCCTCTCGTACCAGCTTACCACCATTCATTTGCTCAACAATTCCAGAAGCCTCTGGACGATAAGCACAGTGCAGTTTTTGTTCAATGTTAAATGCAGCACAGATTGATCGAATTATCTCATTATTAAAATGAGGGCCTCTATCTGATTCCAAAGTGACTGGAAAACCAAATCGTGGAACTAACTCCCTCAACAACAATTTTGCAACTGTAAGACTGTCATTTCTTCGAGTGGGATAGGCTTCCACCCATCTTGAGAAAAGGCATACTATGACAAGTATATATTTCAGTCCATTGCATGGGGGCAATTCAATAAAATCCAACTGTAATCTAGTGAAGGGTCCTTCTGCCTCTCCAATTTTTCCCCAGCTTACCACTGTCTTTCTACCTGGATTTTGCTGCTGACAGGTTAAGCATCTTTGGCAAAGGCTCTCTCCGACTACCCTGAATTTCGGATTCTACCAACTCTGTCTGAATAGCCTGATCATTGAGTCTCTCCCTATGTGTGTTGTTCCATGATACACTCTTGCCATTTTTGAAAGCAAAGAATCTGGCATGACTGGTCTTCCATCTAAATACACCCATACATCATCATGTGGTCTCTTTGTACAAGCTGCCTTTATCCAAATTTCCTTTTCCTTTTCCTCAACTTCTTCCTGCAATTGTCTAATCTCGTCCCATGTTTCTGGTACTGAGAAAAACATAAGTTGGCATCTGGTTTCACCCGTTTCAATTTTTCAGTTTATGGCGACTGTATTTTTGGCACAGTATTTGGCCACTTGATCAGCATAATTATTGCCAGCAGTCACATAGTCATTTCCTGACTGATGTGCAGCGCATTTTACAACTGCTATCTCTTTTGGCAATTGTAATGCTTCCAACAAATCCTTCACATTTTTGCTGTTTCTGATAGGAGATCCTGAAGAAGTCAGAAATCCCCTCTGCATCCAGAGCTGGCCGAAGTCGTGCACAACCCCGAACCAATATTGACTGTCCGTAAATATGGTTACTCTCCAATTTTTCCATTTTTTGCATGCCATTGTTAAGGCAACCAATTCAGCTACTTGTGCAGACTTGACCCCAGGTAAACAGGATGCTTCAATTACCCCAGATATTTTACAAACAGCATTTGCAGCACTTAATCCTCCTTCTAGTGTTCTGAGGCAGGAACCATCTACAAATAACTCATGGTCAGCCTCTTTCACAGGTGTCTCTTTTGTATCAGGACGGGGCTTCGTGCATAACTCAGTCACGTCCAAACAATCATGATCACTCTCATCTCTCACTTCTTCATCGCAGGGGTCTGGCAGTAGGGTAGCTGGGTTCATAATCGTACACCTTATCACAGTCACGTTCTCAGCTCCCAAAATCACTCTTTCATACTTAATCAATCGATTAGGGGGGAGATGCTGTGTTCTTGTTCTTTGCAAAAGAAACAATTGATGGACGGAATGCTGGACAATGCAAACATTCACCCCCAGTCACAAGGATCTGGGTTTAATCCATCATTCTTTTGCTCACCACACCACCCCAGTTTGGACCCAGCCATATGCAAATCAGTCTTGACCCTGTTCCTTGTGGGAACAGTCCAGCCCGAACTGCCAAGCCAGGCCCTCCCTGGAAAGGAAACAAGCATCCTAGGACCGGTTTCAGGGCATCACCCTTCTTCAGCCAGGCTAGCTTGAATCCAGTGGTGTAGTGAGCACGGGACCCACGTCTGGGCATACCCTTCCCACTTAGGGCGAAATATGCAAAAGAAACAATTGATAGACGGAATGCTGGACAATGCAAACATTCACCCCCAGTCACAAGGATCTGGGTTTAATCCATCATTCTTTTCCTCACCACACCACCCCAGTTTGGACCCAGCCATATGCAAATCAGTCTTGACCCTGTTCCTTGTGGGAACAGTCCAGCCCGAACTGCCAAGCCAGGCCCTCCCTGGAAAGGAAACAAGCATCCTAGGACCGGTTTCAGGGCATCACCCTTCTTCAGCCAGGCTAGCTTGAATCCAGTGGTGTAGTGAGCATGGGACCCACGTCTGGGCATACCCTTCCCACTTAGGGCGAAATATGCAAAAGAAACAATTGATGGACGGAATGCTGGACAATGCAAACATTCACCCCCAGTCACAAGGATCTGGGTTTAATCCATCATTCTTTTGCTCACCACACCACCCCAGTTTGGACCCAGCCATATGCAAATCAGTCTTGACCCTGTTCCTTGTGGGAACAGTCCAGCCCGAACTGCCAAGCCAGGCCCTCCCTGGAAAGGAAACAAGCATCCTAGGACCGGTTTCAGGGCATCACCCTTCTTCAGCCAGGCTAGCTTGAATCCAGTGGTGTAGTGAGCACGGGACCCACGTCTGGGCATACCCTTCCCACTTAGGGCGAAATATGCAAAAGAAACAATTGATGGACGGAATGCTGGACAATGCAAACATTCACCCCCAGTCACAAGGATCTGGGTTTAATCCATCATTCTTTTGCTCACCACACCACCCCAGTTTGGACCCAGCCATATGCAAATCAGTCTTGACCCTGTTCCTTGTGGGAACAGTCCAGCCCGAACTGCCAAGCCTTGTCAAAAGAATCTCAACTGAATGTGGAACAAAAACTTTTACCGGATGTCCCATCACTATCGACTCACTTTGCTCCAGACTCATACAAGTAGCAGCTACTGCTTTTAAGCAGCCAGGCAATGCTGAAGCCACTGGGTCCAATGTAGCTGAAAAATATGCCACTGGACGTCGACTCAATTCATGTCTCTGTGTTAAGACTGAAAGTGCACAATTTTCTCTCTCACAGCAAAACAATGTAAAGTCTTTTGAATAATCAGGCATACCCAAAGCAGGAGCCTCACACAAACAATTTCGCAATTTTACAAATGCCTCTATGCAGTCATCATTCCAATCAATTGGATCTTTTGCTCTTTTCCAGATCATCTGTATCAATGGCTTTGCTAACATTGAAAAACCATTAATCCATTGCCTACAGTATCCAACCAC
Organism: Calotriton arnoldi; assembly: GCA_963921515.1. Classification (NCBI taxonomy): domain Eukaryota; kingdom Metazoa; phylum Chordata; class Amphibia; order Caudata; family Salamandridae; genus Calotriton; species Calotriton arnoldi. The sequence continues at coordinate 1,063,467 of CAWUFW010002710.1, forward strand.
TCCTAGAAACATTCTCATTTCTCTCTGGGTCTGTGGCAATGATTATTTTTATTCTTTCCGGTGTCACTTTTCTAACTCCTCTTTCTATTTTATGCCCTAAATATCTAACTTCTCGTTGACAGAATTGCAATTTCTCTGGAGACACCTTGTGTCCTCCTTCAGCCAAGTGGTTTAACAATGCAATTGTGTCTGAGACACAATCTTCTCGTGTTTTTGATGCCACCATTAGGTCATCAATGTACTGGACCAAAACAGATTTTCCAGACATAATCAATGATTCCAAGCACTTTTTAAAAATCTGATTAAAAATTGAAGGACTCTCTGTGTACCCTTGAGGAACTCAACACCATGCATAAATATGATCCTCAAACTTAAACGTAAAAAGATACTGGCTGTCTGGGTGCAAAGGAATAGAAAAGAACGCTTGGCATAAATCAATTACTGTAAACCAACCTGCATTCCAAGGTATCTGATAAAGGATCACTGCTGGATTTGGCACTATTGGACAGCATGGCACTACAATTTTATTTATTTTCCGTAAATCCTGCACTATTCTGTACTTTCCGCTAGGCTTTTTCAGTCCCATTATTGGCGAATTACAGGGACTACCCATCACTTCTTTTAAAATACCTTGTTTAACCATTCGTTCAATCTCTGGGATAATTCCTGCTTTTACTTCTGGACTCATCTTGTACTGTCGGGTGTTTGGATACACTGCACCTTCTTTCACTGTCACTTTAACTGGGTCTATATTTGTCATTAGCCCAATGTCTTTTCCTGTAAAATCCCACATTACACAGATTTACAGGACTGGAATCGCAAACTACGAACCGACGCATTTCTTTAAAATTTCCAATGTGCACCTCCATTGGTTTGGTAATTGGGGTTCTAATCTGTTGATTTGACACGCCTATAACTTGGATTGATTCTCCCGAGAGGGGTAGGTTTGGGATGTCTGCTGTTCTCACAGTAGACCTGATAGCACCAGTATCCAATAGGAAAGTAATATCTTTACCTTCTACTCTTTCATCAACAAATGGACCTGACTGATCTACCGGCAAGGATGCGCCAAGCCCGCACTCCTCTTCCTCCCCCCTCAGGCACCGTCATTGTGCAACATCTGAATGTTCCTCATCATTCTGTAAAAAATATTGTGTAATTGTTCTATTATTTTTACCACTTTCTCCTTGAAATCCGGTGTTCGCACTGAAACTTTGATGATTCACAACATTTGACATAGGAGCTGGTGGCACCTGATATTGTGGAGTAACTACCTGCTGCTGCTGATTCATAAGTACTTAATTCTGCATCTGTGGGATTAAATTTTGATTTGGCCCATTATTACTCTTATTATTCTGAATACTCTTACACTCGTTCTTCCAATGTCCAAGCTTTCCGCACGCATGACAAGGAAACTTCTTTTTCGCTTCTTCTCTGTCCATTCGTCCCCTATATTTATTACCATTCGCTCCTTGATTATTCTGATTCTGTTCTTTCACTTGATTATTATTTTGGTCATTTGTTTTCTCTTCTTGCTGTTCTGCCAATTTAACTTGTGCCCACATCATTTTCTCTTTTAGCTTCCTACGCCTGGCTTCGATGTCATCTCCGCAATATTTCGCATACTTTAAAATCTCATCCACTGTCTTGCTTTGCCAACACAACACGTGCTGCTGTATCATCTGACTAATCTCTGGTTTCAAACCATATACAAACCGATACACAAAATGTCCCATATCCTTGTCACCGATATTCTCAAAACCACTATACTGCTTAAACACCTGCAACAACCTTTCATAATATGCATGTACAGATTAATTTGGTTTGTGTGTTGTTCTGTCTGTTTTTACCCAATCTGTTTCTTTAGGAGGAATTTTCCCTTTCAAATACGTAATCACTTGGTGATACTTTTTCATCACCTCCTCCGAGGGTGCTCCTGTCTTTGAGTCTCTACCATACTCCTCATTAGGCCAATCAATTGTAATTTTGCATTCTGTCCATAAATCAGCAGGTACCACTATATCAAATAGACCATCCAAATCCTTCAATAAAACCTTTGAAACCTTCACAAATCTCTCTACCTGTTTGTACCATTCAACTGGTTTTTCTCTCAGCTTTGGAAAATCATTTGTAGATGACAAAATATCTTGTCTACTCCAAGGAACATGAACATATCCATCTCCAGGAACCTCTCTCATTGGACACAATTTTTCCACTTTGCTTGATTCTCTTACTGGAAATGCAGCTGCTGCTTCTCTCGCTTGTACTTCCTCTTTCTTTCTTATCCATCCAATTCTCCATTTATAAATGTCTCCCCATTTTCGCAAAATGTTCATTAATTCCTTTATCTGTAGTCTCTTTCCAGAAGCATTTACACTTTCTAAATCTTTATCAGTAAAGTCCACTCAATATGGTTTCTGCAACAACTTTGATTTCCCTATGTCTATTCCAATCTCTGAAGCAACTTCAGTCAATCTCTCATGAAATACTCTTGCCCTTCTGGTTATACTCTTACATAAAAACAATAATTCTTCTTCATTGTAAGCATTCAATCTTTCTGTGCCCACACATCCTGTCATCATCTCTTCCAATTCCACTCTCAATCTGCTGATGTCTAAAATCCTTGGTGTTGGGTTCTGATTATCTCTTTCCTGTGCTCATCTTTCTATTTCTTCAGAGGTGACTACTGCTGCGCCTCCAGTTCCAGTATGAACCAAAGGTCTTCTTTCTCTCAAATTCATGGGGGTAACTCTCTTTGGAGTTTCCGTCAAAGGTTCCACATTAGGGAGATCCATTAATGAAATAATTGACTCACTTTCGCTAACCTGATCATCTGAATTTATTATCTTTTTTCTAGGACTATTTAATGGAACTGTCACAGGTTGTGGTTTCTGGAAAATCTTATTATCTCCATACAATGGGATTACCGGACTAATGGACACTGGTACTGTCAAGGCTTCAGTTTTCAAATTTAATTGACTTATCTTTTGAACTAGTTCTTCTCTAGTTTTATTCAAAGCATCTCTTTGATTATCCTGTAACACTCTGTTATGTGACGTCTCATGTAAAATCTGTGGGGTTACAGACTCGGGAATCTTTTAAATCTTTATCTAAATTAATTGAGTGTGAACCATCTCAACGTTTCAGTACAAACACCCTCATTCGTAAGAGTGTCAATTCAATCGATTCCCATTACTGGTGCACTTGGGGTAACCTTACTAGCTGCTTCTTGATTCCCATTACTGGTGCACTTGGGGTAACCTTACTAGCTGCTTCTTGATACGGTGGTGGATTTTTAATTAATATGTCCTCTAACAACTCATCATCTGATTCACCATATCCTGCTGTGTTCATGTGTTTTGTTTTCTCCTTACACTTTCCTCCAGACTGTTCCTCAGCCATTAACACTGGATATAAACCTTCTGATACCATAGCTCGCCTCCATCTTTTCATCTCCCCTTTCGCGTGACTCATGCAAGTGTCTGGGAAAGAATCCTCTATACCTTCCACCTCTGCATCTCTCTCGTTCATATGACTCAGTCTCCCATTCTTCCAAAGCCTCATATTGAGTTAACCTAGGTCTAGGTTCCAAATCATTCATTTTCAATCTCAAATTCTGAAGAATCCTCCCATTAAATGTACCATCCCTTGGAAAAGCTAGCACTCCATCATCTTTTGTATATTCTATCCAGTTTTCCAACCACACGCAAGTATGATATCCTCTTTCCATCATCATAAAAGATGCTGGTGTCTTCGGTGGCGGAATAGGAATTCCCTCTCTAGTCAACACAGGCTTATCTTTTACAAAGAAATTCTTAATTTTCTTTAAAAATTACATCTTTCTTTTCTCTTCATACATCCTTGAAGAACGATGTAGAAAATTGTATTCTGCAAACCCTTGAAATCTTCTACTTGTACGTCTTGCACTAACAGTCAAATCAAAATCCCGCATACAATCTCTCTCTCCACCAATCCTAGCGCGGCTTCTAACTAGCTATCCAATGAAATCAGGCTCACGCTCGTGATCTGACCAATGCCAGCGCGGCCTTTTCCTGACATCAGTTCTGCTCCTTATTACTGACCCCTCCTTTACAAGGCTGCTCCTGTCACACGCCCGCTGTTTCTACCAATCCCAGCGTGCTCACAGTGACGTCAGTACCACTCCGGCAACTGACCCTCCTTCACAAGGTAATACGAAAACTTATTTCTCAATATTTTCTTTAAAATTCTTTGTTATTAACGACATAAAACATTCGCTACTCTGTCTGTTCCACTAGATCAAAGGATAGTTTATTTCTTTCCACTGCGAGTAAAACCCTTCCGCTTACCCTTCATTCAAGCTCTAGAGAACCTGCTACTCCTCTGGTGTCACCCGTTTTGTGAAATTTGAGACCAAAGTTTCACCAGCGAACTCCTTTTTCTGTCAATCTAGCTTGGAAGAACCTGTTACTCCTTCAGGGTTACCCTTTCTAGGTGATATAACGCCTAAAGTTTCACTAGCGAACTCTTTGCTATCAATCACTCTCACTTTTACACAGAAAATAGTCCCTACTTTAACACTGCCAGCCCTACCTAGCTTCTCAGTGTTATTCCAACAGACGAGTAATCTCACTGCAGTGTGGTTTCTATTGCCACCTGCTATTCATTCCCCGTGAATTTTCCAGACAACATAAAACAAGGACGCTAACTCTTTTTGTTAAACATAAATCAATAATCAATAATCTATACTTATCACCAAACTAGTCAATAATAACCATAACTCTGCTACCAGAAAACTGATCCAGCGGTGTACTAACAGCAGATACTCCACTACCATATACTGGGCCCATATAACTACTTCCACTAAATACCAAGTAGACCGCTGGAACTTAGTTTATGATTTTCATACTTCAAGATCTAGTTATTTCTTTCCCTAACTAAACCTTTAACTGATCAATTAGCTCTTTCCTCTGGTCAATGGACCATTAGTTGGAACTAGTTGATGGTGATAATTATCATAACTTATTAACCATTTCTCGATTAAAATGAAATAATCACAGACTCGGGAATCTTTTAAATCTTTATCTAAATTAATTGAGTGTGAACCATCTCAACGTTTCAGTACAAACACCCTCATTCGCAAGAGTGTCAATTCAATCGATTCTCAATAAACAATAGCAATTCAGATCAACACAATAACTATGCTTAGAAAGAAGAGGACAGAGAGAGAAGAACATCTATCAATACGATGAATTTATAATGACCAAGTATGGTGTGAAGACCAACCCCCTGGCCAAAGGGATGGTAAGGGTCCCCCGGGATAGATCAGGAGACAAAGACTTCAGGACAGGAATCAGGACAGGATACTTCACCTCTCTAAATACCAACGTCTGCGTCGCACCCCTCTCTGACACTCTCTTCCTCCTCGTGGTTCTTCTGCGATCTTCTTTCTAACCCAATTAAGTTAAAATAGATGGTTCTGCATTTGATTTCTTCATCAGCCTCTCACAGCATCAGCACCACCCCCAACATCGACAGCATAGACGCTTCTCCCCGTGTCTGCTCTGCTCATCATCAGCTCCGTGTCAGATCTCTCTAACTAACTAACACTACCTCAATTATACCTTTTCATAACCATGTACCACCCATTAATGTTTCAATTTCACAAAATACTAACTCTGATTGGACAGGCGAGGGGGGATGATCGTCACACCATGCTTACATTTCACTTATTTCATTAAACCATTGTTTTCAAATCCCTCCCCTCAAACTTTATTAAATCATTTCCTTTCCCATACATCTCCAAACTTTATTAATACAAAATGTTGCAATGTCATGCATAAAGCTCCTTCATATGAACTGTTCACCCTCATGTTCCCAGGGCACATCTTCGCTAGCCTTGGACGCGTGACAAGTCCTTACTCATCTTTCCCTATTTTCTCTCTGGTGCGCATGCGTGGGGTCAAATCAGTCAGCTCAATTCAGACAAGTATGGAGGGCCCAAATGCGCACTAATAATAAAGTCAAAAAAAGAAATGTTATTCTCAAAAATAAATGGTTTCACTGTACACCACCAACTTCTACTCTAACCCACTCTAATTATTATTACCCTTTCTGCATTTGCGTTAGTATAAAACGTATTTTCTATTTCAGTCAAGCAGGTGCCATGCATGTGAGCTTTCAAGCGGCCATTTTATTATCCTTTGCGCAGGCGCAAGATTTTCCCTCCAAGCATTAGTATGTCATACTACGTAGATGTAGTAGACGCATGCGCAGTAAAGATTCCTTGTTAAAGTGCGTTTTAGTCCTTCGTTCATGTTATTGCAGTTAGTAAACACATAGGCAAGCTTCACTGTCCCGCGTGTCTTTTTCTAAATGCTAAATATTAATTACAAACACATTGTTAGTAATTCGTTAATGAGTTAAAACAAAAGGATTGCTTCCGAGCAAGTCTCATATACGAGTCCTTGCTCCATCACCTGTCCTAGCGCAAAGAAATCACAGGCCTGTTCATATGTGAGAAAGAACTCATCCGGGTACACGTCTCCCAAAATCTCACATCCACCCTCCCGCCAAGCATGAATGGACATATGCTCTATCATTTGGCAAACTGGTGCCATTATCCATATGGGGAGTTCCCGATGAAAAGGGGCCCATTTCAGTATTTTTTCGGCATTCTGTTGCCACAAATGTGCATTGTGACGCACTATGAATGGCTGGTCCATGCCGACTCCCGATCCCTCCATTAAGGCCATGGGCAGATGCTCCATTGTTACCATTCCTGCCATTAAGTGCTGTTCCCAATTAGCGCCTTCATCAAACGACTTGGCCGCATGCTGCAAGTGTGCAGCATAGTAATACAGGTCAAATTGGGGTACATCGAGGCCACCATCTTCGTATCGTGAGAGCCACTGTACTCCTCCATTTTGCCAGTGTTGGTGGTTTCCGGAATGCCAAGGGCGCGGATGTTATTGCGCCTACTTCTCGCCTCCAAGTCCTCGTTCTTGGCCGCTATAAGTTTCAATAGTTTGTCCATTTGGGCAACTTGTGTTGTGACCTGAGAGGTAGTGTCCTCAGTGTCCGATATGCGGAGCTCCGCCTCCTTTATACGTTCCTCATGACCCTCAAGTTTATGAACTATGGCGTCCATTCGTGTTGACATACTATCCACCTTATCGGCTATAGTGGCGAAGCCTTGCCTGACCTCTTGAAGAAGAGTTTTCATGTCCTCAGTCTGTGTGCCAGAAGCAACTTGGGCGTCCATCCCCCCAGTGGGCTCTTGCTCTTCTTGTGGCGTACGAGTATTTTTCTTTGTTTCGAAATTAAGCCGGGGTTGCCTCGTGTCCGGTTTCCCCATAATGGATTCCGACTGCACCCGTTGGCACCGGCCCCTTAAGTGCAGCGGTGTTGTCGCCTGTTGCACCGCCGAATCAGTTGAGGGGGGGACGATTCAGTGCGATGTCGTGGCTCTATTGTCCCTCTCTCTTGGATGGCATGCAGCCGGGGGCGCGCTGCGTCAGCGGGACGGCTAGAGACAATCACTCCTCTACGCCCGCAAATTGCAGCACGTGTAGTGAGCGCGTGCTCTCCTCGATGCGGTTAATGATATGGGTGGCGTTGTCAATGGGCCAGTAGATTTCAAAGGCACGAATGTGGCCCCCCTCAGTATCAAATACCTGAGATGTTGGTAGTACTGCGGGGGGAGCACCCAGAGTCAATGCAGTCTGCTATTGTGCCCCCAGTCTCACAATGGTAAATTCATCTTGCGTGTTGCGTACCACCGTGATGGCAGCCGTTGCCTTCCTCTGCACCCGTGGATAAATGGGGGGGGTGGAGACAGTCTCGCGGGTTCCCCCAGCGCGTCGTGCCACTTACCGCTTGTATGACCTCCGGGTTCCGGCATGATCTGTCTCAGACCGGTGCCCCCGTATAGCAGGAGAGGGCGCACCAGCCCCGCCGCAGTGCCAAATCACGCTCCGCAGTTGCACTGTCTCCGACGTAGGGCGCCTCACTCCAACCCCGTTCCGTGAGGCCCAGCCACCACGTGGGGGACCACAGTCTCTCGCAGCGCTGCCCGCCGATCCACCGCACCGCGTCTCTCAGGCGGTCACTACGGCGCAGCAGGGATGATCGTGCCGCGGCGGTCAGGGAAACGCTAGCGAGTCGAAACTCGCGACGGAGTGTCAGCTGGCTGTGGACTCTGGATGGCTGTGGTTTTGGCCGTCATAGATGCCAGTGAGACGGATAAATGATGATTCTTGGCGCCGGGCTGCAGGAGCCTCACGATAGTGCAGCCATCTTGCATGTGCGCCACCTAGCGCCCCCTAATTTAAAAAAAAAACTTGTATTAGAAAATGTTAAGATTTTATCTTCCTCTATTTTTATGTAAATTATTGCAACAGTTTTAAATAATCATGCAAATAAACAATTACTTACTTACTTACAAACATGCTTGTATGGGTACCCATGAACTCAGAGATGTGCAAATAACCACTGCTTCTAAACTCCATGGGGCGGATTTACAAGCCCCTTGCGCCAACTTTACCCCGCCCTTGCGTCACTTCTGCGACGCAACAGCATTGTAAACAATGCGCCATGATGTGACATATTTACAACGTGACACATCTAGGGAGATGCGTCACGTTGTAAAGCCCTGCGCTACATTATACCTGCATCAGGTATAATGTATGCAGGGTGGGCGTTCCGTCGCAAGGAAGCCTCATAAAAGTGATTCAGTGAAATCTACAAGATTTGACTGAGTGACTTTTACGACGCCACTGCGTCAAAACCTTGCATAAGGAGTGACGCAGCATGGTCGGAATAGGCATTCCTGACCATTGCTGGAGTTGCGTCGTACTTACGACACTACTCCAGCAATGCGTTGCCTTTCCGACAAAAGATGCGTCACGCATCTGTCTGTCCTTGCGCCACGGTGCGCCGCATTATAAATGCAAAAACAACAATTGATGGACAGAATGCAGAACAATGTCGTACATTCACCCCAGTACAGAGATCTGGGCCTAAATCCATCGTTTATTTGCTCACCATGGCATTCCAGTTTGGACCCAGCCATATGCAAATCAGTCTTGACCCTGCGCCCAATGGGAACAGTCCAGCCCGAACTGCCAGGCCAGGTCCTCCCTGGACTGGAAACAAGCATCCTAGGACCGGTTTCGGGCTTTCAGCCCTCATCAGCCAGGATAGCTTGACTCCAGTGGCATGGAGAGCACGGGACCCATGTCTGGGCATACCCGTCCCACTCGGGGTGACAAATGCAAAAACAACAATTGATGGACAGAATGCAGAACAATGTCGTACATTCACCCCAGTACAGAGATCTGGGCCTAAATCCATCGTTTATTTGCTCACCATGCCATTCCAGTTTGGACCCAGCCATATGCAAATCAGTCTTGACCCAGCGCCCTATGGGAACAGTCCAGCCCGAACTGCCAGGCCAGGTCCTCCCTGGACTGGAAACAAGCATCCTAGGACCGGTTTCGGGCTTTCAGCCCTCATCAGCCAGGATAGCTTGACTCCAGTGGCATGGAGAGCACGGGACCCACGTCTGGGCATACCCGTCCCACTCGGGGTGACAAATGCAAAAACAACAATTGATGGACAGAATGCAGAACAATGTCGTACATTCACCCCAGTACAGAGATATGGGCCTAAATCCATCGTTTATTTGCTCACCATGCCATTCCAGTTTGGACCCAGCCATATGCAAATCAGTCTTGACCCTGCGCCCAATGGAAACAGTCCAGCCCGAACTGCCAGGCCAGGTCCTCCCTGGACTGGAAACAAGCATCCTAGGACCGGTTTCGGGCTTTCAGCCCTCATCAGCCAGGATAGCTTGACTCCAGTGGCATGGAGAGCACGGGACCCACGTCTGGGCATACCCGTCCCACTCGGGGTGACAAATGCAAAAACAACAATTGATGGACAGAATGCAGAACAATGTCGTACATTCACCCCAGTACAGAGATCTGGGCCTAAATCCATCGTTTATTTGCTCATCATGCCATTCCAGTTTGGACCCAGCCATATGCAAATCAGTCTTGACCCTGCGCCCAATGGGAACAGTCCAGCCCGAACTGCCAGGCCAGGTCCTCCCTGGACTGGAAACAAGCATCCTAGGACCGGGTTCGGGCTTTCAGCCCTCATCAGCCAGGATAGCTTGACTCCAGTGGCATGGAGAGCACGGGACCCACGTCTGGGCATACCCGTCCCACTCGGGGTGACAAATGCAAAAACAACAATTGATGGACAGAATGCAGAACAATGTCGTACATTCACCCCAGTACAGAGATCTGGGCCTAAATCCATCGTTTATTTGCTCACCATGCCATTCCAGTTTGGACCCAGCCATATGCAAATCAGTCTTGACCCTGCGCCCAATGGGAACAGTCCAGCCTGAACTGCCAGGCCAGGTCCTCCCTGGACTGGAAACAAGCATCCTAGGACCGGTTTTGGGCTTTCAGCCCTCATCAGCCAGGATAGCTTGACTCCAGTGGCATGGAGAGCACGGGACCCACGTCTGGGCAAACCCGTCCCAATCGGGGTGACAAATGCAAAAACAACAATTGATGGACAGAATGCAGAACAATGTCGTACATTCACCCCAGTACAGAGATCTGGGCCTAAATCCATCGTTTATTTGCTCACCATGCCATTCCAGTTTGGACCCAGCCATATGCAAATCAGTCTTGACCCTGCGCCCAATGGGAACAGTCCAGCCCGAACTGCCAGGCCAGGTCCTCCCTGGACTGGAAACAAGCATCCTAGGACCGGTTTCGGGCTTTCAGCCCTCATCAGCCAGGATAGCTTGACTCCAGTGGCATGGAGAGCACGGGACCCACGTCTGGGCATACCCGTCCCACTCGGGGTGACAAATGCAAAAACAACAATTGATGGACAGAATGCAGAACAATGTCGTACATTCACCCCAGTACAGAGATCTGGGCCTAAATCCATCGTTTATTTGCTCACCATGCCATTCCAGTTTGGACCCAGCCATATGAAAATCAGTCTTGACCCTGCACCCAATGGGAACAGTCCAGCCCGAACTGCCAGGCCAGGTCCTCCCTGGACTGGAAACAAGCATCCTAGGACCAGTTTCGGGCTTTCAGCCCTCATCAGCCAGGATAGCTTGACTCCAGTGGCATGGAGAGCACGGGACCCACGTCTGGGCATACCCGTCCCACTCGGGGTGACAAATGCAAAATCAACAATTGATGGACAGAATGCAGAACAATGTTGTACATTCATCCCAGTACAGAGATCTGGGCCTAAATCCATCGTTTATTTGCTCACCATGCCATTCCAGTTTGGAGCCAGCCATATGTAAATCAGTCTTGACCCTGCGCCCAATGGGAACAGTCCAGCCCGAACTGCCAGGCCAGGTCCTGCCTGGACTGGAAACAAGCATCCTAGGACCGGTTTCGGGCTTTCAGCCCTCATCAGCCAGGATAGCTTGACTCCAGTGGCATGGAGAGCAGGGAACCAACGTCTGGGCATACCCGTCCCACTCGGGGTGACAAATGCAAAAACAACAATTGATGGACAGAATGCAGAACAATGTCGTACATTCACCCCAGTACAGAGATCTGGGCCTAAATCCATCGTTTATTTGCTCACCATGCCATTCCAGTTTGGACCCAGCCATATGCAAATCAGTCTTGACCCTGCGCCCAATGGGAACAGTCCAGCCCGAACTGCCAGGCCAGGTCCTCCGTGGACTGGAAACAAGCATCCTAGGACCGGTTTCGGGGTTTCAGCCCTCATCAGCCAGGATAGCTTGACTCCGGTGGCATGGAGAGCACGGGACCCACGTCTGGGCTTACCCGTCCCACTCGGGGTGACAAATGCAAAAACAACAATTGATGGACAGAATGCAGAACAATGTCGTACATTCACCCCAGTACAGAGATCTGGGCCTAAATCCATCGTTTATTTGCTCACCATGCCATTCCAGTTTGGACCCAGCCATATGCAAATCAGTCTTGACCCTGCGCCCAATGGGAACAGTCCAGCCCGAACTGCCAGGCCAGGTCCTCCCTGGACTGGAAACAAGCATCCTAGGACCGGTTTCGGGCTTTCAGCCCTCATCAGCCAGGATAGCTTGACTCCAGTGGCATGGAGAGCACGGGACCCACGTCTGGGCATACCCGTCCCACTCGGGGTGACAAATGCAAAAACAACAATTGATGGACAGAATGCAGAACAATGTCGTACATTCACCCCAGTACAGAGATCTGGGCCTAAATCCATCGTTTATTTGCTCACCATGCCATTCCAGTTTGGACCCAGCCATATGCAAATCAGTCTTGACCCTGCGCCCAATGGGAACAGTCCAGCCCGAACTGCCAGGCCAGGTTCTCCCTGGACTGGAAACAAGCATCCTAGGACCTGTTTCGGGCTTTCAGCCCTCATCAGCCAGGATAGCTTGACTCCAGTGGCATGGAGAGCACAGGACCCACGTCTGGGCATACCCGTCCCACTCGGGGTGACAAATGCAAAAACAACAATTGATGGACAGAATGCAGAACAATGTCGTACATTCACCCCAGTACAGAGATCTGGGCCTAAATCCATCGCTTATTTGCTCACCATGCCATTCCAGTTTGGACCCAGCCATATGCAAATCAGTCTTGACCCTGCGCCCAATGGGAACAGTCCAGCCCGAACTGCCAGGCCAGGTCCTCCCTGGACTGGAAACAAGCATCCTAGGACCGGTTTCGGGCTTTCAGCCCTCATCAGCCAGGATAGCTTGACTCCAGTGGCATGGAGAGCACGGGACCCACGTCTGGGCATACCCGTCCCACTCGGGGTGACAAATGCAAAAACAACAATTGATGGACAGAATGCAGAACAATGTCGTACATTCACCCCAGTACAGAGATCTGGGCCTAAATCCATCGTTTATTTGCTCACCATGCCATTCCAGTTTGGACCCAGCCATATGTAAATCAGTCTTTGACCCTGCGCCCAATGGGAACAGTCCAGCCCGAACTGCCAGGCCAGGTCCTCCCTGGACTGGAAACAAGAATCCTAGGACCGGTTTCAGGCTTTCAGCCCTCATCAGCCAGGATAGCTTGACTCCAGTGGCAAGGAGAGCACGAGACCCACGTCTGGGCATACCCGTCCCACTCGGGGTGACAAATGCAAAAACAACAATTGATGGACAGAATGCAGAACAATGTCGTACATTCACCCCAGTACAGAGATCTGGGCCTAAATCCATCGTTTATTTGCTCACCATGCCATTCCAGTTTGGACCCAGCCATATGCAAATCAGTCTTGACCCTGCGCCCAATGGGAACAGTCCAGCCCGAACTGCCAGGCCAGGTCCTCCCTGGACTGGAAACAAGCATCCTAGGACCGGTTTCGGGTTTTCAGCCCTCATCAGCCAGGATAGCTTGACTCCAGTGGCATGGAGAGCACGGGACCCACGTCTGGGCATACCCGTCCCACTCGGGGTGACAAATGCAAAAACAACAATTGATGGACAGAATGCAGAACAATGTCGTACATTCACCCCAGTACAGAGATCTGGCCCTAAATCCATCGTTTATTTGCTCACCATGCCATTCCAGTTTGGACCCAGCCATATGCAAATCAGTCTTGACCCTGCGCCCAATGGGAACAGTCCAGCCCGAACTGCCAGGCCAGGTCCTCCCTGGACTGGAAACAAGCATCCTAGGACCGGTTTCGGGCTTTCAGCCCTCATCAGCCAGGATAGCTTGACTCCAGTGGCATGAAGAGCTCGGGACCCACGTCTGGGCATACCCGTCCCACTCGGGGTGACAAATGCAAAAACAACAATTGATGGACAGAATGCAGAACAATGTCGTACATTCACCCCAGTACATTGATCTGGGCCTACATCCATCGTTTATTTGCTCACCATGCCATTCCAGTTTGGACCCAGCCATATGTAAATCAGTCTTGACCCTGCGCCCAATGGGAACAGTCCAGCCCGAACTGCCATGCCAGGTCCTCCCTGGACTGGAAACAAGCATCCTAAGACCGGTTTCGGGCTTTCATCCCTCATCAGCCAGGATAGCTTGACTCCAGTGGCATGGAGAGCACGGGACCCACGTCTGGGCATACCCGTCCCACTCGGGGTGACAAATGCAAAAACAACAATTGATGGACAGAATGCAGAACAATGTCGTACATTCACCCCAGTACAGAGATCTGGGCCTAAATCCATCGTTTATTTGCTCACCATGCCATTCCAGTTTGGACCCAGTCATATGCAAATCAGTCTTGACCCTGCACCCAATGGGAACAGTCCAGCCCGAACTGCCAGGCCAGGTCCTCCCTGGCCTGGAAACAAGCATCCTAGGACCGGTTTCGGGCTTTCAGCCCTCATCAGCCAGGATAGCTTGACTCCAGTGGCATGGAGAGCACGGGACCCACGTTTGGGCATACCCGTCCCACTCGGGGTGACAAATGCAAAAACAATTGATGGACAGAATGCAGAACAATGTCGTACATTCACCCCAGTACAGAGATCTGGGCCTAAATCCATCGTTTATTTGCTCACCATGCCATTCCAGTTTGGACCCAGCCATATGCAAATCAGTCTTGACCCTGCGCCCAATGGGAACAGTCCAGCCCGAACTGACAGGCCAGGTCCTCCCTGGACTGGAAACAAGCATCCTAGGACCGGTATCGGGCTTTCAGCCCTCATCAGCCAGGATAGCTTGACTCCAGTGGCATGGAGAGCACTGGACCCACGTCTGGGCATACCCGTCCCACTCGGGGTGACAAATGCAAAAACAACAATTGATGGACAGAATGCAGAACAATGTCGTACATTCACCCCAGTACAGAGATCTGGGCCTAAATCCATCGTTTATTTGCTCACCATGCCATTCCAATTTGGACCCAGCCATATGCAAATCAGTCTTGACCCTGCGCCCAATGGGAACAGTCCAGCCGGAACTGCCAGGCCAGGTCCTCCCTGGACTGGAAACAAGCATCCTAGGACCGGTTTCGGGGTTTCAGCCCTCATCAGCCAGGATAGCTTGACTCCAGTGGCATGGAGAGCACGGGACCCACGTCTGGGCATACCCGTCCCACTCGGGGTGACAAATGCAAAAACAACAATTGATGGACAGAATGCAGAACAATGTCGTACATTCACCCCAGTACAGAGATCTGGCCCTAAATCCATTGTTTATTTGCTCACCATGCCATTCCAGTTTGGACCCAGCCATATGCAAATCAGTCTTGACCCTGCGCCCAATGGGAACAGTCCAGCCCGAACTGCCAGGCCAGGTCCTCCCTGGAGTGGAAACAAGCATCCTAGGACCGGTTTCGGGCTTTCAGCCCTCATCAGCCAGGATAGCTTGACTCCAGTGGCATGGAGAGCACGGAACCCACGTCTGGGCATACCCGTCCCACTCGGGGTGACAAATGCAAAAACAACAATTGATGGACAGAATGCAGAACAATGTCGTACATTCACCCCAGTACAGAGATCTGGGCCTAAATCCATCGTTTATTTGCTCACCATGACATTCCAGTTTGGACCCAGCCATATGCAAATCAGTCTTGACCCTGCGCCCAATGGGAACAGTCCAGCCCGAACTGCCAGGCCAGGTCCTCCCTGGACTGGAAACAAGCATCCTAGGACCAGTTTCGGGCTTTCAGCCCTCATCAGCCAGGATAGCTTGACTCCAGTGGCATGGAGAGCACGGGACCCACGTCTGGGCGTACCCGTCCCACTCGGGGTGACAAATGCAAAAACAACAATTGATGGACAGAATGCAGAACAATGTCGTACATTCACCCCAGTACAGAGATCTGGGCCTAAATCCATCGTTTATTTGCTCACCATGCCATTCCAGTTTGGAGCCAGCCATATGTAAATCAGTCTTGACCCTGCGCCCAATGGGAACGGTCCAGCCCGAACTGCCAGGCCAGGTCCTGCCTGGACTGGAAACAAGCAACCTAGGACCGGTTTCGAGCTTTCAGCCCTCATCAGCCAGGATAGCTTGACTCCAGTGGCATGGAGAGCACGGGACCCACGTCTGGGCATACCCGTCCCACTCGGGTGACAAATACAAAAACAACAATTGATGGACAGAATGCAGAACAATGTCGTACATTCACCCCAGTACAGAGATCTGGGCCTAAATCCATCGTTTATTTGCTCACCATGCCATTCCAGTTTGGACCCAGCCATATGCAAATCAGTCTTGCCCCTGCGCCCAATGGGAACAGTCCAGCCCGAACTGCCAGGCCAGGTCCTCCCTGGACTGGAAACAAGCATCCTAGGACCGGTTTCGGGGTTTCAGCCCTCATCAGCCAGGATAGCTTGACTCCGGTGGCATGGAGAGCACGGGACCCACGTCTGGGCTTACCCGTCCCACTCGGGGTGACAAATGCAAAAACAACAATTGATGGACAGAATGCAGAACAATGTCGTACATTCACCCCAGTACAGAGATCTGGGCCTAAATCCATCGTTTATTTGCTCACCATGCCATTCCAGTTTGGACCCAGCCATATGCAAATCAGTCTTGACCCTGCGCCCAATGGGAACAGTCCAGCCCGAACTGCCAGGCCAGGTCCTCCCTGGACTGGAAACAAGCATCCTAGGACCGGTTTCGGGCTTTCAGCCCTCATCAGCCAGGATAGCTTGACTCCAGTGGCATGGAGAGCACAGGACCCACGTCTGGGCATACCCGTCCCACTCGGGGTGACAAATGCAAAAACAACAATTGATGGACAGAATGCAGAACAATGTCGTACATTCACCCCAGTACAGAGATCTGGGCCTAAATCCATTGTTTATTTGCTCACCATGCCATTCCAGTTTGGACCCAGTGATATGCAAATCAGTCTTGACCCTGCGCCCAATGGGAACAGTCCAGCCCAAACTGCCAGGCCAGGTTCTCCCTGGACTGGAAACAAGCATCCTAGGACCTGTTTCGGGCTTTCAGCCCCCATCAGCCAGGATAGCTTGACTCCAGTGGCATTGAGAGCACGGGACCCACGTCTGGGCATACCCGTCCCACTCGGGGTGACAAATGCAAAAACAACAATTGATGGACAGAATGTAGAACAATGTCATACATTCACCCCAGTACAGAGATCTGGGCCTAAATCCATTGTTTATTTGCTCACCATGCCATTCCAGTTTGGACCCAGCCATATGCAAATCAGTCTTGACCCTGCGCCCAATGGGAACAGTCCAGCCCGAACTGCCAGGCCAGGTTCTCCCTGGACTGGAAACAAGCATCCTAGGACCTGTTTCGGGCTTTCAGCCCTCATCAGCCAGGATAGCTTGACTCCAGTGGCACGGAGAGCACGGGACCCACGTCTGGGCATACCCGTCCCACTAGGGGTGACAAATGCAAAAACAACAATTGATGGACAGAATGCAGAACAATGTCGTACATTCACCCCAGTACAGAGATCAGGGCCTAAATCCATCGTTTATTTGCTCACCATGCCATTCCAGTTTGGACCCAGCCATATGTAAATCAGTCTTTGACCCTGCGCCCAATGGGAACAGTCCAGCCCGAACTGCCAGGCCAGGTCCTCCCTGGACTGGAAACAAGAATCCTAGGACCGGTTTCGGGCTTTCAGCCCTCATCAGCCAGGATAGCTTGACTCCAGTGGCATGGAGAGCACGGGACCCACGTCTGGGCATACCCGTCCCACTCGGGGTGACAAATGCAAAAACAACAATTGATGGACAGAATGCAGAACAATGTCGTACATTCACCCCAGTACAGAGATCTGGCCCTAAATCCATCGTTTATTTGCTCACCATGCCATTCCAGTTTGGACCCAGCCATATGCAAATCAGTCTTGACCCTGCGCCCAATGGGAACAGTCCAGCCCGAACTGCCAGGCCAGGTCCTCCCTGGACTGGAAACAAGCATCCTAGGACCGGTTTCGGGCTTTCAGCCCTCATCAGCCAGGATAGCTTGACTCCAGTGGCATGGAGAGCTCGGGACCCACGTCTGGGCATACCCGTCCCACTCGGGGTGACAAATGCAAAAACAACAATTGATGGACAGAATGCAGAACAATGTCGTACATTCACCCCAGTACAGAGATCTGGGCCTACCTCCATCGTTTATTTGCTCACCATGCCATTCCAGTTTGGACCAAGCCATATGCAAATCAGTCTTGACCCTGCGCCCAATGGGAACAGTCCAGCCCGAACTGCCAGGCCAGGTCCTCCCTGGACTGGAAACAAGCATCCTAGGACCGGTTTCGGGCTTTCAGCCCTCATCAGCCAGGATAGCTTGACTCCAGTGGCATGGAGAGCACGGGACCCACGTCTGGGCATACCCGTCCCACTCGGGGTGACAAATGCAAAAACAACAATTGATGGACAGAATGCAGAACAATGTCGTACATTCACCCCAGTACAGAGATCTGGGCCTAAATCCATCGTTTATTTGCTCACCATGCCATTCCAGTTTGGACCCAGCCATATGCAAATCAGTCTTGACCCTGCGCCCAATGGGAACAGTCCAGCCCGAACTGCCAGGCCAGGTCCTCCCTGGACTGGAAACAAGCATCCTAAGACCGGTTTCGGGCTTTCAGCCCTCATCAGCCAGGATAGCTTGACTCCAGTGGCACGGAGAGCACGGGACCCACGTCTGGGCATACCCGTCCCACTCGGGGTGACAAATGCAAAAACAATTGATGGACAGAATGCAGAACAATGTCGTACATTCACCCCAGTACAGAGATCTGGGCCTAAATCCATTGTTTATTTGCTCACCATGCCATTCCAGTTTGGACCCAGCCATATGCAAATCAGTCTTGACCCTGCGCCCAATGGGAACAGTCCAGCCCGAACTGCCAGGCCAGGTCCTCCCTGGACTGGAAACAAGCATCCTAGGACCGGTTTCGGGCTTTCAGCCCTCATCAGCCAGGATAGCTTGACTCCAGTGGCATGGAGAGCACGGGACCCACGTCTGGGCATACCCGTCCCACTCGGGGTGACAAATGCAAAAACAACAATTGATGGACAGAATGCAGAACAATGTCGTACATTCACCCCAGTACAGAGATCTGGGCCAAAATCCTTCGTTTATTTGCTCACCATGCCATTCCAGTTTGGACCCAGCCATATGCAAATCAGTCTTGACCCTGCGCCCAATGGGAACAGTCCAGCCCGAACTGCCAGGCCAGGTCCTCCCTGCACTGGAAACAAGCATCCTAGGACCGGTTTCGGGCTTTCAGCCCTCATCAGCCAGGATAGCTTGACTCAAGTGGCATGGAGAGCACGGGACCCACGTCTGGGCATACCAGTCCCACTCGGGGTGACAAATGCAAAAACAACAATTGATGGACAGAATGCAAAACAATGTCGTACATTCACCCCAGTACAGAGATCTGGGCCGAAATCCATCGTTTATTTGCTCACCATGCCATTCCAGTTTGGACCCAGCCATATGCAAATCAGTCTTGACCCTGCGCCCAATGGGAACAGTCCAGCCCGAACTGCCAGGCCAGGTCCTCCCTGGACTGGAAACAAGCATCCTAGGACCGGCTTCGGGCTTTCAGCCCTCATCAGCCAGGATAGCTTGACTCCAGTGGCATGGAGAGCACGGGACCCACGTCTGGGCATACCCGTCCCACTCGGGGTGACAAATGCAAAAACAACAATTGATGGACAGAATGCAGAACAATGTCGACATTCACCCCAGTACAGAGATCTGGGCCTAAATCCATCGCTTATTTGCTCACCATGCCATTCCAGTTTGGACCCAGCCATATGCAAATCAGTCTTGACCCTGCGCCCAATGGGAACAGTCCAGCCCGAACTGCCAGGCCAGGTCCTCCCTGGACTGGAAACAAGCATCCTAGGACCGGCTTCGGGCTTTCAGCCCTCATCAGCCAGGATAGCTTGACTCCAGTGGCATGGAGAGCACGGGACCCACGTCTTGGCATACCCGTCCCACTCGGGGTGACAAATGCAAAAACAACAATTGATGGACAGAATGCAGAACAATGTCGCATATTCACCCCAGTACAGAGATCTGGGCCTAAATCCATCGTTTATTTGCTCACCATGCCATTCCAGTTTGGACCCAGCCATATGCAAATCAGTCTTGACCCTGCGCCCAATGGGAACAGTCCAGCCCGAACTGCCAGGCCAGGTCCTCCCTGGACTGGAAACAAGCATCCTAGGACCGGTTTCGGGCTTTCAGCCCTCATCAGCCAGGATAGCTTGACTCCAGTGGCATGGAGAGCACGGGACCCACGTCTGGGCATACCCGTCCCACTCGGGTGACAAATGCAAAAACAACAATTGATGGACAGAATGCAGAACAATGTTGTACATTCACCCCAGTACAGAGATCTGGGCCGAAATCCATCGTTTATGTGCTCACCATGCCATTCCAGTTTGGACCCAGCCAAATGCAAATCAGTCTTGACCCTGCGCCCAATGGGAACAGTCCAGCCCGAACTGCCAGGCCAGGTCCTCCCTGGACTGGAAACAAGCATCCTAGGACCGGTTTCGGGCTTTCAGCCCTCGTCAGCCAGGATAGCTTGACTCCAGTGGCATGGAGAGCACGGGACCCACGTCTGGGCATACCCGTCCCACTCGGGTGACAAATGCAAAAACAACAATTGATGGACAGAATGCAGAACAATGTCGTACATTCACCCCAGTACAGAGATCTGGGCCTAAATCCATCGTTTATTTGCTCACCATGCCATTCCAGTTTGGACCCAGCCATATGCAAATCAGTCTTGACCCTGCGCCCAATGGGAACAGTCCAGCCCGAACTGCCAGGCCAGGTCCTCCCTGGACTGGAAACAAGCATCCTAGGACTGGTTTCGGGCTTTCAGCCCTCTTCAGCCCGGATAGCTTGACTCCAGTGGCATGGAGCGCACGGGACCCACGTCTGGGCATACCCGTCCCACTCGGGGTGACAAATGCAAAAACAACAATTGATGCGATCCATGCCACTGGAATCAAGCTATCCTGGCTGAAGAGGGGTGAAACCCCGAAACCGGTCCTAGGATGCTTGTTTCCAGTCCAGGGAGGACCTGGCTTGGCAGTTCGGGCTGGACTGTTCCCATGAGGCACAGGGTCAAGACTGATTTGCATATGGCTGGGTTCAAACTGGAATGGCATGGTGAGCAAAAACGATGGATTTAGGCCCAGATCTCTGTACTGGGGTGAATGTATGACATTGTTCTGCATTCTGTCCATCAACTGTTGTTTTTGCATTCGTCACCCCGAGTGGGACGGGTATGCCCAGACGTGGGTCCCGTGCTCTCCATGCCACTGGAATCAAGCTATCCTGGCTTAAGAGGGGTGAAACCCCGAAACCGGTCCTAGGATGCTTGTTTCCAGTCGAGGGAGGACCTGGCTTGGCAGTTCGGGCTGGACTGTTCCCATGAGGCACAGGGTCAAGACTGATTTGCATATGGCTGGGTTCAAACTGGAATGGCATGGTGAGCAAAAAACGATGGATTTAGGCCCAGATCTCTGTACTGGGGTGAATGTATGACATTGTTCTGCATTCTGTCCATCAACTGTTGTTTTTGCATTCGTCACCCCGAGTGGGACGGGTTTGCCCAAACGTGGGTCCCGTGCTCTCCATGCCACTGGAATCAAGCTATCCTGGCTGAAGAGGGGTGAAACCCCGAAACCGGTCCTAGGATGCTTGTTTCCAGTCCAGGGAGGACCTGGCTTGGCAGTTCGGGCTGGACTGTTCCCGTGAGGCACAGGGTCAAGACTGATTTGCATATGGCTGGGTTCAAACTGGAATGGCATGGTGAGCAAAAACGATGGATTTAGGCCCAGATCTCTGTACTGGGGTGAATGTGTGACATTGTTCTGCATTCTGTCCATCAACTGTTGTTTTTGCATTCGTCACCCCGAGTGGGACGGGTATGCCCAGACGTGGGTCCCGTGCTCTCCATGCCACTGGAATCAAGCTATCCTGGCTGAAGAGGGGTGAAACCCCGAAACCGGTCCTAGGATGCTTGTTTCCAGTCCAGGGAGGACCTGGCTTGGCAGTTCGGGCTGGACTGTTCCCATGAGGCACAGGGTCAAGACTGATTTGCATATGGCTGGGTTCAAACTGGAATGGCATGGTGAGCAAAAACGATGGATTTAGGCCCAGATCTCTGTACTGGGGTGAATGTATGACATTGTTCTGCATTCTGTCCATCAACTGTTGTTTTTGCATTCGTCACCCCGAGTGGGACGGGTATGCCCAGACGTGGGTCCCGTGCTCTCCATGCCACTGGAATCAAGCTATCCTGGCTGAAGAGGGGTGAAACCCCGAAACCGGTCCTAGGATGCTTGTTTCCAGTCCAGGGAGGACCTTGCTTGGCAGTTCGGGCTGGACTGTTCCCATGAGGCACAGGGTCAAGACTGATTTGCATATGGCTGGGTTCAAACTGGAATGGCATGGTGAGCAAAAAAACGATGGATTTAGGCCCAGATCTCTGTACTGGGGTGAATGTATGACATGTTCTGCATTTTATCCATCAACTGTTGTTTTTGCATTCGTCACCCCGAGTGGGACGGGTATGCCCAGACGTGGGTCCCGTGCTCTCCATGCCACTGGAATCAAGCTATCCTGGCTGAAGAGGGGTGAAACCCCGAAACCGGTCCTAGGATGCTTGTTTCCAGTCCAGGGAGGACCTGGCTTGGCAGTTCGGGCTGGACTGTTCCCATGAGGCACAGGGTCAAGACTGATTTGCATATGGCTGGGTTCAAACTGGAATGGTATGGTGAGCAAAAAACGATGGATTTAGGCCCAGATCTCTGTACTGGGGTGAATGTATGACATGTTCTGCATTTTATCCATCAACTGTTGTTTTTGCATTCGCCACCCGAGTGGGACGGGTATGCCCAGACGTGGGTCCCGTGCTCTCCATGCCACTGGAATCAAGCTATCCTGGCTGAAGAGGGGTGAAACCCCGAAACCGGTCCTAGGATGCTTGTTTCCAGTCCAGGGAGGACCTGGCTTGGCAGTTCGGGCTAGACTGTTCCCATGAGGCACAGGGTCAAGACTGATTTGCATATGGCTGGGTTCAAACTGGAATGGCATGGTGAGCAAAAAAACGATGGATTTAGGTCCAGATCTCTGTACTGGGGTGAATGTATGACATTGTTCTGCATTCTGTCCATCAACTGTTGTTTTTGCATTCGTCACCCCGAGTGGGACGGGTATGCCCAGACGTGGGTCCCGTGCTCTCCATGCCACTGGAATCAAGCTATCCTGGCTGAAGAGGGGTGAAACCCCGAAACCGGTCCTAGGATGCTTGTTTCCAGTCCAGGGAGGACCTGGCATGGCAGTTCGGGCTGGACTGTTCCCATGAGGCACAGGGTCAAGACTGATTTACATATGGCTGGGTTCAAACTGGAATGGCATGGTGAGCAAAAAAACGTTTGATTTAGGCCCAGATCTCTGTACTGGGGTGAATGTATGACATTGTACTGCATTCTGTCCATCAACTGTTGTTTTTGCATTATAAATGCGACGCATCCATGGTGGCGCAAGGCTATTTTTCCGTCACGCAAATGAACTGGCGCATCTCTACAAATATGCAGAGATGGACCAGTTCTTGTAAATCTGCCTCTTTATATTTTACCAAATAAATTGCTTTATACCCTGTACACATTGAGAAATCATTGTGAGGTGCAGCTCAGTTTTTGGCTCTGGGTACCTCGGTTCTTAGTGAACCTATATGCCCTACTTATCCCCGCAACGAGAAGCGTCCAGTGGACATAACAGTATATTGCTTTCTAAAATCTGCTATAGTTAGTAGAAGTTACTGGTGAAAATGTAGGCACACATGGCTGTTTTTTTCAGCTCAATTTCAATATTTGTTTTATTTCAACTGTTAATTTACATAGGAAGACCTTGAAGGATCTATACAAATGAACCCTTGCTGAATTCAGAATTTTATTTTATTTTCAGAAATGTATAGCTTTCCGGGATCCATTATTGGTTTAGCACCCACTTCTATCACTAACTGGAAGGAGGTTGAAAGCACAAAAAGTAGGAAAAATAGGCTATGCCCCAGTAAAATACCAAAACTGTTTAGAAAATGTTCGTTGTCTGACAAAAGTCTTCCTGTTCCTGAAAGCTGGGAAAATGGTGATTTTAGCACCACAAACCCTTAATTGATACCAATTACAGTGAAAAAACAGACGCTTTCTTCTGCAGCACTTTTTTCAATTTTTCCCCCCAAAAATCCTAAATTTAGCTGTATTTTGGCTAATTTCTCAGTCCCCTCCAGTGGAATCCACAAACCATGGGTACCTTTAGAATCCTCAGGATGTTGGGAAAAAAGGACGCAAATTTGGCGTGCATACTTTATGTGAACAAAATGTTATGGGGGCCTAAGCATAAACTACCCCAAGTAGCCAAAAAAAGGCTTGGCATGGGGCGGAGGGTAGGGGGAAGGCCTGGCAGAGAAGGGGCTAATGCATCCAATAACACACCCAGGCACACAGTGACGCATACACTGACACACCCAGGCACACACCAGTGCATACACTGACACTCCCAGGCGTACACCAATGCAGACCCTGACACACCTAGGCACACACTGATGCATACACTGATACACCCAGGGACATTCCAATGCATTCACTGGCACACCCAAGTATACGGCAGTGCAGACACTGACACACCCATCCAAACACTAATGCATCCAATAACACACACAGGCACACACTGACACACCCAGGGACATGCCAGTGCATTCACTGACACACCCAGGCATACAGGAATGCAGACACAGACACAATCAGCCAAACACTAAAGCATGCAATAACACACCCAGGCACACACTGATGCATACACTGACACACCCAGGGACACACCAATGTAGACACTGACACATCCAGGCATTCATCAATGCAGACACTGACACACCAAGTCACACACTGATGCATACACTGACACACCGAGATACCCACTGATGCAGACACTGAGGCAACCAGGCATACACTGATGCAAACATTGACAGAGCCAGCCAAACACAAATGCATTCAATAACACACCCCAGGCACACACTGACACATGCATTAACACACACAGGGCCATTGCAATGCAAACACTGACACACCCAGGCATACAGCAATGCAGACACTGGCACACCGAGCCAAACATTAAAGCACCCAATAACACACCCAGGCACACACTGACACATACACTGACACACCCAGGGACACACCAATGTATGCACTGACACTCCCAGGCATACGACAATACACAGACACTGACACACCAAAGCACACACTGATGCATACACTGACACACCCAGACACACACTGATACAGAGACTGAGACACACAGGCATACGCTGATGCAGACACTGACACCGCCAGCCACACAGTAATGCATTCAATAACACACCCAGGCACACACTGAAGCATGCACTGACACACCCATGAACATAGCAAAACATACACTGACACACCCAGGTATACAGCAATACAGACACTGACACAGCCCGCCAAAAATGAATGCATCCAATAAAGCACTCAGGCGCACACTGACACGTACACTGAGACACCCAAGGACACACCAATGTATGCACTGACACACCCAGGCATACGACAATGCAGACACTGACACACCAAGGCACACACTGATGCATACACTAACACACCCAGACAAACACCAATACAGACACTGAGACACCCAGACATATACTGATGCAGGCACTGACACAGCAAGCCAAACACTAATGGATTCAATAACACACCTAGGCACACACTGACACATACACTGACACACCCAGGGACATACCAATGCATACACTGACACACCCAGGCATACAGCAATGCAGACACCGACACACCCAAGCACACACTAATGCATCCAATAACACACCCAGGCCCATGCTGACACACACACTGACATACCCACGGACATACCAATGCATACACTGACACAACCAGGCATAAAGCAATGCAGACACTGACACAGCCAGTTACACACTGATGCATACACTGACACACACAGGGACATACCAATGCAGACACAGATACATTCAGGCATACAGCAATGAAAACACTGACACACCCAGCCAAACACTTATGCATACACTAACACACCCAGGCGCACCCTAACACATACACTGACACACCCAGGGATGTATCAGTGCAGACACTGACACACCCAGGCATATAGCAATGCAGACACTGACACAACCAGCTAAACATTAATGCATCCAATAACACACCCAGGCACACACCGATGCATACACTAACACACCCATACACACACTCATGCATTCACTCAGTTATACAGCCATTCTCACAGCCACTCACTCACACATACAGACAGCTATACACCCACTCACTCACTAATACAGCCACTTACAGACCCACTCACTCACACAATCACACACACACCACCAGTTACTCAGCCATACAGCCAGTAACACACCCAGTCATTCACATATACAGCCACTCAGATACCCATTCACTTAGTTATACAGCTACTCACACAGCCACCCACTCACACATACAGACAGTCATATACCCACTCACTCACTCACTCATACAGCCACTGACACACCCAATGACTTACTCACACAAACACCCATATGTGCAGCCACTCACTCATACAGCTACTCACACAGCCACTCACTAACTCAAACAGACACTGACACATCCCCTGATTGACCCATACAGCTACTCACACACCCAGTCACTCACACATACACCCACCCTCTCACACACCCACTCACTCATACAGACACACACACACCTAGTCACTCATTCATACAGACACTCAACCCTGGCTCCCGCACTTGTTTATACTAGTTGAGCCCCTGGTTGGGCCGGGTCTCGGGGGCTAAATTGGACCTTAAGTTTGATGAGTGGGAAGCATGTGGCCCCCTCCCCATGGCTGATATCAGCCCTGGGTACCGCCACCTCCCCGAGTCCAGGCCAGTGTAATATAATGAAGGAAGGGGCTGTGCAGCCTCCCTCCCCAAGCTGTTTATGGCCTCGGGGACCACCACTTATCTGGGGCAAGGCTAATAAATTAAATACCAGGGGATTGGGCTCATGTGGACCCCCCTACAGGGCCCTTTACAGCCCCAGGGACCACCACCTCCCCGGGGCCAGTCAAATTTATTAAAAAGGGTAAGGGGGCCACACATGCCCCCTCTCCTGGGCCATTTACGTCCATGGGACTACCATCTCCCTGGGGCTTAGCCAAATTTTGAGTGGGGTCATGCGCCACCCCTCCTTGGATGTTTTTGTCCCTGTGGCCCACCGCCACCTCCCCAGGGCAGGCCCTGCAAAAACAAAGGCGTACGGAGGTGAGCGAGTTATCTGAATTTTAAGGTGGTGTATAAGTATAAATGTGAGTTATAAGTTTGACTTATATTTATTTGAACCTGGTGCTTAACTGATAAATTGAACATATAACTATAACTGTTTAATTTCTAAGGTTTGTGTAGTTTAAGTTCTGTGTTTATACCAAACAACAAGAATGTTTTCTGAACTATAACATATCTATAACCTTTGGTTTTGTTTGTGAATTTTAAAGATTTTTCTTATGTTAGTAACAAATGTGTAATATTGGTACAGTTTATTGGTGTGGAGTGGAGTGTTATTAAGTGGAGTGTAGTAGAATATAGTGGAGTATAGTGTTGTAAAGTGTACTGTGGTGCAGTGTATTTTGGTATACTGGAGTGGAATGGCATAGAGCGGAATAGTGTACAGTGGAGACCCATGGAGTGGAGTGGCGCACACTGAAGTCGGATACATTAGAGTAGTGGTGTATATTGCAGTGTCATAGAGTATAAAGGCCTACAGGGCAGTGGTATATAGCGGGACATCGTAGAGCTGAGTGTGTTAAAGTGGAGTTACATCCTGTAAATATTGTGGAGTGTATTAGTGTAGACTGCAGTGGTGTACAGTGGAGTGTTGTATAGTGTAGGGGCATATACTGAAATAGTGTATCATTAAATAGCATTCTTTCGAGTGGCATACAGTGGAGTGGCGTAAAATGGAATCACGTACACTGGAGTAGGGTACAGTGGAGTGTCATACTGTGAAGTGGCATACAGTTGAGTGGTGTACAGTGGGCTTATGTAAAGTTGAGTGTCGTACAGTGAAGTGTTGTAAAGTACAATTGGGTCAAGTATAGTGTTGTATATTGGAGTGCCGTTCAGTGCAGTGGTGCAGAGCGGAATAGAGTACACTACATTTGTGTATAATGCAATAAGGTACGGTGCAATGGCAAATACTGGAGTGCCATACAGTGAAGTATCGTATAATTAAGTATTGTTTACTGTAATAATGTAGAGTTTACTGGCAATAAGTCTTGAGACATACATTGGAGTAACATATAGTGGATTAGTGTGCAGTAGAGTATTGTACAATTCAATAGGGTTAATTATTGAAGTGTAGAGTTTAGTCACTGAAGTGTCGTTTAGCGGAGAGGCGCAGAATGTCGTTTTGTAAATTGAAAAAGAATACAATACATTGTGGTACACTGCAGTGGTATATGCTGCATTTTAGTAGAACTGAGTGCCCCAGAGTGGAATAGCGTACACTGGAATAGTGTACACTCCAGAAGTGTACCATAAAGTGGGTCACAGTGGAATAGTGTATAGTGGAATAGTGTAAAGTGGAGCTGCGTACAGTGGAATAGACTGCAGTTGTGAGCAGTACAGTGTAGGGTCACCCAGTAAACCGGCATACATGAAAGTGCAATAGAAAAGTTTAATAGTGTAGAGCAGGGATACTCAAAGTACGCCCGGGCATGCGGCCATCCTGACCTATAATTGCAGGCCCCTGGTGACTAGCAGCACTGGGATGCTGTTGGATTGACAGTGCAGGAACATTCAGAAATCTGTGAAACAAACAGGCATACTTTATTTACACGTTACCTAAAGTAACGGTAAAGAAGAAAATAAGGTGTCCTACACAACTTATCTTTAGGAACACCTTTAGTTTTAAAGACATCTTGCACTAAACATGTAAATACATGATAAACTCTGCAAACTTAAAAAAAGTGTATTTTATTAACATGCATGAGCGTTTTACCGTAGTAGAACAGATTACATCACTGTATTGAAAGCATTTATTAGCAGTGATAGTTTTTAAACACAATCTTGGAAACCTTCATGCCGGCCCCATTCTGAGAACAATGCCATTAGTGATCCAAGAGACAAGTCATTTGCCAGGTGCACTTAGTGTGTAGCCTTGGTTTTTAAATGATTGGACCAACTTTATAGTTTATTAGATATAACACAATAGAAGGTTTTGTACAGCACACATCCTGAACTCGTATCTTTTAAGGGGCTCTCATAGGTGGTAATGAAGAAATAGGAGGCAAAGTGAAATTAACCAATTGCCTAGGATCCCACAGTTGAATCACATAGGGAAGGCAGGACTTATACCTGGTTTTCTTGATTCACCTTTTGTCATTCAGCCACCAGATGAGTATCTCTTTCCCTCTCATGTTATACATTAGAAGTTAATGCTGTGACTTTAATTTTTGGTGCATAAGAATAGAGCGTTGGTGGCAGACAGAAGTCATGTGAAGGCTTGGTCTGTTGTCCACCTCCAAGCATCTGCCTCACGTCCCCCTACACCCACCATTCATCACTCCAACCCTCGCATTGCTGGCATTAGTGTGGCTCTCGGGCATGCCACAGACAGTACTGTGTGGCCCTCAGGGAAATGTTTGCGAGTACCCATGGCATAGAGTATAGTGGTGTAGAATGGAGTGCCATACAGCGGAGTTGGGTGGAGTCAAGTGGAGTAACGTACAGTGGATTAGCATGAATTTAATGGCATAAACTGGAGTGTAGTAAAGTGGAGTGGCATACTGTAAATAGCATAGAGTGCAGTAGCATAAAGTCAACCCATACAGTGGAGTGGCGTAAAGTGGAGTGTGTAATTAAAACGAAAAGTACTATAAAATTCTGTGAAAACATGTGAAGGTTATATCTGAAAAATATGAATTTTTATATCTAAATGTTCATTTTCTGGTTGTATATATAAGTAGTGTAAGTAATTGTATGTGCACATGTTGTATAAATCGTAGTTATATATTGTGCTATGGTATACTGTGAAAAGATCACGGTATACCAAAGTACATGAGGATTAAAACTGGTGATGTGATTGGTTGATGGCTATATTTAGCAAAGGTAGAAATTAGCAATAAAGTTTTTACAAACAATTCGCATTATTGATTGTTCAGTGTTTCACACACTTCAGGGCTAGGGTGTTACGTATAGTGAATTATTACGTTATTTTATTCTTAACAATTTATTACCATTTTCATGCGGTAGTATTGGGTTAACCTTTTTGTTTTGAAATTTGCATATATTATCGACCAATGGATTTTAAAAATGTTATGCCTTAATAACTTTGCCACTGTTTAAGGAACATCTGCACATTTTAGTAGACTTCTTCCACCAATTTAAATGTGGAAGGAGTAAAGGTTTTGTGGGGTTGGTTGAAAGGGGTGAAAAGAAAAAGGGAGGTCCCAAAATGTGCATAAATCAAATATAATTAACATACACTTTTAAATTATGAGCTGGGTGAAAACCGGGAGGAATAGTTTGTTTAAATTTGGCAAGATTACATATTAAGATGCGCACATGTTTATTTTGTGTAGTGCAGGTAAGTAAAACAATTATTTTTTAAGTTTGAATTTATTTAAAGTTAGTAATATTTGCTATTGCTGTATTTTTGTGAACTGTGGGGTATTTTGTGGTAGCACCACAGTACATAGTTATTGCAAGTCATTAGCTGATTAGATAATCATTGGCTTTATAAAAGTTAAAGGCAGACATGATGTTTTTAATTACACTTTCCCCGTGCTATGCTTTACACCTTCCAATGTAGGTCAGTATTAGGTTTGGCATTTTTGCCCTACCTTTTACCACTTTAGTAAAGTGGTAATAGGTACAGCAAAATGTTTATACATTTCTAGATATTTGTTTTATAAGCTATAGAGTAGTACAGGATTACTGCACCATCTGGTGGGCTTTGTAAATTTAGAGGCTGCCTGGGACTTGTATTCCTGTTTGCTTAAATAATACCCATTGTGGGCTCTGCTTCACAGCATATACCTTAAAACACTCCAATAGTGTCCCCAGTTCAGTGGCCAGTTAATATACATGCCACCATTCATCCCGCTATGGCGGTTTCCGTGAATCTGAAATCAGCGGCCCACTTCATTTTCGTGGCAGTGCTGTCCCCCTAACCTTGGCTGGCCAGTAAATTTCATCCAAAAGTTTGCCACACACTCGAAGACGCACACAATGAAAGGTCGAATTCAGCCTTACAGCAATCCTTTATTAAGCAGAGCTGGCAACGTCGCTGGAAATGTCATGGCCTTGCCCTACGGGTTTCGGAGCTCCTGCTCCTTGTTCACGGGCATGCGCGCTGTGGACAGATGCAAAGAGGAAAAGTCTCGCAATTAGCTGTTTATATCGCCATCTGGTGAGCTATGTAAATTTAGAGGCTGCCTGGTACTTGTAGTCCTGTTTGCTTAAATAATACCCATGGTGGGTTCTGCTTCACAGCATATACCTTAAAACACTCCAATAGTGTCCCCAGTTCAATGGCCAGTTCATATACATGCCACCTTTCATCCCGCTACGGCGGATTTCGTGAATCTAAAACCAGTGGCCCACTTCATTTTCGTGGCGGTGCTGTCCTCCCGACCTTGGCTGGCCTGTAAATTTCATCCAAAAGTTTGCCACACATTTGAGGACGCACACAACGAAAAGGTCGAATTCAGCCTTACAGCAATCCTTTATTAAGCAGAGCTGGCAACGTCGCTGGAAATGTCATGGCCTTGCCCTACGCGTTTCAGAGCCCCTGCTCCTTGTTCACGGGCTTGCCCGCTGTGGACAGATGCAAAGAGGAAAAGTCTCGCAATTAGCTGTTTATATCGCCATCTGGTGGGCTATGTAAATTCAGAGGCTGCCTGGGACTTGTAGTCCTGTTTGCTTAAATAATACCCATGGTGGGTTCTGCTTCACAGCATATACCTTAAAACACTCCAATAGTGTCCCCAGTTCAGTGGCCAGTTCATATACATGCCGCCTTTCATCCCGCTACGGCGGTTTCCGTGAATCTGAAACCAGAGGCCCACTTCATTTTCGTGGCGGTGCTGTCCTCACGACCTTGGCTGGCCGGTAAATTTCATCCAAAAGTTTGCCACATACTCGAGGACGCACACAATGAAAGGACGAATTCAGCCTTACAGCAATCCTTTATTAAGCAGAGCTGGCAACGTCGCTGGAAATGTCATGGCCTTGCCCTACGTTTTTCGGAGCTCCTGCTCCTTGTTCACGGGCTTGCGCGCTGTGGACAGATGCAAACAGGAAAAGTCTGGCAATTAGCTGTTTATATCGCCATCTGGTGGGCTATGTAAATTTAGAGGCTGCCTGGGACTTGTAGTCCTGTTTGCTTAAATAATACCCATGATGGGTTCTGCTTCACAGCATATACCTTAAAACACTCCAATAGTGTCCCCAGTTCAGTGGCCAGTTCATATACATGCCGCCTTTCATCCCACTATGGCGGTTTCCGTGAATCTGAAACCAGCGGCCCACTTCATTTTCGTGGCGGTGCTGCCCTCCCAACCTTGGCTGGCCGGTAAATTTCATCCAAAAGTTTGCCACACACTCGAGGACGCACACAATGAAAGGTCGAATTCAACATCGTGAAGGAACTCTCCAACCCCAGCTCCAACACCAACGACATCCTGCCGTCGCAAGCCCTGTGCGATTCCCTCGCCACCTTCTTCCACCGCAAGATCGCCGACATCCACGACAGCTTCAACACCCAGACAGCCCCTACTAAGATAGATACACCAGACCCGCCGCACACCATCGACCATGACCCCTTGCCAGCCTGGGCCAGCGTGAACATCGAGGACACCATCAAGACCATGAGCACAATACACTCCGGCTCCCCGTCAGACCCTTTCCCGCACCACATCTTCAACAAAGCCAGCAGCTCCATCGCACCCCACCTGTGCAACGTTATCAATCTCTCCTTTGAGACCGCGACCTTCCCAGAGAGCTGGAAACACGCAGAGATCAACGCCCTACTCAAAAAACCCAAGGCGGACCCGAGAGACCTCAAGAACTTCCGGTCCATCTCCCTGCTTCCATTCCCAGCCAAGGTCATCGAGAAGATCGTCAACAAACAGCTAACCCGATACCTCGAAGAAAACAGCATCCTGGACCCATCCCAATCAGGGTTCCGCAGCAACCACAGCACTGAGACTGCCCTCATCGCCGCCACCGACGACATCAGGACCCTGCTGGACAACGGTGAGACCGCAGCCCTCATCCTGCTGGACCTCTCCGCCGCCTTCGACACTGTCTGCCACCGCACTCTACGCGCACGCCTCCACGACGCAGGGATCCGAGACAAGGCCCTGGAATGGACCACCTCCTTCCTCGACGGCAGAACCCAGAGAGTCCGCCTCCCACCTTTCCGATCCGAAGCCTCCGAGATCATCTGCGGCGTACCCCAGGGATCTTGCCTCAGCCCAACACTGTTCAACATCTACATGGCCCCGCTCGCACGCATCGCCAGACAGCACGACCTCAACATTATCTCCTACGCCGACGACACTCAACTGATCCTCTCCCTCACCAAGGACCCCCTCGCCGCCAAATCCAATCTCCATGAAGGAATGAAGGCCGTCGCCGATTGGATGAAGATCAGCCGACTAAAGCTGACCACGGACAAGACAGAGGTCCTCATCCTCGGCTCCAACCCCTCAGCCTGGGATGACTCCTGGTGGCCAACGACGCTGGGAGCAGCCCCGACACCCACCGACCACGCACGCAACCTGGGAGTCATCCTCAACTCAACGCTCTCCATGGCCAAGCAAGTCAACGCAGTCTCCTCCTCCTGCTTCAACACCCTCCGCATGCTTCGCAAGATCTACAGGTGGCTCCCGACAGATACAAGAAGAACAGTCACCCAGGCCCTCGTCAGTAGCAGACTTGACTATGGGAACGCCCTCTATGCGGGAGCCCCGGCCAAGCTCATCAAGCGACTGCAACGCATACAAAACGCCTCCGCACGCCTGATCCTCGACATACCACGCCACAGCCACATCACCCCCCACTGAGGAACCTGCACTGGCTCCCCGTCGACAGGAGAATCTCCTTCAAACTCCTCATCCACGCACACAAGGCACTCCACAAGACTGGCCCAGCCTACCTCAACAGACGACTCTTCTTCTACGTCCCCAACCGCCAGCTCTGCTCCGCCGACCTCTCCCTCGCCACCGTCCCTCGCATTTGAAGAACAACCACCGGCGGCAGATCCTTCTCACACCTCGCCGCCAAGACCTGGAACACCCTTCCACTAAGCCTATGACAGACCCAAGACCTGCTGACCTTCAGGAGGCTACTCAAGACCTGGCTGTTCGACCAGTAGCAGCACCCCCCCCCCTTTTTCTCTCCCCAGCGCCTTGAGACCCTCGTGGGTAAGTAGCGCGCTCTACAAATTCTGTGATTGATTGATTGATTGATTACAGCAATCCTTTATTAAGCAGAGCTGGCAACGTCCCTGGAAATGTCATGGCCTTGCCCTACGCGTTTCGGAGCTCCTGCTCCTTGTTCACGGGGTTGCGCGCTGTGGAGAGATGCAAACAGGAAAAGGCTCGCAATTAGCTGTTTATATCGCCATCTGGTGGGCTATGTAAATTTAGAGGCTGCCTGGGACTTGTAGTCCTGTTTGCTTAAATAATACCCATGGTGGGTTCTGCTTCACAGCATATACCTTAAAACACTCCAATAGTGTCCCCAGTTCAGTGGCCAGTTCATATACATGCCGCCTTTCATCCCGCTACAGCGGTTTACGTGAATCTGAAACCAGCGGCCCACTTCATTTTCGTGGCGGTGCTGTCCTCCCGACCTTGTCTAGCCGGTAAATTTCATCCAAAATTTTGCCACACACTCGAGGACGCACACAATGAAAGGGCGAATTCAGCCTTACAGTAATCCTTTATTAAGCAGAGCTGGCAATGTCGCTGGAAATGTCATGGCCTTGCCCTACGCGTTTCGGAGCTCCTGCTCCTTGTTCACGGGCATGCGCGCTGTGGACAGATGCAAAGAGGAAAAGTCTCGCAATTAGCTGTTTATATCGCCATCTGGTGAGCTATGTAAGTTTAGAGGCTGCCTGGGAATGTAGTCCTGTTTGCTTAAATAATACCCATGGTGGGTTCTGCTTCACAGCATATACCTTAAAACACTCCAATAGTGTCCCCAGTTCAGTGACCAGTTCATATACATGCCGCCTTTCATCCCGCTACGGCGGTTTCCGTGAATCTGAAACCAGCGGCCCACTTCATTTTTGTGGCGGTGCTGTCCTCCCGACCTTGGCTGGCCGGTAAATTTCATCCAAAAGTTTGCCACACACTCTAGGATGCACACAATGAAAGGTCAAATTCAGCCTTACAGCAATCCTTTATTAAGCAGAGCTGGCAACGTCGCTGGAAATGTCATGGTCTTGCCCTACGTGTTTCGGAGCTCCTGCTCCTTGTTCACGGGCTTGCGCGCTGAGGACAGATGCAAACAGGAAAAGTCTCGCAATTAGCTGTTTATATCTCCATCTGGTGGGCTATGTAAATTTAGAGGCTGCCTGGGACTTGTAGTCCTGTTTGCTTAAATAATACCCATGGTTGGTTCTGCTTCACAGCATATACCTTAAAACACTCCAATAGTGTCCCCAGTTCAGTGGCCAGTTCATATACATGCCACCTTTCATCCTGCTACGGCGGTTTCCGTGAATCTGAAACCAGCAGCCCACTTCATTTTCGTGGCGGCGCTGTCCTCCCGACCTTGGCTGGCTGGTATATTTCATCGAAAAGTTTGCCACACACTCGAGGACGCACACAACGAAAAGGTCGAATTCAGCCTTACAGCAATCCTTTATTAAGCAAAGCTGGCAACGTCGCTGGAAATGTCATGGCCTTGCCCTACGCGTTTCGGAGCTCCTGCTCCTTGTTCACGGGCTTGCGCGCTGTGTACAGATGCAAACAGGAAAAGTCTCGCAATTAGCTGTTTATATCGCCATCTGGTGGGCTATGTAAATTTAGAGGCTGCCTGGGCCTTGTAGTCCTGTTTGCTTAAATAATACCCATGGTGGGTTCTGGCTGGCCGGTAAATGTTATCCAAATGTTTGCCACACACTCGAGGATGCACACAATGAAAGGTAGAATTCAGCCTTACAGCAATCCTTTATTAAGCAGAGCTGGCAACGTCGCTGGAAATGTCATGGTCTTGCCCTACGCATTTCGGAGCTCCTGCTCCTTGTTCAATTTTTTAAAAAAGCGTGTTCCTTTTATCTATGTATTATTTATTACATTGATCTAACTACCAGTGGACATTCTAGCAGTAGCACTTTGAAATTTATGCATTTGCACTTTAAACAATTTATCAATGTACTGTGTTATTTGTCAACATCTCGCTGTGATGATGGCACGCTTTATGATAACACATAATATCTAAGATTTTGGATAATGATTTATATACCTGTTTGATAATGACATTAATTTCCAGATAACTAACTGCATTGCAGATGAATATTATGTACTGTATATCAGACTATTTACTCCTCTGCAATTTTCTGACATTATCGTATTTCGATGTTTAGCATTCATTCTAAAGTCTGACACCTATGTCTATGAGCACTGCTTGTTCTGTTTTTTCACATTGGGGGTTGTTTCACTATTTAAATGAGGGCAACATGGCAGCGTGCTTTGTGATCAAGACTGCGCTCTGACGATCGAAACGCGTCATAGCAGGCACTAGCCTGGACTAGACTATGTGCCGTAATAGAAATTAAAGCTCTTTTTTTAATTTTAAACTCTTCTGGTGTCTGGTGGTCCGTACCTTATTTGTCTCACCGAGGAAGCGGTGGGCCAGGATTGTTTCTATGTGTGTGTGTGTGTATATATATGTGTGTGTGTATATATATATATATGTGTGTGTTTATGTATGTACGCGTAGGTCATTTCTGTTTTTGTATGCACCTCCTGCACTTTGCTTTGAGAGGCTTCTAATGCGAGGGGCCTCCTGAAACAACGAAAATTAATAAAGCCCTTCGGAAGCCAGTTCCTGGTAGTGCCGTGCTTCATTTCGCCCTGGAAATCATGTGTCAAGAGCGAAGGGCAATTGTGTGGAGTAAGTGAAGGAATATATATATATAGTTAAAACCTATTTTCCATAGGAAATCCGCAACATTCTATTTGAAATAACTCTTGCGCCGGTTGACGAATCTTCGCGAAAGCTTCCAACTTGTTGGGGCGCTCCGCTCCACTCCTACCCTGAAAGTCTCGGGTTGAGTCGTCAAGCGGGGGCCGAGAAAAAAGGGGGGTCCCAAAACGTGTTTTCCCCATTCATTTTTCCATAGGAACCTTTAGTCGCAGCTACAGCCCGAACTGCTGAACGGAATTACACCAAATTTGGCAAAGAGGTAGCCCTTGGTTCAGTGTCGTGCCTTTTGCTTAAATGGTGTAAATCCGTTCAGTAGTTTCTGAGAAAATCAAAAGTAAAGTCACATATATATCTATGGCCGCGTCGGATCCGCGTACCCTCAGTGCACCCTGCGCGTACTGTCCCGATCACGAGCTGCATGCTAATTGGCTGTCAGCTGGCTGTCAACATTCCGAATCAGGAAGTGTTGGCAGCCATTTTGTGCCTCGGTAGAACCGAGGCACAAAAACAAGTGCGCAAAACGCACAAAGGGGGCAGGGTAGAAACACCCTGACCCCTTAGGCCTGCTCAGGGGGTCCCACAAGGACCCCCTGGGCAGAAAAAGC
Organism: Calotriton arnoldi; assembly: GCA_963921515.1. Lineage (NCBI taxonomy): Eukaryota > Metazoa > Chordata > Amphibia > Caudata > Salamandridae > Calotriton > Calotriton arnoldi. Next base: position 1,101,254 of record CAWUFW010002710.1, read on the forward strand.
ATTTAAAAAAAAAATCGGCAGGATGCGCTCAGGGTGCGCGGATCCTGCCGAAGAAAATCGAAGCGCGGTGTCCCGCGCCTCGATGGTATTTTGCCCCGGGTGGCCCAAGTCCCGGGGCATGCGGGGTTATTTAGTTGTAATGTGGGGGCCTCTAAGGCCCCTAAGCCCGGGGACCCCCGGGGCTTTATTAAAAAATGGTGCGGGAGGGCTCTTTGCCCTCCCGCTGACCCGGGATCGCCACCCCCAGGGCTTCTTTATTTTTATTTTTTTAATCTGTGTGGGGGCTCCAGCCCCCACACGCCCCGGGACCGCCACCTCCCCGGGGCACTAAAGATTTAAATATGGGGGTCCGTTACGGACCTCAGAGCCCCGGGGACCACCACCTCCCCGGGGCTTTGAACAAGTTGGGAGGGGGCCGATCGGCCCCCTCCTGGAGCCAGTGATGGCCCTGGGGACCACCACCCCCAGGGCCGGCTCCTGCAGTGTCCCGGGGTTCCTACCCCGGGACACTGTAGTTTGCTATGACAGGACGGGAGCATCGCGGCTCCCGTCCTGTCATAGCAAACTTGGTTTGCATTTTGAAAGAGAGAGCAGGAAACCTGCTCTCTCTTTCAAAATGCAAACCCAATTGCTTTTCCACACGGGGAGCAGCATGTTAGCTGCTCCCCATGTGGAAAAGCAATGCCGGCTCCCGCAGGAGGCGGGGAGCCGGCTGGGACTGTGGGGGGATTGGGGACCCCCCCACAGTCTCCAACGAGAGGCCAGGCCCAGGGGAATGGGGTCCCCGGGGCTATAAGTGGCCCGGGAGGGGGGCCACGCAGCCCCCCTCCCCAATTAAATAAAAAAAAAAAAAAAGGGCAAGGCCGGCCCCGGGGGATGGGGTCCCCGGGGCCTTAAATGGCCTGAGGAGGGCATGCCCTGGGGGATGGGGTCCCCGGGGCCAATAGAGGCCCAGGGAAGGGGGGCCATGCGGCCCCTTCCTGTTTTTTTTTTTAAATAAAACAAAAAAAAATGCTCAGGCCCCGGGGATGGGGTTCCCGGGGCCAAAAGTGGCCGAGGGAAGGGGGCCACGCAGCCCCCTCCCATAAAAAAACAAAGGAAAAAAAAACGGCATCGTGCCGGAGGCCCCGCCCCCTCCCTGCAGCAGTGTGCAAACGCGCCCCTGGCGCATTTTAAGAAGGGAAGTAATTCCCTTGAATACTGGGGGTCCCTGGGGGCCAACTAGCCCACCAGGAACCTCCAGTATGCGCCAGGGGCTGTGTTGCAGAGAGGTGTACAGAGGCCACGCCCCTTTATACACCTCTCTGCAATGCAGCTCTGTGGCGCTTTTGGAGGTACATGGTGGGCTAGTTCGACTCCAGGGACCCTCAGGATTCAAGGGGACTTAATCCCCCAACTTAAAACGCGCCACGGGCGCGTTTGCACAGTGGTGAAGGGAGGGGCGGGGCTTCAGGTGACATGTGTGCAAACAGGCCCCGTGGCGCATTTTAAGATGGGAATTAAATCCCCTTCAATCCTGAGGGTCCCTGGGGCCAACTAGCCCACCAGGTACATCCAGAAAGCGCCACAGAGCTGCGTTGCAGAGAGGTGTAAAAGGGCGTGGCCTCTGAACACCTCTCTGCAACGCAGCTCCCTGGCGCATACTGGATGTACAGGGTGGGCTAGTTGGACCTCAGGGACCCTCATGATTCAAGGGGACTTAATCCCCCATCTTAAAACGCGCCACGGGGCGTGTTTGCAGACATGTCACCTCAGGCCCCACCCCCTTCCTTCACCATTGCGCAAATAATCCTCTAAAATCAGCCGAACTACGAATTCCGATTTACTCACCTGTTATCAGGAGAGACCTCAGTGCTGCATCTTTGAGCCCAGTACTGATCCTGAAAAGTAATTCTAACCGTACTTACCAGTAACTTGAATTTCCTTCCATAGGCTAACATTGACTGGTTTCACTTGGAAATTCTTCTAAGTGTGGAGTTTTGGAACTTTATAATATTCCTCTAAAATCAGCCGAACTACGAATTCCGATTTACTCACCTGTTATCAGGAGAGACCTCAGTGCTGCATCTTTGAGCCCAGTACTGATCCTGAAAAGTAATTTTAACCATACTTACCAGTAACTTGAATTTCCTTCCATAGGCTAACATTGACTGGTTTCACTTGGAAATTCTTCTAAGTGTGGAGTTTTGGAACTTTAAAATATTCATCTAAAATCCGCCGAACTACAAATTCTGATTTACTCACCTGTTATAAGGAGAGACCTCAGTGCTGCATCTTTTAGCCCAGCACTGACCCTGAAAAGTAATTCTAACAGTACTTACCAGTAACTTGTATTTCCTTCCATAGGAATCCATTGTCTGGTTTTCAGCAGAAAAGTTTCAAAGTGTCAATTTTCACAAACTACAAATATTCCTTAAAAATCGCCTGTATGACTTAAACGCATTCTTTCAACTATTTACAGGAGATGCACCAGTGCTGGATCCAGGATCCACCACTGAGTAAGAAAAAGTAACGATAACACTACTTACCTGCTAAGTGAATTTTCTCCCATTGGATAACATTGGTGATTCTATGTGAAAAAGTTTCTAAGTGTCAACTTTTAAAATACAATAATGTTCCTTATAAATCACTACTGTAACCAAAACGCTTTTACTCAACTGTTTACAGGAGATGTCCCAGGACTGAGTCTAGGATCCAGTCCTGTGGTTAGAAAAGTAATCCATAAAGTAACTAATTGCATTTAACTAGAAATTCCCATTGAGCTCAATGTTGCATTGTGTTTGAAATTGTGTTGCCCATTGAAACAACTGTAACTACTGTACTTAAAAGTCTATTGCCTATTTGCAAAGTATTTAAACTAAAGTAATTGATTGTGAGAAAGTATATTTTGTAATGTAATGTATAATGTAATTACAATGTAATTTAAAAAAAATATCTAAAAATAAATAGCTTAAAAAAATGTAGTAAATCAGTATCAAAAAAATAAATATAACAATTTATACATTTAAAAATTGTCATTTACAAAACCTTTGAAATTTACTGACAAAAACCATAGGTTTCAGACATGTTATAGTTAGGAATTAGCATTTAAAAACCTTTGAAATTCACTGAAAAAACCATAGGTTTCACGCACGTTATAGTTAGAAATTTGCATTTAAAAAACCTTAGAAATTCACTGAAAAAACCATAGGTTTCAGACACGTTATAGTTAGAAATTAGCATTTAAAAAACCTTTGAAATTCACTGAAAAAACCATAGGTTTCACGCACGTTATAGTTAGAAATTAGCATTTAAAAAACCTTTGAAATTCACTGAAAAAACCATAGGTTTTATGGACAGTTATAGTTAGTTGGACATTGCACTCGTACAAAACCCGTGAAATTCCCCCGTTATAGTTAGTTCAGCTAACTATAACTCGCGCCCCATAATGCACTGCTGATGACGTCACATATTACATCACTCATGACATGGTCAGTGACATCTCAAATGACATCACTGATGACATCATCCAGTGACTGTTTCTGTAAAGTTTAAATATTTTTAATATATATAGGGAAAGGCGTATTGAAGAATGAGTGGGTGTATAAGTGTCTGTATAGATATTTTAGTAGGTGCGTGACTAACTCTATAAGTGAGTGATTAAACGTATCTTACTGAATGCATGGGTTAGTGACTAAACTGGGTGAATGTCTGTATCCGTCTGTCTGTTGCTGTGTAAGTGGCTGCATGGGTTTGTGAATAGCTACATGAGTGTCTATATGAGTTATTGATTGGTTGTCTGAGTATCTGTATGGGTGCCTGAGTGTTTGTGTGGGTGGGGTGTGTGCGACTCTGTGCATAGATGTGTGAGTGGGTGATTCACTGGGTGGATGGTTTCAAGAGTGCATCTGTGATAGACTGTATGGGTGGGTAAGTGTGTGTAAGAGTGTGTTAGTGAGTGAATGTATGTCCTAGTGGTACATGTGTGAGTAACTACATATGTGAAAGGCAGTATATATGTGTGTTGGAGTATATAAATAGCTATAAGTGAGAGTGTGTGATTGTGAGAGTGACTGTATGGATGAGTGTGTGCTTGTATCAGTGATTGTATAAGAGCGTAAGAATGTGCTAGTATTTGTATGAGTAAGTGAGCTGGTGTGTGTATAACTGTATAGGTGAGTAAATGGCAGTGTGTTTAATTATTTGCATGACTGACTAGGTGTGTGAGTACCTCTATGGATGAGTGGCGGTGTGTGAGTGTCTATATAGGAGTATGAGTGCATATGATAGTCCTGTACTGAGTGACCGTAAGTATGAGTGACTGTACGGGTGAGTGAGTGGATGTGTGTGTAGACCTAAGAATCAGTGAGTGGGTATGTAGTTATTGGTGTTGGAGTGTCTATGGTTTTGCGAATGGCAGTCTGTAATTTAGAGTGGGTATATCAAAGGTTATATTAGGGTGTGAGGAGGTGCATCAGATTATCATGTGGATGATGTCATCAGTGATGTCATCAGTGATGTCATTTGAGATGTCATCAGTGATGTCACTGACCATGTCATGAGTGATGTAATATGTGACGTCATCAGCAGTGCATTGTGGGGCGCGAGTTATAGTTAGCTGAACTAACTATAACGGGGAATTTCACGGGTTTTGTACGAGTGCAATGTCCAACTAACTATAACTGTCCCTAAAACCTATGGTTTTTTCAGTGAATTTTTAAGGTTTTTAAATGCTAATTTCTAACTATAACGTGCCTGAAACCTATGTTTTTTCAGTGAATATATATATATATATATATATATATATTCACTGAAAAAACCATAGGTTTCAGGGACGTTATAGTTACAAATTAGCATTTAAAAACCATAGAAATTCACTGAAAAACCATAGGTTTCAGGGACGTTATAGTTAGTTGGACATTTCACTCATACAAAACCATAGAAATTCCGCCGTTATAGTTAGATGAGCTAACTATAACTCGCGCCCGCAATGCACTGCTGATGATGTCACATATTACATCATTCATGACATGGTCAGTGACATCACTGATGACATCACTGATGACATCTCAAATGACATCACTGATGACATCACTGATGACATCATCCAGTTACTGTGTTTCTGTAAAGTTTAAATATGTTTTATATATATACCAAGCTGTATTGAAGAATGAGTGGTTGTATAAGTGTCTGGATGGAGGATTTAGTAGGTGTGTAACTGACTGTTTAAGTGAGTGATTAAATGTCTCTTACTGAATACATGGGTTAGTGACTAAACTGTGGGAATGTCTGTATGAGTCTGTTTGTTGTTGTATAACCTGCTGCATCGGTTGGTCAGTAGCTACATGAGTGTCTATATGGGTTATTGATTAGTTGCCTGAGTATTTGTATGGGAGACTGAGTGTGTGTGTGTGGTTGGGTGGGGGGGGTGTGACTCTGTGCATAGATGTTTGAGTGGTTGATTCACTGGGTGTATGAGTTTAACAGTGCATGTGGAAACAGTTGTATGGGTGAGTGAGTGTGTGTATGGATGTGTTGGTGAGTGAATGGATGTGTCAGTGGTAGATGTCCAACTAAGTACAAAAGTTAAAGGCAGTGTATGTGAGAGTTGGTGTATAAAAATAACTATACGTGAGAGTGAGTGATTGTGAGAGTGGCTGTATGGATGAGTGTGTACTTGTATTAGTGATTATATAAGAGAGTAAGTATGCGTTAGTATCTGTATGAATAAATGAGGTGCTGTGTGTATAACTGTGTAGGTGAGTAAATGGAACTGTGATTGATTCTTTGCATGTCTGACTAGGATGAGTGCATGACTGACTAGGATGAGTGGTGGTGTGTGAGTGTCTGTATAGGTGTATGAGTGCATATGATAGTGTTGTATTGATCAGTGACTACATGTCTGAATGGTTGTATGGGTGAATGAGTGGATGTGTGTGTGTAGACCTAGGAATCAGTGCGTGCGTACGTAGTAACTGGTATTGGTGTGTCGATGGTTTTTAAAATGGTAGTCTGTATTTTACAGTGGGTGTATCAAAGGTTATATTAGGGTGTGAGGAGGTGCATCAGATTTTTCACATGGATGATGTCATCAGTGATGTCATTTGAGATGTCATAAGTGATGTCATCAGTGATGTCACTGACCATGTCATGAATGATGTAATATGTGACATCATCAGCAGTGCATTGCGGGGGCGCGAGTTATAGTTAGCTCAACTAACTATAACGGCGGAATTTCTATGGTTTTGTATGAGTGAAATGTCCAACTAACTATAACGTCCCTGAAACCTATGGTTTTTTCAGTGAATTTCTATGGTTTTTTAAATGCTAATTTGTAACTATAACGTCCCTGAAACCTATGGTTTTTTCAGTGAATTTCTATGGTTTTTTAAATGCTAATTTGTAACTATAACGTCCCTGAAACCTATGGTTTTTTCAGTGAATTTCAAAGGTATATTAAATGCTACTTTCTAACTGTATCCTCCCTGAAAGCTACTATTAATAATAATAGCGGATACTTGTGTAAGTAGCTAGTGCATTCCATAACTACATGACTAGTAACTGGAATAATTACAGTGCTGCAAACAGAGTGCATGGTGAATTTATAAGTGCTTACGTATTGGCTGGATGGGTGATTGGAGAAGTGCATCGGACTCACAGGAGGATTCCTAGACTGCATGGGTAATAACTGCGTATTTAGAGGAGTGTATGAATAGAATATAGGTGGTTAGAGGTTTGCATGGATAGTGTACAGAATATTGAAGCTGTACTTGTATTAGTAGTTAGGCCATTCTATAAGTACGTGAGTAGTAACTGGATGATTATAGTGCTGTAAAGAGAGTGCATAGTGTATTTATAAGTGCTTGGGTATTAGTGGACAGATTGCATTAGTATATAGTACTCGCTGGGTGACTGGAGATGGGCATAGGGAGTGACAGTGTCTTTGATAGACTGTAAGGGTAGTACCTGGGTGAATTAATCTTACCTGTTTTCAAGCAGATATCAAATTAATAGTAATACATATTCACTTCTTTTTTTAATGCAAATTTAAAATATTTTAAACTTTAGTAGTAAGGTCTGTAAAAGAGAAGAAAAAAATTCTGTTATTACATATAATTTTATAGTTTTTGCAACACAACATAAGTATACAATTACATCACATATTCAATTTGCCTTTTTTTGCTGTGTTCAGATTGTATTGAATTTCACCATAAACAGTGATTTCAATGTTAATCATCAGATGACAGCGGGCAAAAAAATACAATCAATAAGATTGTTAAAAAAAACATATTTCTCTTCAAAATATCTACAACAAACAAAACTTGGTATTTACATTTTCACAAATGAACATCCTTAGTAACATAGTATATAATACAAAAATCAAATATATGACCACCTTCTTTCGAACGCAATTTTCCAAACGCAATATGAAGGAACAGAATCAATTTTGAATCCGTAATTACCAACATCTTCCCAATTGGCCGAATGATGTTTTGAAAATATTTCCATTAAGTATATCCAAAATAAACTTTTGCATTCATATACACACCTTCCCAATAGGCCGAATGATGTTTCTGAAAACATTTGCAATCAGGATATCCAAGATAGATTTCTAAAATCATATTCATATGCTTCCAATAGGATGAATGATGTATCTAAAATCATTTGTAGTGGAAATATCCAAAATATACTCAGTAATTCATGTTGATATCTTCTCAGAATTTTGGCATCAAAAATATTAAATATGAATTTGGTAATTCATTAGGCAACCGAAATGTATACTCTAAATGTGCATCATTACATAGTGTTCATCCTTTATTGCGTTTTAAATATACAGTATAGTGTCCAGATGTTGAAGTAGTTCCATCGTGGAAAACAATAGCCACTGTTTTAAAAGTTCTCCCTGAAATTGAAACTTGAACTGCCACAAAATTTTTAATTTTGGTTTTTAATTTTGTTCCATCTGCTCTACAAAGTTGCAGCATTAAAATAACATATTGTCCACATCCTTGTATAAATAATGTTGACAACATTTCCGATTTGCACTGAGTACATTCCATATGTTGATTAGCTGATTTCACTAGATCGTTGAAAGACACTGTTTTCAAATCTGGCATTGTCAAATATATGAATCGTTCAGTGTCTATTTTAGTGGTAGATGAAAATGAACAGCTGTCACATGTATGAACCCATCTGTAACGTAGTCCAAACAGATTTTCAATTTGTATACCTTCATCTTCTAATACTGCAAGCATAAACATAAGAAATTCCAGAGCATCTTGCTGTACATTCTGTGTAAATTGTGAAGATCCAGAACATATATCCAGAAGATTCCGCAGATCAGAAGCAGTATGGATTTTCGTTTTATCAGTTTTCAACTTCTCAAAAATATAATATAACAAAGAACAAAATCTTTTTTCTCGATTTTCCATAATTGCATGCTGTAGGTTTTCTAAAAAAAAACACAACGTTGACATTAGCATAGCAGTTGATACCTGAACTATTTTCAAACTGATATCCTACAATATTAGCAACTGTGTTCCCTTCTATTTTCTTTACAGACTCATCATTCTTTTCAATTCTTTTTTTCTTTGCAACCTCAGTAAAATCTTTATTATATTTTCGTTTTGGACGTATTAAACATTTTTCATAAATAGGATATTCACCTAAACTAGGAGCATAGAGTCTTCTTAACCTGTTATACTCTTTTACACAATTTATATCTGCACTAACCTTTTCTTCATCAAAATCAATCAAATACAATCCGGATAACGTTCTTACTCGAGACAATGCAACATATTCCATACCCTCCTTAAACACAGAACTTCCAATATTTACCAAAGCACTGTCTACACTTAAACCTTGAGATTTATGAATAGTCACTGCTTATGCTAAACAAACAGGAAACTGTTTTCTACGAACATACAAATCTTTTACAAGCAAAAAACGAACAGAACAGCGTCCAATCTGTTTCACCTCCTCAATCTGATCCAAGTCCATCTCTATTTGCATAGCTAACAAAGTCAACAACTTTCCCCATTGCTCCATTTACTAAACCTTTCTCAACATCTAAATTACGCCGTAATATTACCCGACAGTTTACAGATACATATAAGGTCTTTTCCAAACCAGCAGTCTTAGATATTGATTTTTCCAAAGAGTCTAATTTTAATTGCAATGTCTCTGACAAAAGAATAGTTACTCCTTCATGTTCTATTTTATCAATAGCTACCATTTTTATTATCGGTTCATTCTCCAGTTTCAACAGTTCTTCATTGAATGTAGAGCATTCTTTCAGTGTTGGCATAAGGCAAATTATAGATTCCTTTTCTGCAATTCTTCGGTAGATTGTTTCAGCTGCAATATTTTCTTTTGGAAACAAGTTTCTTAGTAGCCGACTTTCTAAAGCATCTTTTCCATCCTTTGTTAAGACACCAATTCAAATATTTTGAAGAATATTTCCATAATCTTCATCATTTGCTTGTCGCATGTTCTTGATAAGTTCCTTATATTCAAAATAACTCCAAATGTTCACATTTCCAATACTTCCCAAAGATTTTTTAGTGTCTTCATGAAGAAGGGTTTTAAAAACTGGTTGGCCTTTTACAGGTGTGAGTTGTAGTAGATCACCAAATACAATTACATGTTTTCCTCCAAATAAAACATCGTAATTTGTTTTTAAAATCTGCTGCATCCTCAAATGTACAAACGCAAGCATTAAGTTTGAGACCATGCTTACTTCATCAATTACTAGAAGTTTCATTTTCTTCAGTACTCTTCAAACTTCAAAACAAGCTTCTCCAGATAGCTTGTGGTATTCCAACTTATTTTCATGTTCTACTGGTAACATAAGTAGACGATGTAATGTAATCCCTTTAATGTTGTGTGCTGCTAACCCAGTTGGAGCAGTTACAACACAAGACAAATGTGAATCCGTTGTTTTCTGTAGATAACTTGACAAACATTTAATCAAGAAACTTTTCCCCGTTCCAGCTTGTCCACTAATGTACATAAGAATTGGTCTAAATGATGTACATTGGCAATCATTCTTTTCATGCAGTAATCCATGTTGTATCTGTTGTGTAACTTGGTGATATATTTCTTTCTGTTCAGTATTGAGACGTTCCTCCAAATTTTCCAAATCAATATTGTCCTGTTTGTGCTTGCTGCATCACCGTTTCCACTTCACTCATTGCTATTGCTTCATTTTCAAGTATGGCTTCTCCTAGTGGATCTTGACTTTGTGGAGCAGAACTCTGACTATCTTGAGAACTATCTCTAGCAATTTCAGCTGCAATAGTTCTTTCTTGATTAATCTCTTCGTTCAACATTTGGAGATAATTTGGAAAAATTGTACATTCAATGCTATCTTTACATGCATTGAAAGAATCTTCATAGCAGTCAAAATCTCCAAGTAATTCCATTTCAGTCCGCCAAGGTTTGAAGAGTTGCAGAAGAGCTAAATAGAAAAACTCTCTTTTATCTGGAGTATCACAACTTAATTTCCTGTGATTAATCACATTTCCTTTGTCATGCTTTACCAAACATCCTTCAGATCTAATTACAGCGTATTTTCCTTCATTTATATTTTCCGTAACATTTAAAAAAAAAATATAATGTTGCAGAATTTCATATAGACATATGTTTTCTAGGTATGGACTTCTATTTGGATAGTACGTATCCAACATATTTGTTTTCAGAATATCTGTACTTTCTGGTTCATTCAGTGCCAAGTATTCAATTTCTTGTACAGATTTCAAAACTCGATTTCGTACTGTAGCAAGGCCTAGACTTATCCAGATGATTCCTCTTGACTTTGAATATAAACTTGCAGATGTCAATCGATCCGAACATTCGTAGGATCCAATTTCTCGATGTGAAAGCATCTTCAAGCTGAAGCTGTACAATTTTTTGCTAAGTGTCTTCTCCTGTGAAATTTCCTCCCACATTTCTTTCAATTCTGTATTCTCAGACTTGGTAATATATGACGTCACATAGCGAGCAACAGCAATTGAGTTATCTGCAACATATTGTATGTTCATATTTGCATTCCACATCTTCAAAATCACCGGATTGTAATCATTAATGTACTTCAATTCTTCTGTTCTTTTTATATTATAAGTATTTTTGGGTGATTTCCGAGTGATAGTATGTCTCACTGCTGACATAAAACTGTTCACTCTTCCTTTGGAAATTACTGGACGTGGAAAGCCAAATCGACATTTTGTGTAAAACTTATCCTTTGACTTATATTTCCGTCGGCAATATTTTCCACATAGATGACTCTGAAACCGTAAAACTTGCTGTCTTAAGATATTTTCTCCTCCTGTTTTCGGAATCGCACAGGTAACATACTCTTCAATAAAAGATAAAACAGTCTCATCCAAATCAGTTCCAAATTTGGGTGCATCCTTGATCCATAAAAGCATATGTATATGAGGAGCACCTCTAGCTTGGTATTCTTTTCTCCCCAAAAAATCAATAACTTCGCCAACAGGTGGATTTTTTTAATTACAGATGAAAGACATCATAGCTTCAAATCTATGATTAAAATATCTGCAGACATTTGCAGGATCTAGGGAACACAGTTCTCCAGGTGTCTTCAATTCAATATTTTCTATATTTGAATTTGCTTCTCGTAGAAAATCCAGTAAATCATCCCATGCGTACTCAGCACAACTAAGTGTAACAAACGATGTAGGGGTTCCTAAATTTCTTAACATACATTTTAATTCCCCATGACGTCGATACCAATATTCATTAGTGCCACGTTGACATGCCATCAAATTAATTAACTGTGATTCTAAATGTTCGTCTCTTTTTTCAACTTGGTCCATAAATTCCTTTGCAGAAAGATGTGAAAGATGCGTTCCAGTTTTCAATATATGGTTGACTGCATATGAAAGTGCAGACAGATCACTCTCAAATAAAAGATGAAACAAATATGGAATACACTGACGAAATCTTGGTTCTTCTGAGTACAGTCGTAAAGTACGATATTCTGAAGCTGGAATCTGAACTGGTCGTTCATCATATCGTCCACCTTTTCCAGTAGGGAACAGCTGTGGAAAACAACGAGCTTCCAAACTTTTTTCACACACACTCATGGGACTTTGCTTTTTTCATCTGGACCAATTCAATAGTATCTCCTATCAGTTCTTTTGAATGTAGAGGGTGTATAGTATAATGTTCATAAATTTCTTCTTTTCTTGAATTCTCCACTTTTTCTATTTGTCCACTTGAAATGTGTCTTTCATCTTCTAAACTCATTTCTTCTTCCTCTACATTTACATTTTTATAGTAAATATTGTTTTGCACCAGATATAATGTAGCCTTTTGGACTTTCGTGACATCTACTAACTCTTGCCATATTTTCCGACTCTTTGTGGGTACACCATTAACAAGAATGACTACAGGTTCAGTATCCTCTCTTTCTACACCAACAGTTTCAACATTTTTCTTAAAATCTAAAGGCAAATACACAACTCTTTCTTTTAAACCTCTTTGTAGATCTGTTGGAGGCAGCTTACCTGTTTTAGGCTCCATACGAATTATAGCCTGAAAAGGGTGCACAGATTGTATAAGGATGGCCTCATATGTATTTAAATCTTTAAGTTCAGGAGGTATAGCTACTAATTCTAAGTCATTATGGACAGCTCTAGCTGGCATTTTGTTTTCTTCTAATTTATTATAACAATATTTACAAATACATTGTACAGTACCTAACTCAAAACGTCCTTCCACAAACAGATAAGCAGCAAATTCTTTCCATTTATCATTGTTTTCCTTTTCACTTTTTAAAAACACATCTACATTCCTAGTTTGAATTTTATAATGAGTACGTCGACAACAAATACAAACATAGTTTGGATTTTCACCAGAAACTACTTTAAACTTTGTTATTTATTTTTCAAACTTCACATCAGTACTATCTTCCATCTCTTCTTCAACACCTACACTTATCAAACTCTCAGTTTCTCTACACTCCTCTTGACCAGCAAAGAAACGTAACTCTATATCATCACAATTTTTTTTTACATCCAACACTGAACCATTCAAAAGAGCTGTATTCATTTCATTTAGACATAATGCAGGACTTTTCACGTAGTATAATCTTCTAACTAACTTCCGCATTTCGGAATGATGTACTGCTAACATTCTTAAATGATGAAAATGACTTTGACACACTTTCCTAGAAAGACAAGCCAGAGAATGACCTTGCAACCCTGTATTTTTTCTCACTTTGCAAGGATCCAGTCCTTGTAATATCTTAATATTCTGTTTCACAGTTTTTCTTCCATATTCTCTTAAGAAATTTAATAAAATATCAATAGATTGTTGACGTATACTACAAATACTACTACAATCCCATGTAAACACTGGAGCCTGGGTACGTCTCCCTTGAACTTCCTCAGCTATTACTTCTTCCACATTTCTAGGAACCATCGTTTCTTTTTCAATTGGAGAGCCATTTTTCACTTCATAACAATGACCACAGGTCAACTGCATGCTGTAATCTATTTTGTTGAAAATAACTTTCTTCATTAAAAAAAGGTTCCGTACTAGAAGTATGCTTCCATTCCCCGGAAAATATTTTACAAAAATTATTTCTATTTACAATTCTTTTTCTTTTACATTTGTCCTTCATATGCTGCATTATTGTATTTACAGTCTTCAATCTTTTTATAATTAAGATAAATAATTTTCTTTTCAATTCAAAGGCTTTTTCAATTACACTTAGAATCTCCTTATTTTGTCTGTAAAATGCTGATCTCCTTTTATATATTTTACATTTTTTTAGTAAATTTTGGACTACTCTACTTTTATAGATTCTTTTTCGAATTTCTGAAAATTGTTTCTTCCTGCTTCCAACATAATTCTTTTTCTGATTATCCAATTTTCCACTTTTTTGTACATTTTTCTTTTCCTTTTGTTTCACTGTTCTTGTTGTATCTGTCTGTTCTTTATTTTTAAAATTGGAAACTGTTTTTACAAGTTTTAAAAAAAAATCTTTAGTTCTCTTACCAGAACACTTTTTCTTTAAAGATCCATGTTGTAGTTGATCTAATTCCTCTTTTCCTTTCTTTTTTAAATAAACCTCCTTTCTTTGTTGTCTTTTTCTTTGCTTTTCTTGTCATTGTAACTCTTTCTTAATAATTATGCAAACTATTTGTAAAATAAGAAAAGTTTTGAAAACAATGTAATATAAATAAAATAATTATATATAAATATTCACATGTATAACTGTAAAAATACATACAAAAAAACTACATCAATGATTTCAGCAATGGAACAGTGCTACCTGCATAATTGTAGTAGTGTATGAGTAGTGTGAAAGATACTAGAGCACAGCATTAGTAGTACACATCTAATTGTGGAACTGCATGGCTACAACCTGTATCATTCCATGAATACATGGGTAGTGACTAAAAGATTACAATACTACAAGGAGAGTGCCTGAGTGCATTTATAAGTGCTTAGGTATTGGCGGAGTGATAGAATAAGTAGATAGTGCTGGATGGGTGATTGGAGAAGTGCATGAGACTGACAGGAAGATTCCTACACTACATAGGTACTAACTGGGTATTTAGAAGACTGTATCAATAGTATGTACCTGGTTAGAGGTCTGCATGCATAGTGCACAGAATATTGTATCTCTAGTAGTGTTAGTGGCTAGGCCATTCCATAACTACATGACTACTAACTGGAATGATTACAGTGCTGTAAACTGAGTGTATGTTGAAATTATAAGTACTTAGGTTTTAGTGGAGTGATAGGATAAGTAGATAATGCTGGATGGGTGATTAGAAAAGTGCATGGGACTGACAGCAGTATTCCTAGACTGCATAGGTATTAACTGGGTATCTATAGCAGTGTACCAATAGTATGTAGCTGGTTAGAGGTGTGCATAGATAGTGCACAGAATATTGTAGCTGTACTTGTCTTACTAGATAGCCAATTCAATAAGTACATAACTACTAACTAGAATAATTACAGTGCTGCAAACAGAGTGGATGGTGAATTTATAAGTGCTTAGGTATTGCTGGACTGATAGGGTAAGTAGATAGTGCTGGATGGGTGATTAGAAAACTGCATGGGACTGGCAACATGATTCCTAGACTGCATGGGTACTAACTGGGTATTTATAGGAGTGTACCAATAGTATGTACATGGTTAGAGGTGTGCATAGATACTGCACAGAATATTATAGCTGTACTTGTCTTAGTGGCTAGGCCATTCCATAAGTACATAACTACTAACTAGAATGATTACAGTGCTGTAAACAGAGTGTATGTTGAAATTATAAGTACTTAGGTTTTAGTGGAGTGATAGGATAAGTAGATAATGCTGGATGGGTGATTAGAAAAGTGCATGGGACTGACAGCAGTATTCCTAGACTGCATAGGTATTAACTGGGTATCCATAGCAGTGTACCAATAGTATGTAGCTGGTTAGAGGTGTGCATAGATAGTGCACAGAATATTGTAGCTGTACTTGTCTTACTAGCTAGCCAATTCCATAAGTACATAACTACTAACTAGAATAATTACAGTGCTGCAAACAGAGTGGATGGTGAATTTATAAGTGCTTAGGTATTGCTGGACTGATAGGATAAGTAGATAGTGCTGGATGGGTGATTAGAAAACTGCATGGGACTGACAACATGATTCCTAGACTGCATGGGTACTAACTGGGTATTTATAGGAGTGTACCAATAGTATGTACATGGTTAGAGGTGTGTATAGATACTGCACAGAATATTATAGCTGTACTTGTCTTAGTGGCTAGGCCATTCCATAAGTACATAACTACTAACTAGAATGATTACAGTGCTGTAAACAGAGTGCATGGTGAATTTATAAGTACTTAGGTATTGGCAGAGTGATAGGGTAAGTAGATAGTGCTGAATGGATGATTGGAGAAGTGCATGACACTGACAGCAGGATTGCTAAACTACATGGCACGCAGAGGGAGAGCTGCGGGCCGGCTAGCAGAGGAACAGCTGCGGGCCGGCTAGCAGAGGAACAGCTGCGCGTCAAATACTATAGTGAAAGTACGGGCCGTCGCCTTGCAAAAAGATAGCTACGACCGGTAATGTCGGAAGAGGGAGCATGAAGGGGATATCTCGCAGAGAGAACTGCGGTATATTTCCAGTGTTGGCTTGCAGAGGTACAACTGCGGGCCTGACTGGCTCGCAGACGAAGAGCTGCGAGCCGAACGATGGTTTGCAGAGGGAGAGCTGCGAGATGGCGGACTAGCTCATAGAGGAAGACCTGCGAGCCGACTGACTGGCTCGTAGAGGGAGAGCTGCAGCCCGTGGGCTCGCAGAAGGAGAGCTGCGGGCCGGCTCACACAGGAACAGCTGCGGGCCGACTGCTATAGGGAAAGGTGCAGGCCGTCGGCTTGCAAATCATAGGTGCGGGACGGTGATGTGGGGAGAGGAAGCGTGAAGGGGTATCTCGTAGAGAGAGACCTGCTGTATATTTCCAGTGTTGGCTTGCAGAGCTACAACTGCGAGCTCGACGGCTCACAGACGAAGAACTACGAGCTGACTGGTGGTTCGCAGCGGGAGAGTTGCGAGCCGGCGGGCTGGCTCATAGAGGAAAAGCTACGAGCCCACCGATGGTTCACAGAAAGAGAGCTGCGGGCCGACGAGCTGGCTTGTAGAGAAAGAGCTGCAAGCCGACTGGCTGACTCGTACAGGGAGAGCTGCGGCCCGTCGGCTCACAGAGGAAGAGCTGCGGGCCGGCTCGCAGAGGAACAGCTGCGGGCGAACTGGTATAGGGAGAGGTGCGGGCCGTCAGCTTGCAAAGGGATAGCTGCGGGACGGTGATGTGGAGAAATGGATCGTGAAGGGGGTATCTCGCAGAGAGAGAGAGCTGCGGTATATTTCCAGTGTTGACTTGCAGAGGTACAACTGCGGCTTGGCTCCCAGAGGAAGAGCTGCGAGCCAAACAATGGTTTGCAGAGGGAGAGCTGCGGGCCGGCCGGCTGGCTCGTAGAGGAAGAGCTCTGAGCCAACTAGCTGGCTCGAAGAGGAAGAGCTGCGGGCCGCCTCGCAAGGAACAGCTGCGGGCCAACTGCTATAGGGAAAGGTGCGGGCTGTCGGCTTGCAACTCATAGGTGCGGGACAATGATGTGAAGAGAGGGAGCATGAAGGGGGTATCTCGTACAGGGACAACTGCGGTATATTTCCAGTGTTGGCTTGCAGAGATACAACTGCGGACCCGAGGACTCGCAGAGCAAGAGCTTATTCCTAAAACCATGGAATCTTTCAAACATATGTCACGTCCGTTTTGTACGATTGAAACTGATAACCACCTTCTCTATACACTACAGATCCCACGAACATGCCAATAAAAGTATAAGTGCTATTTTTATACTAGATAAAGCTCTATTACTTCATTTTTATAACCACTACTGTTGGGTGCACAAAATAAAGAATATGAGATGAGGAGAGTAAACGGAGGTGTAATTCCTAAACTTTAATTATACCATTCCTTTAATATATGTATATTCAGGGCTTTCAATGGGATAAAAAAAATGGCGGGTGTGTAAAAGCGGTAGCAGTGTTCAGCACCGGTAAAATCCGGCCCACTTAAAGGCCTGCGTATATTCAGCACAGAGACACAACCTAACAATTTTCATCACTTATATTAACAGTTACTTTACTAGTGTAAAAAAATCGTACAGAAAATTTACTAAAACATTTTTTTTTCTTTTTTATCTCTCGCACATTTATGAAATATCTCTTGTAAAGAAACGCCGCTCTCCACCTTTATTTCGTAAGAACGAGCAATAAATAATCCCTTTACCAGCATCTAGTCACTAACTACTAACACAGTGCAGTATACCCAATTGTAAACCACAAACACTATTTAGATTACATCTTAAAGCATCATCAAAAGATTCTAATCATGCATACATACAGAAAGCAACATGTACGTTTACTTTGTCCATTTACTCTCTATGTAATCTGTGCACATTTTCAACGGGTTCGCAGTATAACACCTGTCTTCACTTATATTCAAATGTACCTCACAGTATAAAATATAACATCACAACCTATGCATATGTAATATTTCCAACATAACACAGTGCAGTTTTATACCAATGAAACTGATTGCACCATTCTCTATATAGTACACACCCTACCAATATGCCAATAAACTTAGAAGTGCTATTTTTATAATACAAAGAGCTGTATTAGATTATTTTTATAAACAGTACCGCTGGGGGGCACAAAATGGTGGTGGGAGCTGCACAGAGTAAATAAAGGTGTAATTCCCAAACTTTTTATGTATCGTTCCTTTACTATACGTATATTAACAGCTTTAAGTGGAATGAAAAATTTGGTAACTGTCTTAAACGGGTGGCGGAGCTCAGTACTGACAAGACCCGGACCACTTAAAAGCCTGCGTATATTCAGCACACAAACACACTCTGACAATTACCTTCACTAATAATCACATTTACTTTAGCAGTGTGAACAAAATCATACAGAAAGTATACACAGAACATTTTCATTTATTTTTTATCTCTCACATATTTATAAAAACTGTCTTCTGAAGAAACGCTCCCCAACAACTTACATTTCATAACAACACCAAAATCCAAAGCCTCCCAGTAACACACCAGTCTTGATTGATATTGAAATCTACCTCTCAGTATAAAAAATGAGACCACAAATTGTCCACATAACATTTCTGGTTTTTGTTCCATCTCTGTTAAGTTAATAACACATGAATTTTCTACTCTTACCCCTTCCCCACTATTTCCATACTAAGCATAATTTAACCTACGTTCGTAGTTGGTATGCAGATTCCAAATGTCACAAACGCATGCAATTCTTTCTTTGTCACACAGTACATGTAATGCACCGCTCTCATCAAGAATGGAACCGGTAATGGCACAATTTCCCTGTTGCTCCACACATAAATACATGTAAAGAACAAATCAGAATAGTTCCTTGATTTTTTCAAATTGCAAAACTTCTCTCTATTGGTTATTTTTGAACTTTCCATATAAACAGTTTTTTAAAAATGTAAGAACACATACAGGTGAGAAGTTCAACGTATTCTATCAACAAACTTTCTAGAACATTCTACGACACGTGCAGGTTAAAAGTTCATCATTTTTTCAAACCTAACGATATTTTTTTGCAAAATTTCTCGAACATTTAAGGGCACGTGGAGGTTAAAAGTTCATCATTGTTTTAAGTTCGAACAGTGCCTTCCAAATGCAAGTAGCAGGTGTGGTTGACCTGAGCAAATTTTATCCTATCATATGAACTCTACATTGAAAATGCTTTTTATTAACCAATGACAAAGATGCTTTTTGACAAACTAATATGCACCCTACTTTTTAGTAAACAATGTTTTTCATCTCCCAATCAGTTATCGTTTTGTATGAGAAAAAAAGTAGTTCCCCATCTTTAAACATATCTCTTATTCTACGAACGGACTGCATGAGCTACAGACATCTATCCATATCTTCCAGCTACACCTTCAAAATGCTAGTGTGGATCGTAGGACATAGCTATGTTTTCTGGTGCAAGAGGTATGCAGAACAGAGACGTATTGACTTAGACCTAGGTTTACAAAATGTGGACATTAAATGGTTTGGACAGAGAGGATTGAAGTGGCACCAATTACTCCCTTTGGTTAAAACCTGTTTGCATCTCCAACTCCCTGACCTCATGATTGTGCACTGTGGTGGAAATGAACTTGGCACATTGACTGGGGTAGGTTTGGAAATTCTAATGAAGGACACCTTTAGACAATTGATATTGCTTTTGCCTCAAACTGTCTTTGTATATTCCAATATATGCCAAAGACAGAAGTGGAAATGGTCAAACAAATTTTGTCCTCAGATTGAAAAATCTAGGAAGAATGTCAACAAAGCTGTGTCTGCATACCTCAGAGACCATAGAATGGGGTCGATCTACAACAACAACATACGTTATGATATGGCTGATATCTACAGAAGTGATGGAGTACACTTCACAGATCAGGGAAATCGAGTTTTTCTGAATAACCTGAAGCTGTGCATCTGCCCTTATATGTAGCTCCAACTAATAAACACAAAGGCTCTTTTTAGAGCCGCCCTATATTCCCAATATCGGTTCGCAGACTGACAACTGCGATCCGGCTAACACAGGGAGACCTGCGGGCCGTCGGGCATCCTCGCAAAGGAAGAGCTACGGCCCGTGGGCTCGGTTCGCACAGAGAGAGCTACGGGCCATCGGCTCGTAAACGCAGAGCTGTGAGCCAATGGACTGGTAGTGTTTTATGGTTTAGGGTAGTGCAGTGGTGTTTGTGTAGTGTAGGGGGTCCTGCTGTGGGTAGTGTTTTAGGGTTTACGGTAGTGCAGTGGTGTTTGTGTAGTGTAGAGGGTGGTGCTGGGGGTACATTTAGGGTTTAGGGTAGGGCAGTGGTCTTTACGTAGTGTAGGGGGTCCTGCTGTGAGTAGTGTTTTAGGGTTTAGGGTAGTGCAGTGGTGTTTGGGTAGTGTAGAGGGTCGTGCTGGGGGTAGCGTTTTACAGTTTAGGGTAGTGCAGTGGTGTTTCTGTAGTTTAGGGGGTCGTGCTGGGGGTAGTGTTTTAAGGTAGTGCAGTGGTGTTTCTGTAGTGTAGGGGGTTGTGCTGGCAGTAGTGGTTTAGTGTTTAGTTACGTAGTGCAATGGTGTTTGGGTAGTGTAGGGGTCATGCTGGGGTAGTGTTTTAGGGTTTAGGGTAGTACAGTGGTGTTTGTGTAGTGTAGGGGGTGGTGCTGGGGGTACATTTAGAGTTTAGGGTAGTGCAGTGGTCTTTACGTAGTGTAGGGGGTCCTGCTGTGAGTAGTGTTTTACAGTTTAGGGTAGTGCAGTGGTGTTTGGGTAGTGTAGAGGGTCGTGCTGGGGGTAGCGTTTTAGGGTTTAGAGTAGTGCAGTGGTGTTTCTGTAGTTTAGGAGGTCGTGCTGGGGGTAGTGTTTTAGAATTTAGGGTAGTGCAGTGGTGTTTCTGTAGTGTAGGGGGTTGTGCTGGCAGTAGTGGTTTAGTGTTTAGTTACATAGTGCAGTGGTGTTTGGGTAGTGTAGGGGGTCGTGCTGGGGTAGTGTTTTAGGGTTTAGGGTAGTGCAGTGGTGTTTCTGTACTGTAGGGGGTCGTGCTGGGGTAGTGTTTTACGGTAGTACAGTGGTGTTTCTATATTATAGGCGGTCGTGCTGGGGGTAGATTTAGGGTTTACGATAGTGCAGTGGTGTTTGGGTAGTGTAGGGAGTCATGCTGGGGTAGATTTATCATTTAGGGTACTGCAGTGGTGATTGTGTAGTGTAGGGGGTCATGCTGAGGGTAGTGTTTTAAGGTTTAGGGTAGTGCAGTGGTGTTTCTGTAGTGTAGGGGGTCGTGCTGGGGCTAGTGTTTTAGGGTTTAAGGTAGTGCAGTGGTGTTTCTGTAGTGTAGCGGGTCGTGCTGGCAGTAGAGGTTTAGTGTTTAGTTAGGTAGTGCAGTGGTGTTTGGGTTGTGTAGAGGGTCGTGCCGACAGACTGACTCACAGAGCTCCGAGCCAACGGACTGGCTTCTAAAGGCATAGCTGCGACCTCGTGATGTGGGGAGAGGCAGCGTGAAAGGAGTATCTTACACATACACAGATCCCAGTGTTGCCTCGCAGAGGTAACACTACACACCCGATGGCTTCTACACGGAGAGATGCGAGCTGATGGACTAAGTCACAAAATGGCTGCCAACACTTCCTAGTTTCAACCGTTCACAGCCAATGAGCCGCAAGCTCGTGCTCGTAACCCTCAGCCAATCAGATGTCAGAATTCTCAAATATAGATATCTGTAAAATTTGATATTTCTCAAAAACTACTGAACGGATTTACACCATTTCAGCAAAAGCGCGCTTTCTGGACCACAACCTTTCTCCCTCACAAATTTGGCGTAATTCCATTCAGCAGTTTGACCTGTAGCCTTGTCTAAAGTTTCCTATGGAAAATGCATTGAGAAAACACATTTTGGGACTCCCCTATTTTCTCAGCCCCCCCTTGACCAATCACCCCCAAACTTTCAAGATAGGAGCTGATCAGAAAAGAGAAACTTTTTTGAAAATTTCGTAAAGATTCGTCAAACGATGCCAAAGTTATAAGCACATGGAGGGCTCCAGGAGAGGGGCAGCGCAACCCCCCTCCCAACATGAGTGAAGCCCCGGGGCTGCGGGGACCCCAGCGGGCCCCCGTAGCCCCAGCGACCCACAGCTATTATTTTTTAAGAAATGCCCGCGGGTCCTAGCCCACCCGGGGACCTCATTAAAATAAAACGCAGGAACCCGCGACCCCTGCGCGAATTGCGGCGATTTTCTTTTTTTACAAAAAATGCTTTTTTGGGCCCTGGCGTCCTTCTGGGACCCCCTGAGCAGGCCTAGGGGGTCACGGTGTTTCTACCCTGCCCCCTTCTCTTGTTTTATACCTTTGTTTCTCTGTTTTCTAGTGACTCGCTTCTACCGAGCCACAAGATGGCTGCCAACACTTTCTGGTTTGGAGTGTTCGCAGCCAATCACAGTGAAGCTTGTGCACGGGACTTAGGCTCCGCCCAGATATCAAAACTTTTATTTTTCTTATTTCTCAGCAACCACTGAACGGATTTACACCATTTTACAAAAGGTCGCTTTCGGAACCAAGCACTACCGTTTTGCCAAATTTGGGGTAATTCCATTCAGTAGTTTTGGCTGTAGCCTTGCACAAAGTTTCCTATGGGAAATTGATTTTTTGACTCTTATTTTTTGTATTTCTCAAAAACTACTGAACGGATTTACCCCATTTAAAAAAAAGGTCGCTTTCTGAACCAAGCTCTACCTTTCTGCCAAATTTGAGGTAATTCCGTTCAGCAGTTCGGGCTGTAGCTCGTCACAAAATTTCTTAACATGGAGAAAACACGTTTTGGGACCCCCCTTTTTTCTCAGCCCCCGCTTGACAAATCACCCCCAAACTTTCAAGATTGGAGCTTGTGTGGGGGGCCCCAATACCCCCCACACTGCCCCAGTGACCGCCACCTCCCGGGGCTTCATTTAAAAAAAAAATATATACCTGTGTGGGGGGGCTTGAGCCCCCCCACACGCCCCCAGGACCGCCGGGGATTGCTTTTCCTCAAGGGGAGCTGCATGTCAGCAGCTCCCCATGTGGAAAAGCAATGCCGGCTCCCGCAGGACGCGGGAAGATGGCGGGACCGTGGGGGGATTTGGGACCCCCCACGGTCCCCAACGAGAGGCCAGGCCCCGGGGGATGGGGTCCCCAGGGCTGGAAGTGGCCCAGGAGGGGGGCCACGTGGCCCCCCTCCCCTGTGTATTAAAAAAAAAAAAATTAAAAAAGGAGAGGCCAGGCCCCGGGGGATGGGGTCCCCGGGGCCATATTTGGCCTGAGGAGGGGGGCCACGCGGCCCCCTCACAAATTTATTTTTTAAAAGGATGGCCAGGCCCCGGGGGATGGGGTCCCCGGGGCCAGAAGTGGCCCGGGAGGGGGGCCTTGCGGCCCCCCTCCCCAACAAAAAAATTATTAAATAAAGGTGGGCCCTGGGGGATGGGGTCCCTGGGGCCAATAGAGGCCTTAGGAGGGGGGCCATGCAGCCCCCCCTTCCTATAAAAAAACAATATGTGTGGCCATGCCCCAGGGGATGGGGTCCCCGGTGCCGGAATTGGCCACGGGAGGGGGGCCCACGCGGCCCCCCTCCCATTAACATTTTTTTTTTTTTTAAAAGAGGAGCAGGCCCTGGGGGATGGGGTCCCCAGGGCACAAAAAAAGGCAAGAGAAGGGGGGCCACACAGCCCCCCTTCTTAAAAAAAAAAACCTAAAAAAAACGGCATCGCGAATAGGCCCCGCCCCCTCCCTGCAACACTCAGCAAACGCACCCCCTGGCGCGTTTAAAGTTGGGGAACTAATTCCCCTTGAATACTGGGGGTCCCTGGGGGCCAACTAGCCCACCAGGTACCTCCAGTATGCGCCAGGGAGCTGCGTTGCAGAGAGGTGTTCAGAGGCCACGCCCCTTTTTACACCTCTCTGCAACGCAGCTCTGTGGCGCTTACTGGAGGTACCTGGTGGGCTAGTTGGACCCCAGGGACCCTCAGGATTCAAGGGGACTTTATCCCCCAACTTAAAACGTGTGGCGCATTTGCACAGTGGTGAAGGGAGGGGGCGGGGCCTGAGGTGACATGTGTGCAAACACGCCCTGTGGTACGTTTTAAGTTGGGGAATTAATTCCTCTTCAATCCTGAGGGTCCCTGGGGTCCAACTAGCCCACCACGTACCTCTAATAAGCGCCACAGAACTGCGTTGCAGAGTGGTGTAAAAAGGGGCGTGGCCTGGGCCACCTCTCTGCAACGCAGCCCTGTGGCACTTACTGGAGGTACGTGGTGGGCTAGTTGGACCCCAGGGACCCTCAGGATTGAAGAGGAATTAATTCCCCAAATTAAAACGCGTCACAGGGCGTGTTTGCACACATCACATCAGGCCCCCCCCTCCCTTCACCACTGTGCAAACGCGCTCCGTAGCATGCTTTAAGAGGTAGTTTTAATCCCCCTGCCCTATTATGTACTAGGGCCTTACAGAGGAGGTCATGCTAATCACAGGGGTACCCCAACGCATAGTGTTCCCTAGTGTATGTAGGTGTTTTCACTGTATTCTAAGTGTCTTTTAGCATAGCACTGGCTCTAGGCCTGGTTAGTCAGAGTCAGTTACCACCAGTACCCGTCTGAAAAAGTTGTGGGCACAGGATGATTTTGGAACAAGGCGTCTTTCTGCTCCTCTGTTGGTTCTTTCTGCACATGTCTTGCTTCTTCCTGCACTTTTTTTCGTCTTTGTGGACTTCTGTTGCTTCTTTCTGCATTTCTTTTGCTTCTTTCTGTGCGTTTTTTCTTCTTTCTTCACATGTCCTACCTGTGTAGGCATAGTTAGAGACTAGCATTTAAAAAAACCTTTGAAATTCACTTAAAAAAACATAGGTTTCAGGCACGTTATAGTTAGAAATTAGCATTTAAAAAACCTTAGAAATTCACTGAAAAAACCATAGGTTTCAGGCACGTTATAGTTAGAAATTAGCATTTAAAAAACCTTAGAAATTCACTGAAAAAACCATAGGTTTCAGGGACGTTATAGTTAGAAATTAGCCTTAAAAAAACCTTAGAAATTCACAGAAAAAACCATAGGTTTCAGGGGCGTTATAGTTAGTTGGACATTTCACTCGTACAAAACCCGTGAAATTCCCCTGTTATAGTTAGTTCAGCAAACTATAACACGCGCCCCCGCAATGCACTGCTGATGACGTCACATATTACATCACTCATGACATGGTCAGTGACATCACTGATGACATCACTGATGACATCTCAAATGACATCACTGATGACCTCACTGATGACATCATCCATGTGCAAATTTCATGCATCTTCTCACACCCTAATATAACTTTTGATACACCCACTCTAAATTACACACTACCATTCTCAAAACCATAGACACTCCAACACCAATAACTACATACCCACTCAGTACAGGACTATCATATGCACTCATACACCTATATAGACACTCACACACCACCACTCATCCATAGAGGTACTCACACACCTAGTCAGTCAATCAAATAATTAATCACACTCCCATTTACTCAGATGTAGTTATACACACACCAGCTCAATTACTCATACAAATACTAGCACATTCTTACGCTCTTATACAATCACTGATACAAGCACACACTCATCCATACAGTCACTCTCACAATCACACACTCTCGCTTATAGCTATTTATATACTCCAACACACATATATACTGCCTTTCACATATGTAGTTACTTACACATGTACCACTGGGACATACATTCACTCACTAACACACTCTTACACACACACTTACCCACCCATACAGTCTATCACAGATGCACTCTTGAAACCATTCACCCAGTGAATCACCCACTCACACATCTATGCACAGAGATCGCACACACCCCACCCACACAAACACTCAGGCACCCATACAGATACTCAGACAACCAATCAATAACTCGTATAGACACTCATGTAGCTATTCACAAACCCATGCAGCCACTTACACAGCAACAGACAGACGGATACAGACATTCACCCAGTTTAGTCACTAACCCATGCATTCAGTAAGATACGTTTAATCACTCACTTATAGAGTTAGTCACGCACCTACTAAATCATCCATCCAGACACTTATACACCCACTCATTCTTCAATACACCTTGGCATATATATTAAACATATTTAAACTTTACAGAAACACACAGTCACTGGATGATGTCATCAGTGATGTCATCAGTGATGTCACTGACCATGTCATGAGTGATGTAATATGTGATGTCATCAGCAGTGCATTATGAGGCGCGAGTTATAGTTAGCTGAACTAACTATAAAGGGGGAATTTCACGGGTTTTGTACGAGTGCAATGTCCAACTAACTATAACTGTCCCTAAAACCTATGGTTTTTTCAGTGAATTTGTAAGGTTTTTTAAATGCTAATTACTAACTATAATGTGCCTGAAACCTATGGTTTTTCAGTGAATATATATATATATATATATATATATATATATATATATATATATTTTTTCACAAAAAGATGCCACTGCACTGCAGAAGTCATGAAAAATCCAAGCATTTAATAAAGCATAATAGCCACCACCAATACCACCACCAAACGTTTCGACCAAGAGATGGTCTTTGTCACGGTTATGAGAGTCCTTCTTTACTTTCACCCTTTATAGTGTTCAATCATATGTCCCTTTCTTTTTTTTTGTTTAAATATTTTTTATTGAGTTTTAAATACATACATAGCCCCCCAACCCCACCTCCCTCCTCCTCAGACCTTAAATTATTAACACAGCAAATTACATCGTGCATAATAAAGCGACAACACATACAAAATCTCGCTAGTGCAGCTAAATTCATTAAATGTATAAATTCAATATTAAATTCAATATGGGTACTTATAATACCATTACTTGGTACACCTGAGCTACAATTTTGCTTTTTATCGTGTTTGTATCCACTGGCTTAGGGGATCCCATATACTTAACCCTTTTTTTCGTTTTGTCCTGCCTTTCCTTCTGTAAATAGCACTCTCCAAGCTATACGTTGCCAGCAGGTGGGCATGCCATTGTTGGAATACTGGCGGATTTGGATCTAACCATGCAGAGGCCAGACACATTCTAAAAACTGCCATTGACATAAATATCAATCCTTGGAATCTTTTTGAGCGAATATCTCCATCAATGCCCAACATTATTTCTCCCACAGTGATTTCTATTCTTACTTTACAAATCTCTGATAGGAACATCGATATTTCAGAAATTAGTGCCTGTAGATGATGACATAATGCAAATATATGTACACTATTGGCCTCATATAGGGCGCACCGTTGACATACCGTTCCCTTACCGGTCCCCCATTTGGCTATCTTATTTGGAGTATAGTACAATTGAAAAATTGTCTTGTAATACTGGGCTTGTAGTCTTGCAGACATCAATATAGACTGAGATAATTCATATGATTTAAAAAAGGTTTCAGACGTTATCCCTAGTATCTCTTGCCATTTATTGGAGAAATTATCCAAATCATCTGGAATTGTTGCCATTATATACCCATAGATTTCTCCAATTTTGACAGCTCTGTTATTAGTTATCTTTTCCATAATTTGAATCTCTTGGAATTTAGCTCTGCCACCCCCTTTCTTTGTTAAAAATCTCTAATTTGTAAAAATTAAAAAAATCCCGTTGGTCTAATGCATAATCAGTTTTAAGTTCATCAAATGATTTCAGCCCGAAAGTAGAGTAAAAACATCCTAATTGTGTTATCCCTGAGTTTATCCATCTATTCATACATACGTCATTAAATATTTCCGGAAGATTATTATTTTTAGATAGTAATGTATAAAATGATAATCTTCCTATGCCAAGAACTTTCCGCACATTATTCCAGGCTTTGTGAATACCCATGAGTGTTTTAAAACAAACTTTTTTAAAGTGATTGTCATACATATACCGCCATGAGTATCCGTTTACTTTGTCGCCAAGAATAAGTTCTTGAGGAGTTGGTATCATATTACTAATTCGATTGCCGCTATTATCCGACAATAGTTTGTTACAGTAATTTAATATTGTGGCCAACCAATAAAATTTAAAATTAGGGAGGGCAAAACCACCTCTATCTTTTGGCAATGTTAAAAATTTGATTGCACGGCGCGGTCTTTTGTATCCCCATATGAACCGTGAGAACATGTTTTCTATAGTTTTAAACCAATGTGGAGAAAACTCTAAACAGATTGTCCTAAAAAAATATAAGAATTATGGAAGAAAAATCATTTTAATCACGTTACACCTACCCCTAACGTTAGATATAGATTATTAAGCCTGTTTAAATCTTTTTCAGTATGTTGAATTAATGGATCTAGATTAACCTCGACTAAATTATCCAGATTAGCTGTGATTTTCACTCCCAGGTACGTCGCTTTCTCTACTACTCGATCATCCCTCATCTGAAGTTTATTATTAAGCACTATCTGGGTTTTATCTCGGTTTAACTTATACCCTGAAATCTCTCCAAAATGTTTAGCCTCATCCTCTATTACCTTAATTGCTATAACCGGATCCGTGGTAATTAATGCTATGTCATCCGCATAAGCCAGTGTCTTGGTATCCCATGTTAATGTCCGTATTGGTGATATTGATAAGTTATTTTCCAGTCTGTGAATAAAGGGGTCGATAAAAATTGCAAATAACAGGGGCGAGCATGGGCACCCCTGTCTTGTCCCTCTAGTAATAACTATCCTGTCTGAGACTATCCCATTTACCATCACAACGGCCTCCGGTGTTGTATAAAGCATTTGTGTATCTTTGATAAAAGGTGCTCTAATACCGCTTCTCGACATAGCTGCCCAGAGATAGTTCCAGGAGACCCTATCGAAAGCCTTTTCGGCATCTAGTAATATAAGTGCCATAGGGTCTCCTGTTACTGCGGTGATATCGAAAAGTGTAATCACTCTCTGGACGTGGTCGGTGGTAGACCTCCCGGAGATGAACCCATGCTGGCGACCCGAAACAATTTTATGGATAATTGGCGCCAATCTGCTAGCTAACAATTTCGAATAGATTTTGGAATCCCCATTAATCAGGGTGATGGGACGATATGATCCAAGTTCTGTAGCATCTTTGTTTTTTTTAGAAAAACCACAATTTTGGCCCGGGACCATGACCCCGGAGGTCTACCACCCTGAAATATATGTATAAAAAGGTCACTTAGAATACTTTTTAATGGCTTAAAGAATTGTATATAAAATTCCGTTGGTATCCCATCCATTTCAGCTGCCTTCCCGTTAGCCAAACTATTCATTGAAAGTAAAATTTCCTCCCATTGTGGTAGAGCGTCTAGATTATCTTGATCTTCCTGTCCTAATCGTAAAGGTGTACCCAGATCCAGATATTTCACAATCTCATCCTGTCTTATGCCCGTCTCCTTATATAAATTTTGATAATATCTATGAAATGCAGCTATTATCTCTTTAGGGTCAACTATTTGTCCAAGTCTCGGATCTTTTATCTCACTGATTAGGTTGGCAGTATTCTGTTGTCTCGTACTTATAGCCAACTGATGCCCCACTTTCTCGCTCAACTCATATGTTATTTCCTTGTTCAATGTGGCTTTGATGATTGCCTTCTCCGTGAAGATGTTATTAATAGCATTTTTAGCAATAGAAACTAGTTCCAACTCTCTTTTAATCTCACGCCCCTCTTGTACAGCCCTCATCAGACCCTCCTCGGCTATGGCCAGATTGCTTTGTAATGCCACCATTTCCTGTTTAACTTTTTTATTAAGATTTAAGGAGAATCGCAGCGTCTCCCCCTTATTCCAGCTTTCATGGCGTCCCAGACTATCTCGATCGAGGTACTCCCTAGGTTAAATTCCCAAAACTCTGGAATCCATTTATGTATATGTTGGCAATATTCTTCATTCAACAACAGAGCTCTCTCAAAGGTCCAGCTTTTCTCTACCCTATTCATTCCCCCATCTAATAAATTCAAAATTAAAGGATTGTGGTCTGATAACACCCGTGGTAGTTTATCTATTGTACACCGTGAATTTATAATACTGGATACAAACATATAGTCCAGTCTCACTAATTTTGTATGTGGGTTAGAAAAAAACGTATAGCCTGGATCATTTGGGTGCTTTGTTTGCTAACAATCTACCAGACCATGAGTTTGACAAAGCTCTTTGAGGGCCTGGAATACTTTTGGTTTCCTTCCCTTATATAGAAATTCTATACTTAAAGACCACACACAAGGGAGGTTTAGATTATAGTCACCACATATTATCAGTGGGAGTGGCCAGTGAGCCAGCTCATTAGAGATAAACTCCAACACACTAGGGTCATCCAAGACGCTTCCATATATTGAGCATATTGTCATTTTTTAACAAGATTGACTTGACATTCTACAATTGCCCACTGCCCGTATTTATCAGCCGCTGATCTAACAATCTGTATTTCATTCCCTTTCGCCAAAATTGCCACCCCTCTGGTTCTAGTCCCTTGTGTAGTTGCCGTAATCAATCTATATCCTAGGGTTTTAAGTAGGTGCCGTTGTGGCCCCTCAATATGGGTCTCTTGAAGACAAATAATGTTAGCCCCGATTGTTTGTAGAAACACTGCTACCCTTTGTCTCTTTTTTAAATCATTAAGTCCACATATATTAATAGTGAGGATCTTCAGATTACCCATTAAAAGCTGTATCTAAACCCGGCTGCTTATACACCTCTTTGATGATTACCATCTCAATATGCTCTTCCTGATTTCCAATCTGCTTTTTATACCATGGCTCGCTTCTCTTAGTTACACAATTTAGCTTCGTCCCTTGTCTGAGGTCTGAGGTTTCTCTCCCCCCACCCTACCCCCACACCCCTCCCTTACCCTTCTTATGGCAATCAGGCTCAATCCTGAGCCTGTGTGATAGCATCTGAAACCGCTCTTACCCACTCCCCCCTCCTTCCGCTCCACCGGTGCTTACGTATGTTTTCAACAAATCGAAGAATTTTTTTTTTTTTAACAGGGAAAATATAGAACATAACAGTCTTTTGGTTAATAACCATGTCAACGTCACAATCTCTATTTAGCTATGCTTGTTAGAGGTGAAATCTATTGTTTTTCGGTAAGTCTAGCATTCTCAGTTGATATATCCTCCAAAACCTTCTGTGCTTGGATTTCTGAGGTAAAGTTATAATTCCGGCCTTGAATGGATACTTTAAGTTTAGCGGGATTCTGCAAAAAGGCTGTAGCTCCGATATTTTGAAAGGGTGTAATGAGCTGCCTGAGCCTCCATCTTCTTTCCACTGTAGCGTGGGCAAAATCTGGTTTTGCGAAAAAGAGAAGCTCTCCCACTTTCTTTTCATATTAGGTCTGGCCAGCTCATACACAGCCTGTCGCAGAAGAAAGTTTCCAAAATAGACCAAGATTGCACGTGGATATGACTGAGAATTTGACGGACGTTTTGAAATTGTAAAGGGAAATCTATGTACGCGTTGAATTTCTCTGTCCCAATCCCATTGTGCTAATTCCGGAAATGCATATTTTAGCATATCAATAGTAAACTTCCTGATGTCATTGCCCTCACTATGTTCGGGTATCCCTAAAAGCCTCAGATTATTCCGTCTTTGACGATTTTCTGCGTCTTCTAGCTTCCACCAAACATCTTTCATGGCACTTTCATGTAGCGAGGATTGGGTTTTCAAAGTTTCCACCGTATTCTCGAGGACCTCTGTACGTGCTTCCACTGTGCTTAGTCTCTCTACGATCTCAATGCAGGTCTTCCCGACCTTACGGATTGAGCCTTGTAGTTTTTTAGATGTCAGCCGTGCATGTCGGTTTTCAGTTTTAACCTCGTTCTGAAAAGATCTCAGTGATTGCAAAATTAATGAGAGAGAAGGCTCAGACGGCTGTTCATCATCTTTCTGGGTAGTTTTATCTGGTAGCTCACCTCCGACCGAGTTTCTTTTTTCACTTAATCCATGGGGTGAAAGGAATTGGGTAGTTGAATAGTCCCAACCTAGTTCCTCCACTTCCTCTCCTGAGGTTCTATGACGATTAGATTTTTTCTGTCCAGACACCCGTTTTGGTCTCCTTGTCAATCTATGCTCCACTGGGGTACCGCAATTGCTAGTTAGGGAATCCCTGCTGTCCCCATCACTACTGCTTGTCACCCCAAGGTTCGACTCGCCTGCTTCATCCGTCAGGGAGAAGAATTTTTCCATGGAGTCAGGGGAAAGATAACCTGCCTCTGAGCTTTTCAAATTATGTTTCTTGTCGATTCTGCTCTGCTCGGTTTCCTTTGATCTGCAGAACGTACTGCTTGTCCCTTCCTTGAGATTTACTGGGGAGTTCACAATTTCCATTATAGAGCAGTCCTTTCCCTTAGCGATTTCAGTCTCATGAGTGTTACCCCCGTCTCCCTGAATATCTGCAGGTATCTCCATAGTTCCTACCACAGTATTATCACATATCGAGCCCCATGTCGTATCTTCATTTGGAGGTTCTACTGATATCACTTGTGAGCTGCTCTGCTCGTTTGGTGTTATAACATGTACTTCGCTTGTAGTGCTTTGTTCTCCCACCTCCTCTTGAGCCCCTGTCTCATTGTTACTCCCTTTCACAATGTCACTTGAGCCTGAAGACAGAAACATACTGGGTATAGCGAGTTGCTTTTTGCCCCCGAGTTTCCCCACTGGCATCTCCTTCTGTGTAGGATGTATAGCATGTTTTTTCAAGTCTAATTTGTCCTTGTCCGACTTACTTCCTTTACCGGCTAGTGTATCGACCTTCTTACAGACATTCTTCAGGCCGATTTCGTCACATCGCGCTGGTGCTTGTAGTATGTTTGAGCGCGTCTTGCCTCGTCCGCCCCGTGCTGCCATCGCTGAGCAATGAAATCCACAAGCTCTGTGAGCGTCTCCGTAGCCAGGCAACCCGAATTGGCAGCCTTCCAACCCGGAAATCGTCGTCAGCAGCAGGCGAGCCAAGGATTCCCAGCGCCCGCAACAATCTTTGCCTGGACTCCCGGTCAACAGCACTCCCCGTCCTGACCTGGGCGATCTACTCTTGGCAATATCGGCCCATCGAGACCAACGAGGAAATCCCTCTCGCATAATCCTGTCTCGAGTCGGAAGAAAAATCAAAGGGGATTCGAGGGAGGAGGAGGTGAGTAGTAGCCGTCTCACTCAGACGCCATCTTGCCCGTATGTCCCTTTCTGATGCATTCTGGGACTTGTATTTCACAGAGTCACAACTTTTGGGGTGAGGAATTTTTCTTCGTTTAATTGTCGGGTGTAGGCACCATGATTAAGTCGCTGCCACAAATTGCAATTTTAAAGCTTAATGGAGTAGTTCTACTTCCTTGTTTGCGATTGATTTTGCATTTCATTATTCTATTTTATTCAATATTGCAATTTCATTCAAAGATAAAGTACCTGTTAATCGCAAGTTCACAATTATAGAATAATCATTGACAGTTCCATTCTCGGGATAAGTACCTATTTCTATCGATGCCTATCATGATTCGTGACAATTTATAAGTGTATGTGTAATTCCTCGTCCCCATTAAGCCCAAACGGAATCTTAGTTTTACATTTTATGATTAGGCGCGATTCCAGTCTTCTTAGTTTGAGGGTGCGATTACCTCCTCTTTCGTGGATTGGGACCGTTGCTATTCCAAAGTATCTGATATTTTCCCAACTTGTTTTATGTTCAGTATGGAGATGCCTTGATATCGCATAGTTCATGTCCTTGTTGTGGATTGCTCTTAGATGTTCCAAAATTCGTTTTCTTAGCGGGCAGTTGGTACTGCCTATGTACCGTAATCCACAAGTACATTCAATCATATATATGACATGAGTTGTTTCACAGGTGATCCTTTCCTTTATTAAAAATTCTTTTCCTTTAGAGTCTTTAATAGTAGTCACAGATTTCCCAATCTTGAGGGCTTTGCACTTATTACAATGAACAAATCCTTTTTGTTTTTCTGTCAGCCACGTTGTTTCTTTCTTTCTTGAAAAGTGACTGTTGACAAGTTTGTCTTTCAAAGAGATTGCTTTGCGATAAGTTACATTGGGTCTAGCTCCAATTGTCTTTCCAATGTCTGGATCTTTTTCCAGAATACTCCAATATTTTTGCAAAGTTTGTCGAATTTTATAACTTTCCTTGCTATAGGTGAGAATGAGTCTTGTTGCGTCTTCTGTTTTGTTCTTTGCTTTCACAATTAGAGTTTCTGCTCTTGATACTGTTTTGGCTCGCTCTATTCCTTTCTTTCCATCTCTGTACTTGTATCCTCTTTTCATGAATCGTTTTTCGGTTTCTGCAAAGCTTATTTCAGCCTGTTCATCAGAAGAGCAATTTCTCCTCATTCTGATGAATTCTCCATATGGGATGCTTTTTATCAGATTCTCTGGATGGAAGCTTTTCCCATGGAGAATGCTGTTTGTTGCTGTGGGTTTTCGATAGATTTTTGTATGTATCTGATTGTTCTCTATATATACTTGAACATCCAGGTATTGGATTATTTTAGAGCTGATGTTGTATTTGAATTTAAGGCCTTCGTTGTTGTTATTCAGAATGTTAAAATATTCCTTGAATTCGCTGGGGCTACCATTCCAAATTAAAAAGAGATCATCAATGTATCTCAACCATAGTTCTATCTTGTTGGTGTATAGTTCATTTTCTTCCTTCCAGGCTACAAACTTCTCCCACCACCCCATGGTGAGATTAGCGTAACTGGGTGAAAAAGATATTCCCATGGCAGTCCCACATTGTTGAGTGTATACCTTTTGATTAAAAAGAAATACATTATTAGTCAGGCATAGTTCCACCATTTCCATTAACATCTTTGTGTGCCTTAATTCGTGGATGTTCCTTTGACGTAAATAGTACCCAACTGCAGTTAATCCGATTTTATGATCTATGGAAGTATACAAGGATACTACATCGATGGTCACTAGATGAAATCCTTTTGCCATCCCATATTTGTTAGTGTTCTTAAAAAGTCCCCAGTGTCTTTGATGTAAGAATTTAAGTTAGTTACTATAGGGGCCAGATATCGATCTACATAGATCGAGATGTTTTCATACAATGAGTTGCAGCTTGATACAATTGGTCTTCCTGGCGGGTCGATTAGAGTCTTGTGAATTTTGGGGAGAAAGTATATGGTGGGCATTACCGGGCTGTCGTTGAAAAGGAACTGGGCTTCTTCCTCATTTAATAAACCTTCGTTTTTCCATGTTTTAATTTTCAATTCAACTTCCAACGTTAACCTATTAATTGGATTGGAGGGAAGTTGGGTGTAATTTTTCTTGTCTCCAAGCTGTCTCATAGCTTCTCTCACGTAATCACTGGTGTTCAAAATGACCACGTTCCCACCTTTGTCTGCCGGTTTAATAGTTATTTTGTCATTGCTCATGAGATTTTCTAATGCCAATCGTTCATTGGTTGTCATGTTCTCACTTTTTTAGATGTTATATTTTCCATTTTCTCCAATTCAGTGGTCACTAGGTCATAGAATTGATCAATACGATTACCTGGACTTAAAAAGGAACAAATTTAGATTTAGATTTTAAACCAGATCCTGTGTGTCTGTTGATGTTTATTTCTAAATCTTCCAATATCTGTGTTTCTGTCATTTCTTCGTCAGCTAAATTTAATGCTAGATCATATGCTGTTTTCACACTAGTTGCATCCTCCACAGTTAGATTATCGTTTACTTGTGGAGTTTGTGGATCTGAATTATTTATGTGTGATTGTTTAGCAAAAAACTTTTTAAGCTTGAGTTTTCTGATATACTTATAAAGATCAATTTTAGTTTCCACAAGATCATGGTGTTGCTCTGGACAAAATGACAGACCTTTAATGAGAACGTTTGTTTCATCTTTTGTGAGTATATGTTCTGAGAGATTAGTGATTAAATTCTCTTTTTTTTGTGTTCTGCTTTCCCTTACTTCCTCGACAGTCTGTTCCGTAGGGGATACCCTCTTGTGGTTTCCTTTCCCTCTTCGTGTTTTTCTCCTTCGTTTTGGCAGACTGTTTGATTCTGCCCTCTTCCTCTTCCACGGCCCCGTCCTCTTCCTCTTTCTCTCGGGGTCTTCTGATCTATATAGATTAGCTTCATCTCTTCTAAAAAAGTTGTTCGACCACCGATCCTCTTGGTCTGTTCCTCTTCACTTAGATCCGATTCTGATTCACTATTCAACATATTATTTGATTCTGTTAGGGTCAGTTTGCCCGCTTGTAATTGTTTTTTTAAACCCTCAAAATGCTTGGCAAATGTTAGAATCGATCCTGACTCGTAATCGTATTCATCCCGTTTAAATTTTCTTTGTTTATGCAATTCCACCTCCTCTTCATATTTGTCTAGATTTTTCTCCATCTCTTTACGTATGATATTGCTTTCTTCATATTTTTTAAGGGCTAAAATCTGTTCTTCCAATGTTTTTATTTCTTTGTGCAGTTCCTCTATGTCTAATTTGGCGTATTTAATGACCATTAGCACCATATTCCTAGAGCATTGCAAGCTATTTTGCGCCCACTCTTCAAGCATCTCAGGTCTTGTATCTGGATGGTTCGGCAATGTGAAGATCCGAAGGCCTCTGGGAATGCGTTCACATTCAATGTATTTGTCTAAAGTTATTATTTCCCAACTCTTTGATATTTCTTTCTTGAGCAGTTTCTCTAGCTGGAAAAACATTTGTTTTATACTTTTTGAAGACGTGTCTTTTCCCTAGTCTCATTATCACGAATGTATTCCCCGTTCCACTTTTGAATAAAGTTTCTGCTTTCAAAGTTCTTTTAGCAGCTTGCGCTTCCATTTCGACTAATAGTGACTCATAAAAATCAAAGTCTCACTTTAAGTGGTAACTGTTTTTTGTGGTGTATGTTTGCTTGTTAGACTTCTGAGTATTCCGTGTATTCCCTTTCCTTTGTACACAGGATTACTCGCTGCGGCGTTCTGTCAGTGCACATAAAAAGTTTTTATAAGCATCCCCCAGGATTCTCCTTACCTGGCGAGTCTCCTGATCTGGCGGTGTCCTCCGGCCCCGCTTTCACGGTGCTCCCACTCCAAGGTAAGGGTTTCCCGTGCTGGCGCTTCTTATTATATACGCTTTCTTCCTCGATAGCTTGAATCAGTCTCAATCACTCGTTTCTCCATTAAGCTTTAAAATTGCAATTTGTGGCAGCGACTTAATCATGGTGCCTACACCCGACAATTAAACGAAGAAAAATTCCTCACCCCAAAAGTTGTGACTCTGTGAAATACAAGTCCCAGAATGCATCAGAAAGGGACATATGATTGAACACTATAAAGGGTGAAAGTAAAGAAGGACTCTCATAACCGTGACAAAGACCATCTCTTGGTCGAAACGTTTGGTGGTGGTATTGGTGGTGGCTATTATGCTTTATTAAATGCTTGGATTTTTCATGACTTCTGGAGTGCAGTGGCATCTTTTTGTGATAATAATTGAGCGAGGCATGGTCTGACCTCGACACGAGCACCAGCGGACAAAGCGCGCACCGATTACGGACCGTTTGCTTTTTGAAATTAACTCAATCGGTAGCGCCCGGCGTTTATGAATTCTGAACTCCTCGACAAATCCTCGGAGAACAAGCAGCAGGATTGTAACAAAGTATCCAGGTGGAAAGTGCATCGACGAAACAGCATATCCTGCGCACTCGAGAAACGAGTGATTGAGACTGATTCAAGCTATCGAGGAAGAAAGCGTATATAATAAGAAGCGCCAGCACGGGAAACCCTTACCTTGGAGTGGGAGCACCGTGAAAGCGGGGCCGGAGGACACCGCCAGATCAGGAGACTCGCCAGGTAAGGAGAATCCTGGGGGATGCTTATAAAAACTTTTTTATGTGCACTGACAGAACGCCGCAGCGAGTAATCCTGTGTACAAAGGAAAGGGAATACACGGAATACTCAGAAGTCTAACAAGCAAACATACACCACAAAAAACAGTTACCACTTAAAGTGAGACTTTGATTTTTTATGAGTCACTATTAGTCGAAATGGAAGCGCAAGCTGCTAAAAGAACTTTGAAAGCAGAAACTTTATTCAAAAGTGGAACGGGGGAATACATTCGTGATAATGAGACTAGGGAAAAAGACACGTCTTCAAAAAGTATAAAACAAATGTTTTTCAGGCTAGAGAAACTGCTCAAGAAAGAAATATCAAAGAGTTCGGAAATAATAACTTTAGACAAATACATTGAATGTGAACGCATTCCCAGAGGCCTTCGGATCTTCACATTGCCGAACCATCCAGATACAAGACCTGAGATGCTTGAAGAGTGGGCGCAAAATAGCATGCAATGCTCTAGGAATATGGTGCTAATGGTCATTAAATACGCCAAATTAGACATAGAGGAACTGCACAAAGAAATAAAAACATTGGAAGAACAGATTTTAGCCCTTAAAAAAGATGAAGAAAGCAATATCATACGTAAAGAGATGGAGAAAAATCTAGACAAATATGAAGAGGAGGTGGAATTGCGTAAACAAAGAAAATTTAAACGGGATGAATACGATTACGAGTCAGGATCGATTCTAACATTTGCCAAGCGTTTTGAGGGTTTAAAAAAACAATTACAAGCGGGCAAACTGACCCTAACAGAATCAAATAATACATTGAATAGTGAATCAGAATCGGATCTAAGTGAAGAGGAACAGACCAAGAGGATCGGTGGTCGAACAACTTTTTTAGAAGAGATGAAGCTAATCTATATAGATCAGAAGACCCCGAGAGAAAGAGGAAGAGGACGGGCCGTGGAAGAGGAAGAGGGCAGAATCAAACAGTCTGCCAAAACGAAGGAGAAAAACACGAAGAGGGAAAGGAAACCACAAGAGGGTATCCCCTACGGAACAGACTGTCGAGGAAGTAAGGGAAAGCAGAACACAAAAAAAAGAGAATTTAATCACTAATCTCTCAGAACATATACTCACAAAAGATGAAACAAACGTTCTCAATAAAGGTCTGTCATTTTGTCCAGAGCAACACCATGATCTTGTGGAAACTAAAATTGATCTTTATAAGTATATCAGAAAACTCAAGCTTAAAAAGTTTTTTGCTAAACAATCACACATAAATAATTCAGATCCACAAACTCCACAAGTAAACGATAATCTAACTGTGGAGGATGCAACTAGTGTGAAAACAGCATATGATCTAGCATTAAATTTAGCTGACGAAGAAATGACAGAAACACAGATATTGGAAGATTTAGAAATAAACATCAACAGACACACAGGATCTGGTTTAAAATCTAAATCGAAATTCGTTCCTTTTTTAAGTCCAGGTAATCGTATTGATCAATTCTATGACCTAGTGACCACTGAATTGGAGAAAATGGAAAATATAACATCTAAAAAAAGTGAGAACATGACAACCAATGAACGATTGGCATTAGAAAATCTCATGAGCAATGACAAAATAACTATTAAACCGGCAGACAAAGGTGGGAATGTGGTCATTTTGAACACCAGTGATTACGTGAGAGAAGCTATGAGACAGCTTGGAGACAAGAAAAATTACACCCAACTTCCCTCCAATCCAATTAATAGGTTAACGTTGGAAGTTGAATTGAAAATTAAAACATGGAAAAACGAAGGTTTATTAAATGAGGAAGAAGCCCAGTTCCTTTTCAACGACAGCCCGGTAATGCCCACCATATACTTTCTCCCCAAAATTCACAAGACTCTAATCGACCCGCCAGGAAGACCAATTGTATCAAGCTGCAACTCATTGTATGAAAACATCTCGATCTATGTAGATCGATATCTGGCCCCTATAGTAACTAACTTAAATTCTTACATCAAAGACACTGGGGACTTTTTAAGAACACTAACAAATATGGGATGGCAAAAAGGATTTTATCTAGTGACCATCGATGTAGTATCCTTGTATACTTCCATAGATCATAAAATCGGATTAACTGCAGTTGGGTACTATTTACGTCAAAGGAACATCCAAGAATTGAGGCACACAAAGATGTTAATGGAAATGGTGGAACTATGCCTGACTAATAATGTATTTCTTTTTAATCAAAAGGTATACACTCAACAATGTGGGACTGCCATGGGAATATCTTTTTCAGCCAGTTACGCTAATCTCACCATGGGGTGGTGGGAGAAGTTTGTAGCCTGGAAGGAAGAAAATGAACTATACACCAACAAGATAGAACTATGGTTGAGATACATTGATGATCTCTTTTTAATTTGGAATGGTAGCCCCAGCGAATTCAAGGAATATTTTGACATTCTGAATAACAACAACGAAGGCCTTAAATTCACATACAACATCAGCTCTAAAATAATCCAATACCTGGATGTTCAAGTATATATAGAGAACAATCAGATACATACAAAAATCTATCGAAAACCCACAGCAACAAACA
This sequence comes from Calotriton arnoldi, assembly GCA_963921515.1. Taxonomy (NCBI): domain Eukaryota; kingdom Metazoa; phylum Chordata; class Amphibia; order Caudata; family Salamandridae; genus Calotriton; species Calotriton arnoldi. The sequence goes on from CAWUFW010002710.1 coordinate 1,141,712, forward strand.
GCATTCTCCATGGGAAAAGCTTCCATCCAGCGAATCTGATAAAAAGCATCCCGTATGGAGAAGTCATCAGAATGAGGAGAAATTGCTCTTCTGATGAACAGGCTGAAATAAGCTTTGCAGAAACCGAAAAACGATTCATGAAAAGAGGATACAAGTACAGAGATGTAAAGAAAGGAATAGAGCGAGCCAAATCAGTATCAAGAGCAGAAACTCTAATTGTGAAAGCAAAGAACAAAACAGAAGACGCAACAAGACTCATTCTCACCTATAGCAAGGAAAGTTATAAAATTCGACAAACTTTGCAAAAATATTGGAGTATTCTGGAAAAAGATCCAGACATTGGAAAGACAATTGGAGCTAGACCCAATGTAACTTATCGCAAAGCAATCTCTTTGAAAGACAAACTTGTCAACAGTCACTTTTCAAGAAAGAAAGAAACAACGTGGCTGACAGAAAAACAAAAGGATTTGTTCATTGTAATAAGTGTAAAGCCTGCAAGATTGGGAAATCTGTGACTACTATTAAAGACTCTAAAGGAAAAGAGTTTTTAATAAAGGAAAGGATCACCTGTGAAACAACTCATGTCATATATATGATTGAATGTACTTGTGGATTACGGTACATAGGCAGTACCATCTGCCCGCTAAGAAAACGAATTTTGGAACATCTAAGAGCAATCCACAACAAGGACATGAACTATGCGATATCAAGGCATCTCCATACTGAACATAAAACAAGTTGGGAAAATATCAGATACTTTGGAATAGCAACGGTCCCAATCCACGAAAGAGGAGGTAATCGCACCCTCAAACTAAGAAGACTGGAATCGCGCCTAATCATAAAATTTAAAACTAAGATTCCGTTTGGGCTTAATGGGGACGAGGAATTACACATACACTTATAAATTGTCACGAATCATGATAGGCATAGATAGAAATGGGTACTTATCCCGAGAATGGAACTGTCAATGATTATTCTATAATTGTGAACTTGCGATTAACAGGTACTTTATCTTAGAATGAAATTGCAATATTTAATAAAATAGAATAATGAAATGCAAAATCAATCGCAAACAAGGAAGTAGAACTACTCCATTAAGCTTTAAAATTGCAATTTGTGGCAGCGACTTAATCATGGTGCCTACACCCGACAATTAAACGAAGAAAAATCCTCACCCCAAAAGTTGTGACTCTGTGAAATACAAGTCCCAGAATGCATCAGAAAGGGACATATGATTGAACACTATAAAGGGTGAAAGTAAAGAAGGACTCTCATAACCGTGACAAAGACCATCTCTTGGTCGAAACGTTTGGTGGTGGTATTGGTGGTGGCTATTATGCTTTATTAAATGCTTGGATTTTTCATGACTTCTGGAGTGCAGTGGCATCTTTTTGTGAAAATAATTGAGCGAGGCATGGTCTGACCTCGACACGAGCACCAGCGGACAAATCGCGCACCGATTACGGACCGTTTGCTTTTTGATATATATATATATATATCTATATATATATATTATCTACTGGCGGTCGCCAGTAGATAGTTATAGTTAGGACCTATTTTCCATAGGAAATCCGCAACATTCTATTTGAAATAACTCTTGCGTCGGTTGACGAATCTTCGCGAAATTTTCAAACTTTATGGCCCGCTCCGGTCCGCTCCTACCCTGACAGTTTCGGGGTGATTCGTCAAGCAGGGGCCGAGAAAAAAGGGGGGTCCCAAAACGTGTTTTCCCGATTCATTTTCCCATAGGAAACTTTAGCCACGGCTACAGCCCGAACTGCTGAACGGAATTACACAAAATTTGGCAAAGAGGTAGTTCTTGGTTCAGAAAGAACCCTTTTTGTTAAATGGTGTAAATCCGTTCAGTAGTTGCTGAGAAAATCAAAAGTAAAAACACATATATATCTGGGCGGAGCCTAACCACACATGTCATCGTGAGATCTGATTGGCTGTCAGCACTTCATCCTGGAATTGCTGGCAGCCATCTTGGGACCAATATAAATGATAGTACCCCATTGAAATGCATTGTAGTGAATCGAAGATTTTGAGGGTTACCAAAAGGAGAACTATAATGGGTGATAACAGACTTTAGTTACATTAGAATTCATTTGTTGATGGTACCATACTAATTTCAGGAATTGTGGTGTGTTCTAAGGTGATTTTACCCTGTGAAAAACCTTCTGCTGGGATATCATGAATCATGTTTGAGAGAAAACTATTTTCACATGCTTGTCCCATACAGTTTTGGAAGGTGCTCCAGAAGCTAAAATGAGAGCATATTTTCTGTAAATTCACATTATCTTTCTCAGTCATGTGAGAATGAAGTCTGACATTCTCAGTAAAACATGTACATCCAACAATGGCAGAGACTGTCAGTTGATTCCTTTGTGTTCTACTGCAGCTTCCCAGAGTGTTCTAAAGAACAACTAGAGTGCTAACAGCCTTACTTATGACAAAAGTATGGCACACCTGAAGCCATCTTGATTGGAATAAACTGGTAACACTTAAAACATTTGATTTAAAAAGGAACAAAATGATGGGGTTCATTTTGTCATAGAAATTTTGGTTAGTGCTGTAGAAAGAAAAATTAGGACATGTTTCAAGTGTGATCTCAAATATCTTCCTGTTATATTTCAACAGGAGCAGCCTGTCAGTTGATGCCTTTGTGTTCTACTGCAGCTTCCCAGAGTGTTCTAAAGAACAACTAGAGTGCTAACAGTCTTACTTATGACAAAAGTATGGCACACCTGAAGCCATCTTGATTGGAATAAACTGGTAACACTTAAAACATTTAATTTAAAAAGGAACAAAATGAGGGGGTTCATTTTGCCATAGAAATTATGGTTAGTGCTGTAGAAAGAAAAATTAGGACATGTTTTAAGTGAGATCTCAAATATCTTCCTGTTATATTTCAACAGGAGCAGCCTGTCAGTTGATGCCTTTGTGTTCTACTGCAGCTTCCCAGAGTGTTCTAAAGAACAACTAGAGTGCTAACAGCCTTACTTATGACAAAAGTATGGCACACCTGAAGCCATCTTGATTGGAATAAACTGGTAACACTTAAAACATTTAATTTAAAAAGGAACAAAATGAGGGGGTTCATTTTGCCATAGAATTTATGGTTAGTGCTGCAAAAGAAAATTTAGGGCATGTTTTAAGTGAGATCTCAAATCCTCTTCTATTTCATTAGAAAATTCTGACATGCAGACTGAAACAATCACTTTCAATACCAGCAGTAGACTTCCAGTTAACTCCTTGGTGAGCAGTAGCTTTACTACAGTGATCTAATTGTAGGAAGGTGAAATCTGACTATATGGTTGCCCCCACTTTTTTTATGGTGTTTTGCTGGTTTATGACTTAGTTGGACTGGGATCCTGCTATTAAGGGCCCCAGTCTATCTGCTTTCTCTGTAAAAAGGTTTCCATGTGCCTTAGGCACATCTCTGATTGGAACCTGGAGTGCCCTTATAAGTCCCTAGTATATGGTATACTATGTACCAAGGGCATAGGTACCTCAGAGGCCTACCAGGGGCTGCAGCATGTATTATGCCACCCCTGGAAGGCCATCCAAACTGACACCACAGGTCTGCTACTGCAGCCTGGGTAAGGTGGTGCATGCACTCCTTACTGTGATATAGGTTACCTATATCACTAAATACATACACACATATAAACCTATAAGTCACTCCTATGGCAGGCCTTATCAATCCTGAAGGCAGAGTGCGTGGTTCCTATGTGAGAGGGTGCCCCTGCATGAGCAGGGCCCTCTGCAGCGTTCGGAGACCCTTCTCTGATGCTGTTTGTAGTGCAGCCTGACCATATACTCTTAAGCGCATTATAACCTCGCGTTAAATGCTAACTTTGGAATGGCTGCACCGAAACATGTCGTGTTTGGTGTCAAACATCTTGGAATACTACCCCCCGCCAATTCTGGTGGCGGGGTAATCCCTTCTAGAGGGAGAGACATGTTAACCCTGGCTTGGCCGGTAACTTCTTTCTAAAGCCCTGGCATCACAAAATGGATGCTGCTGCCACAGACACAAGTCTGGCCTCCTGCTGCTGACCGAAACTCCAGCAGGGGAGGCCTGGACAATAGGTTTCCTGTCCCAGGGAGGTGTGACCACCTCCCCAGACAGGATAGTGTGTATTGGGGCTGGGCGGGAGCACTTTTTGGGTGCTTTGAAGTCCTGCACTGGGGCACACTTGGTGTCCCTGTGCATACCCCAGTTCAAACCGGATCAGGGGCTTGCAGCCCCTGCTTTGGCGCGAACTGGACAAAGGGAAAGGGGTGTAGCCACCCCTCTGCCCTGACCCACCCATAGGTGGGGCCACAGAGTAGTCCAACCCCTAAACTTAGTATAAGTATAGGAACCCAGTCCTTAGGACTTTAGATTATCCCTGGACGAAACTCTGACACTGAATCCTGGACCTTCGACGCTCTACTCAAGACTAGAGGACAGAAGAATCTCCCTTGGGGTCAAGGAGTGACTCCCCTGCTTGGCAGGCACCAAAGAAGCAATTGTCCGGTCTGCATCGCCTAAGCTCCTGTCGGATGCCGAAGTCTTTGCATCACCAGAGGTAGATTTCCAGACTTCCCCGAGGCTGCCCTGAGTTCCCAGCAAAGCTGAGGCCCGTAGCTGTCGTGGGTAACGTGTAACCGTGACCCCTGGACACTGCACGCATTTGCTAGTGCATCCTCTTCTGGGTGTCCCACAAAGTCGTGCTTTGGGCTCCGAGTAGCCCTAGCCTCCAGCACCAACTGCACCAAAGATCACTGGCCTCCACTCCACGAGTGTCCTGTGAGCCAGCTCCACGTGCATTGTCTTGAGGCTCCTTTGCGGTCGCTAGCCCGTTGGCTAGTAGCCTTTCACGAAGGCCAATCCTTTTCTTCTTGGGCTCCCTGGTTGCTCCAGGCTTGCCCTCACTTACCCTTGCTGGGTGAGTTCCTCAGACCTTGCTGGTCTGCACAATCGTCAATCTTCAACTTCATCAAGACTTGCCGTTGCCAAGGCTTGTTGGGTCCAATCCGGTCGCCGACACCTCAGCACTCGACAGACATCGTGTACCAGCCCGAATCCTGCTCCTGGTTGCCGTCAACACCTCCTGGAACTCGTAGCTGAAGAGTCAAGACGACCGTCAACCTACCTGGAGCACTCGACATCGGTGGGCATCCGCTCATCGCCTTCCTGGTCACTGGCTAGTGACCCAGACTCTGTCCCCTCTGCTTTAAGGTTCTTCAGATCTCCGATCCACCTTTGGATCCACCCGGACACTTTCCACTTGGTCGCCAGCAGCACTTTGCAGCAGATCGCCATTCAAATCGACGACGAAACCCGACCCCGAAAGGCACCTATGCACCCGGCTTCCCTGGGTGAGGTAACAAGAGTACTCCGGTGCTCCCATGGGTAGAGACTCTAGAACGACCTAGTTCTCAAAGGGTTTGCTCCAAGTCCTCCTTTAAGTGTCCCTTTTCTTTTATTTCCTGATCGCGACTTTCTCCATAGAAGTTAACGGCGTCTCGCGGCTGTGTATTTACACTGCACGCGTCCCCCGTGGGTCCCCTGTGTCACTACCTTGGGTGGTTCCTTGTGGTCCAAGCACTTCTAGAGGCTCTAGGCCTAGTGTCTAGCTCAGTCGTGGTTCTTATACCACTTTATTGGTATATTGTTTGGTACGCCCCTAGGGCCCAAACGTGTATTTGTGCTATTACTGTGTTTAAATAACTTATAACTTGTGTACTTCGAACTCTAGCCTCATAAAGAGACTAGAGGGGTGTGTTTAGCAATAAATACATATATTTTGAATATATACCTGGTGTGGTGCTCTTTCATTTGATCACTCAAGAGATTATAGACTGGTAAAACAAGCTGCTTTACATTCCTTCAAGACTTAGCCTGAAGGCTGCTCTCCATAGCTACCACTAGGATAGCTTTCAATAACGTTGTCTTTAACCTATCTCCAATAAGGGGTTGTTTGGACTGGTGCAAGGTGCCCACTATAATTAGTGGACAGCATATGCCAGGCCAATTTCTCACACTAATGAACAACTAGAGTGCTAACATTCTGAATTTATGGCAAATGTGTGACACATCTGAATTCCTTCTTGATGGAATCAAAGTAAAAAACTGAAAGCATTTCCTACTGAGGAGACTGTAGTAAATGAGGAAATTAGGAAACTTCATAACAAATAAGTCTCCCAAGATGGCCACCAGAGAAAAAAGAGCCCAAATGTAGCACAAATATCACCCAGAGGTAGCCCACGTATAGCCCAATGACAGAAGTGTGCAAAACACTTTTTATTTTTTGTTTTTTTGCAGTTTTATGTAGTGCAGACTGGTCAGGTATTGGAGTGCTTTACATGAGCATTGGTTACATCACACAAGGACAAATTCATGTTGGTTGACCCCTACACTACCCAAACACCACTGCACTACCCTAAACCCTAAAACACTACCCCCAGTACGACCCCTTCACTACCCAAACACAACTGCACTACCCTAAACTCAAAAACACTACCCCAGCACGACCCCCTACACTACCCAAACACCACTGCACTACCCTAAACCCTAAATCTACCCCCTAAACTACACAAATACCACTGCACTACCCTAAACCCTAAAACACTAGAACCCAGCACGACCCCCTACAGTACACAAACACCACTGCACTACCCTAAACCCTAAAACACTACCCCCTACACTACACAAACACCATTGCACTACCCTAAACCCTAAAACACTACCCCCAGCATGACCCCCTACACTACACAAACACCACTGCACTACCCTAAAACACTACCTCAGCACGACCCCCTACACTACCCAAACACCACTGCACTACCCTAAACCCTAAAATCTACCCCCAGCATGACTCCCTACATAACACAAACACCACTGCACTACCCTAAACCCTAAAACACTACCCCCAGCACGACTCCCTACACTACCTAAACACCACTGCACTACACTAAACCATAAATCTACCCCCAGCATGACCTCCCACACTACACAAACACCACTGCACTACCCTAAACCCTAAAATACTACCCCCAGCACGACCCCCTACACTACCCAAACACCACTGCACTACCCTATACCCTAAAACACGACCCCGTACACTACACAAACACAACTGCACTACCCTAAACCCTAAAACACTACCCACAGCATGACCCCCTACACTACACAAACACCACTGCACTACCCTAAACCCTAAAACACTACCCCAGCACTACCCCCTACACTACCCAAACACCACTGCACTAACATAAACCCTAAAACACTACCCCCAGCACAACCCCCTACACTACACAAACACCACTGCACTACCCTAAACCCTAAAACACTACCCCCAGCACGACTCCCTACACTACCCAAACACCACTTCACTACCCTAAACCCTAAACCTACCCCCAGCACGACCCCCTACACTACCCAAACACCACTGCACTACCCTAAACCATAAAACACTACCCCCAGCATGACCCCCTACACTACACAAACACCACTGCACTACCCTAAACCCTAAAACACTACCACGAGCATGACCCCCTACACTACTCAAACACCACTGCACTACCCTAAACCCTAAAACACTAACCCAGCACGACCCCCTACACTACCCATACACCACTGCACTACCCTAAAGCCTAAAACACTACCCCCAGCACGACCCCCTACACTACTGCACTACCCTAAACCCTAAAACACTACCCCCAGCACGACCCCCTACACTACCCAAACACCACTGCACTACCCTAAACCCTAAAACACTACCCCCAGCACGACCCCTACACCACCCAAACACCACTGCACTACCCTAAACCCTAGAAAAGAAACCCCCACCCCATGCCCAATACCCCTTACCTCTCACTCCTCGTGGTTCCTCTCTCCTCGTGGTTCCTGCTTCACGTCATCTCTGAGGGGCGGTGCACGTCGTTGTGAGGAAACGGAACAGCCTCTGTTTCCTTACAACGACATGGATCGTCTACATGTTTTTTAGAACGCATGGTCATGTACCATACATACCTTTACAACAAAATTTGTTGTAAAGGCATGCGTGGTAAATGACCATGCGTTCTAAAAAAATGCGTAGTAATGACTTCGTGATGTACAACGCATGCGTGGTAATGCATGCGTTGTAATGGTATCGTAAAGTAAAAAAGTCGTTGTAACGGCTGTTTACCGACCGAAGCTGGCCCCTGTTCTTCAGTGAGATGTTTATTTGATTAATTAGGAGGAAGGAATGTGTTTTTTACCGAAAAGTGCATTCCCGGCTGTTGTATTGTGAAAGTGTCCGCGTGGCCTGGTTTCACTTCCGGTGAGAGAGTGGAAGAGTCTGTTTGGATCTAAAGGAGTTCTGTTGTTGGACGGGCCGGCGCGACATGTCATCAGAAAACATAGCTAATGGAAAGCGTCCTCCCTGAAGTGTGGAGCAGTGCCATGAGAGGTCAACGAGTGTGCGTCCCACCGCAGTATGACCGTACCGCGTGACCCATGTGCCACCTCCAGGGTACGGGACGCAGAAGCGGCATCGCAGGTCCTCTTGAAGACCGTTGTAGCACTAATTCTACATTTTGGTACTAGGGCATTTTAACTTCGTTGTTCCTGCCAGATACAAAGAGAAGATCCTGTGTTATTCAGTGCCCTCGTTACCTTTTTTGTGGGTTGTGGTGCTTGTCACTTTGCTGCCCCGCCGGTGCACACGACTGGGCACCCCACCTCGTGTGCCATCTGCAGGGCCTCTGCCCTCGGATCACTGGTTTCGGTTTCTGGAGTGGCAACATAAACAGTTGCTCCCAAAGGACTAGCCTGAACACTTAGGTGAATATCCCCTGCACCAGCATTCCACGGAAATTCTTTCCTAGCTCTCCCACGTCAACGAGGATGTCATAATAGCACGGCTCCGCTCGCGACACCGTATGACGTCATCGGAGCCATAAGAGAACCTCGTCGGCGTGCTGACGTGAGTTCCACATATTTTTTCCGTGCCACCGAGGCAAACAGGGGACCGAGACATTTTCACATGTATACATAGTATAATAAATATATATATATTCACTGAAAAAACCATAGGTTTCAGGCACGTTATAGTTAGAAATTAGCATTTAAAAACCTTAGAAATTCACTGAAAAAACCATAGGTTTCAGGCACGTTATAGTTAGAAATTAGCATTTAAAAACCTTAGAAATTCACTGAAAAAACCATAGGTTTCAGGGGCGTTATAGTTAGTTGGACATATCACTCGTACAAAACCATAGAAATTCCCCGTTATAGTTAGTTCAGCTAACTATAACTCGCGCGCCCGCAATGCACTGCTGATGATGTCACATATTACATCACTCATGACATGGTCAGTGACATCACTCATGACATCACTCATGACATCTCAAATGACATCACTGATGACATCATCCAGTGAATGTGTGTTTTTCTGAAAATTAAATATGTTTTATATATGTATATCTCAAGGTCGATGGAAGAATAAATGGGTATATAAGTGTCTAAATGGATGATTTTGTTTTGTAAAATTGATTGTATAACTGACTAAGTGTATCTTAGTGAATACATGGGTTAGTGAGTAATGTTTAAATATGAAAATATCTGTATCAGTCTCTCACTTTGTGTATAAGTGGCTGCATGGGTTGGTGAGTAGCTACATGAGTGTCTATATGGGTTATTAGTTGGTTTTTTGAGTATCAGTATGAGTGTCTGAGTGTCTGTATGGTTCGGTGGGGGGTATTACTTAGTGCATAGATGCATGAATGAGTGACTCACTGTTTGTATGTGTTGAAGACAGCATGTGTGCAGGACTGTATAGGTGGATGAGTATGTGTATGGGTGTGTTAGTGAGTGAATGACTGTCTCAATAGTGTCTTTATGAGTAACTACATATGTTTTAAACTAGTATACGTGAGTATTGGTGTATATAAGTGAGTATATGTGAGAGTGAGAGATTGGAAGAGTTCCTGTACAAATAAGTAGGTGTTTCTATAAGTGATTGTTTAAGAGAGTAAGTATGTGTAAGTTTCTGTAGAAGTAAGTGTGGTAGTGTGTGTATAACTGTATATGCAAGTAAATGGATGTTTGATACTTTGTTTGCATGTGTGACTATGTGTGTGAGTAACTCTATGGATGAGTGGCGGTGTGTAACAGGATGTATAGGTGTATGAGTACATATGATGAGTGAGTACATGTATGAGTGACTGTATAGGGACTGTTGGTGAATGAGTGGATGTGTGTGTAGATCTTGGAATTACTGAATAGGTGTGTTGTAACTGGTATTGGTATGTCCATTGTTTTGAAAATGTTAGTTTGTATTTTTGAGTGTGTGTATCAAAGGTTATATTAGGGTGAGAGGAGGTCTGCCACTCTATCACAAGGATGATGTCATCAGTGATGTCATCAGTGATGTCATTTGAGATGTCATCAGTGATGTCATGAGTGATGTCACTGACCATGTCATGAGTGATGTAATATGTGACGTCATCAGCAGTGCATTGCGAGCGCGCGAGTTATAGTTAGCTGAACTAACTATAACGGGGGAATTTCTATGGTTTTGTACGAGTGAAATGTCCAACTAACTATAACGCCCCTGAAACCTATGGTTCTTTCAGTGAATATATATATATATATATTTATATATATATATATATATATATATATATATATATATATATAGTAAAAGGCTTTTGTCATTTTACGGCTCAGCATGGATGGCACTGTGCTAATCCTATGCTTGAAGACTTTGCTGTAGAAATTGCAAAAGATGTTGTCCCTTTCTATCTCAGTGTGGATGGCAATGTGCTAATCCTCTGATTAAAAACTTTGATAGAAAAGCAGCCATTTGAGGTGAGCAAATTCAGAGTGTCGCTGGTGTTGTAGGGTGCTCTATACAGGAGCTTCTCTCCACCTAAACTTGGGAACTTCCCATAGTTCTCTCCTTTTTTGCATCATTTATGCAGCACTCTATGCCTGGAAGGGTATTGTTTTGACTTATTCTGGGTGCTCCCATGTCTCTGGACAAAGCTAAACCTCTTTCAAGAGCTATAATGATTGTGAAACACGTGTCAGGGGTTGCTTTTATTCATTCCAGGTTGGCTTGGATGGTATTTTACCAGTCCAAAGCTGTAATACTGTGCCTGGAGTGGTAAAAGACTTTTGTCATTTTACAGCTCTGCATAGATGACACTGTGCTGATCCTATGCTGAAAGACTTTGCTGTAGAAATGGCAAAAGACTTTGTCCCTTTCTATATTGGCATGGATGGCAATGTGCTAATCCTATGTTTAGAAACTTTGATAGAAAAGCAGACATTTGAGGAGAGCAAATTCAGCGTGTCACTGGTGTTGTAGGGTGCTCTATACAGGAGCTCCTCTCCACCTAAACTCAGGAACTTTTTAGAGTTCTCTGCTTCTTTTTTGCATAGAGAGAGAAAGAGAGAGAGAGAGAGAGAGAGAGAGAGAGTTACATTTAAAGTTAAATTCCAGTGATAAAAGCTCAATTTTCATGTATAAAAAATGCAATTATAGGCTTACCCGTTGTACATTTCGGAGAAAAATTACTATTAGTTTCTCGGATCTAAGAAACACCTCTGTTGAATAAAACTCATTTTGACCTCAGTGGTTTACCTCATGGCAATTTTTCTTGGCTCATTATTGATGTGAAATGTGTAAGATCTACAGTGCATTTCTTTGACTCCTATACTTTAAAAATGGACTCAATGTCCAAGAAATATAGAGTTAGCAACAGTGGTGGTCTGTTCCATTGTATCACATGATACTCGCATTCGGGCTTTTCCAGTGGCTTATTATCCCATACTAGAGGGGCTTTTTTGTTGAGGCATTCCATCAGAACAGTTTTGTATTACCAACTTAAATTCTGCCTATTGTCAAAGCCTGAACCTTTCCTTCATCTGCCTGTAAACATGAACGATTTCCTAGGTTGACATTTTGCTGGAGGCTGGGTATTCTCTCCAGTAAATTGACACATACACCTATCAATCATTTTTCGCAAGTCCGGTTTGTTTTGTTGTGTTGTGAACCTTTGAATGTCTTTTTTTCGTGTTCCCTTGCATTTTACCTACTTGTGAAAGAATGGCTCTGTCTATCAATCCATTTTTTATTTTCTAAAGACCTTCAGAAAACGACATCTCAGTGAATGGATATATCCATCAGCCTCCTTCAGGCAGGATCAGTTCTTTCAGTTTCTGACAATTTAAAAACAAGCTTGAGCCATTAACGTGAGATCTCTTGACTTTCCTGTTTTACAGAAGTCTAAAGATATATGATGTTACCAGGCATGGAGCAGATTGGCACTCTCCGTATTCCACAGTTAATGCTACTTGTTAGATATAGTAGCAATTTCCTGCAGTCTGTGCAATAGAGCAGAGATCACGCATCTATCATATTTTTTTTAAGCGAAATAAGTTCAATATTTTAGAATTACACGATCAGCGTGATTGGTTCAGCCCTAGAGCAATAAAATGGGAAACATATTTATAAATTCAAAACGTGTCCTAGAAAGAGATTCCGACAGGTTGCGGAGCAATGGCTGTCTCAGTTCTACTCTGCGCTCTACCCCAGTCAAGTTAGAACTCTTAGTGAAGAATTATAAACACTTACGCTGGCTCTGAGCAGAGCAGAGATGATTCCCTGTTTTTTTGGTCTGGTTTGATTGGCAGTGCAGCTTTAAGAAGCACTACCAGGAGAGGGCCTTTGGCTCCGCTTGCACGTTGGTATCCAGGAGTACATGTTTTAATCAGGCAAAAGTTGAATGCTTCTACAAAAAAAGTGCTCGTCTTTCACACAGCTTTGTTTATTTTGTTAATTTATCCAGCTGCCTGAGCCAGCAGCAGTACGTCTGAGCTTGAACTTTCAGGAGCACACGCATGACATCGTAAAGCTATTGAAATGTACAGATGGGAGGAGGGCAGTCGTTACCTTTAAACTTCAGAGTGTAGTTTTGTGATGGAGAGCCCAGGGCTACATTACCTCCTTGCCCATCTTCCCTGATCCAGCCCTTACTGCCAAGATTTTATCCGGCGGCGGCTCCTCCGCTAAGGAGGAGGAGCGTCACTCCGCTACTTTTGAGCAGTGAAAAATGAAAAATAAAATGATAATAACAAAGGTTATTATCATTTTATTTTTTCACGCTTACTTCCTGCAGCTGAGCAGAGGGCGGGGCTATGCATTCCGACACGTCGACACAGCCGCATGAAGGAGGAGGAGTGGTGGCACAGCTTCAAATGCGCATGATAGTTTGGCCGCCTGTCAAAGGCTGGCCAAACTGTCATGCGCACTTAGATCTCTCCACCCAAGCTGTGCTTTATCGCTAGGTGGAGAACAAGCAGAGGATCGTAGTCCCTTAATGAGCGCCTAATTAGGGCGCTCACACCAATAATGGTGCTGCTTTCATGCTGGGTAATACCAGCAAGAAAGCATCATCTGGATTGGCATAGAGGACCCTGTGAAATGCCGGGAGTCAAGGAGCAGAGGCCAGAAGAGCACCAACGCTGGAGAATACAGGTAAGCATTATTTTTCCTCCGTGCTTCCCTCCCCAGCGCTGCCTCACAACTTAAATGCCACAGCAGCTGCCACTAAATTCTGTCCTGCAGAACCTGTTCCCTAGCTGATCTGAAAATCCTCCCATTTTCCATTACCCAGCAGACAGTAGAAAAGGGAGGATCACTGACATCACTTCCTATCATTTCTTTCTGCGTCCTGAGAGCCTAGCTGATGCAGGTAAGTGCTATTTTAATTTTATGCTTTAGTTATGTTTTTGTTTATTATTTGTATATAAGCTTGCTTCAGCAGCTTGCCTTCCTATTTATATTTGGGCCCTTTTATGCCTTACTCCAGCAGGAGGGGCAGACGCACCGTGTTTCACTCACATGAGCAGGGCCGGACTGGCCGTAGCGGGCACCAGGCGTTTCCCCGGTGGGCCGCCAGGGTGGTGGCCGGTTTTGGGCCCTGGGGGGGCCGTTTTTGTTACCGGGGCTGGCAATATCGGCCCCCTGTAACAAAATCGGCCGAAACAGGCCCTAACAAACAGCTCGGCCGCAACCCCCCTCCCCACCTCCAGGGGGCCGGCCGAGCAGTTTGCCAGGGCCGGTTTCACTTCCCAGTCCGGCCCTGCACATGAGGCTTTCCTTAGCAGTTTCTCGAGTTGTGTGTGCTGGGCTGTTGTGTTTGTGTTAAAGATGGATTTTCAAACACTCTTAGCCCAATCTGTCATGGCATGTCCTAGTATCCGTGGGTAATCTTGCAAGATCTGGAGTTGCTGAGAAACCGCACGAAAACCGGATGTTTTCAGCTGAGTTTAAAGCAGTGCTGGCGTATTGCTTTGTTTGGAATTTTTCCTATGTTTCTCCAGTTTTTCGGGCACTATGGAGGAGGCGGTTGAGGAGGCTCCAGAGCCATCCTCAGGGTCCCCATCAGTGGCTGTATACCAGTTAATGATTCAGCAGGCCATAGAAGCTGCATTTAGGGCCAGAGAAGGCCCTCCACCAGCAAAGGTGCCTCATTTAAAGGAAGTGGTTGACCCTGATGGGGATGTGAATGAAGACCAAAGAAGAGGCTGGTTTATTGAAGGGGCTGAGCTTTCCGATTTGTTATAAGACTTGAGAGATAATCTTGATCTTCCTACTTCTGAGCCTAATGTTGGAGAAGAGGATTTCCTAGCTCAATACATGCAGCCTAAACCTGAGTCACTTCCAATGCATGCAGCTATCCGGGGCCATATTATGGATGGAGCGCATTTTCCTGGATTGCGCCTGATGACCTTTCACAAGGTGTGCCCAGTGCAATCCAGGAAAATACACCGCATTATGGTGAATGCTCTGCCCCCAGGGAGCTGCAAACTCGCGCTGTCCCTAGGGCAGCGCATTCATGTGAAAAAGCAGCTGCTTTATAGCCGCTCCATGTTTTCACAGTGCAGGCAGCAAGCCGCCTGCACTTTTAGGAGGTTAGAAATCCCTATCAGTGACTGCATCCGCCTGCAAGGGGATGTCTGAGGGGGTCCATGGGACTCCCTTTCCCCCCCAGAGGGATGCAATAAGGGGGCGCACTGACAGTGCACCACCTTTATGGTGGAGCACTGTCAGGGCACCTCCTGAGAGCTTCTTTGCCTCTGCGCCCAAGTCTGTAATATGGCACAGGTGCAGAGGCAAAGGCCCTCTGAAGCTAGCACTGGTGCTTTAAGTGTGCCAGCACTACTGGTGTTACAAAAGGGGATGCACACACGTCTGCAGCCCCTTCTGTAATGCCAAAGTGCCCCGGGGGCTCGCAAATGCCCATTGCGCCCCCAGGGCACTTGTATAATGCGGTTCCAGGTGGGTATTGCAGCACGAATAAAGAGATGTGGATAAATCCTGTTTTCCCCATTTCCTTAGCTGAAGAGTTTCCAGCTGTGATTAAAGTGGACAACCTCATGGCAGTGCTGTCCGCACAGGGGAATATTGTGGCAGAGGAGGCATCTCCTCTGGATCCAGTCGATAAAATGGCGGAGAGGTTGGTTAAGTGTTCGTGTGCAGCTTTTAATTACAGTACAGTCCCTACTGAAGAACTCTCATCCCTTGGCTGACTGTATGTCTGAGGGAGAGGACTGTTCATCCCTCTTGAGTGTAAAGGAACAGGCAGCAGGTCCATTTTTTTCATTGGATTTATCATTCAATAATCTTTGAGCTTCTGCAGCAGCATCAGGGGCAGCAGTTTCAGCACGCCGTCACCTATGGATGCAAACACAGAAGGCAGATTCTTCCAAAGAATCCATCTTGATGAAGTTGCCCTTTGATGGTTGGTCACTTTTTGGCCAGCAAGTAGAGGGTCTTTGGATACAAGAGGGTGTTCCCTTTAGCTGCTTCTAGAGGGGGCAGTCAGCCCTTTCAAGGATGGGGTCGTGTCCAAGGGACCCCAAATCCCGACAAATCCCGGTCTCGATGGGCAAGCAGTTTGGTAGTAGAGGGATATCAGTTGAAGTTCATAGACCTGTCTTCAGATAATTTTCAGTGTACCTACTTCCAAGGGATAGAAAGAGGACTCTTGCTTTCTTGGAAAGTGTCCACAGCCTGCTGGGGAAATATAGCATTTGCCCCGCGAGCTGGGCAAGGGGAACTAGTCAATACTCTTTTTGGTACGAAAGCCTTCAGGCATATTTTCTCCTGTGCTCGACCTCAAGGGTCTCAAAACTTCCAAGACCATTGTACTTTCAAGATGACCACACTACAGGGAATATTTCCTCTCCTCTCGCAAGGGGATTTCCTGACATCCTTGGACATAAAAGATGCTTAGCTCCATCTTCCCATTTTGACACCTCAAGAACGTTATCTGTGGTTTGCTGTTGGCCACCAACATTACCAGTTCCAGGTCCTTCAATTTGGGTTAATCTCAGCCCCAAGGGTTTTTACCGTGCTCTTGGATCCATTGGGGTGTATCTTACATTCTAAATTTATTAATGTGTTTCCCTACCTTGATGACTGGTTAAACAGTTCTCCTTCTTTTTCTTCAATATTATGGTTTACTCATCAATTTTGAGAACTTGCAACTAAACACAATTCTTGAAGTATTTAACAGACCTAATAAAGCAAAACTCCCTAAAGGGAACTGCAGACATTATACTAGGAAACCTAAACCTGCACTTAAATGATGCAGAAGACACAACAGTACAAGCCTTATCCACCCTCCTTGAACTGAAAGACCTCCCTCAACACTGCAAAGAACAAACTCAGAATAAAGGCTCCACCCCCAATGCAATCATTTCCCACCTTAATACCATATCCCGCCATTCCATACTACCCACTGATTGGACCAACCACCACCTAATTCTATTCGATCTCATTGTAAACCAACCTAAACTCCACATCCAATCTTACCGTCCTTTGCGCTGGGCGAGAAATTCACACCAAATCCCTCAATCAGAGTTAGAATTCTTAATCAGTTCACAAATTTTACCTTCTCCCCACATTACTTCTGCCAATGACCTCACCTCCCACTATAACACAAAAATGGCAGAACTTCTTGACACTGTTGCACCTTTTAAACTAAAAAACTCAAGAAGTATCCCTTTTAGATCATGGTTCAATAACAACCTTAGGCTGGCTGAAAGAACCTGGAGACAACAACCCTAGCTGACCCATCTCTCTCTCCTCCGAGCAGAACAAAATACAAATAACATATTTACAGAGAGAAATAATCTTTCTTCCGATCTCTACTTGACCACTCCAGAAACAGACCTAATGACTTCTTCAACATCATTATGCAGCAAATCTTCTCTTTCCCACAACATCCAACTGATGACTCTGTTAAGCGCAGTCAATAGTTCGCTAAATTCCTCTCTGAAAAAATAATAAACATCGAACACTCACTGGATCCTCCATCCTTCTCCCCTCACCAAAAATGCCCCTTCTACCATAGATGGTCCCCCCAATAAACATCATTTTTTCCAGTGCCAAGATACCCTTGAGTGAACGGGCGCTTTACAAATACACGTTATGTTATGTTATATTATGTTATGTTATTGCCATACCTCCAATCAATGGTGATTCTCCCAAACTGACCTATTCAATGAGTTTAGGAAAAAACTCAAAACCTTCCTATTCAACTGAGTAGGTTTTTACTGGTGTCACCGTCTCTTTTCCTTGTTCTCTTTCTCTTGGGCTCGCGCCGGGACACTCTTCTGAGTAGCCGTGTGCGCTACAAATCAGTGATAACATAACATAACATAACATAACATAACAAGAACACCAACCACAATCACCTACAACTGAAAAACAATGCAACCTGGACCAAATTTGAAAATATCTCTGAAGAAGAAGTCATCAAAATACACGCATGAAGGCAACATTGCATCTCTCTGACCCTCTTCCCTTCTCTATTGTCAAAAATCTCATACATATCATCTCCCCGACATGGACGAAAATACTGATCTCCTCCTAATTCAGTGGCTCTATGCTTGCCTCCCTAAACTTGGTCAAGTCACCCCCATCATCAAAATGCCAGACGCCGACCAAAGTGACAAGGATTGTGGTTATTATTTGAGGTTGGTTCTCATTATTAAAGAAGCTAAATCTAATTTTTATTTGGATAAAATACTCTCAAGCTCTGTTCTCACTGACAGAGTTTTCAAAATCCTCCTCTTCAAGGGAAAATTACCAAGTCTGATGAGAAGTGCTATCAGATCCCTGAAATCATTCATAAAATTGAAGATATTCAATAATCTCTGGCAACCGAGGCAATCCAAAGTACGGTTTCCCATTCTAATTAGGGGCCTGATGTAGATCTCGGTGTGCGGGTTACTCCGTCACAATGGTGGCGGAAATCCTGTCCGCCGAAATATAAACCCAAAGGATATAATGGGATTTATATTTTTGCGGACGGGATATCCGTCACCATTGTGACAGAGTAACCTGTCTGCCGAGATCTAAAAAGCACCTATGTATCGAAGTATCCTATGCTCCATGAATTTTCTCCACTTAAGGATGAAGAGTTTTTGTCTCTGTAAATTTAGCGTATATCCTCTGGTTAACCGGCAGACCCTTTGCGTGCTAGTCTATGGAAAGAATGTTTATTGGTTGACCCATGCTGGGCTAGAGCCATTGTTATCTCCTCTTTGATAGAACGTCGGGTCCCGGAACCTTTTAAAGGAGCATCACTTTTTACATTACTAAAAAGTAGGATTGGACCCTAATGTACTGTCCAACTATAGGCCAGTCTCTCAATTACCTTTTCTCTGCAAAGTGCTGGAAAGCTTTTTTCCAGCAATAATCTTCTGTATGTGGCATAGAAGGGCATTCGTGCATGGCATAGCACCGAGCTCACCATAGTCAAAGTAATTGACGATCTGAGGTAGTCTGGAAATGTAATCACTCATACTGCTTTCATTTTGTTGGACCTCACCACAGATTTTGACACTGTAAACCATTCAATTCTACTTACTAGACTTGCCGAACGCAGAATAAAGAGCTCCTCCTTAGATTGGCTCATGGACTTCCTAATAAACAGATCTTTTTTCATCTTTACTCAGAACTCCTGTGGCATTCCCCAAGGTTCTATTCTTTCTCGCTTCATTTTAGCTTGTATTTAATCCCTTTGGCTTACCTGATCGAATCCTTTGGACTAAGTTTCTTTTTCTGTCCTGAAGACACCTAAGTAATTACCATATATAAAGAGATGAAACCAAGGCTTCCTCAAATCTACATTACTGCTCAGTCAGCATACATCACTGAATAAACTCCGACCATCTAAAATGAAATGGCTCCAAAAACAGAGATTCTCTGTCCTTCTGAAAGTGCTGCTCAAGCACTGGCCAGTTTTGGCCTCCCAATTCGGCCTCCACACCATCGCTGGTTCCAGTGTGACACACAAGGTAAAAATGGATGCCTTATTGGCCCAAACTGAACAAGTAGCACTGGTGGGTAAATCTTGTTTGTTCCACTTACACTGCCTTAAATGAGTACCCAACTTGCACAAAAAAATGACAATTCGTTATGCATTCATTTTGCCGCATACAGACAACTCTGTAATGCAATCTACTTGGGCTTACCAGTAATTCCCTGGTACTGCTTATTAAGAAATTGCAACTAATTCAAAAGTTTGCAGCCAGGCTACCCAGCTGTACCCATTACAGATTTGATACTTCTCCAACTTTGGCCTGACTCCACTGGTGTCCAGTGAAATAAAATCCCATAATTTTGTTCGATAAAGTGGTCTACTCACCTAGTAGATTCCCCATTAGGGCCCGTTTCAGGCATTAGTTTCCCAAACGCACTTAGAGGTCAGTTTCTCCTTTTAACTTAATGATCGCTTTGTTCCGCCATAAGACATTCCTAGATAGGTTTTTTAGGGATGTTTATATTATTGGTGTAGGGCCCCTGCTTTGTATGAAGGTTCATCTCGTATTCTTCTAGTATGTATGTCAGTTATTAAATACAAACCCCTATCCATCCACCTTTGACTCAGTCACTCTCTTCCCTTCTCTCTTATCAGATCTCTTGTTCTGTTTTTCTCTTTCTGTCTCCCCCTACACCATCTCTCCCCCTCAAGCTCCACCCTCTGCCCTAACCTCTCCATGCTCATGTCTCTCTGTCTCGCTCATTATACATATCAATGGTATATTTTTTTTCTTGACATAATGGTGGTAATTCAATGCACATTATGGGCATTCGCTGCATAAGGTGGTGATAGATATGCACATACAGCAAAATTCAGCCCAAGAACACTTGAAAATGAAAAACTGATACGGTTACTAAAAAAGAAAAGCTGGTATTTCTGGAACAAAATATATTTTGCTGAATGCGTCCACCTCTTTTGATAATTGAGTTAATGTTTCTAAAAATATAAGCTTATACTAGATAGCAAAAGTTGGCTAGCTTTATAAAGATTATACTTAAGTGATAATCATTACTTTTTTCTGAAGCCAGAGTCTGTGTGGTTGGTGTAACCTATCTGCTATCCAAAACTGTGAATCTCCATAACCAAAGCAGTAGTGGAGAAGAATTGCCATGTAAAACCTGAACTTCTTCTGTCTATAGCCTGAGACTTTGAGATTTGTGTATTTTTTTCATTTTTTCTCGTGACACAGTTTAAGACGTTTTTCAATTATAACATTTTACTGAGAATCTATGTGGAAGGGGATGGATAGAAAAATGCCAGGAAGAAAAGTCGACAAGTGAAGAAAGATGCAATGAATAGGTATATACCACGTGAATAGGCATTTGATGTACCCTCTGTAACCTCTATGACGTTTTAGATATTGCTTAATATGGTGGCACTGGAGCAGCGCAATTTAGACTTCACGCTTATACGTCATAGAAATGCAATTATACACTTGCATTTGACATTATATTCACTGTGTGCCTGATCTTCGTTAACGTGTGTGAAGCACTTAAACGCATTACTTAAATGTATTTACTGTAGAGACTAGAGATTTATACATGGGCGCACTAATGTTCAGTTTAAACAAGAAAGCATATACTCTTTATTCACGTTTTACATTTACATTTCAAGTTATATTTACATATGTAAACATGTATTATATTATTCATGTTTTACATTTATTCTGTAAGTTACATGTGCACATGTATAACCATGTTTTCAAAGTGCACATACCATGTTTAAAGTTAACCCAACTGAAGGCCACAGTTGAAATGCATTTTGCTTTGCCAGCATTTTTTTCTTTTCTTGCAGGTTTATTATTTCATTAGTTAGAGAAAGGTTTATTGTCTGTATTTGACTGCTGATAGAGAGGCCAGGAGGGAAAGTAGGCATTGAATGTGGAGAAACAATGGTCAACAATGGTAGAAAGAAGTTCCTGTTCATCATCTACTAGGATGACAAGATGTTCAAGGTTGAGAACAGCAGTCCCACCTTGATACATTCAGCAGTCTCACCTTAATACATTGGGAATTCAGAGCTATTTTGCAGATGCACTCAAATAGTGGTCTGATTGGTCCCTGGTGGGTGAAAGGATTTATGGACTTTCTTAGTCTCCTGTTAGTTTTAAATTGGTGTTCACACAGTTAGAGTCACTGCAGATTCCCATTAGACTTTTATGGGTACAGACCTCTCTGCTTGCCTATTCTTGCAATTGTGAAGATTTATGCTAACACTTCTTGCCATTTTTCAAGACTTCTACTGAAGTCTGATTATGCTGATACCTTCTCCTATGCTCCCGAGTTAGAGATCCTTGATAGATGACCCTATATCTGATTTATGTTTAGAAGAGAGAAGAGAAGTTTCTTTATTGAACACCTGTTTGCATTAATTTGTTTCTGTATTGTGGTGGCTATCACAAGTCTGTATCTAATTCTGTTGTGGCTTAACTTATTGAGATATTTCAGCTTATTTATTGTATTGATGCACTTATTGAACTTATTTTTGGTTTGCATGTATACTGGATTGATTGGTAATCCAAATAAAACCCGCAATCCATATTCAGCAATTCATGGTCCTTATTGTGGTGTGAAATGGGCTTCACAAGTAAGAAATGTATTGTTGATGTCTTCTGCCTTTCAGTGCTTCATGCCAGTTAACAAAGGTCCATATGACCAATGGGTAAAAACCTTTAATAGCTCGACTTAGAGATTACGTTGTAAGGCCCAGTGATCTTTCATCTCAGTGATGCATTTTTGAGCATCAGTTTGCCACCATATTCACAAAATTGACTTGAGGAAAATGAATTCTTGCTGTCCCCTGGGGAGGGACTAACTTGTTTTTTACCTTCACAACATACGTCTTATTTGCAAATGTTTGCTAAATAGTCAAAATAATCTAAGTGACCCAATTTTTAAAAATATTATTAGGAGTCGAAGACCTTAACCCCCCCTCTAGAAAAAGTTAGGCTTATTCGCTATTATCGATGTCTTGGTGTAATTTAGGAATTAATTTATCCTCCACCGATTTTAAAGGTCAAGAATCACCATCTATCACTGCTTGTGAGAAGACTTCACAATCACCCCCAGAAAGCACCTGTCTCACTCCCTATGGTCACTCACACTATTCAGTGTAGGCCTGGTACAATAATATTTGCCAAAGGCTGGTACAATAATTTTGCCAGGGCTCCTTTTAGTTCCAGGTATATGAATGTAATAATGCATAGAGTTAAAGTTGCTTTAGTAAAGGTGCTGTTATTCACCAGCGGCATTTATACTTGGAACTATTAAAGTATTTGGCCTGGATTTATTAAACTTTGATGCAAGGCAAAGCTGCAAGGAAAGTTGCTGCACTGCTCTGTGTTGCATCAAAAGGAGAGAACAGAAAATGCAGACTGCATTACACAAGCACAGAGGAAAAAACAAGAAGAAATAAAGATATTTCTCCTCGTTACACTTGCCTCGCGTAGACACCCATTTTGGGACAAACCCATGTTTACAAGTATTTTGTAAAATATGTGTTTGCATCAAAATACCTGGGTGGATGCACAGGAACTCCCATACCCCACCTGTATAACTCCTATTGAACAGAAGGTAATGGAAGGCAGCACTATGCACTTGCATTATTTTTTATTCCCAAAGCCACAGAAAGCTATGTAAATTGGGCTTTGCATTGCGTTGTAAATCAGAAAATAAACTTTGAATTAAAATGTATCACTGAGGCCAAACCCTAGTAAATCTGGGCCTCTAAGTCTATCTGGGCAGGTCCGGAGACCTATTTCAATCTTCTGCCACCCCGTGAGAGTGACTGGATTGGGCTGGAGTGCAAGATAAGCGGCTTATCTAGGGGTCAAACATCTGCTTTAAGGGCTACCCACTTGGCCTTATGAATATAATAAACCACCTGCGGTATATCTGGAAGAAAAAAAGGATGAGATGAGATGCACTTTGAGAGGGGGAATTCAACAAGAAGGGGCGAATCAGCCTCAAATGGCTTTACACTGCCCAGCACTAGCTCCATTTGTTATTGCAATGTACTATGATGATGATATATGTGCATTTAAGCAGGTCAAAGCATCTGTGGGTATACTTGCTTGCAGGAACATGCATTAGCATAGGTGTGAGTTTCTGTATATGTGTGTGTGTATAGCTGCTTCACTGTACATGTCTCCAACAGACTATTTTGCTCACCAATGATATTTTATACAAAGAGAATATAAGCAGTCATGGTAAAGGAATAAGATAGCTAAGCTAAGATATAACAAAAAGCAAAAGGACGCTCAACATCCTGTGATTCTGGGCAAATCACTTAATCTCCCAGAGCCTAACAAAAATGAATGTGTCCATCTTTAACGAAACTGGTGCTCATGTAAAGCGCTCTGATACCCGATGTCTCGTGTCTAGTTCGCGCTATATAAAACTCTAAAAAAAAAAAAAAATTGCTTAACAAAAACAAAAGGTAAATTACTCAAGGCGTGTGTTACACTGCTCTTTCTTCATGCTGTGTCATAAGTTCCTTCCTTGGAATTCAAGCAATATAATCACTGTAATATCTGTTCCCATTATTTTCACAATTTTAAGATCATTATTTATTTTAAAAGGTCAGTTCACTGATAGGAAATGCAATAAGTGAATAATTAAACAAGGTTGCAGAAAAAAACAATTATCCTTAGCTAACTGAATAAATCACCAGTATTTCAAAACCATGCTTTCTTCATGATTTATGCCCCTTTGCTGATCAATTCAGTAACAACCAGTGCCAGCAGATTTAGCAGATTTGGGAATTTAAAGCGAGCAGCACTGAGCAATATAGCAATGCCTTTACAGCATAGTTTACTTCCTGGGCACTCAGATCCCAATAATGTGTGTCATATAAATGTGTGTCATATAAATTGAGAAGTCGTTAAAATCTGATAAAGTGTCAGAACTTCATTTGAGAAATGGACTGTTGAATATTGGGGTTACCTGAAGCATAATGACTGTCCTGTCTTGGTGCCCCCTTATTGACGCCTCATATGATATTGAAAAACACTAAGTCAATGAGTCGGTTTTGTAAGTTGAAGACTTGTATGTATAAATGCATGTGTTAACACAGCCCAAACCTAACCAAATACAGGATACAGCAATAAAGTGATTGGGGAGGTGATGAGGGGACTTGCATATACATGCATTATTGGGGGAGAAGGCAACATATATGAAATGACACAAATAGATATTTTTATAACAGAAGAACTGCATGTATTGTTATTCATTGTGGAATATGTTGGTAACTACCTGGTTTACAAATATATTGAATAAAATGTAACAGATTATGTAAACATTGGTATATGGTAATTGGACTTTTATGCATTTGAATATCAGTTTATGTTATTTGTAGTAAATTATTCATCGAAAGTGCTTCTGTTAATTTAAAATGGACATTGTATGATGAGGTTGATGCTGAAAGGATGCTTACAAGATTGGGTAATAAACTAGTCAGTGCCTATTTTCAACACATAAAGAATTATTCAAAGACCCTGTACATTGTACTTTATATGTGCATATGCAGTAAAATGTTCTGCTGCTGGCTATGTTACAAATCATCTTTGTGTTAGGAAAGCTTGGAATGCTGCTGCCAATTCTCTATGATTTGTATGTTAGTGACACCAGTCAATCCCATTTCACTACGCAGAAGCCATAACAAATGGCACTATGAAGAGGTGAGCACAGAGTAAAAGTGGCAGTGTAGGTTGCAAGCAGAGCAAAGGCTGCATGGGGAGTTCAAAGTGCATTGGGGTGCAAACTTCTTGAGCAAACAGAGAAAAGATACAAAACAGGGCACAGTAGTAGGTGTGCATTCTTACACACACACACACACGCACATGCACATACACTGTAAGAAAGTAAATTATGTATTGGGGTGGATGGAAGTCCACCACAAGTAATAAAGGCACTTAATTTCTAGGTCTAGTCAAATGTTTCAATAATTTAAACTTGAGCTCAACACCTAGTGCCTTTGGCACAGAGCAGACAGTGTGTAAAGGGAAAAGGTAACTTTCAAACATTACTTTCCCTAGACGATTTTTAAGAATCCATATTCACTTGAATTGAATTTCTAATAAGCATTAAAAAGAGTGGTGTAATTGTTTTCCAAGCTGGTTCCAGACTCCACAAAATTTATATTTGAAACTATACTCTAGTTTTTTCATAGGACAGCCAGTGAAAATAGCTTTTCAGAGCTCATCACTAAAGGGACATGGTGACATTAAATGTATACAGATGCTATTTTTAAATACTTTGCACCCTACATTGTGGGCTACAAGGCGTCCATAGGGGTGAAAGATTTGCCCCTGTCAGAAGGGGTATTTTGACAGGCTGGACTGCAGGTTTAAACCACAGTAGTCAGGCTTCAATGGTAGGCCTGAAGCCATGTTTTCATTATCACACTAGTGGATGGCACAATAAGTACTTCAATTCACAGGTAACATTTATCTTTGCCATAGGTGTATTTTCTGCACTATAGCCTATGATTTTACAGAACAGCGAAATAAGCCAACTAGGTGGTAGCCAATTTAACCATGCCTTAGGGTTAGCGCATGGGTACTGGGGCGTGGACAGTAGTGTCCCAGTGCACAGTGTCAGAAAAACTGGAATCATCATTCCAAACAAAATAGGAGTAACCATGTACAAAGTGGCAATTTCTCACACTGCCACCGCAGACGGAAGGTGAGGAGCAACTCAGCCGTTCCCTTCGCAGTTCTCATCATCTAAGCGGAAGAACCTGGGAAAGCCATTTGCACTGGTTTGGACAGTACATGGTCTGTGCTTCACTGTACAGCCCATACCATGTAGGAAAATGGACCACCTAAACAGTTTTGGGTTCTCCCCTCTCCTCTGCATGTGCCACTGGAGAGGTCTGTAGTCATTCTGAACCCTGAAGTGAGTTCCAAATAGTTAGAGTCTCACCTTCTTCAGTGATCAAACCAATGCAAAAGCCTTTCTTTTTGTAGAGCTCCACCACTGCTGTCTAGGGAGCAGTCACCTGCTGATAAGGGTGACAGGTTGATCCTCACCCTCATTATTTTGCTGTGATACACTGCTCCAATACCATATTGAGAAGCATCTGTTTTGATCACAACCTCTATACAGAAGTAAGGTGCCTTGGGGATGGGTTCAGTGCGGATTGCCTCTTTCAGGGTATCAAAGGCCTTCTGACACTCCTCTGTCCATATGACCTTCTTGGGCTGCACTTTGGTTCACACATATTGTCCTCCTGGAGTAATCTGTCAGATTCAGGAAAGCTCTCACCTGAGTCGGAGTTCTGGGAAACTCCCAAGCCAAAATGGCTTGGATCTTGGTCTGGAGAGGCTGTTCATGTCCCCCATCAAGTAGATGGTCCAGGTACGCTACATACCCCTGCTCTTTCTGGTAATTGCTGGCCTTGATAGTCTGTCCTGCCTGGTTCAGGGCCTGAAGTATATTGCTAAAGGTCTCCAGCCCAGACAGCAAATTGTTGACCAAGCTTGGGAGGGTAGAAGGGGCTTTCTTTGATCCAGAGGGCATTACCTGGAATTAGTAGTGGCCCTCTGGTGGAGAATGCTCATCTTTCCTTCTCTCACTCAGTTAGGGAAATCTACCAGTACCAGGAGGGCAGGTCCAATGTACTCAAATGTACTGAGGTACTTAGCTGCCCCTAACAGGTCAATGAGCTTGTTAGCTCTAGGACAAGAGTGTGCGTCAGCCTTGGTAAAAACATTGAGTTCCCTGCAGTCCCCACAGAATCTCAATTCTTGGGCCCTCCTTGGGGGGTAGCCTTGGGTACCAGTGCAAGTGGGCTGGACCAGGTACTACTAGAGGGCTTAATCACCCCCAGGGACAACATTTGGGAAACTTTATGCTAGCCTGGTAAATTTAGCTTTTGACAGGTAAACTGTCACCAGTCTCAATGTGATGGACACACCACTGAGTCAGTGGGCACAGTTCAGAAAACTGGGCCAACAGATGGCAACAGTCTCTCTCTGCAACTCTGTCTGTGTAGGGGAGAGTACTATTCTAACCACTGAACCAACCTTGTCAGTGTTGGGACAGAAGATCTGAGAGAGATTCACTTTTCTCTTCCTCCCCTCCCTCAGACACTATCAACAGGGTCACATCTTCCTTGTCAAAGATGGGTTTCGGGCAGTTGGCATGGATCACTCTGTGGGGGTGTCTGGAGGTTCCAAGGCTGACCGAGTAGTTAACCTAACTCATTGTTTGCGGCACTATGTAAGGCCCAGTTCACTTGCCTTGGAGAGCCCTGAGAGTCATTGGCTCCACAACTCACACATTCTGGTAAGGCTGGCATTTCACTAGTGTTGCCTTTTGGTCATACCGGTGTCTGGTCAGCTCCTCGCTGTCCTCCAGGATTTTGTTAGCATTTTTCATGTATTCTGCCGTTCGGGATCTTAAATCCAGCACATTGTCTCTTAAAGATTTCTTCCACCCTTCTCAGCCTACACTTGTGAGACCTCTGTCAGGGTGTCCAAAGAGAAGATTAAAGGAGCTGAAACCCATTACCTTCTGTGGTACCTCACTGTAGGCAAATAAAAAGCATGGTAGCAGGACATACCACTTCTGCTGAAGTTTCTCAGTTAATCTCATAATCATGCCTTTCAAGGTCTAGTTGAATCTCTCCACATGCCTATTGGTTTGGGATAATAGAGGTGGTAAACTTGTAGGTCACCCCAGACTCATTCCATATAGCCTTCAAGTATGCAGATATAATATTTTCCCCCTGTTCTGGGGTTACCTCTTTGGGGAATCCTACTGTGGTGAAGATACCAAGCAGGGCCCTGGCCACTATGGGCACAGTCACCAATCCTCAAAGGTATTGATTCAGGGTACCTAGTGGCATGGTTCACCACAACCAAGATGAACCTTTTCCCTGAAGCTGTTTTAGGGTCTAGACAATGTCATTCCCCACCCTCTCAAAAGGCATCCTCATCACTGTTAGTAGGATCTGGAGAGCCTTAGTTTGCCCTCCTGTCTTACAAATGGCTTGACAGGTGGTGTTGGAGTGAGAGAACTCCATCACTTCCTCAGATATCTATTGCCTGTAAAAGTGGTTGACCACCCAGTCCCAGGTTTTGGTCTGCCCCAAATGCATAGTGAAGGAGGTATCATAGGCGAATTATAAAAGGAATATCTGTAATGCTGTTGGACTATCAATCTTCTGTTTCCCCCATGTCTTGAGCCCCTACCCTTGCTCTACATGACATCCTCTTCCCAGTAGATCCTGTTGGTTGCATAAGTATTTTCCTCTTCTTGGAACTCAGACTGGCACCAAAGGCCTTCAGGAGTTAGCCACACTTTCTGCATCTGGCAGAATTTCTTCTTGGAGGATCCTCCTGCCCCATGTAACCTGAAGAGTTCTGGCTGGTCTCTCAAATTAGGATCCTTTCAGCTCCAGATCTGCCCCATGAGGTCAGATTCACTCTGTGCTGTGGGATGTATTCAGGTGGGTCCCCCACTTGCCCTTCCTCTTGATTGTAGGAACTTAAGCCATTTTTCCAGACTTCCTTGATTTCCCTAACAGGCTGTTTGGCCATTGTGGCAAAGCACATCCACTCAGACAAACCCAATATTTCAGTATGGGTCTTCCTTTCCATCTCTACCCAGGCACAGGTTTCTTGGTAATTTCCCAGCAGACACTCCACTGATATGGCAGATCTCATAGCTACCTTCTTAAGACCAGTTACCCATCAACATGAGATGAAGCATCACCTTATTTTCAGTCTACCCTACAAAGGAGGCCTGGGATGATCTGCTCTAATGACAGCCTCTCTAGCAGATTGTTAGTTCTAGTCCTTGTGCCTCTGAGAGACTCTGGCTGTTGATGGCTGGCCATTGCCTGTACTTGAGCATGCTAGGAGGCAAGGTGACCATGGTTTTAACATCCACCCCACCCACAGAGACTACAGTGGCATCAGTCCAATACGTGGTTTCCCGTGGGCCAACTTCTACCCTAATTCAACTACTCTTGGAATCCCCTGGAACTGCCCACCTGTGTGGGGCTTCTTGGAACAGATAAAGTCTCTGTTATTTTGCTAATGTCTGTGGCAGTCCCGGCAGACCCCAGCCTTAGATGCGTCAAGTGTTAATTCCCCTTGTCCCCACCCACTTAGTTTTAGGAAAGGTACATGACTCACCATCTTTATTAGACCTTTGGTGTCCTTATCAGAATACCTTCTTTTCATATTGGTTGCTGCCGCCCCAGGGGAGAAAGAGTAACACTTTGCACTGGGTTTACATCACACAAATTATGCAAACCTGGCACATAGTTGAATATTGTGATTTACTTTCCAACACAAACCTTGATTTGCAATGTAAAGTAGGATAAATTAATACAAATGAGAGCTATGCACTACTTTGCGGGGTTAAGGGGGGGAGTTGTTCCATTGGTGGTACATGGGTGTTCCCATGCAACCACCAATGGGTTTGATACAAATCCCTATCAACAAAAAAAAGGTAGTCAGCGATTTGCATCAAAAACATACTTCTCTTCGACGCAGGTGTAAAGTGTGAGAAAGGTTTCCTTTTCTCAACACTTTTCTAAGTTTGCATGTGTGCTGTAATGTACAGCACACATACAAAGTTTGGAAACATTTTAACAATGTCTAAGCATAGCTTTTTGGTACCATTTAAGTACATAACATATGCATGACTTCAAGCACACACTTATGCACTGTGGGGCAAGGGCAGTGGTGGTTGGTGAATTTAGAAAGTGGCGGGCGTACAACATGTCTTTGATTGAGCAAGACAGCAAAGAGAACAAGCAAAATGTCTTCAGGTGAGTCGGAGTTCCGGTGATTCTCTGCCCCAAAAAAGTTTTTTAAGAAACAGCCAAATGGAGCATTTTACTTCATAATTATCTCAAACATTGCCCTAAAAATCTAGATAGTGGATGAGCCACTGCATACTTGAGCCAAATGCCTTGACTCAGCTTGAGGTCTTCTTTGACCCTCAAGTCCAAAACAAATGGAGCTTTCTTGTGGCTTCTGCCTGGCACCCAAACTCTAACCTCATGCGCCAAGAGCGAAAGACAAACCATTAACCTATGATGTTAAACAGGAGTGAGACATATGCACCTAGTGGCTGAATTGCACAAATTGAAAATAGAAAACCTGGGATCAATCTCAGCTTCCCCACTTGACCAAATTGTGTGACACTACGAAAATATTTTATTTCAGTGAGCTTCCTTTTCTTCCAGTATCACAAATGAGACCACCTTCCAATATTTCAGGATTTGCCCTGTTCAATAATCGATCTTGTGTTTGATTTAATAGACTATAATATTGCTTTGTGTACACTAAAAATTAAGGTTACATCTAGGGTGTGCATTACAACAGACTTTCCCTTTAGTTCAATAATGGGATTACTATTGTGGAATATATTTTTCTAAGCGTGGTTAAAAACATGGGAGACGAAGTGGCATAGTGGCTATACCTGCCAGCTGTGCAACAAAGGGGCAGCAGTATGGAATCCCGGCAACTCTCCCTGTGCCAAAAAATGTAACATAGTCTGTGTCTTTTGTGTAATGGAAAGTAGTCTGTGTTTTATATTGTTAGGCAAGGCTCACTCTATGTAAAACTGCCGAAAATAAAATAAGAATTCTGCCTGCCACTGATGCTCTAACCTTATCTTCCAAGGATTAAGGACATAACATTTGATGTCAGAAAGAGATAGCCATCTAATGACTAAATTGCACAGTGTGAAACTAGAAAATCTACGATCAATCTCGACTTCTCTGCTTGACCAAATTGAGTGAACGTAGGCAAATACTTTATTTCACCAAGCCTCCTTTTTTCACTATTATACATCAGAATACCTTCAAATACATAAGTTCAGGATGTGTGTTGCACAAAAATCTGACTTTTATTTATTTAAATAGACTATAAATTTGCTCCATGCATAATAAGCATCTATACATGGGCACTGGGTTGATTCTCAGCTTACCAATAGCACTATCATTAGAGTTTAGGACGAGGAAAGAAATGTTTCTTAGTTCATGTTTAAAAACTTCCAGTTTTGATAAATAGTTTTCAGTGATGTGGTACAATGTGAAATGCTTCGTCTTAAAAATCTTTATCATACTCTTAATATGATTTTTGTTTCATGATCTGCATGCGAAATACATTTAATCTAAGGCTCGCATCAGGTCTCGCAGTTTATTTGTTTTCTCGCCCATCTCTATTGTTTATTACTCTCCTTTACTGATAAAATTCAGAACAATCTCACATTTACAAGCACATACACATACACACACTGGCAGACATAAACATGCTCTCACTCTTATACACGAGGTGGAAAGCTACAAGGTGTAGTCCATGACTCACACTTTACTCAGCACTTCAAATGGCTACCACAATTCCCAATTTACGGATCCAACCAACAGGGTGCCTCAGCGAGGCTCGCAATCTTATGCCCAATCAGAATCTTCTATAGGACGGGAGGCTGGGGCATGAAGGTGTATTGCTGACAAACCCCAAATCACCATTATCTGACATGCTGCACTGCCTGACGGTTGTGCAGCACACCCGATATGTATTGTGTGAGGACAAGCTGTAACAGCCTTCGCCTGACACATACAATACAGCCAGTGGAGCCCTCTTTTGCAGTAAGGTTATATTCTTGGTACCCGAGACTTTAGAGTGGCCCTGCGTATACTGAAATCGGACGCAAGACCACTATTTGTGTGCGCAACTGCGAAATATTTGGGAAATGCATGGGCAATCAGAAGGAGGGCGTTGACTCCCCCCCTCCCCCCCCCCGGCCGAATCCTGTGAGCAGCGTACACGACTAATTCCCCCTAAAGTACATTTGCCTTATAGGTCAGTAATCTTAAGAATGCAAGTAATACTTTTCAGTCCTGTTTACAAGTTTAAAATGTTTTTAATGTTTTTTACTATATCGACAGGTGACTGAAACTCTTAGCATTTGCTTCTTAACAATGATTTCTTTGCCATATTTTGCACATCCACGTTCTATATTAGTAAGAACGCGTGATGGAATTAATGTTTAACTGACGAATGTAATCATTAGTATCTAAGGCATCTGTATTAGAATCGGGTCTTTGCCAAGTATGTACAGATAAGTTTGCTTGCACTTTAGTAACGGGACATTGCGTAATTTGCTTAATTTGCACTTCAGTCCTCTTTGTTGGATGGATCCTGCGACGAAAACCATGACCCGCTTCCCCTGCGAACGTAATTGCTACTATCCAACACATTTCCATTTTAGAAATGGGACCTTGCTCAGCTTGCACATTAATCTTCCCAGTTGGTTTGAACCTGCGACGAAAACTGAGACCCACATAGTACCTGTGGCTTTTAACTTCATGCTTTTTAACGTTTGTTAGTTCAATTTTTTAATGTAACGTCTTTGGAGGAGCCGCCACTGAGCAAGGGTTTTTGCACTGACACAAGGCATGCAAAAGTATTCCCACGCAAGGGGAGAGAACAATAGAGCCATATGTTAGTTAAAATGATGCTGTTCTTCTCTCTCCCTTTGACACAACGCAGCACAGCAACTTTGACTCCTGCTCGGCTGTGCATGACTTTCAATGGTCTGGCTTGACAGTGCAGCTGTCGCCAGGCAATTATGTGAGAATCACCAGGAGATGGACTTTGGCTTTGTCGACATGTTGGGAACCAGGCGTACATGTTTTGATTGGGCAGAAGTTGTGTGTTTCCACAAAAAAATGCTTGCCCTCCACACGGCTGTGATTATTTTTTTATTTACCTAGCTGTCTGAACTTGAACTTTCAGGGGCACATAAGACATTGCAATGTTAAGGGTCTTACATAACTAGACAATTTATGATGTCCTTCTCTGGCAGCAGTATAAATGGAAGAAGGTAGCCATTAACCTACATGGATTTTTAGGTCTGGCTTGACAGTGCAACTCTCACCTAACCTTTTATCCTACACCAATGCTATTCTACAGTTGTTTGTTTCCACACAAATACACAACTAATTGTGTGCTATCTACTTTTAATGCTTTACATTACCATACAAAACTCATTTAAAGCCAGACATATTTGCATTGTCAAAGTTTGCTAGTGAAAAACCCTCAAACCAATGGCTGGTGGAGACATCACCAGTGCAAGCCCCACATATACTACTCACATAATGCTTTTCAAATCGGTAGCATGTGTACAAGTTTTAGAACCAATTAAATAATGTGACCGTGGTATTGGCTTTTCACTCCCAAAGCAATCGAGTTTTTCCGTGTTTATCTCACTAAATACTAGTTGTTAAACTTGGGGCTAAACCGTCAAAGACTTCCTGTCACCAATTATGCCCTTTATTACATTGGATTTGTGCAACACATAATAATGTGCACACAGCGCCTAGAGTCTGCACTGTGCTATTGAGCCAGCACAACCAGTTTAACTTGCATACCTATACTATAACCAGGGGTGTAGCTTCAGGATGGTTGTTTGGGGTGTGACACCCCCAAATAAATGGATTCTTGGCTTGGTAATAGGGTCAGATGGCCCTGAGTCCGGTCTACTATGTCTGTGTTGGTTTTTCACCTTGCCCTCAATTTACTTAGAGAAGAAGTTTTAACCTGTTCATTTGTTTAGATTGGGAACTTAAATATCTTCAGGCCCCATTACCGGCGGCCAAGTTAATTGCATTATGAGCAGTAACTGGAGTTCCACACATATTGCAATTTTGAGATAAATATGAGGAGGTAACATTTTGCGATATTTATCTGGGGGATAATGCCCAGTGTTTACCAAAACATGCAGATTTTGGAGCAGTAAGTGCCAACATCAGCATGTTATTCCCCAACAACGTATAAGTGATTGGTATTTATTGCACCTGCTAAATTCTTGGCGGAATCGCATTTATTGAGGTGCAATAAATATCACACCAATTACCTGCCCAATCGTAATGCTGGCCATAGGGACTGCCTTACCAAAAAAGGTAGTAAATCTACTCCCATAGAGGAAATGCATGAATAGGGGCATACTCAAATATAATGTTTACAATGTAGTTTTTATCACAATGGATGTTACAACGCAAAGCTTTACAATGCAAGTAAGTATACCGAGGGGCTTAACAATACAAACCTTCTAAACACATGTAAGTATTTTTTTTAAATCACAAAAATTCTATTTCACTTAAAAAGAGAGATTTTAAGGATTAAGGAATCGGGTATTAAGGGATCAAAGGTCAGTAGAAGTAAAGGGATGAGGGTTTTTTAGGGTTCGTAGCTGGGCAGAGGAAAAGAGAGGTAAGGGTTTTTTGGGTTCAGAGGCAGGTAGAAATAAAGGGAAGCAGTTCTTCAGGAGAGGTAAAGAGGGTAAGGGTTGTCTTTTTAGTGTTTTGAGACAGGTAAAGTAAAGGGAGGTAAAGGTTTCTAGGGTTTAGGGAGGGTAGAGGTAAAGAGAGGTAAGGGATTATTAGGGTTCAGGGTGGGTTGAGGTTAAGGTAAGTAAGGGGCTTTTCGCATTCAAGGGTAGGTAGTGATAAAGGGCGGTATGGATTTTTCAGGTTCAGGGGTGGGTAGTTGTAAAGGGAGGAAATAATTTTTTAGGATTCATGGGTGTGTTGATCTAAAGGAGTAATTAAGGGTTTTCAGGTTCATGGGTGGGTAGACGTAAAGCAAGGTAAGGGTTTTTCTAGGTTTTAGAGACAGGTAGAGGTAAAGAGAGGTAAAGGATTTTTATGGTTCAGCTATAATTAGAGATAAAGAAAGGTGAGGCTTGTTCGGGTTTATTTTGCTTAGATTTTGTTTTAAATTGTTTATCAATCCTGCGGGTCTCCTGTATGATTAAAGGGGGGTCATGCATGCTCCTACAAGAGTGCCACAGGATCACTGTAACTCCCCTAATTTTTTTTTAATTTAAGTTTGGCCTACTGGTCCAGGGAGTCAGGGTATGACTACCATGCCTACTTTTTCCTTAGCTTTTTTTCATTTCAGGACACAGGGCCAGAGTCCCGTGTCCTCTAATGGTGGCTGCAACATTTCTCCTCATGTTGCGGCCACACAGTCAGAGCGTGAACTCCCAGGGGACGCATGTGAGCTTGGCGCTCCCATGGAAGTGCAGATATAAATTTACCTTGAAAAAATGAAATCACAAAAGCTGTTTGGCAAAACAGGAACAAGTTGGTTTAATTAAACGCAGCAGACGGGAGAGCATCAACAGAGTTGTGTCTGAAGACAGTCTCAATGTACAGAAGTTTTACCCGGTAATATATACAGTTCTTGAGGCACAATAAAACGATTACAAATCCTCGTAAAGCATGTAGATCTGGGCCTAGTAATGAACTATGAATACAACCATCTGATAAGGGGGACACAGGTGGCTCTCGACCTCATGGAAAGCTAGTGTGGGCCAGCGTGTATGTGTCCAGATGTCCGGCCTGGGGATTGCCTGATCTCTCCGTGTGGTGTGCATGCTGTGTTCTGATTGGCTGAGTGTTCCTGACTACATGTGGCATTTGACTTTGTAGTATTTTGGGAACGCGTGTCTTTGGCCAAACGTGTTTTATTGGCCATGTCATGAGTGATGTAATATGTGACGTCATCAGCAGTGCATTGCGGGGGCGCGAGTTATAGTTACCTGAACTAACTATAACGGGGGAATTTCACGGGTTTTGTACGAGTGCAATGTCCAACTAACTATAACTGTCCCTAAAACCTATGGTTTTTTCAGTGAATTTCAAAGGTTTTTTAAATGCTAATTTCTAACTCTAACGTGTCTGAAACCTATGGTTTTTTCAGTGAATTTCAAAGGTTTTTTAAATGCTAATTTCTAACTATAACGTGCCTGAAACCCATGGTTTTTTAAGTGAATTTCAAAGGTTTTTTAAATGCTAATTTCTAACTATAACGTGCCCCGCCCCCTCCCTTCACCACTGTGCAAACGCGCCCCGTGGCGCGTTTTAAGTTGTGGGATTAAGTCCCCTTGAATCATGAGTGTCCCTGGGGTCCAACTAGCCCACCCTGTACCTCCAGTATGCGCCAGGGAGCTGCGATGCAGAGAGGTGTTCAGAGGCCGCGCCCCTTTTTACACCTGTCTGCAACGCAGCTCTGTGGCGCTTTCTGGATGTACCTGGTGGGCTAGTTGGCCCCCAGGGACCCTCAGGATTGAAGAGGATTTAATTCCCCATCTTAAAACGCGCCACGGGGCCTGTTTGCACACATGTCACCTGAAGCCCCGCCCCCTCCCTTCACCACTGTGCAAACGCGCCTCACGGCGCGTTTTAAGTTGGGGGATTAAGTCCCCTTGAATCCTGAGGGTCCCTGGAGTCCAACTAGCCCACCATGTACCTCCAAAAAGCGCCACAGAGCTGCCTCCAAACATCTTGAAAGCCCCGGGGAGGTGGTGGTCCCCGGGGCTCTGGGGGTCCGTAACGGACCCCCATATTTAACAATTTAGTGCCCCGGGGAGGTGGCGGTCCTCGGGGCGTGTGGGGGGCTTGAGCCCCCCACACAGGTAATTTCAATTTTTAAAAAGTAGCCCCGGGGGTGGCGGTCCCCGGGGCTGCGGGAGGGCCGAGAGCCCTCCCGCACCATTTTTTTTAAAGCCCCGGGGGTGGCGGTCCCCGGGGCTTGGGGGGGCCTTAGAGGCCCCCCATACATTAATTTTATAAACCCCCGCATGCCCCCGGGACTTGGCCCACCCGGGGGCCAATTAACAACGAAGCGCGGGAGACCGCCCTTCGTTTTTTTTTTTTCTCAGCGGGATCCGCGCACCCTAAGCGCATCCCGCCAATTTAAAAAAAAAAAGAAAATGCTTTTTCTGCCCAGGGGGTCCTTGTGGGACCCCTGAGCAGACCTAGGGGTCAGGGTGTTTCTACCCTGCCCCCTTTGTGCGTTTTGCGCACTTGTTTCTGTGCCTCGGTTCTACCGAGGCATAAAATGGCTGCCAACACTTCCTGATTTGGAGTGTTGACAGCCACTTGACAGCCAATTAGCATGCAGCTCGTGATCAGGAGGGTACGCGGACCCTACTCGGCCATAGATATATATGTGACTTTACTTTTGATTTTCTCAGGAACTACTGAACGGATTTACACCATTTAAGCAAAAGGCACAACACTGAACCAAGGGCTACCTCTTTGCCAAATTTGGTGTAATTCCGTTCAGCAGTTCGGGCTGTAGCTGCGACTAACGGTTCCTATGGAAAAATGAATGGGGGAAACACGTTTTGGGACCCCACTTTTTTCTCGGCCCCCGCTTGACGAATCACCCCGAGACTTTCAGGATAGGAGCGGACCGGAGCGCCCCAACAAGTTGGAAGCTTTCGCGAAGATTCATCAACCGGCGCCAAAGTTATTTCAAATAGAATGTTGCGGATTTCCTATGGAAAATAGGTCCTAACTGGTCGCCAGTAGATAATATATATATATATATATATATATATATGTATATATTCACTGAAAAACCATAGGTTTTACAGACGTTATAGTTAGAAATTAACATTTAAAAAACCTTTGAAATTCACTGAAAAAACCATAGGTTTCAGGGGCGTTATAGTTAGCTGGACATTTCACTCGTACAAAACCCGTGAAATTCCCCGTTATAGTTAGTTCAGCTAACTATAACTCGCGCCCGCAATGCACTGCTCATGACGTCACATATTACATCATTCATGGCATGGTCAGTGACATCACTGATGACATCACTGATGACATCTCAAATGACATCACTGATGACATCATCCAGTGACTGTGTGTTTCTGTAATTTTTAAATATGTTTTACATATATTCTTAGGTGTATTGAAGAATGAGTGGGTGTATAAGTGTCTGGATGGGGGATTTTACAGGTGTGTGACTGATTGTATAAGTGAGTGATTACACGTGTCTTACTGAATGCATGGGTTAGTGACTAAACTGTGTGAATGTGTGTATCAGTCTGTCTGTTGTTGTGTAAGCTGCTACATGGGTTGGTCAGTAGCTACATGAGTGTTTATATGGGTTATTGATTGTTTGCCTGAGTATTTGTATGGGAGACTGAGTGTGTGTGTGGGTGGGTTGGAGGTGTGTGACTCTGTGCATTGATGTGTGAGTGGTTGATTCACTGGGTGTATGGGTTCAAGAGTGCATGTGGAAACAGCTGTATGGGTGGATGAGTGTGTGTATGGGTGTGCTGGTGAGTGAATGGATGTCTCAGTGATACATGTGTGAGTAACTACATATGTAAAAGGCTGTATATGTGAGTGATGCTGTATATAAATGAGTATATGTGAGAGTGAGTGATTGTGAGAGTGGCTGTATGGATGAGTGTGTACTTGTATCAGTGATTATATAAGAGAATAATTATGCGTTAGTATCTGTATGAATTAGTGAGGGGGTGTGTGTATAACTGTATAGGTGAGTAAATGGGAGTGTGATTGATTCTTTGCATGACTGACTAGGTGTGTGAGTAACTCCATGGATGAGTGGCGGTGTGTGAGTGTCTGAATAGGTGTATGAGTGCATATCATAGTGTTGTATTGATGAGTGACTGCATGTATAAGTGAATGTATGGGTGAATGAGAGGATGTGTGTGTAGACCTAGGAATCAAAGAGTGCGTATGTAGTAACTGGTATTGGTGTCTCAATGGTTTCGAAAATGGTAGTCTGTATTTTACAGTGGGTGTATTAAAGGTTATATTAGACTGTGAGGAGGTGCATCAGATTTTCACGTGGATGATGTCATCAGTGATGTCATCAGTGATGTCATTTGAGATGTCATCAGTGATGTCATCAGTGATGTCACTGACCATGCCATGAATGATGTAATATGTGACGTCATGAGCAGTGCATTGCGGGGCGTGAGTTATAGTTAGCTGAACTAACTATAACAGTGGAATTTCTATGGTTTTGTACGAGTGAAATGTCCAGCTAACTATAACGCCCCTGAAACCTATGGTTTTTTCAGTGAATTTCAAAGGTTTTTTAAATGCTAATTTCTAACTATAACGTCTGTAAAACCTATGGTTTTTCCAGTGAATTTGAAAGGTTTTATAAATGCTAATTTCTAACTACAATGTCCCTGAAACCTATATTGTTTTTAACTAAATTTAAAAAAGACATGCATACTTTTTGTAGTGAAAAACTAACTGTAACAGTAGTCTGTTATAAGTTATAATTTAACAATGTTTAAATCTTAATTAGCACTAATTAACATATAAGTGTGGAAAAAGTGTGACGGAGCAGCTATGATACCCGACTTCGAACAACAGCGTTCACAGTTCGATTCCCGGCTCCAGCGGCATGTTAGCCCACCACTATGTCACTGTGGGCAACACCTTGCTTAATCTTTCCAACGCCCCCGAGCGCCGGCACACCTTTCCAGGGGTAGCTGTATGCTTTACAAATGCTCGCATTTTTTTAATTTAAAACCATAGTGTTGAGAAATATTATCACGTTTTTTTTTCTTCTATTCTGATAGATCTTTTTTTTATGTCTTCTATTTAGAATTACGGCAATTAATAAATGTATTTACTCATGAGAATGGAAATGACACGGTTTTCCGGGTAACAGTTTTTAAGCTCTCCAACGTATGTACATATTAAGGACCTTATACGTGTTAGGTTCGAAATCGAAACTTTTTCCGCTTCACATTTTGTAACTTTTCCCAACACGTGCACAAGTTAAACAGTTAAAACGTGAGCACGTGTCAACTGTAAAACGTGACATCTAAATGGGCGGAGCCGCATCTTCCTTCCATAGACTACTCAATAACCAAAAAGTATATAAACCACACCCGTTGATTGATTAGTTTCGTTTTTGCGAGTTATTTACGCGTCTCCATTCAGTGATGCAGGTGCTCTTTTCTACAGTCGGATTCTTCTTTTGCGGCCACAAAACATAATCCTGAGTTGTAAGTGGTTTGATTATGGCATACTAGATATTTATAATACGTAGCTATTTGTCAATATTTAAACACTTGTATTTAGAAAAAAGTGTTATTGGTTGTTTTTGCCATTTATATGTAACGTCAGCAGCTTGTTTTCAGAAACAGACAGAATACAGCAAACATTGTTCCTGTTCTGGCTCCTTTGAGCTCATATAGTGTGACTTTGTATATTATAATATTGACACTGTACTTGACCTCAGAAGTGTTGGTCACCCGTCGGCGCGAAGACTAAAGATTTATATGTAACGTCAGCAGCTTCTAGTTTGTAGTCTATTTCCCCCTTGAGATCATATAGTGTGAGTATGTATATTATAATAACCACACCTTATGATCTCAGAGGAGTTTGTGACCCGTCGGCGCGAAGACTAAAGATTTTTATGTAACGTCAGCAGCTTCTGGTTTTTAGTCTATTTCTCCCTTGAGGTCATATAGTGTGAGTATGTATATTGTAATATTAACATTTATACTGACCTCAGTGGAGTTTATGACCCGTCGACGCGAAGACTAAAGATTTATATTTAACGTCAGCACCTTCTCGTTCTTACTCTGCTTCTTCCTTGGGATCATATACTGTGAATATGTATATTATAATATTAACAGTCATTGTGATCTCAGAGCACTTTATGACCCGTTGGCGCGAAGATGAAAGATTTCGAAGTCCCGGAGAAAAGAAGCTCTCAACATACTCATCGCTGGAAAGTATTTCGTTATTGATCTTGTTTTGTATTGATGACTTCATTTTCCTTTTTGTGTGCCATCAGTGACACTGTGTATATTGTAAGAGTGTGATATTTCCACACAACAGGAATTGGAGATTTGTCGCCACCAGGAGTAAACCATGTGAAATACAGTTTACTGACCTTTATAATTTACTTGATCAGATATTTTTAGTGACAATATTTTTGGAAATTGCAGTTTAAAAAAATAGTTTCCATAGATACTTTCTTAGTGAATATCTTTGATAAACCCTACATTTCTGAATGTTTTTTTACTATTTCTATTTTTGTCTGTTGCGGTTCCTATTCACCTTCTTCCTATAGAATATATACGACCAGTAGTGTATATTATTATACTACTATCCTATATATTCTTAAAGGAGTACGTGATTTGTTAGCGGAGCAGTGAGCGACCTCTAAGCACTACGACCGAACTTTCCCGAATTCTACAGAACAGAAATTATAAAAAATGATAAAGCGTACATTTCTATGTAATATAAAGTGATTTGTGTTTAACTGTTTTTTACTTGTTATTGTTCTTGTGACCTGAGATGATGTAGTGCGGGAGTGTTTCTTGTAGCACTTCTTTTCTACCTTATCTAAAAGTAACTCATGCCCTCTTATATTATGAAGAATATGGGGCAACACTTTTACAAACTGTAGCAGAAAAAAAAGGGAGGGTGTGCCCACGCTTAAGGGATATTTTATGAATTGCGTTTTTATTTGTCACCCCTTTGATATATACAGCTTCAGTTTCCGAAGAAAGTATATTTGTAATTGCTTAATAAAAACTATTTCAAACCTAGACTGAAATTTTTGCTGCGCAACCACAGCTCCCCGTCAGAAAAGTAAACACCACATTATAACTAAACAGTGCTCCTGGGAAGTATCCCACCCGCAAACTGAATAAAAAGAAGACCGCAACACACTTTGTTATTTTCCTGCCGTTATTTGTACACCCCACGCCAATTATATAAATGGCCCTTAAAATATATAAAAAACTATTTTTACCTTCACAATCCCTCTCCACCACCTTGTGACCACTGTACAGAGTTAATAGTGTTCCTACCCTCCCCGCTACTACTTTCTTTTCCCGTACTCCATTGAAGTGCGTCACAAAATGGTTCACAACAGTGAACCGTTCCCAGCCAATAATGAGCAAACTTGTACTAGGAACACTTTAGCCAATAAAATGTCCATGGTGGTCCGCAGAGGGGGAGGTAATCGCTGCCAACACTTCTACTTTCAATGGTTTACAGCCAATGAACATTAAGCTTGGGAAGGTCCTGCTTGGAACACGTTACCCAATCAGATGTCCCTGATGCTCCGCGGAGGGGGAGGGAATGGCTGGCAACACTTCTACTTTCAATGGTTTACAGCCAATGAACATTAAGCTTGGGAACGTCCTGCTTGGAACACGTCAGCCAATCAGATGTTCCTGCTACTCCGCGGACGGGGAGGAAATGGCTGGCAACACTTGTACTTTCAATGGTTCGCAGCCAATGAACATTATGCTTGGGAAGGTCCTGCTTGGAACTCGTCAGCCAATCAGATGTCCCTGCTACTCCGCGGATGGGAAGGAAATGGCTGGCAACACTTCTACTTTCAATGGTTCGCAGCCAATGAACATTAAGCTTGGGAAGGTCCTGCTTGGAACACGTCAGCCAATCAGATGTCCCTGCTACTCCTCGGACGGGGAGGAAATGGCTGGCAACACTTCTAATTTCGCAGCCAATGAACATTGAGCTCATTGTTGGAACACCTCAGCCAATTAAACTTTAATTTTGTTCCAGACACAAGAACAGAACACGCCCTCCCACATAATATTAAATTTCATCTAAGAAAGTGACACTGCCCGTGATAAAAGTGAACACCGCATTATAAGTAAACATTACTGCGCATTACATTAAAGGAAGGCTGCAATACGGCGCATTGTTATTTTCCCGATATGATTTACACAGCCTACTGAACATTGCCGCAATACCGCACATTCACACTACCTGTGTGTGCACCCTACACACTGCTTGCCGCAATACGGCGCATTGTTTTCCTGACGGGATTTCCAGAGCCTACGCAACCTTGCCGCAATACCGCGCACCGTTGTTCTGCGGACGTGATTTCCACGGCCTACGCAACATTCAAACTCCCTGCCTCTGCACCGTACAGACTGCTTAAACTAAGACCACAGTGTTCCTACTATACCCTCTTATACAATTTTTCTCTTTTGTTTCACCCTACGCCTTTCAACTCAGTCACAAAATGGCTGCCAACACTTCCTAGTTTCAACAGTTCGCAACCAATGAGCCGCACCCTCGTGCTCGTAATGCCTCAGCCAATCAGATGTCAGAATTCTCAAATATCGATATCTGTAAATTTTGATATTTCTCTAAAACTACTGAACGGACTTACCCCATTTAAACAAAAGCATGCTTTCTGGACCAAGACCTTTCTCCCTGCCAAATTTGGCGAAATTCCGTTCAGCAGTTTGACCTGTAGCCTTGTCTAAAGTTTCCTATGGAAATTGCATGGAGAAAACACATTTTGGGACCCCCTTTTTTCTCAGCCCCCCCTTCACGAATCACCCCCAAACTTTTAGGATAGGAGCTCACCTGGAAAGAGGAACTTTTTGGAAAATTTCGTAAAGATTCGGCAAACGACGCTAAAGTTATAAGCACATCAAAAAATGCTTTTCCTATGGAAACTAGGTTCTAACTATAACTATCTACTGGCGACCGCCAGTAGATAATATATATATAAATATATATATATATATAGTTGCCCTCACTAGCAACTGCACAGACTCTTGTGCTCATCTATAATTGCAAAAGCACTAGTATTTCCTTAAAAGTAAACATGTAATGGTTACTTCTATAGAAGAAACACAAAAACACAATTTTCTAGCTTTGCTGCACCTATGTACCAATGTTTACTACTGGAGATGTCTAGCGTGGGTTATTAACTCTTGCGTGGCCTCTTAATCGATTTTACTCTGCAATCTGCCTAGCCCAGACAACCTATATTTTTAGATGCAGTAGTAAAAAAAGAGATGATGCAAGCTCAGATGAATATCTGTTTGCGTTATCACTATTTTGATGACACTTCACCACCAGAGATTTGGAGCAAGGCAGGAAATGCTGAAACGCGTAACAACTAGATGAGATAAACGGAGATTTCGAAAAATTGGTTCGTGCCCCTGTGTCGGTGTCCGTGTCTGATGGAGACTGGAGTTGGAGTTTATATATGTATATATATATACCCAACTCTCTGTTACAAGAAAAAGAAATTAACATGACACTCCAAGCAGCTTGTATAGATTGTATAATCCAAATTTATTGGTAACAAGAGGAGAAATCAACACGTTTCGGTCGCTACACACAACCTTGTTCATGATAATGTGCCATCTTAAATTTGCATCATTTATGTTGTTTCATTCACCCACAGTGCACTGTGTAAACATAAAAGACAGACAGAAATCTATGTGAATAACAAGATCATCATCTCGGAGAGATAAACAAATATAATAATCACCTTAATTGTTTTTTTAAGTGAAT
The DNA here is from genome assembly GCA_963921515.1 of Calotriton arnoldi. Classification (NCBI taxonomy): domain Eukaryota; kingdom Metazoa; phylum Chordata; class Amphibia; order Caudata; family Salamandridae; genus Calotriton; species Calotriton arnoldi. Next base: position 1,186,223 of record CAWUFW010002710.1, read on the forward strand.
TTCTAAGGTTTTTCAAATTCTATTTCCTAACTATAATGTCCCTGTAACCTTTAGTTTTTTTAGTGAATTTCTATGTTTTTTTTTTAACTAGTAGTCACGTTTGCAGAGTGGAGCAGAAAAGGGGCGGGGCAACTGACCAACTCTCAGGAATCCTGCTGTGTTGGACTTACTGGAGGTGACAGGAGGACTTCTGGGCCCACAAGAACCCTCAGCATCCAAGAGGACTTCTTCCCCCAACCAGCAGTGTGCCAGGAGGTGCATTTGCAGAGTGGTGGAGAAAGGGGGCGTGGCACCCAAAGGCCTCTCAGCAATTCCGGTATGTGGGACTTACTGGAGGTAACAGGAGGGTTTATTGGCCTCCCCAGGACACTCTTGAGCCAAGGGGACTTCATCCCTCAACCAGCAGTTCACCAAGAGGCGCATTTGCAGAGTGGTGGAGAAAGGGGTCGTGGTCTCGGAAGACCTCTCAACAATCACACTATGTGGGACTTAATGGAGGCAACAGGAGGGCTGTTGGTTCCCTAAGACCCTCTGGAGCCAAGGAGACTTCATTCCCAACCAGCAGTGCGTCAGGAAGCACATTTGCAGAGTGGTGGAGAAAGGGGGCATTGCCGCAGAAGTCCTCTCAGCAATCCTGCTGTTTGGGACTTACTGAGGGTAACAGGAGAGCTTGTTGGCCCCCACGGACCGTCTGCAGCCAAGGGGACTTCATCCCTTAGCCAGCAGTGCACCAGGAGTCGCGTTTGCAGTGTTGGTGAAAGAGGGGGGGGTCTCGCGTCTTGCTGATCTTTTTATTAAATTTATTTTTTTATTTATTAGAGGAGAGGGTCATGACCCCCCCTTCCCTGGGCCAATTTTGGCACTGAGGAACACCATCCTCCGGGGCCAGGACTACTTTGGATGGGCATCCTGGGACATTGCTGGAGCCAGCCCTGGGGGCTGGTGGTCCCCAGGGCCATCAATGGATCCAGTGGGGACTGCGCTGCATGTGCCTAGGGAGGTAGCAGTCCCCGGGGCAGGGAAGGTCTGCGAGGCCCCCCATTTTTATTGACATAAGCCCCAGGGAGGTGGTGGTCCCTAGGGCTGGGGGGGTCACGAGGCCCCCCCACATAATAGGAAATAGCCCCAGGGAGGAGGCAGTCCCAAGGGCTGCGGGCGGGTCCAGTGGGCCCGCCTGCATTCATAATGAAAATAGCCCCGTAGCGTGGCAGTCCATGGGGCTTTGATAAGCCCTTGAAGGGGAGCCCCGTGTGCCCCGCCTTTTATTTAGCTTATGCCCCCAGGACCTGGCCCACCCTGGGGCTATTTTAAAACAGGCGTGGGACCTGCACTTGCTTTTTTGAACAATTTTGCAGCGAATTCACAGATTTGTGGCAAAATTTAAAACAAAATGCTTTTTACCCACGGCAGGGTCCGTTAGGGGCCCCCCACCATATCTGGGGTGTCAGGGTACTGCTGCCCTGCCCCTTTTCCTTTTTTTAACTTTATTTCTGGAACTCGCCTCAAGCCAAGTCCCAAGATGGCTGCCAACACTTCCTGGTTGAAGTGTTGACAGCCAATCAAATTTTAGTAGGATTCGCGAGTCTTCTGCATGAACTCATGTCCCCAGATATCTATATCTTTTATATATAGATATCTCAAAAACTACTGAATGGATTTACACCAAATCACAAAAAAACACTCTTTCTGGAACAACATCTAGCTTTCTGCCAAAATTGGTGTCATTCCGTTCAGCAGTTCGGGCTGTAGTCGTGATAAAAAATGAAAAATCCCTGATAGACTAGAGATGTTACCTCTTATCTATTTACGGCAATTTTTAAACAAAAATTGGTTTGCGACACCTTTACATGATAATGACAAAAACGTGTGTTAGGCTCCATGTATCAAGAAACACACAAATGAAGTTTGTTTTAGTAACTGTGTCGTAAAAGCATGCAGAATGTTAGAAGCAGTTTTTTAATAACAGACAACAAGTTGATGTGAAATTTGACTTTTTTTAGTGACGTGTTCTTATGCTTAGATAAACGTAACAAATAAACAATAACACAGAACATTTCTATGCAAGCATAAAGTTGCTTCATGTGTTAGAAAAATGGATAATAACACTAGAATGTGTAACGTGAGCACTTATGTTGACAAGAAAAGTAGATTGTACATGAGGATTCTGTTATGATTTACACTTCGTAAAACTTCATTTCCTGTATGATGTATTAACGTATAGCATGCAAAAGAGACATACAAAATTAGTGAGAATTAAAAACTGTACCGTATACTTACATAAATTAATTGCAATTTATAATGAAGTGATAGTAATAAGCTTGAAGAATTAATGCACTATTCTATCTAAAGTGAGATTCATATTTTAGCACAAATTCATTGTGCATAAGCTGTATTTCACGAAGGCCTCAAACTTTGCTTCCTTTCCTAGTATGAACTTATGAACTGAATGGTCTGAAGCCTATGGGAACCTTTTGCAAAGTTTCCACTTGTGTTCTAATACTCAATCGCCCTCTTTCACGTTTGTAGCTTACTTGACTAGACTTGCAATAAAAATGTTACTTCTTAGAGCAATGCTTGAGAAACGGATAGACAAAAGATGAGAGCATGAACTCGCCTACTTTCCAAATGCTACAAATGATCATATGACTAAATTACAGTGGTTCTAAGGAAATTGCAAGTAATGGATTAATTAATTCTTCGGAGCTGAATACTTTTTACTTATCATATCATCTCATCCTATCGAGAGTGACCAATGGGAGAGAGGAATCACTGACATAATATCGAAGTCAAAAATATAGAACACAAAAATATCGATGTAAAAATAGAGTTAGCCAAAATATTGACATCCTATCTTTAAAATGTAAATCACAAAAATATCGGAAAAAAATATAGATGTAAAAATATCGATATCCAAAATATTGTTTTTTTTAATATATAAACAATAATGTTAAAACAATTATATTATAAAATTAACTTTTAAAAATTACTTTAATATAATATACATTTAAAAAAATATAATAAACAAATTTAATTTATAAAAAAATAAACATACATATATAAAATGTAATATATAAACGTATATTTGCTGTAAAATTATTAATAAACTAATAACTTTAATTTATTGTAAAACATTATAAATATATAAAAATTAAATATAACATTATATTATATTATATTATAAAATAAAATACTAAAATATCTATACATTTTCAAACCTACATTTTGCACTCCATTGAGTGTAACAGTAGGAAAATTGTTGAATAGCATAAGGGTAAAATGTACTATTCCCACTGCAATTACTGCAACAGTAGGGAAAGTGTTGGATAGCGTAGGGGTAAAAATTACTATTCCCACTCCAGTGAGTGCAACAGTAGGGAAAGTGTTGGATAGCGGAGGGGAAAAAATTACTATTCCCACTCCAATGAGTGCAACAGTAGGGAAAGTGTTGGATAGCGGATGGGTAAAATTTACTATTCCCACTCCAGAGAGTGCAACAGTAGAGAAAGTGTTGGATAGCGTAAAAGTAAAAATTACTATTCCCACTCCAGAGAGTGCAACAGTAGGGAAATTGTTAGGTAGCGGAGGGGTAAAAATTACTATTCCCACTCCAGCAATTGTAACAGTAGGGAAAGTGCTGGATAGCGGAAGGGAATAATGTACTTTTCCCACTCCAGCAAGTGCAACAGTAGGGAAAGTGTTGGATAGCGGAGGGGGATAATTTACTATTCTAACTCCAGGGAGTGCAACAGTAGGGAAAGTGTTGGATAGCGGAAGGGAATAATTTACTATTCCCACTCCAGCAAGTGCAACAGTAAGGAAAGTGTTGGATAGCGGAGGGGGATAATTTACTATTCTAACTCCAGGGAGTGCAACAGTAGGGAAAGTGTTGGATAGCGTAAAAGTAAAAGTACAATTCCCACTCCAGAGAGTGCAACAGTAGGGAAAGTGTTGGATAGCATAGGGGTAAAAATTACTATTCCCACTCCAAGGAGTGCAACAGTAGGGAAAGTGTTGGATAGCGGAGGGGTAAAAATTACTATTACCACTCCAGCAAGTGCAACAGTAGGGAAAGTGTTGGATAGCGGAGGGGAATAATTTACTATTCCTACTCCAACAAGTGCAACAGTAGGGAAAGTGTTGGATAGTGGAGAGGAATAATTGACTATTCCCACTCCAGCAAATTAATTAGCATTAATTAACAAACTATTAATTAATTAAAAATAATTTACCTCACCATATTCCCCTATAAATGACACCACCAATGTCCTAAAACATGACACAATTAACATCATTAATTAACAATTAATTACTCAATTAATAACAATTAACAAGCAATTTATAAACAATTATTAATAAATTAATTCACACAATTAACACTATAAAACAACATTAAATAAATATTTTATAAAAAATATTAAAAAATGTATTAAAATTAAATTACTTCCCACCCTACTTCCCTATCAACCCACAACCCACTGCTAAAGGTTTGACACAATTAACACAATTAACAATAAATTAATAAAAATTAATAACCAATTAATAACTAATTGATAAAAAATTATTTACCACAATTAAGATTATAAAATATTAAATACATAAATATTGATTAATAAAACATATTAATTAATTAATTATAATTAAATTACTTCCCACCCTATTCCCCTATAAACACCCGCCCCAAAAAATATAACACAATTAACATAATTATCAATGAATTAATTAATAATAATTTATAACCAATTGTTAAGTAATTAATACAAAAATTATTTATAAATACTAATAAATAACAATTATTAATTACCTTAATATAATCAAATTATTTCCCACCCTACTCCCCTATAAACACACAGCCCGCTCCCAAAAATATAACACAATTAACATAATTATCAATTAATTAATTAATAAAAATTTATAACCAATTAATAAATGTAATAATTATTTATAAATACTAATAAATAACAATTATTAATTACCTTATTATAATTAAATTACTTCCCACCCTATTCCCCTATAATGCCACAACCCACTACGGAACTAAAACGCAAAATGTATTTCAAATAAAATTAATATTCAATGTATTATATTTAAATTACTTCCCACCCTATTCCCCTATAAACCCACAACCCGCTACGGAACTAAAACGCAAAATTTAAATAACATTAAAAAAATTCACACATATATGAAAATAAAAAGCAATACTTATACAAAATAATTAAATCACATATTTTTATAATACATACTAAAATACATCACACTAATATAAAAATCGATATTATAAACAACGATATTTTTACTGACGATATTACTGACTTCGATATTAAAAAAACCCGATATTTCTTACCTTACTGTCGATATTCTGGACCACGATATTCTTGCAGTTTATATTCTTCCATTACGATATTTACAACTCGATATTATGGTAGGTCGAAATTTGCAACTCGATATTCTGTCTGTGCACCGGGAGAGAGTGGTCTGACAAATTTGGTGATGTCAAGGGGTGTAAACTTGGAATCAATGGAGTATAATTGCCTACATTTCAAACAAAGGAGCATCACCCCTTTACCCATCCTGCAGTACAGAGACTGATGTTTGGGACTTCCAGAAACAACGCAAACTGTGACGTAATACTGTGTTTGCTGCTGGCTGGTATGCTATTGTAGTATAACCTTTTTGGCTGAAAGGGTTTGCGTCAGAGCAGTTGTGGCATTGACTCTGCAGTGTGGACAGAGGCAGATGATTCTGACAATGAACTGGAACTGGTCATTTGACATTTGCTGAACATTCCTAAAAGGTTGGTATGAGACTCAACTGACTTCCTGCTAATTCACTATTCTTAAAATAATAAATTCTCCCTTGGCTGAGGAAGATAGTTCCTTCATGTCTGAATCTCACAGGGTTCACAAATACTTTTAAAACCTGATCAAATTAGGCTGTATGCTGGTCATTTAAAACTTAAATAGAAATATATATCATGATAAAATAGTCTGCTGATTCTGCTTCGCTATTTATTTGTGGCTAAGTTCAAATTGATTTGGTGTTTAACTAACTAAGAGGTGGGATTACTTGGGAGATTACCCCGATATTGTATGACAGCAGTTATCTTATTCCAACCTCATTTAATAATTGCTCATCCTCTAAGTATTCCAGGCCCTTTCAGCACAGAACAAGATCCATCAGAGGACCTAGGAGATTTGATATGTTAGCCGAGGTTAATCTGGGATAAGAGAAACTAAATTAAATAAAATAGCTTATGAGACCCAATATGTTAACGCTACAACAGTTTTTCTGGTAGCGTGCAGGATGGTTTACTGTCTGACAAAACTGGGATATAAGGGGGATGTTTAATAAGATCATTACAGATTTGCCCAAACCCCAAGTTCAGTAAAATTTGACCAAATGGCAGTTCTGAAGACAACGAGACAACGAGACAAGCGGTGTGAGTATCAATAAGGTTGTGAAATATATGCTGTTTAAATGTGTTACTAACGAGAATTGGCAGAGAAATGTTTTTATTGTCTTGTGTCAAATAGGGTATTGTTGTAATGAAGCTGTTATCAGGTCCGAAGTGGACTAAGATCCCGGGATATACACTTAAGGGTGGTCTCAGTGTGGCATACGCTGAGTAAGTATGTCTGCTGTTTCGAAGGTGCTGCGTGTGAGACGTCATCGATAGTAACACCAGAGAAGGGACCTTTGTGAGAGTGTGGAGATTAAAGCCGTTGGCGTTTTTCACAAGTGTACTAAGATTAATCGTAATGATTTTTAGGTGAAGTCGCACTTGCCGAGATTTTGCTTAGGTTGGATGAGTAAATTCTGGTTGTACAGAGATCTATTATTTCTTTTAGAGGAGCAGACAAGAATTTATTTGTGTTTAGTGGGTTGTTTGAGATCGGAGGTTGACTAAGTTGAAGTCAGTTACTGCGAGAAGTTGGTTTGACGTAATAGAGTGTCGCACTGCAAAAGGACAGTTGCTGTAGAGCCACGCTGATATTGGGCAAAGGTGACAGAGAGAGCTGCACAGTGAGTGGAAACTAAACTATACTAAGGAAGTGTATTTCTCCGGAAATATGAGTGAAATAATTGTAAAGTACATTAAATGATTCCTTTGGAATCATGAACATTTTAAAGAGCTTAAAAACACTGATACATGGAGACGTGTCTTTACCTACTAGAGAAGGAGTACTGATAGGACCTGAAGGCAAGCCTGCTTTGCTTATGACCTTAGAGAAAGGATATCATGCATGTACTTGGTTAGAAAATTGGATGAAGTATACTGAGAAAGATGGACCTTTAGCTTTCCCTCAATATTGCCCTTTAATGTACGAATTGTTGAAAATTTAAGGAGACAAATAAATGATACTAAGCCACCACCAAGACCTATACAATTTGAAGCTCTTGGAGAATGGGAACATGCGGCTCTAAAGAAAGAGAAGGAAAAATATCAGGGAAGGTATAAAAATACTTTAAATAAGTATGTAGAGGCTAAGTGGGATGCACAGCAGAAAATGTGGCGAAGGGATATTGCAGAGGGAGCGCAAATGTATCCTGTATTAGTCGCAGAAAACAGTGAGGGAGAAAAATGCAAAGAGAAAAAGAAACATCTTGAAAACTCTCAAGCTCTCAAGTCAACTGATGAGAGTGGTGATGAGATCGATGATGAATCTTTGAGTAAATTATTGATGAATCGACCTCGACCATATACCAAAGAATTGTTACAGACAGAGTCAAATTCATTTGTGGGAATTCAACCAGATGCACCTGTAATACCAAATAGTTTAAATCATGTAAATCCTTTTCTGATCGAAGAGCAAACACCCAGAGGAGTAGGGTTTAATAACCCCATGATACCGAATGCTTCAGATGCTCTTTCAGTTCCAGTAACCATAGGACCTGTGGTTTCTTTGTATCAATCAGGTATGGGAGGCCAGCAAATACATGCCTTAACTGTTCTCACTGAATTGGGGGGAGCAAATACTGTTACACAGGAATTGAGTAGAGATCAAAAAAATTCCCATTTGACATTTCCAAAAGTAGATACCTCACAATAAAGGGACGAATCAGGAGTTAATGCAGTTACCATTCAAACTATTGTGTCACATAATCAAGTGAGACCAATCCCATTATTAAAAACAGCAGAAGGGATTACAGAGACTCCTAACAGAGGACCACAGGCTATGGCAGGAAAGACTTTACAAATGGGAACTAGAAGTTCTAAAATTCATGTGACTCCACAGATGGAGGGAGCCAGTGGAGGATCACAAGAGAGTGTAATAAATCAAACAGTAGGGTCTACCCCACAGGAACTAGATGATTGGATAAAGGATATTGCCCCTTCTACTTTTGACAAGGGTGAAAAAGAACAGGGAACTTCGGGGATGAGGAATTTAAGTGAGAACTCGATGTAGCTAAGCTTAAGGTGGAACTGGAAGAAATTATTCTGGGAACCATTAGTCCTGGAAGGATAGTTAATTATCGGGATGATGAATTATTGTTCATGTGTAAGAATATCACTAGGAGAGCTAGAAATACTCATGAGAAATTGGCTGAGGTTACACAGAAATATGGGGTGGACATACAGAAATCAAAAACATTACAAAAAACATATCGATTGGATTTCAGTGATAAAGATCTTGAGAGTCTAAACACATCAGGGAAAAGGTTACAGATTAAAGAGTTACTGTCGACACTTAGGAAATGGGGTGAGTTAGAAAGATGGGAAGGCAGATAGGCAAAAGAGAAGGAAACGAAAAAGCCAACCATGCCGATGTATCCAATGTTTGAAGGCGAAACCGGAAATTCAGAAACGAAAATATTTCCTATGAGGGAAGTGCCCGGAGAAGGGTTTGTTCATGTTCCTTGGACTAGACCAGATATATTGTCCTTTACAAATGATTTCCGGAAATTGAGAGAAAAACCAGTTGAACGGTATAGACAAGTTGAGATATTTGTGAAGGTTTCAAATGTTTTACTACAGGATAGGGGGCCAGATGTACAACCATTTGTTGCGGTCGCAAACGGGAAAGCAACCCATTTGTGACTGCTTAAAAGGGTGTTAGTCTGTACAAATGCTATTTTGCGAGTCAGTGACTCGCAAAATAGCGTTTGCAAGTAGCTATTAGGAAGGGGTGCCCAAGGGCGTCACTTCAAGTAGGTGGTAAGCCACTCGCAAACAGGAAGGGGTCCTCAAAGGACCCCTTCCCCTTTGTGAATGGATGCTAAAATATTTTTTAAGAGCATGCAGTGGTCCCAGGGACCACTGCCTACTCCTAAAAAATGAAACAGAAACGTTTCATTTTTCTTTTTTAAATGCATCGCATTTTCCTTTAAGGAAAACGGGCTGCATTTAAAAAAGAAAAACCTGCTTTATTGAAAAAGCAGTCACAGATATGGTGGTCTGCTGACCCCAGCAGGCCACCATCCCTGCGAGTGCTGGCCATTCCCAATGGGTCGCAAATTGCGACCTGCCTCATGAATATTCATGAGGCAGGTCATTTGCGACCCCATTAGGAATTGCACACAGTGTCTCAGACCCTGTTGTCCCTTCCATTTTACGAGTAGCAAATTGTGAGTCACAAAACGTCGCATATTGCGACCTTCAAAATGGAAGGGTCATACATCTGGCCCTTAGATACCTTGTTTGATATTGTGGTCCCAAGTGATCTATGGACTGAGTAGTAAGATTGCAGTGGATTGGCCAGAAACAGAACCTGCAAGAGATTCGTAAACTAGTGTACCATCACCTGAAGTAATGAAAAAAATATAATCAGGCCATTACTTATCTGAAAGGAAAATTTTCTCCAAAGGAAACTCATTGGACAAACTCAAGAACTGAAAGAGACAGTGCATGCATATTATGAGAGACTTCTCCAGGCATTTCAACAGTATAGTGGAATGGAAAACGTGTCAGGGAAAGATATGGGACATTTTGTACATCGATTTGTGTATGGATTAAGAACCGAAATAAGTGCAATGATACAGCAGCATTAGATTTGTTGGCAAAGCAAACCCATAGATGGGATTCTTCGATATGCAAAATACTGCGGGGATGAAGTGGATTCCAAGCATAAGAGATTGAAAGAAAAATTGATGTTGTCTCAGATGAAGTCAGCAAAGAAAGTTTATGTGGGAGTCTATACTGATTGTTCTGTTATAGTGCAGGGAAATGGTCAGATGAATGCTGGTATGTGAGGAGTCACAGGAGGCCAGCAACAAAATGTGACAACGCAAGGCAGAGGAAGTGGGATTTCAATAGAAATGTTGAAAAAAACTAACCCATGTCATATTTGCGGCAAGTTCGGGCATTGGAAGTTTGAGTGTAAGTTTAATCCACTGAATCAGATGAATGGGCAGGTAACGCAGGGTAAATCTATATAGGCCCAAGCAGGTGATATGATACAGAATCAGCAGACTCAAAGGCAGAAATATTTAAATTCGACTATGCCACAAGCTCCTATGCCCCACATGGATGGTCAGGTGCAGAAATATAATGTGAACATGGGATTCCATACAAGTGACCAAACTGACACAAACCCAAAGGTAACCCAACAATACTTGATACAGATTGATGACAGTGATTCTGACTCGTCCCAATGACGGTGCCTGAGAGGGGAGGAGGAATGCATGCTTGTCGCATACTTAGAGGTAGACCAGAATGGTCCTTATGTGGATGGAACACCTATTTCATTTCTTGTCTACACTGGTGCTACTCGTTCCACTGTGAGAACAGCAGAAGTTCACAACCTACCACTCTCAGGAGAAAGAATCCAAGTTGTAGGAGTTCCAAACTGATTAATGTCAACCCCTGTGACTGAACCTGTTAAGGTACAAATTGAATCATTTGAGGATTTGCACAAATTTGGGATATGCGATTCTAGCCCAGTAAATCTTTTGGGTCGAGACCTGTTATGCAAATTGATTTGTTCTATCTATTGTACTTCGAAAGGAATAGAGTTTCATACAAATGATGAAGATATTGTATTCAAAATGGCAAAACAAAAGACTGAAATCAGGGTTATCCCCTTGTTAACCAGTGATTATTTACCCCTAGAATTGAGAGACACTGTGTTACCTGAAGTTTGGGATTTCACAGGAAAGGATATTGGGTTGATTAAAGGAGTGGCTCTAATATGAATCACTTTGAAACCAAATACAGAATTTCCTCAAATTCCACCATATAATCTGAGCCCCGAGACTATTGCAGGAATAACACCTCTAGTTGAGTCATTGGCTAAACAAGGGATTTTGAGGGAAATCATGGGAAGCCCTTGCAATTCACCTATTATGGGAATTCAGAAACCAAAAAGTGTAGGATTGTGCAGGATTTGTGCAAAGTTAGTCAGATTGTGATACCATGTTGTCCAATCCTGCCAAATCTAGATGTGATACTATATCAGATTGCATGTGAAGCTGAGTGGTTCTCTGTCATCGACCTGTGTCAAGTCTTTTTCTCCATTCCCTTACACCTGGATAGCCAATTTTTATCTGCTTTCCATTTCGGAAACCATGTCTTGGCATGGTGCTGAGTTCCACAAGGGTATACAGAGAGCCCTTCCATTTTCAATCAAATATTGAAAAAGAAGTTGGATCATTGGTAATGCTAAATCATTCTGTTCTTGTACAGTACACTGATGACTTGTTGGTAGCATCAGGTACCAAGAAAGCTTGTATATGTGACACCATTGCATTACTGATTCATCTGGCTGTGAGTGGAAATAAGGTGTCAGCAACAAAGTTACAGTCTTGCAGAAGGGAGGCCTTTTACTTAGGACATCACATCGAGAAAGGAGCTAGAAAGGAGTCACAGGATTGGATTACAGCCATTCTGCAGATTAATCCACCTAGTACCCAAAAGGAAGTTTGCATGTTTCTGGGAATGGTCGGCGGTTGCCGCCAATGGATTCCAAATTTCTCATTGACAGCTTAGCCAATTCAGAGGCTTACACACAAGGAAGTGTGAGATCCAGTTCCATGGAACAATGAATGCATGCGCTCTTTTAATGAACAGCAAGAGAGTTTGTGTCAAGCTCTAGCATTGGGAATGCCCGACTTTAACAAAAGCTTTACTCTGTTCTGCAGTGAGCGTGAAGACTGCGCATTGTCATTTCTAACGGAGATGCATGGAACTGCACGCAGACCTGTTGCATACTTCTCAGCTACATTAGATCCTATAGCTGCGGCATTGCCTGTATGTCTAAAGGCAGTTGCTACCACATGTGTGAGTTTGGAACAGTGTGAGAGCATTGTGATGGGTCATCTGCTGAAAGTGCATGTACCACATTGTGTTGAGATTTTGCTTACTCGTACTCGAACGCAACATCTCACAAGTAGCGGGTTAACCAAGTATGAGCAGGTGATTCTGGTTGCTGAGAATGTGTCATTGGTGTAATGTACAAGTTTGAATCCAGCTACATTGATGCCCTTACCAGGAAATGCAATCGTGATTGATGAAGCAGATCATGATTGCTTGGATGTGACTGAATTATGTCCCAAACACCGACCGGACATTCTAGATTTCCCATTGCCTGAATCGGATCATGTGTTGTTCGTGGATGGATCATGCTTGAGAGATGCAGGAGGAAATTTGAGAGCTTCATATGCCATTTGTACAGTTGTGGGAGTGGTGGAAGCTTTGTGGTTTCAAGGAGTGTATTCAGCCCAGGTGGCTGAGTTCATCGCGTTAACCAGTGGTAAATCACCCCCTCTGAATCAGAGGTAGGTAGTTACAGGCACACATAACAATCTCTAACATCCATAGTGTGGGCGTACTCATATAGAACTTTGGTAAAGACATTTAAAGAAAACTCATTAATAGATTGTCAATGATGTAAAGTCTTATCAGTTAGCTCATTAGTTGCAATTCCTTCATCCTTTTCTTACAACTGGTTAGTAACAGGGGTAGGGTTAATGCCATGCTTCACATAGACATGATGAGGAAGATTTAACACAATAAGTAACAACACAATAATTATAGAAAAGGCAGCTAAGAAACAAGCACATATGTGTTTTCGTTTTAACAATACCTGGTTTGGATCTCTCACCTCTCTACAAAGGTAATTCATGTTTTACGTTGAATTTTGAGAATGCTTTATAAAATAGGAATTGCAGCAAATATTTCTGATGAGCTGGAATTGAGAAGTATGCCTTTGAGCCGTGATTTGGGATCGACTGGGTGAGGAGTAGTGGTGGGGACAAGAGTAAGGTTGTTCTTATTTAAGGATCTTATGTTAACCGAGGGCTCTCTAAACGGGTCAGAGTGGATTGCTTCAATTAGGCAGAGATTTGGTGTGTTAGCAGTCTGAGGTGGGACAAAAGAGAGAGTCTCTGTGTTAACCGCATAAGTTGTACCATAAGAGAGAAGAAGGGAGATGATATCCTTCTCTTAGAGTGGGTCTTTGACTCTGTAAGGCCGAGAGGGGTCATTCGGGAGGGGAGAGGTTTCCCATCTGTGGTTTGTGAGGGTCAAAAGTGAGGGGGTCACGATGGGTGAGAAATGCACAAAGGGCCATGGGCAAGGATCAGAAGCAAGAGTGTAGTTGAGGTGCCCAGACTTCAGGGGCCCACTAAATTTCTGATTCTCAGATAGCTCAGCGGTGAGGTGTAAGAGGCTTAGAACATCAGCCTTTAGCTGGTGAAGGGTAAGTGCGATCTCATCGAGTCTAGATTCAAAGACTGATTGTGATCGGAATTCTTATACTTGGGGCAGGGAGCTAAGCTCCCCAGCTTAGGGACTAGGGGAGGAGCGGAAGGAAAGATGTGGGGATGTGAGGTAAATTAATAGG